>CAXHTJ010000011.1:755602-1955602 GCA_964019445.1 Populus tremula
TTATTTTTATTTACTTTCTATAGAGTTATACTGGTCTATTGAGTTTCATAATTTATTTTGATTAGCTTTTAGTGGAGTTATCCTGGTCTCATTATCCAGGTTGTGAGTTTAGTAAGTTAATTTGGGTTGATTCAAGTTTATATATATATCTTTTTTATTTAATTTGTTTTTTTCAATTTCATTTTTCAACATTAGATTGATAGGGAATTAAGCTTTATAATTTATTTCGGTTTGCTTTCTATAAGGTTATCATGGTCTCATAATCATGGTTGTGGATTTGACAAGTTAACCCAAATCGACTTGGATCGATACAATAAGTTATTGTCTCAATATTTCAAAAAGATGTCTTGAATTTTTTTTAGAGAAATTACTTTTTTATATAAAATATTAAAATAATATATTTTTTAAAAAATTATTTTTAACATCAACGTATTAAAACAATCTAAAAAAAAAATATTTTACCACCATAAAAACAAATGGGGGATTATTTTCCTCAACCTTCAACACTGCACCTGTTGAAAAAATTATAAAAACTTTTTTAAAAATCTATATTTTTTTATTGATTTTTTTTCGTTATTTTCCACTATATTGTATTTGATTAGGGCTTGTTAAAACACTTTCATAATGTGTATGTCAACGAGGGCAGAACTAGCCTGACATGTATGGCTATGCCTTAAGTCTTGTATGTGCATCAGAATGTTGCTTCCATTGGCACTCTTTCATGCCTGTGACTGTCAAGTACACATACAAAACATTATTCTGGCTTTTATGTAATCTCAATACAAATTATTTGATCAGAATAAATGACAAACTTTTAAGACAGTGAATGGCTCTGACTTAATGGGACAAGATAGACAAAAACAGCAGATTTATTTTGGAGAGTGCGACAAACCCTGCTAGATTGATATAACCCCTTCCCCCAATTATCTTCCTTGCTCTAACGTATTTGTTAAATCGACGTATGAATCTGCTTTGCTAGAAGAAGAAGCAGTGTTGAAGAGGGATCTGCTTGCTGCAAATGCTGGTTTCTTAGGAGTTGGTAGAGATGCAGTGTCACTTTCAAGCATGAAAACTACGTTTGACATGGTGGGACGATCCCATTGATGTTCTTGCACACATAAGAGGCCAACATTCACACACCTCACAAATTCATTTGCGTCACAAGTTTCGCATAATGCTCGGTCCATCAAATCCAGCACCTTTTCCTCTTTCCACAACCTCCATGCCTGTGACAAAGTTTAAAAATCAAAATTATTAAATGGTAGAGGAAGAAAAGGAGGCTGTGGCTTTGAAAATTTCCATTGCTTACATAAGCTAAAAGGCTAAAATTTTGATCAGACTTGTAAAATGCCGTATTTCTTTTTCCACTGAGAATTTCAAGTACAACCACACCGAAGCTAAAGACATCAGACTTCGTTGAGAAATCCCCATCCATTGCATACTCCGGTGCCATGTAGCCGCTGCATGACAGGTGAGTTTGTATCAAGTTAGCTGAGACAGAAATGTAATCAACATTTGATGTATAATAGAACTTACTAAGTCCCAACAACTCTCTGTGTGTTTGCCTCTGTTTGTTGGCCTCCTAAGATCCTTGCCAGGCCGAAATCAGAAATTTTGGGGTTCATCTCCTCATCTAAGAGGACATTGCTTGTTTTCAAGTCTCTGTGAATGATCTTCAGCCTTGAATCGCGGTGAAGATAAAGCAGTCCTCGAGCGATTCCCATGATAATGTTAAAGCGCAGTTCCCAATTTAATAACACGCACAGCGTCCGATCTTGTATGGTTTCAATTTCCATTGAGAGCATAAAGTTAGCAATCATCTTAAATTATCTGTTTCCTATCAGTATAGAAAAATGTTTAGTAGTTAAGTTTAGAGAGGCTAACCAAATAAGAAGACATCCAAGCTCTTGTTTGGCATGTATTCATAGAGTAACATTTTCTCACTTCCTTCTGCACAGTATCCCAAAAGTCTAACAAGATTACGATGTTGAAGTTTGACGATCAATGTAATTTCATTCTTGAATTCCTCCAAGCCTTGCCCTGAACCATAAGAAAGTCTTTTTATAGCTATTTCTTGGCCTCCCGGTAACTTTCCCTGAACAAAAATCAATACACAGCTTGTAAGAATAAACTCCAGTACTGTAGGAAACAGCATGGTCATTTACCTTGTAAACAGGCCCAAAACCCCCTTGTCCTAGCTTGTTTGCACCCGAGAAGTTATCTGTAGCAGCTAGTATGCATTCCATGTCAAAAAATGGTACATCTATGCCTTTCTTGTCATCTACAGTGTATTGGTCAGCATATATCAAATCCCTGGATCGTCTCTCGGTGTCATTCAAGTGAAATGCTGCATTCCCCTGATTGTTTTCTCTGTTTTCTGAGTTGAAGGCAATTTCAAGAGTTAATCACTTGCTGAGTTTTCATTGAAAAATATTCTTATTTTATCAAAAGAATAAAGATTAAACTGTTGGCATATTGAGTACCTCGACCAGTAACCTTCGTTGATCTTCGCAAATTATACAGAAAGAAGGAAGCACATAGGATGATTACAGAAGCTGCAATAACTCCAAGTAAAACCAGATATAATGACCTCCTTTTCTTTGTAGATGCTGCATGTTAATCAGAGAAATTACTGCTATAAGCTATTATCATTGAGGCAGCAGGTTAGCTATATTCTTTAATAAATTATATAGTTGCACAAATTTATGGAAAGACTAACAAACAAGCCATTATTACTTGTCAGAAGTAGCAAATTTTACTGTCCTAGCAGCATTGTCTGAATTGCTTGCTTACAAAGAAATCTAGATATAGATCACTTAAAATGTTATTGTCAATATACCTGGAATGCAACTGACCGTTTTGGGATCCCACCAAAAGGATTTACTGCAAAGGCACCTTTTCATCCCATTTGTTGCAGAACTGCAGGTTGAATGTTGCCAGTCATTGCATTCATCGAGTGAGTTACAGAGTGGTTCAGATGGTTTAGCCCACCCGATTTCAACTTCAGCAAATCTTGTACCTTCAAATGAAGAACCTAATATAATATTACTACGGTTAGCGTCGCATCTTCCAATTACATGAAATGGCCAGGACTGGTTGTGCTGCTGCATATAGTTTCCCATCCACTCGATAGCTGTACAATCTGCATCGCCAACGTCTATTGAAAATTTTTGCAACTCTTCATCAATGCCAGTTACACGATAGTAGACACCATCAGGTGCCTCAAACATAAGCTGGCTAATGGAATCATCACAGTGGAACCTGAAGTACATTTTATCGCCACAGTTTGGTCCCGTGCTTAGCGGGTAGGGGATTATGGTAGTGCCGCAAATCTCACATTTTCTCTTCACCGATGCTGAAAGAGTGGAATGTCTACATGTCAAGGTTCATGCAATTTCAAATTGTATTTCCTTACTTCTGAATCTTTGTATTTGAAAACTGAGCAAAACTATTATAAACTATAACCATTTCTAGACTCTAGCTTTGTCATGAAATAGACCAATAGACAACACCAGCACAACCATTTTTGTTTTCCTGTGGCAAACTCAATCTGCGAGACTGATTCTGCAAATGCTAACTCACAAAAGATTATGCAGGAATAAGTTGAAATTTTTGGTGTTAAAACAATTAAAATTACTGTACAAGAACCATTGCAATCAAGGGCCGTATCAGATGATAAACTAGAGTCACAAACGTGTGTTTACTTTTCAGGAAAAAAAAAAAGCCAGGCATCAAAATTCTAAGAGATAAATCAGCTATGCAGATACCAAGTCATCGTATTGATAGGATTAAGTACCTATTGCTGAAAGTGGCACACGGACTTTGAGGTCACGACCCCTGTCATACTGCTCCTGAATGTTGTTGAGATCCTTAAACCAAGTCCAGCATGTAAAATTATTATCCCCCTTCTCAGCCTTGTGATAAGAATATGCCTGGCAGTTGCATTTGCTAAGGCACTTGTTCATACAGTCATTTTCATCTGAGTAGCCAGGTTCAGCATCAGGCTTTCCTGCTTTCATCGATTTTAACTCCAAGAAGTTCTGGCTGCACAAAGGTGACATTCTTTCACACCCCTCTGAAAAGTTTCCTAATTTCCAATTGTCAGGTGACTTGGGCTGAAATCCTGGCAAACACTTGCAAGGAATCCTATTTAGACTATTGCAGCTACCAAAACTCCCACAAGCATCAAATACACTGCATCGATCACTTGGTTCCAACCAGCTCAAACTCCAAGTCGCATTTCTCCAGAGGAAAAACTGTATCTGCCCATCGAAATTCATCACCAGTCTTGCATTTTTATAATTCACAGCTGTTGAATTTATTTTATTATAAGGAATTCCATTTGTAGTTGTGTTCCCAAGAGGTCTGCTTGGTTTCCTGCTGGAATTCATGAGCAAGTTAGAAACAAGCCAGAGCTTTTCGTCGGATCTTACAAAACTTCCTGAAACTCCACTTTTCCAGTACGGAATCGATCCGTTCCTCATGATGATGTACTGTTTTTTTCTTTCATCAAGCTGAAATTTGAAGTCTCCTGGTGCTGGGTCAATGGAACTCTTCCAAGAAGTCAACATAAAGTTCTTGTCTATCTTCATTCCAGGAAGAAATGTGTCAGTTGGATAATCAAAGCTTTGCCACAATATTGCTGAACCATTTGCAGCTTCTTGGATCAAGACTAAGTTCCCGGAATCCATGAGCTTCAACCTCCGAGTGAAAGAAAATGAAGATGATGTTGATTCTATCCTTGCGGACCAGTAAGATGTTCCATTTCCATCCATCACCTGGAGGTTTCCATCTTTTCCGAGGGAAAAAACTCCCCTGGAATTATCAAGTGGATTTTCACGGTTACCAACCCACACAACAGTTAGAGGGCTGTATCTGTAATACCAGATGCCTAGGTATTTCTTGCCATCATTTCTCCCATATGGAGTGAAGAATCCAAGTTCAAATCTTTCTCCAGAAGAAACAAGAGTTTCTCTCATTTCATCCCTGACTGGAGTAGTGGACGATGTCATGTTATCCCTGGCCGAGCACATCCAAGAACTAAGAAAAAGAAAGAGTGTGAATGATGAGAAGATGCGAGCCACCATGTTGGTTGCAGAAATCGTGATATGGGCTGTTTGAATTCTCCTTCTTTGTTTCACATCCATCATCAGAGAATGTCACTGCCGAACCTTGTATTACCAGCAGCATTATTACATAGCTAACTGACTAGTCCTCTTTCTTTCTACCCCTTTCAGGGGTCCAAGCAATAGCAGATAGCTCAGTTACCACAAATAAGTCTACTACTAACTAATCAACGCGTTTTAGCTGATTTTATCACTTTATGTTTGTTCGTTTTCACTAGAATATTCTCCTGGTGGTGTTTTCCAATTAGACAGTGACGTTACCAGTTGACTGGACAGCTAGTAAACTGGAGGGACCACAGAAACCACCTAGTTCTATTAGGCTGCAGATTTTGGCGTGTCTGAGGAAAAGAGGGATAGAATTCAGTAATCTGAAAAGTTAAGATTACGAGATGAAGTCATGGTCTTCCATATTATTGATCCATGAAACTGGTATGTAGTTTCGTTTGTTTTTAATCTTATCAGAAATAATATTCTAGGTTTGTTAAATGAAAAGTTATTTTAAAAAAGTTATTTTTTAAATTTTTTCATGTTTATTATTAAAAAAGTTTGTCAATAAAAAATACTTTTCCATCAATAAAACAATTTAGTTTTGTTTTTTTAAAAATATTTTCTTTTTATTTTAGGTGAAATACACCTTTTAGAAGGTACAAAAAATTCAAAAATATTTTATTATCTATTTATTATATCAAATTTGATAATTAATTTAGTTCCTTAAAATTTAATTTGATTTTTATATCAATTTTAGTTCTATTATTCTTACTTTTATTTGTTTTTCTCTTATTTTTTTTCTTAATTGATTTTTTTTATCCATTAGATTTGGTTTTTATTCTTTTGATTTTTATTTATTTTATTTGAAATAATATTTAACATTAGATTTTTTTTTAATTTCATTATCTATCAGCTCTTTATTTGTCAGATTTAGTTTCTATTATTTTAATTGTTATTTGTTTTATTTAAAATAATTTATAAAATATGAATATTTATTTTCAATTCCATCATCTTTCAACATTTTCATCCATTAGATTTGATTCCTATTCTTTTAATAAACTTAAAAAAAAATTAAACATTAATAAATTATTTTTCAGTTTATTTTTCATGATATAGTCAAACACTAGAAAGTATTTTCTAAATCATTTTCTATAACACTAAACATTAGAAAAACTTAAATTTTATAAAAAAATCACTTTTTAAAAGAAACTAACAAGATTTTCCTGGTAAAATAACAAGTCCCAATTCTACTTCAATGATAATTTGGTAAGATGGAAAATTAGAAGATCTTTAAAATGTGAAAGAGAAAGAGCTCAACTTAAAATGTCTAAAGAACTGTATATTTGTTTTGTTTCTGATGTGATAACGATATTCTCCATCACAAACAAAACTAAAAAAACTAAAAAAAATATCTAGTTGAATTATTGCAAAATTTACTTAGCAATTATAAGAGCCCAACAATGATAACGATGTTCAGGAGACTTTTTGACTATATAAAGAGAATTTTTTATATTTTAGTTTGAGACATATTTTCATCTTCTGTATTTTTTTAATTTGTACTCAAATTAGTGCACACTAGATTTATGGAATTGTGCTCCATTATGGGCAGGATTATTTTATTTTATTTTATGTAAAAATACGATATTGAGGTGTTATAAGCGTGTTCTAAAGAAGGAAAAAGAAATCTATGACAGGGTCAAATAAATTAGTTTTTATTCTAATAATATAATAAAAAATAATAGTAGCCAATGACATCAAATGAACTAAATACAAAAATTTAAGTATGGTAATTTGGAAAAAAACTGTTTTTAAAATAAAACAATATAATTTAATTTTCAACTAATTAAATATAAAATAATTAAATTAAATTAAAAAAAATAAAGACCTCGAGTTAACATAATCAATTGAATTACTAAAAAAATTACCAAGTCAAATACTAAATTAAATACATTTAAATGAATAAAATAAATAAATTGTGGGATAAAAGAAAAGGGAAGAACCTTCCCTTATCCAAACATTTTAGTCCTTAATTTTTAGATTATTCAAATTCAATCTCCATAATTTTAATTATTTTAAATTAATAAAACTTTATTTAATTTCTGTAAACCAAGCGTCAACTGAGCAACGATTTTCTTTATTGATACCGTGAGATTCCCTAGCCAAGACAGACAAAGTATACCACAAAGTTTAATCCCAAAAATAATAAAATTTAAAAAAGAAATAAGAACCAAAAACAAAACTGAAGGACTAAGAAAAAAAACTATTACAATTCCTTGTGTTTTCTCTATAGGTGAACATGACTTTTGCCGGTAAGCCCACCAAGCCACTGTTCAAAAAACTACAGAGCATCTCCTTAATCATGTCTGGATCAGACATGGCCGACAACCTGGGCTTGACTCCAAACCGGTGGAGAAATGTCTTCCTGCTCTTCCTTGACTATTGATAGACGTTGGCTTCGACAAATTGATATTAGGCTGATATCCTTGGACCTTCCGAAGATTGGATTGTAGGCAAGGTCAGTATCTGTGCCTTTTTGAAATGGTTTTGGATTCTCGATGGAACCCTTAAAACTGAGTGTAGGAATTTCAAGAGATATTGGGGATATTGGGGATTATCTGATGCTTTGTCTCCTTAAAGAGATATTGGGGATTATCTGGTGATAAACTGTTAAAACCATGGGCACCCTGTATGGATTATGATGCTCAGAAAGGGTTAATGAAGTTCTGAGATATTGGGGATTACAGAAGAAATACTACTGTGTGGAATCTGATCAAGCATCTTGACACAGCCGTTGAAAGTGCTCAAAGTTTTCTAGGATTCTAAATTTAAACGAAATGATAATAACACTGCAGAACACTTGAAAGAAAAATTGTTCACGGGGAATTACACAGATACAATAATGAAGTTCTGAGAGGGTTTTGAGAACAATTTCAGAACAGAAGGACTAATTAGACATGAATTCTGTCATGGAAAAACATGAGATTTTATGCAAATTGATAGGAAATTATCTGCCATCGTCTGAAGCAATCGCTGTATCGATGCTTATTTCTTGTTTACTTGAAGATGAAGCTGTGCCAGAAAGGCCTGTTCCTTGTTTACTTGAACAAGAAGCTGTGCCAAAAAGGCCTCTCTCTTGTTCACTTGAAGCAAAAGCTGTGCCAGAAAGGCCTCTTCGTATAAAAAAGGCTGGGTTCTTAGGAACCGGCAAGTCTGCAGTTTCACTGCTAAGCATCACAACAACATTCGACATGGTCGGACGGTCGGATGGATCATCTTGTACGCATAAGAGTGCAGCATTTACACACCTCAGAAACTCATTGGTGTTGCAAATCTCACGTAATGTCTCGTCCATTAAATCCAATGCCTTGTCTTCTCTCCATAATCTCCAAGCCTGGAATTTTGAAGTTTAAGTCAGCATCGCTTATCAAATGATAAAACATTATATTAGCACCGTTGAACTTACATAAGCTAGAAGGCTTTGGGCTTCATCAGAATTAAAATATCCCGTGTTCCTTTTCCCGCTAAGAATCTCAAGTACAACGACGCCGAAACTAAAAACATCAGATTTGACAGAGAATAGGCCATCTAATGCGTACTCTGGCGACATGTAGCCACTGCATTACAACAATTTTCACTAGAATCAGTAACTCAGCTGGATTCAGACACCTAATTCAGCATTAACCATGACATGATTGTAGGATTGGAGGCTGCAAAAAGAGAGTGTTTGCATATGAATGTATGTCTGATGAATATCAATGTTGATAGGATCTGAAACTTACTAGGTTCCAACAACTCTGTTTGTGCTCCCTTCGGTTTGTTTGCCTTCGAACATCCTTGCCAATCCAAAGTCAGAAATTTTTGGATTCATTTCCGCATCTAATAAAATGTTGCTCGTTTTCATATCACGATGAATAATCCTGAGTCTAGAATCTTGGTGGAGGTAAAGAAGACCTCTAGCAACTCCTAAAATGATATCAAAGCGCGTCTCCCAATTCAGTAACATTCCCAGATCTCGATCTTCAGAGGTTTTCCATTTCCATGAGAACAAAAATTAGCAACCATGGGTGCTGCAAACGTACATTTATAAAACAAAAATGATGAATCTGTTTAGAGACTAACCAAATATGAAGGAATCTAAGCTTTTGTTAGGCATATATTCATAGAGTAAGATCTTTTCATCTCCTTTTATGCAGTAACCTACTAGTCTGACAAGATTCCGATGCTGCAATCTAGCAATCAAAATCACCTCATTCTTAAACTCCTCTAGGCCTTGTCCTGAAACACTAGAGAGTCGTTTTATTGCGATTTCTTGACCTCCTGGAAATTTTCCCTGAAACCAAAGTTGCCATGCAGGTAAAATTCAGCCAGAAAACTTGTCAGACACAAAAATTCCAATGATTAACGTAAATATTACTTTGTAAACAGGTCCGAAGCCCCCTCTTCCAAGCTTGTTTGCTTCTGAAAAATAATCCGTAGCTGCTAGTATGCTGTCTAAATCAAAGAAAGGTACATCTATGCCCTTCTTATCTTCTTCGTTGAACTCTTCTGCATCCATCAAGTTCTTGACCCGTTTCTCAGTGCCATACAAAACAGCTGCATTTCTTTCAGTATTTTGCTGGCTTTCTGAAATTTCAAGAAGACAACTGCTAATTACTTGAGGAATCCCTTAAAAAGTTCAATACCACCTTACACGTGGAAAATTTGTCTAGTTACCTCGTCGTTTGGCCTTCTTTCTCATCAAAATGCAGATGTAAAGGAAGATGCTTGATAGAACTATGACAGTAGCAATTGCAACTCCTACAATCAAAGACAATGGTTTCTTTCCTCCTGCTTGTCCATCGAAAACTTCAAGAAAGAAAGGGGGTATGCGCATTATAATAAATTAAACTGGATGAAACTTATGGTTTTCACTACTTTTGCAGTTTGAGGCAAGATATAGAGTGCTCACCATGAACGCAATTTAGAGCATTGCCATCCCACCAAAAATTTGAATTGCAGAGGCATCTCGCTGTGCCATTTCCTTTTTTATTGCAAGTTGAATTTGACCAATCGTCGCAGTCTGAAGACGAAGAGCAGACTGGCTCTTGAGGTGGCTCCCAACCAATAACTATTTCTACCAGACCTTGAGATGAAACATTGGAATCACACCAGCGTTTAGAGGCGTTCATCTTAAATGGAAATGACGTGTTGAACTTCCGAATTTGACCTCTTGTACTGGCATTACAATCATCTACATCTTTCTCTTGGATAACAAATGTTCTTGTATCTTGATTGATGGTAGTGACATTATAGGTGCTGTTGTGTGTCTTAAAGCTGAGTTTTCCTGTGGACTTATCGCAGTAGAAACTGGAGTACATGGGGTCACCACAATCTGATCCATTACTTAGAGGATAAGGAATCACATTTATGCCACAAGGCTCACAACTTTTAGCCTTTGATTCTGCAAAACATGGAGCTTTTTTTAAGGTATGAACAGTACTGATATTTAGTTCAGTTATGAATTAAGTCCACTGCTTGTGTGCAATCTTCTATCGAGAAATTTCCTTGACGTAATTACAGCATCTTGTAGTAACAAAAGGAGAAAGAACAAGTCGAAAGAAGGAAGTACCTATGTCAGCAATAGGGACACGACAAAGAGATCCAGCCCATCATAAGAATATTCCTCCTGGAGATCTTTAAGATCATCCATCCAGATCGAGCAGTGTTGTTGCCAGGTTGTCTGTCCCTTCGCTATTGACTTCCCTTCACAAAGGAATAAGCTGGGCATTGGCACTTATCGAGACACTCCTCTCTGCATTTCTTTTCATCCTCAACCACAAATGAAGTGTATGCTGTCCAACTCTCATCATCTTCAAGCTCAAGAAGGTGTCATTCTTCCCACATCCGGCAGCGCTTCTGATGCAACCACCAGAGAAACTCCCATTCCTCCAATTTTCCTGTGATAGGCTCAAATCCTGGCAAACCTGCAAGCCAACTATTGTATAGATTGCAGCTGCCGAAGTTCCCACAGGCATTAAGCACACTGCATTTGTCTCTCGGCTCAAACCATTGCAAAGACCAATTTGTATACACATCGAAGTTCCAGTATTGTAGCTCCCCTTTAACATCCAACCTAATCCTTGTTATTATAATCTGAGGGTGATCGAGTTGTGCTGCTTTTTGGAACAGATCTGGTGAAGTTCGATAGAAAAATATGCTATTCCATCAGGCATTCTTTCTGAGCTAAAGAAATCACTTGACTTCCACTACTGCCATCGGAGATAGCAAACTGGTCCGTTTCTTCATCTAGCTGAAATGTGAAGTTACCTTCTTGTGGATCAACTTCACTTTTCCATGACGTCAAATTTAGATCCCCACTCATCTTCATACCTGGAAGAAATGTATCAGTTGGATGGTCAAAGCTTTGCCATAGAATAGTTGCCAAAAGGGTATTACTATCACACAAAACCAAGTTCCCAGAATCTAAGAGCTTAGCCAACCCATTCGCTGGTTTTGATGTTGATTCAAGCCCTGTAGACCAAAAAGGATCTCCGTTTTTATCCAAAATCTTGAGGTTTCCATCATCTGTGACAGCCAAAACTGCTCCATCATCAAGAAGTGGGCGGTCTCGATTGGCAACCCACACAACTATTCGTGGATTCGACCTGTAATACCAAATTCCTACGTAGCTTTTGTTTCGTTCAGGAGTAAAGAACCCCAGTTCAAACCTTTTTCCTGCTGAAACAAGAGTTTCTCCACCATGTTATAAATTACCTGCTTAAGTGTGATGGTATCTCTAGCAAAGCAACATAAAAGGGAGGAGCATAATAAGAATGCATAAGAAAAGAAAACGGTTGATAGCATGCTATGCATTGCACATAGATCTCTCTGGTTAAGACCTCTTCTTACCATCAACCATGAATGTATCACTCAAGTCAACTGCAAAGCAAATTTTCACTGCACTTGTTCTGTGTTGACGCTGACCATAAAGGAAGGGAGATGATGCTTTACTAAACTTAGATTAATTTAGAATAGTTAATCATTTGAACACCACAACATTTTCCTAGTCATCGACAAAAAATTAATACATTGTAACGTTGTAGTGTTTATTTTGTAAAATATTTTTTATTTAAAAATATATTAAAATAATATTTTTATTATTTTTAAAAATTATTTTTGATATTAAAAATTAATTTTAAATAAAAAAATTATAATTTAATGAGAAACACAATTTAAAACAATTTTGTTATCTCCGATAGAGTTGCCGTAGTGGGGTGGTAATGAAGATAGCAACAGTGATGATAACAATGTATGTAGTGATGATGATAAGATTTTGATGGTTAAGATTATTTGATGATTTTGTGTGTAAATTATTATTTAAAAAAGTTTAAAAAATATTTTATTTTGTTAAATATTTTTTTGAAAACAAATTCCTTCTTAAACTACCCATAAATAATTAAATTGCTTGCTGCAGGCGTGTTCTTTTCTTTTACAAGTCTTGGCTCTCCTTTCCCACGCAATTTTCTGTGGCAACAAGGGCCCGTCAAGGCATTTTTCAACTATATGCATTCATGCTTTCATGTCCACTCGTTCTGTAAGTATATCCCTCATTTTGACAAAACCCACTATTTCCATCCTATATTTTTACCAACTTGTCAAAAGAGTCCCTCCATTATTAATTTGGTCAATTGAGCATATGTTTTTTCAATTTCAGTCAATTGAGTAAAATTTTCCGAAATTAAAGATTTATCTCTATCAATTGAGAATTCTTCTTCACAACCTTAGTCATTCTCAAGAACTTTTTTGTCATTCTTGAAATATCATCATTCATCTCATCCTTCCTATTGAGTAAAAGTTTTTTTTTCAATTTAGATCACTAATACTCAATTGATTGAAATGAAAATTATAGATACTCAATTAACCAAATTGATAGCATGGGAGATTTTTTTTTCTTAATTGATAATGGATTTAGCACTTTAGATTGATCGTTGTTAGTCATCAAAATTGACAATAACCTTATTACACTCGATCTGGGATTGACCTGATGAAGGAATGGAGTTGCAGGTTACATGGGTCAACTCAAACAAATTAAAAAAAATTAAAATTTTAATATTTTATATATATAAAAAAACAATTCATATGAATATACACTATATATGCTGTAAATAATAAAGTTTAAAAGAATATATCAAAAAGTTTTTTATCCCACATTTTAAAAAAAAACATAATTTTTTTTTTGTGAACATAAAATAGATATATTAAAGGGCTTCAAATCTCACATTGAAAAAATAATTTTTTTTCTTTGGAACATAGAGTATTATACAAAATACTAAAAGGGGTCAGTGCATCTGTTACTGTGGATTGAAGCAGTGTAATGACAGACCAACCCTTGTCACAAAGAGTTGCAAGGGCAGCGGGGAGGGGTGGGGTTGTCTTTCTGCTGGGATGCATTTGGCATTGAAATGATGGCTAGGAAGAAAATGGTTAGCTCAAGTTTTGGTGTGGCTACAGGCCCTGGGATGCGAACACCTGACGCTTGGGTTGCCCTACCTGTACGCTGGGTCAAACCCGCACGCCCACGTGGCGCTGAGGCTGGCTTGCCCTGTGTTCAAGGCTAATGGGTCCTGCATCAGAACCCAATTTTCTTGGGTTCTTTGTCAGGACCCAAGCCTATTGGGTCTTAGGTTTCTAAATATAATTATTTTCGTTATAAATATTATAATTTTTATTATAGTTGAAAGTATTAATATCAAACATATTATAATTTGTGTTCTAAATATTATTAGTTTAATTATAATAAAAATAATAATATTTATACCCCAAATAATAGTATTGTTGATATGAATACTTTGAATTATACTAAAAATCATAATATTCATAACACAAATAATACTATTTTTAATATTAATACTTTCAATTATAATAATAAAAAATTTTGTATAGCAAATAATAATATTTATACCACAAACAATACTATTTTTAGAATTAATACGTTCAATGATAATACAAATACAAATCTTTGTACCACAAATAATAATATTTTTTATATTAATACTTTGAACTACAATAAAAATAAATATTAATACTTTTAATTATAATAAAAATAATAATATTTATACCAAAATAATAATATTTATACCAAAATAATAATATTTATACCACAAATAATACTATTTTGAATATTAATACTTTCAATGATATAAAAATAATAATCTTTATACCACAAATAATAATATTTTTGATATTCATGCTTTGAACTATAATAGAAATATTAATATTTATAACATAGATAATAGTATTTTTAATATTAATACCTTCAATTATAATAAAAATAATAATATTTATGGCACAAATAATAATAATAATAATAATAATAATTTTTAATTTTATCCTTCAAATCAACTTTATGATTTTTTTTTGTGGTTATTATTATTATATTATATATAAAGCTAAATCATGTGGGAAAAGTCATGTTTATCAAGACTCATTGCACTGTGAATTGCACATTTGGTAGGGGCATGGTGTGTTGCAGCCCCAGACATAGACACTTGGCGCAAGGGCATTCATACCTAGCCACAAAGATTTCCAAAGATGCAGAGGGAGAGGTTGCGCTTCAAGTTTCGGACACCTGGCGCTGGGGGCAAACCCGTGAGCTTGGCTTTCCACCCATGTAAAACCTCTGGGTGAAAAATTATAAATTGACTAGTTTCATGTAAAACAAAAGAAAAAATTTGTAACTCTCGATCGGGTTATTGGAAAATTCTGAAAATTTGCGTGGAGCCTTCTGATATGATATCTTAGCTTGGGTTAAAATTTTAGAAGTTTTAGAGAAATTCAGAAAATTTGACAAAAAATCACAATTTGACTAGTTTTACGTTATTTGATGTAATATATTTGTTTTATATGTAATTTGTATTATACGTAGATTGTAGTGTATGTATAATGAAGATGTTTGCTTTTGGTATTTATATATTTAAAAAGTATGAGTAAGGAACTACTATTATTAAACTATTCGAAAATAATATTTTAAGTTTATAATTGTTTGTAGTTAATGTTTTATTTGTAGATGATGTAAGGTTGAGAAAAATACAATGAAGTATAGTTATGTGGAATATTGTATGACAAGATGGGATTTGATCCAGGATGGTTGGATCAAAGTGAAAGTTTTGAGTATTGTAATTGAATGAAGTATAGTCGATAACTTGGTAACATGAGAAAACAAAGGACACTCCGTTGAAATTTTCAAAAAAAAAAAAAATCTTATAATCTTAGACATATTATTCAATACTCGATATTAGTAAAGAAATGTTTAAGATTTCATGAAATAATAATTTGAGGGTGTTACAACCCAAGTCAGCGGTTCTGCTAACCTGTGTGTTGGGTCTGGACATGGACCCCCTTCTGTTGGGTCAAGCATCTTGACCTAAATCACTTGGGTTTGGACATGGATCCAACCCCCTTAGATCCAAACATGACCCAATCCCCAACCCTCTACGGTCTGGACGTGGAAGGACCCAAACTCCTTGGGTCCGGACCTAGTAGAACCTAAACCCCAACCTCTTGGGTCCGAACACGGCCCCATCCCCAACCCCTTTGGGTCTGGACAAGGACCCATCCCCCAACCTCCTTCAGTCCCCACCCCACTTAACCCCCAACCCCTCTGGGTCCGGACACGGACCCAACCCCCAACCCCCATGGGGTCTGGACATAGAAGGACTCAAACCCCAAACCCCTAGGTTCGAACATCGAAGGATCCAAACCCCAACCCCCTAGGTCCGGACACAGCCCAATTCCCAACTCTTTGGTTCCGGCTACGAACCCAAACCCTAAGTCCTTTGGGTCTGGACATAGACCCATCCCCTAACCCCTTTGGGTCCTCACCCCGCCAAACCCCCAACCCCCTTGGGTCTGAACACGACCCAATCCCCAACTCTCTTAGGTCCGGTCACGAACCCAACCTCCTTCAGTCCTCACACCCCGCCTAACCCTTATTCCCCAACCCCTTTGAGTTCGAGCACGAACCTAACTCCTCTTGAATTCGGACATGGAAGGATCTAAATCCCTTGGGTTCGGACACCAAAGAACCCAAACCCCAACCCCATGAGTCCGGACACGGACCGAACCCCCTTGGTATTGTTCCACCAATATAACAACGTTATCTTTTTACAATTTATAAAGACAATAACATGCACATTTTTTGTTGTGCAGAATTTCAAGGCATAAGCCAACATGTATGTTGATATAGCTGCCGAAAAAGCTACATCTTATTACTTATTTTTGTATTAAAAAACATTTAAAAGCTCTTGTTCATTTCCATCTGTTTAATCATAAAGCTTTTGTATTAATGTTTTTATTGTTTGGTTTGTTGGTGTACTACAACAACATATATTACTACTTTATATATTGTGTCTTCTAGCTATGTCAAACCTTGCATCATGCAGTAAAAATATTAAATCTTATTTTGGAATTAACAAAATCTATTACATGCTTCAATCTTAGAATATGTTTTTTTTTTCACGTCTATTTTTAACCGTTTGGTTAGGGGCTTTTATTTTTTCCTTTAAAAAAAATAAACAAGGTGCTAAGACTTTGTTACTATTAGAAAAAAAAAACATGAATTTGATTGTAACCATAAAATTAAAAACTATAAAAACTTAGAAAATAAATAAATTTGAACCCATGCTATTTTAAACACAAATATTTTTATAATACCATTTTAAAAAATATATTATTTTTTGTCTTTTAAAATATTTATAACATAAATAATATTATTTTTAATATTAATACCTTCAATTATAATAATAATAATACTTTTAATTTTATCCTTCAAATCAACTATATGATTTTTCTTTGGTTATAATAATATTTTATTTCAAATTTATTAATGACAATAATGATAATAAGAACAACAATTTATACTTTTACCCTTCAAATAGATATTGCGTCAGGATCCAATGTTAATAAGCCTTTGTTAGTATCCAATTCGCTTGGATTCTGCACCAGGATCCAATGGTAATGGGTCCTGCACATCCAATGTTAATAAGCCTTTGTTAGTATCCAATTCGCTTGGATTCTGCACCAGGATCCAATGGTAATGGGTCCTGCACAGGACCCAAGAATGGATCCTCGCCAGGATCCAGATAATTTGTGTTATAAATATTCTTTGTTTTTTTTAATATAATAATTTGTGATATAAATATTATTATTTGTCTTATAATTCAAAGTGTTCATATCAAAAATATTATTATTTATGTTATAAATATTATTATTTTTATTATAACTCAAAGTATTGATATAAAAAATATTATATGTCCATTCCATCTTTTCTAATTGGTCCATGCACATACAGATACAGTAGGAAGTTGTTTTAATGTTTTAAAAAAGTAAATAAATTGGGTTTTAACTTAATCACCTAGGTTTTATCTAATTAATTCCCACATTATTTTTTTAAACCTAACCTGCGCTGAGCCGAGTTTAACAACATTATCACTAACTAGTTGTAAGCAAATGGAGGAGTGATTATTAAGAATATGCCTGGCAAGCAAATTTGCTAAGGCACTTGTTCATACAGTCATTTTCATCTGAGTAGCCAGGTTCAGCATCAGGCTTTCCTGCTTTCATCGATTTTAACTCCAAGAAGTTCTGAACCACATCGTTGCAGCACAAAGGTGACATTCTTTCACACCCCTCTGAAAAGTTTCCTAATTTCCAATTATCGGGAGACTTAGACTATTGCAACTACCAGAAGTCCCACAAGCATCAAATACACTGCATCGATCACTTGGTTCCCGCCAGTTCAAAGTCCAATTCGCGTTTCTCCAGAGGAAAAACTGTATCTGCCCATTGAACACCAGTCTTGTATTCTTATAATTCACAGCTGTTGAATTTATTCTATTATAAGGACTTTCCTCTGTAGTTGTTGTGTTCCCAAGAGGTCTGCTTGGTTTCCTGCTGGAATTCATGAGCAAGTTAGAAACAAGCCAGAGCCTTTCGTCGGATCTTACAAAACTTCCTGAAACTCCACTTTTCCAGTACGGAATCGATCCGTTCTTCATGATGATGTACTGGTTTTCTCTTTCATCAAGCTGAAATTTGAAGTCTCCTGGTGCTGGGTCACTGGGACTCTTCCAAGAAGTCAACATAAAGTTCTTGTTTGTCTTCATTCCAGGAAGAAATGTGTCAGTTGGATAATCGAAGCTTTGCCACAATATTGCTGAACCATTTGCAGCTTCTTGGATCAAGACTAAATTCCCGGAATCCATGAGCTTCAACCTCCGAGTGAAAGAAAATGAAGATGATGTAGTTTCGTTTGTTTTTATTCTTATCAAAAATAATAATCTATGTCCGTTGAAAAGTCATTTTCTGAAAACATTTTTATTATTAGAAAAGTTTATTAATAAAATATTTAGTTTAGTTTCCAGAAAAGTATATATTATTTTTATTTGAGGTGAAACATATTTTTAGAAGTTACAAAATATTCAAAAATATCTTATTATCTATTTATTATATTAAATTTAATAATCAATTTAGCACTTTTAAATTTAATTTTATTTTTATATAAACTTTGGTCTTATATTTTTATTGTTATTTGTTTTTCTTTTATTTTTCAAATTATTTTCTATAACACTACTAAACATCAGAAAAACTTATATTTTCTAGAAAATCACTTTTTTTTAAAAAAACTATTTTCTAACAAACAAACTAATATGATTTTTCTAGTAAAATAACAAGTTCCAATTCTACTTCAATGATAATCTGGTGAGATGGAAAATTAGAAGATCTTTAAAATAGAAAAGAGAAAGAGCTCATCTTGAAATGCCTAAATAGCTGTATATTTGTGTTGTTTATGATGTGATAATGCTCCATCACAAAAAAAAAAAAAAAAACAAACAAACAAAAACAAAACTAAAAAAATATCTAGTTGAATTATTGCAAAATTTACTTAGCAATTATAAGAGCCCAACAATGATAATGATGTTCAGGAGACTTTTTTACTATTATAAGTCCTCAATATCATATTTTCATATTCTGTATTTTTTCAATTTGTACTCAGATTAGTACGCCCTAGATTTATGGAATTGTAGGCAGGATCATTTTTTTTTTTTTGTCAAAATATTATATTGAGATGTCATATGCGTGTTCTAAGGAAGAAAAAAAAATCATCCATCATCAGAGAATGTTACTGCCCAACCTTGTATTACCAGCACCATTGTTACATAGCTAACTGACTAGTTCTTGCTACCCTTTCAGGGGTCCAAGCAACAGCAGAGAGCTAATTTATCACAAATAAGTATACTTCTAACTAATCAACGCGTTTTTAGCTAATTTTATCACTTCATGTTTGTTCCTTTTCACTAGAATATTCTCCTGGTGGTGTTTTCCAATTAGACAGGGACGTTACCAGTTGCCTGAACAGCAAGTTTCATGATGCACAGTGTCAATGTCAGGTCTGAACTAATGGCTGAAATGCAAATGGACTAATGTTAGTACAAGAAGATATCTAGCCGAGAACGTTAATGCTAGAAACTGGAGGCACCACAGAAACCACCTAGTTCTATTAGGTTTTGGCGTGTCTGAGGAAAAGAGGGATACAATTCAGTAATCTGAAAAGCAAAGATTACCAGATGAAGTCATGGTCTTCTATTTTTGTCTATTTCACCTTTTATTATTGGCCCATGAAACTGGTATGTAGTTTCGTTTGTTTTTATTCTTATCAGAAATAATAATCTAGGTTCGTTTAATGAAAATTTATTTTCTGAAAATTATTTTCTAAATTTTTTCATGTTTCTTATTAGAAAAGTTTATTAATAAAAATTAATTTTTCATTAATAAAAAATTTAGTTTGGTTTTTAGAAAGTATTTTAGTTTTATTTTAGGTGGAATACACTTTTTAGAAGTTACAAAATATTCAAAAATATCCTATTATCTATTTATTATATCAAATTTGATCATCAATTTAGCTCTTTAAAATTTAATTTGATTTTTATTTCAACTTTGACCTTATTCTTCTTATTGTTATTTGTTTGTTTTTTATCCATTAGATTTGATCCTTGTTTTTTTTCTTTCTATTTATTTTATTTGAAATAATCTTTTTCATTTTTTTTTTAATTTCATCATTTATCAATTTTTTATTTGTCATATTTAGTTTCTATTATTTTAATTGTTATTTATTTTATTTAAAACAATTTATAAAATTTGAATATTTTTTCAATTTCATCATCTTTCAACCTTTTCATTTGTTAAATTTAGTTTCTATTCTTTCAGTAAACTTGAAAAAAATTAAACATTAATAAATTATTTTTCCTTTTATTTTTCATAGTATAGTCAAACACTAGAAAGTGTTTTCCAACTTATTTTCTATATTTGGTTAGATGGAAAAATAGAAGATCTTTAAAATGGAAAAGAGAAAGAGCTCATCTTAAAATGCCTAAATAGATGTATATTTGTGTTGTTTATGATGTGATAATATTCTCCATCACAAAAAAAAGTTGTGGCATCCAAAAAACACTAAAAAAATATCTTGTATAAAACAAGAGCCCAACAATGATAATGATGTTCAGGAGACTTTTTAACTATAAAAAATAAGTTAGAGGATAACTAGTAATTTTTTATTGAATGGTGAAATAAAAAAAAATCAATATAAGAAAAAAATCAAAAAAATAAGGATCAAGTTGAAAAAAATAAAATATCACAAATTTGGATTCAGTAGTGAAATTAAAAACAAATTAAAATTTTACAAAATGGCCAAGAACATAAATTAAAAATCAAAACAATAAAAATCAAAGTTAAAATTTCAATAAACAAGAAGGCAATTCTGAAATTTTAAATGGCTAGTTTGAATTTCGAGTGGAAAAGAAAAGAAAACATCATCGGCAATAAATCATCCCACCCCTGCTATGAAACACCATAAATTTCCCTCTACATTGTAAGATCTTCGTATCAAGGCGATAAAAAAAACTACCAAGTCAAATACTAAATTAAGCAAATTTGAATGGATCAAATTGAAAAAAATAAAAATAAATTGAGGGATACAAGAAAAGGGATGAACCTTCCCTTCTCCATACATTTTGTCCTTAATTTTTAGGTTGTTCAAATTTGGTCTCCATTTCTGTAAACCAAGTGTCAAATGAGCAATGATTTTTTTTTATTCACACCGTGAGATCCCCTAGCCAAGGTAGACAAAGTATATCACAAAGTTTGCTCCCAAAAATAATAAAATTGAAAAACAAATTAAAGAAAAAAAAAACTAAAGGACTAAGAGAAAAAAAATTAAAGGACTAAGAAAAAAAAAACTCTATTACAATTCATAGTGTTTTCTCTATAAAATTGAAATAATATTATTTTATCCTTAAACATGACTATTACAATGACACGAATGCATGTCACTTTGATATTATTTACCCCGCAACTTGAGTCAAAATCCATTTCTTGCTGCTTTGCCTTGTCTTCAAGGGAAGTACTGACGGTGAGAGGATAAGTCATTTGTGTGTGTGAGCCTTGAGGATAAGTCATTTGCCTTGTCTCCAAGGAAAGTACTGCTAACAATTAAGCTTGTGTGCCTCAGCATTACACAAATTCATTTGAAAACTGTCCCCATAATCAACTGCCATGATTAAGGAGAAATCTGGGTTTTTTGCCAAATGCATGATCCACATAGTGCCGAATAGCATCATATAGTATGAATGAATAAAGAAAACAACACAGGAAATGTCCAACAAACTGACTCAACATTCACAATGCCAAACAAAAGGCCACGGAATTGAATTAAATTTGCACTCCTACAAGTTAGAAAATTCACGATGCCAAGAGGAGGTAAGTGATCTCGTGAACCTAATATCTCCGAGTGGAGTTATTACAAGAACAGTCTCCTGTCCTCAAATTAAGATATTCGTTAAGAATTATTGATTTCACATGGCCGGTTACAAAGATACTGCTAAATATCACTAAAAATATATATGTTTTTAGAAATTTATTTTTCATGATAACTACTTCTCAAGAAAAAAATATTTTCTAGAAACAAACAAGATTTGCCTAGTAAAATAACAAGTTCCAATTCTACTTCAATGATATATTTGGTGAGGAAAATTAGAAGATCTTTGAAATGAAAAAAGAGAAAGAGCTCATCTTAAAATGCCTAAATACCTGTATATTTGTGTTGTTTATGATGTGATAATGATATTCTCCATCACAAACAAAACCAAAAAAACTAAAAAAATATCTAGTTGGATTATTGCAAAATTTACTTAGCAATTATAAGAGCCCGACAATGATAATGACGTTCAGGAGATTTTTTTACTATATAAAGAGATTTTTTTTTAGTTTGAGACATATTTTTATCTTCTGTATTTTTTTAATTTGTACTTAAATTAGTACACACTAGATTTATGGAATTGTATGCAGTATCGATTCTTTTTTTTTTTGTAAAAATATGATATTGAGGTGTCATAAACGTGTTCTAAAGAAGAAGAAAAAATCCACAATTAGGTCAAATAAATTACTTTTTTATTTTAATTATATGATAAAAAATAATAATAAACAGTGACACCAAATAAACTAAATAAACAAATTGATTATGATAACTTGAAAAAAATAACTATATTTTTTTAAATAATATAATTCAATTCTCAGTCCAATAAAATATAGAATAATAAAATTGAATTAAAAATGTAAAAATAAACCAACCCGAGTCACCTTGAGTTAGCATAATCAATTGAATTACCAAAAAAAACTATTAAGTCAAATACTAAATTAAGCAAATTGGAATAGATTAAATTAAAAAAATAAATAAATTATGGGATAAAAGAAAAGGGATGAACCATACATTTTAGTCCCTAATTTTTAGATTGTTTAAATTGGTCTCCATAGCTTTAATTGCTTTCAATCAATAAAACTTTATTTAATTTCGGTAAACCAAGCGTCATCTAAGCAATGATTTTCTTTATTAATACCCTGAGATCCCCTAGCCAAGACAGACAAATATACCACAAAGTTTAATCCCAAAAATAATAAAATTAAAAAAAGAATTAAAGAACCAAAAAAAAAACTGAAGGACTAAGAAAAAAACTCTGTTACAATTCGTAGTGTTTTCACTATAGGTGAACATGACTTTTGCCGGTAAGCCCACCAAGCCCCTGTTCAAAAAACTACAGAGCATCTCCTTAATCATGTCTGGATCAGACATGGCCAACAACCTGGGCTCGACTCCCAACCGGTGGAGAAATGTCTTCCTGCTCTTCCTTGACCATTGATAGACGTTGGCTTCGACAAATTGATATTAGGCTGATATCCTTGGACCTTCCGAAGATTGGATTGTAGGCAAGGCCAGTATCTGTGCCTTTTTTTAAATGGTTTTGGATTCTCCATGGAACCCTTAAAACTGAGTGTAGGAATTTCAAAATGCAGAGTCTAAGGAAGATCACAAAGAGAAGAAAAAAACAAGGTGAAAGAAGGATCGTGCAGTGGGCTTGATTTGTCAGAAGAGATTGTTTTTACCATGATTTAAGTAATGTGCAGCTGCAATGATTGGTGAATTATGAGGGGTGGTTGAAAATTATATGATGCTTTGTCTCCTTAAAGAGATATTGGGGATTATCTGGTGATAAACTGTTGTAACCCATTTTTGGGTCCCCATATAAAAAATAATAAAATACAAAAAAATCAAAAAAATATATTATAAAAAAAATATAACAGTGAAAAAAATGTCAGAGCGCCCTAAAAATGCTCAAAAATTGATAGAGGATGCTCAAAAATATAAAAAATATTTTTGACAGGATATCATTGACTGATGAGAGCCCCGATGATAAAGAAAATTCAATTTGTAGAAGAAAAATGCAAAATCAGAAGTTTATGGACTCAATTAAATTTTATTAAAGGTTTAATTGCATTTATGAAGATTTTAATTGCAAGAAAAATTGATTTTGGAGTTAATTTGGGCTTTAATTAGGAGAAATTAATTTTCTAGGGTCAAATTATAATTTTTGGAAGTTAATTTGGTCAAATTAGGGGCTTAATTGCATAAATATTGAAGTTTAATGGCTAATTAGGGACTTAATTGAAGAAATCCGAGACCAA
This sequence comes from Populus tremula, assembly GCA_964019445.1. Lineage (NCBI taxonomy): Eukaryota > Viridiplantae > Streptophyta > Magnoliopsida > Malpighiales > Salicaceae > Populus > Populus tremula. The sequence continues at coordinate 779,767 of CAXHTJ010000011.1, forward strand.
GGACTAAATTGTAAAACGCGCGCAAATGTTAGGGCCGAAATTTGAATCTGATGCTTTTGGCGCCTTTTCCTTTTAAATGAAACGGCGCGTTTTGACCAAAACGACGCCGTTTCATTCACTGTTGCAAAAAAAAAAAATACAGAAGCCCAAAACGGTGTCGTTTTGACGGCACTGTAGCTCTTCTTCTTCCCCTGGACACCCGAGGCAGGGGAAGAAGAAGATTTATTCTTCCCCTTTTCGCCTAATTTCTTTCCTTTTTTTGCTCAAAAAGACGCCGAAACAAGGACACCACTTGCCGACCACTTTCCACGTGTTGGACGGGCGGCAGCACACCGGCCACCACCATGACGTCCCCCCCCCCATGTTTTTCGCCTATAAAAACAGGGGAGGAAGAGGAAAAAAAAAAAAAAGACAGAAGGGAGACGAACTGAGATAGAAGAGAAGAGAATAGAGAGGGCAGAGAAGAAGAAGAAGAAGAAGAAGAAGCAGGGAAGAAAAGAAGAAAAACAGAAGAAGAGAGAGAACCACCGCCAGCCTCCGCCACCATCGCCTCCGTGCCTACGCCGCCAGCAGCACCGCCACGACGCACCGCAGGTAATCTCTCGCCGCCCTGTCGCCTTCTCCTTTGCTGCCTCCCCGTTTGCATGCAGAACGTGAATTAATTCACGTTCTGCAGCTGAAGAGTGGTTACTGTGCTTAGCACAGTAACCAGCCCATTTGGTAATGGGCCGGGTTGGCCCAGCCCACTGAATGGGCCGGACCCGGCCCATTTCATTTTTTTTTTTAATTTTTTACAATTTTTCCAGCACTTGTTTTTATCAATTTTTGCTTAATATCGGTCTGTATTTTACATCGTAAAAATATAAATTCGGTATTAAAATACCCGGTTTTCGTCCCACAGTACTGTTCACACATGCATAAAAAAAAATCAAAAATATTTGTTTCAGCATTTTATAATTTTTCCGTAGTTTTTATGTCATTTTGATTAATATCGGGCAGTATTTTTATAAAAAATCCGGTATTAAAATACCCGGTTTTTCGGCAAAAACTTCCAAAAATAAAAAAAAAAATTAAAAAAAAAGAAAAAAAATGTTTTTGTGCATACGGCCAAGTGTCTCAAATCTAAAAAATCATATCGTATTTTTCATATGTCAAAAAAAATATTTTAGCATGCATTTTGGCTTTAATAACCAGTTTATTAAAGTCAAGAGAACATTGGCCAAAATCTCAAAAACAACAAAAAATTTTATTTTGTTTGATTTTAGTATCAGGGATTATGAATTTATACGTAAATCGTATTCCTGATATTAAAAAGATATTTTCTTTTGACGACTTCGAATAGTTAGTTTTTTTTACCCGATAAAGATAAGGATCTCCTTACAGAGGAGGACTTTTCTTAAACCGTAAACGAACCAACAATTCAAAAAAACCACAACACGATTTTAGATTTTATCAGACATTAAAACAATGCAGCCTACCTTAGGTAGGGCGTAGTTGGGGTGCTAATACCTTCCCTTTACGCAACCAGTCTCCGTACCCGATCTCTAAAGACCAGTTAAGGTTCCTAGTAACCAGAATATTAGGTGGCGACTCCCATTCCAATTTTTTTCACTTGTAGAGACAAGAATTCCTTGTCTCTCCCCATTTGTCAGGAATAAATATTCCGATTTTTCCTTGAGGGTGGACGATCGCCGCGCCGCCGCACACGTGCGACAAAAACCATGGGCACCCTGTATGGATTATGATGCTCAAAAAGGGTTAATGTCGCCTAAGAAGAAATACTACTGTGTGGAATCTGATCAAGCGACTTGACACAGCCGTTGAAAGTTTTCAAAGTTTGCTAAGACTCTAAATTTAAACGAACTGATAATAACACGTAGAACACTTGAAAGAAAAATTGTTTACGGGGCATTACACAGATACAATAATGAAGTTCTAAGAGGGTTTTGATTACAATTTCAGAACAGAAGGACTAATTAGACATGAATTCTGTCATGGAAAAACATGAGATTTCACCAGGAAAAAAAAACCTTTCCATTCGAAGATTGAGAAACTTTCCAAGATTTTATGCAAATTGATAGGAAATTATCTACCTTCGTCTGAAGCAATCGTTGTATCGATGCTTATTTCTTGTTTACTTGAAGATGAATCTGTGCCAGAAAGGCCTGTTCCTTGTTTACTTGAACAAGAAGCTGCGCCAGAAAGGCCTCTTCGTATAAAAAAGGCTGGGTTCTTAGGAACCGGCAAGTTTGCAGTTTCACTGCTAAGCATCACAACAACATTGGACATGGTCGGACGGTCGGATGGATCATCTTGTACGCATAAGAGTGCAACATTTACACACCTCAGAAACTCATTGGTGTTGCAAATCTCACGTAATGTCTCGTCCATTAAATCCAATGCCTTGTCTTCTCTCCATAATCTCCAAGCCTGGAATTTTGAAGTTTAAGTCAGCATCGCTTATCAAATGACAAAACATTATATTAGCACGGTTGAACTTACATAAGCTAGAAGGCTTTGGGCTTCATCAGAATTAAAATATCCTGTGTTCCTTTTCCCACTAAGAATCTCAAGTACAACTACGCCGAAACTAAAAACATCAGATTTGACAGAAAATAGGCCATCTAATGCGTACTCTGGCGACATGTAGCCACTGCATTACAACAATTTTCACAAGAATCAGTAACTCGGCTGGATTCAGACTCCTAATTCAGCATTAAACAATACATGATTGAAGGATTGGAGACTGCAAAAATAGTGTTTGCATATGAATGTATGTCTGATGAATATCAATGTTGATAGGATCTGAAACTTACTAAGTTCCAACAACACTGTTTGTGCTCCCCTCGGTTTGTTTGCCTTCGAACATCCTTGCCAATCCAAAGTCAGAAATTTTGGGATTCATTTCCGCATCTAATAAAATGTTGCTCGTTTTCATATCACGATGAATAATCCTGAGTCTAGAATCTTGGTGGAGATAAAGAAGACCTCTAGCAACTCCTAAAATGATATCAAAGCGCGTCTCCCAATTCAGTAACATTCCCAGATCTCGATCTTCAGCGGTTTTCCATTTCCATAAGTACAAAAATTAGCAACCATGATTGCTGCAAACGTACATTTATAAACCAAAAATGATGAATCTGTTTAGAGACTAACCAAATATGAAGGAATCTAAGCTTTTGTTAGGCATATATTCATAGAGTAAAATCTTTTCATCTCCTTTTATGCAATAGCCTACTAGTCTGACAAGATTCCGATGCTGCAATCTAGCAATCAAAATCACCTCATTCTTAAACTCCTCTAGGCCTTGTCCTGAAACACTAGAGAGTCGTTTTATTGCAATTTCTTGACCTCCTGGAAATTTTCCCTGAAACCAAAGTTGCGATGCAGGTAAAATTCAGCCAGAAAACTTGTCAGACACAAAAATTCCAATGATTAACGTAAATATTACTTTGTAAACAGGTCCGAAGCCCCCTCTTCCAAGCTTGTTTGCTTCCGAAAAATAATCCGTAGCAGCTAGTATGCTGTCTAAATCAAAGAAAGGTACATCTATGCCCTTCTTATCTTCTTCGTTGAACTCTTCTGCATCTATCAAGTTCTTGACCCGTTTCTCAGTGCCATACAAAACAGCTGCATTTCTTTCAGTATTTTGCTGGCTTTCTGAAATTTCAACAAGACAACTGCTAATTACATGAGGAATCCTTAAAAACTTCAATACCTACACGTTGAAAATTTGTCTAGTTACCTCGTCGTTTGGCCTTCTTTCTCATCAAAATGCAGATGTAAAGGAAGATGCTTGATAGAACTATGACACTAGCAATTGTAACTCCTACAATCAAAGACAATGGTTTCTTTTTTCTCGAAGATCCTCCTGCTTGTCTATCGAAAATTTCAAGAAAGAAAGGGTTTATGCACATTATAATAAATTAAACTGGATGAAACTTATGGTTTTCACTACTTTTGCAGTTTGAGGCAAGATATAGAGTGCTCACCATGAACGCATTTTAGAGCATTGTTATCCCACCAAAAATTTGAATTGCAGAGGCATCTCGCTGTACCATTTCCTTTTAGATTGTTGCAAGTTGAATTTGGCCAATCGTCGCAGTCTGAAGATGAAGAGCAGACTGGCTCTTGAGGTGGCTCCCAACCAATATCTATTTCTACCAGACCTTGAGATGAAACGTTGGAAATAAAATTTCCTGCCACGGTATCACACCAGCGTTTAGAGGCGTTCATCTTAAATGGAAATGACGTGTTGAACTTCCGAATTTGACCTCTTGTACTGGCATTACAATCATCTACATCTTTGTGATGTTTAGTATTAAAAAGATTTGGAAAATACAATAAAGCCCTTGGAGGCTTAAAAGAGGGTATAAATGATTGAAGGGTAGTGTGGTAATTGACCAATAGTTGATAAATATATATAAGAAAAAAAAAAAAAAGGATCTGAATTTGGAGAGAGAACCGGCAGGAGAGAAGAGAGGAAGAAGAAGAAGAGAAAAGAGGGGAAAAAGGAAAAGGTTGAAGAAAACAAGTAAAAGGGTAAGATTATGCTTGAATGTATAATATGTTTTCTTTAGCTTTAAATTTCGGTTTTTGATTAATTTTAGAGTTTTGAATTTTGAGTTTATTGATGAATTAGTTTGAATTAGAGGTTGATTGATGTGGGTATTTGATTATTAGTTGAATTGGAGAGATTGTAAGAAAATGATGATTTTGAGTTATGGTTGAATTGAATGATGAAGTTGAGGTATAAATCTGGAACTAACAGTAGGTGATCTGTTGAAATTCTGGGTTTGAGGTTGAAGATGACGAAAATTCAGTTTGGTCCCTCAATTTGTGAAATTGCAGTTTAGTCCCCGAACTTTGGAAATTTTACAGATTGGTCCCTGGGGCATAAATTGAGGTTCTGAACAGAACTGAGGATGATTTAAGGACAAAATTCCAGTATAATTAATATTTTCAGTTTGGTCCTCCAATTTGACAAAAAGTATAATTTGACCCTAAAAATTTGGTAAAGTTCCAGAATGGTCCTTGGAGCATAATGATATATCCTGGACAGAATTGAGGATTAATTATGGATAAATTTCAGTATGGTTATATATTTACAATTCGGTCCTCAAATTTTGGTAAAATTACGTTTTGGTCCCTGTTTTGGAAAATTATCGTTTTAGTCCCTAAACTTGGGAGATTAAGCCCGGTTTTATTTTATGCATTGGGATCTTTTGTTTGATTGTTTTTGAGTATATTTCATATATTTATTGTAGGTTCTCCTAACGATCCTTAATCGGATTTTCGGGTCTTTTGTCTGACATTCCTTTAGTTCAGTATTTTCCGGGTGAGTGGAATAATCTTTAATATGCATATAATATAAATAAATATGTATGTTGATTATACAATGAGTACAACTAGTAAATTTCTTGAATATTTATATATGTTGCTTTATTTTCCGAGTACTCATTTATTCTTGAATTTGCACTCGCAATCTGATAAAGTAAATTCTATTTGATAGATATGATATACGTTTTTGATGATGTGAATATCTATTATGCCTTGATATGGGACTTGTCAGTAACTCCATGCTAACGGAGAATAGTTAGCCTGTGTGCACATAGTATTCTGTTACCTAGCTGGTGAGAGAGGCATCAGCCTGTGGCGATTAATCATCCCACAGTGGTCACCGACGGGTGTCATCTGGTCACCGACGGGTGTCATCTGGTCACCTTCGGGTGTCATCTGGGTCACCTTCGGGTGTCATCTGATCTCTGACATGTAATCCACTACGTTATGATAATATGTTTAGTAAGTATATGTATATGTATATTAAGATAAATCATCTTACAAATTATTAATATCTTAAATATCTTAAATGTATATTAAATGTTATTCCCTCACTGAGTTGGTTGAACTCACCTCTCATTTTTAATATTATTTCAGGTTCTTAATTTCTGAGACTTTGTTGAGTGTTTCCGCTTCTTCAGTTCTGGTCGGTATGCCTTGCTTGTTCGCGAGGCTTTCCTTTCAGTTTTGATTTGATGTCTTAGACGCTCCACTGTTACCTTGTTTTAATTAAGTTTGGATTTTGGCAATGTAAATAGTATTATGAATTATTATTTTTGTTTTAATAACTATCTTTCGGTTTCATTAGTATTTGAATAATATAATATTTCTGAATATTATGAGCCGCTGCGTATTTTTGAACAAATTGTTCTTTTGATATGTCCGTTCTGAGGCTTAGCGTAGGTGAGGTGTCCTTTCGACACCGCTCCTACGTTGCCGGTCACGGATCCGGGATTCGGGTCGTGACAATCTTTCTCTTGGATAACAAATGTTCTTGTATCTTGATTGATGGTAGTGACATTATAGGTGCCGCTGGGTGTCTTAAAGCTGAGTTTTCCTATGGAATTATTGCAGTAGAAACTGTAGTACGCGGGGTCACCACAATCTGATCCAGTGCTTAGAGGATAAGGAATCACATTTGTGCCACAAGGCTCACAACTTTTATCCTTTGATTCTGCAAAACATGGAGCTTTTTTTAAGGTATGCAAAACTACTGATATTTAGTTCAGTTATGAATTAAGTCCACTGCTTGTCTGCAATCTTCTATCAGAGAAAATTATCCTTGACGTAATTCTAGCATCTTGTAGTAACAAAAGGAGAAAGAACAAGTCGAAAGAAGAAAGTACCTATATCAGAAATGGCGACTCGGACAAAGAGATCGGGTCCACCATAAGAATATTCCTCCTGGAGATCTTTAAGATCATCATACATCCAGATCAAGCAAGTGCGAGGTTGTCTGTCCCTTCGCCTATTGACTTTCACCTCAACGAAGGAATAAGCTTGGCATGAGCAGTTACTGAGACACTCCTCTCTGCATTGTTTTTCATCCTCGACCTCAAATGTTTTGACTGGTTGCCCAAATTTCATCGTCTTGAAGCTCAAGAAGGTGTTCTTCTTCACACATGGGTCAGAGCTTCTGATACAACCACTGGAGAAATCGTCATTTTTCCAATTTTCCAGTGACTTAGGCTCAAATCCTGGCAAACATCTGCAAGCCACTTTATTGTATAGATTGCAGCTGCCAAAGTTCCCACAGGCATTATACACACTGCATTTGTCTTTCGGCTCCCACCATAGCTTAGACCTAGTTGTGTTATAGCTCAAGTATTGTAGCTCCCCTTTAACGTCCAACCTAATCCTTGTATTACTAAAATCTGAGAGTGATATATTTATTCCGTTGAGTATTGAAGTTGGATTAGAAACAGAAATGGATTCAAAACCTTTGGTGAAGTTCGATAGAAAATATTCTATAACATCAGGCATTCTTTCTGGTCTAAAGAAATCACTTGACTCCCCACTAGTCCAGTGCTTTATACTGCCATCGGAGATAACAAACTGGCCCCTTTCTTCATCTAGCTGAAATGTGAAGTTACCTTCTTGTGGATCAACTTCACTTTTCCATGAAGTCAATTTTAGATCCCCAATCATCTTCATACCTGAAAGAAATGTATCAGTTGGATGGTCAAAGCTTTGCCATAGAATAGTTGTCGAAAGGGTATTACTATCACACAAAACCAAGTTCCCAGAATCTAAGAGCTTAGCCAACCCATTCGCTGGTTTTGATGTTGATTCAAGCCCTGTAGACCAAAAAGAATCTCCATTTTTTTTCAAAATCTTGAGATTTCCATCATCTGTGACAGCCAAAACTGCTCCATCATCAAGAAGTGGGCTGTTTCGATTGGCAACCCACACAACTATTCGTGGTTTCGACCCGTAATACCAAATTCCTACGTAGCTTTTGTTTTGTTCAGTAGTAAAGAACCCCAGTTCAAACCATTTTCGTGCTGAAACAAGAGTTTCTCCACCATCATGACTAATCAAATTACCAGCATATGTGATCGTATCTCCAGCAAAGCAACATAAAAGGGAGGAGCATAATAAGAACGCATAAGAAAAGAAAACGGTTGATAGCATGCTATGCATTGCACATAGATCCCTCTGGTTAAGACCTCTTCTTACCATCAACCTTGAATGTATCACTCAAGTCAACTGCAAAGCAAATTTTCACTGCACGTGTTCTGTGTTGACGCTGACCATAAAGGAAGGGAGATGATGCTTTACTAAACTTAGATTAATTTAGAATAGTTAATCATTTGAACACCACAACATTTTCCTAGTCATCGACAAAAAATTAATACATTGTAACGTTGTAGTGTTTATTTTGTAAAATATTTTTTATTTAAAAATATATTAAAATAATATTTTTATTATTTTTAAAAAATTATTTTTGATATTAAAAATTAATTTTAAATAAAAAAATTATAATTTAATGAGAAACACAATTTAAAACAATTTTATCTAGCTTATATTTTCTTTAATGGTGGTACTCTAGTGATAGAGTTGCCGTAGTGGGGTGGTAATGAAAATAGCAACAGTGATGATAATATTGCATGTAGTGATGATGATAAGATTTTGATGGTTAAGATTGATGAATGATTTTGTGTATAAATTATTATTTAAAAAAGTTTAAAAAATATTTTATTTAAAACAAATTCCTTCTTAAACTACCCATAAATAATTAAATTGCTTGCTGCAGGAGTGGTTTTTTTTTTTTTATTATTATTATTAATGTGTATATTTGAGTTAGTTTACGTGGATTTTAATTAATTTTATAAATTTTAAAATTAAAAACTATATAAATTTTTCAAACTAATAATTTTTAAAAATTAAACTTAAAATATAACAAGTTAATTTATATATTTCGAAATATGCAGGCTTGTTCTTTTCTTTTACAAGTATTGGCTCTCCTTTCCCACGCCATTTTCTGTGGCAACAAGGGCGCGTCAAGGCATTTTTCAAACTTTATGCATTCATGCTTTCAAGGCTGATTCAGGTTTAATAAGTATGCTTTGAATGCGATTCTACTTATATTCCCATGCAGGACGCGAATTTATTGTAGTCCTTTAATTTAGAAAATTATGAGATCAGGGTCGTCCACTCATATATGTCCATTTGCAGCTTCTTGGATCAAGACTAAGTTCCCGGAATCCATGAGCTTCAACCTCCGAGTGAAAGAAAATGAAGATGATGTTTCTTTCACAGAAAATGTTTGAATTCTCGTTCTTTCTTTCACATCCATCATCAGAGAATGTTACTGCCCAACCTTGTATTACCAGCAGCATTGTTACATAGCTAACTGACTAGTTCTTTCTACCCCTTTCAGGGGACCAAGCAAGAGCAGAGAGCTAATTTACCACAAATAAGTCTACTTCTAACTAATCAACGCGTTTTTAGCTCATTTTATCACTTTATGTTTGTTCCTTTTGACTAGAATATTCTCCTGGTGGTGTTTTCCAATTAGACAGAGACGTTACCAGTTGCCTGAACAGCAAGTTTCATGATGCACAGTGTCAATGTCAGGTCTGAACTAATGACTGAAATGCAAATGGAGTAATGTTAGTACAAGCAGATAAATCGCCGAGAACGTTAATGATAGAAACTGGAGGCACCACAGAAACCACCTAGTTCGATTAGGTTTTGGCGTGTCTGAGGAAAAGAAGGATACAATTCAGTAATCTGAAAAGCAAAGATTACCAGATGAAGTCATGGTCTTCTATTTTTGTCTATTTCACCTTTTATTATTGGCCCATGAAACTGGCAAGTAGTTTCGTTTGTTTTTATTCTTATCAGAGATAATAATCTAGGTTCGTTTAATGAAAAGTTATTTTCTAAATTTTTTCATGTTTATTATTGGACAAGTTTATTAATAAAAAATAATTTTTAATAAATAAAAAATTTAGTTTGGTTTTTAGAAAGTATTTTAGTTTTATTTTAGGTGGAATACACTTTTTAAAAGATACAAAATATTCAAAAATATCCTATTATCTATCTATTATATTAAATTTGATCATCAATTTAGCTCTTTGAAATTTAATTTGATTTTTATATCAATTTTAGCCTTATTCTTTTTATTGTTATTTGTTTTTTTTTAATTGAAATTTTTTTTATCCATTAGATTTGATCCTTGTTCTTTTGATTTCTATTTATTTTATTTGAAATAATCTTTGTCATTAATTTTTTTAATTTCATCATTTATCAACTTTTTATTTGTCATATTTAGTTTCATTATTTTAATTGTTATTTCTTTTATTTAAAATAATTTATAAAATTTAAATATTTTTTTCAATTTCATCATCTTTCAACCTTTTCATCTGTTAAATTTAGTCTCTATTATTTTAGTAAACTTGATAAAAATTAAACATTAATAAATTATTTTTCCTTTCATTTTTTACGGTATAGTCAAACACTAAAAGTGTTTTCCAACTCATTTTCTATAATATTGCTAAATATCACAAAAAAATATATATTTTAAAAAATTTATTTTTCATGAAAACTACTTGTCAAGAAAAAAATATTTTCTAGGAAACAAACAAGATTTGCTCAGTAAAATAACAAGTTCCAATTCTACTTCAATGATATATTTGGTAATTAGAAGATCTTTAAAATGGAAAAGAGAAAGAGCTCATCTTAAAATGCCTAAATAGCTGTATATTTGTGTTGTTTATGATGTGATAATGATATTCTCCATCATAAACAAAAGTTGTGGCATCCAAAAAAAACTAAAAAAATATCTTGTATAAAACAAATTATTGCAAAATTTACTTGGCAATTATAAGAGCCTAACAATGATAATGATGTTCAAGAGACTTTTTAACTATAAAAAATAAGTTAGAGGATAACTAGTAATTTTTTATTGAATGGTGAAATCAAAAAAAAAAAAATCAATATAACAATAAGATATAAGAAAAAATAAAAAAAAATAAGGATCAAGTTGAAAAAAATAAAATATCACAAATTTGGATTCAGTAATGAAATTAAAAACAAAATAAAATTTTACAAAATGGCCAAGAACATAAATTAAAAATCAAAACAATAAAAATCAAAGTTAAAATTTCAATTAACAAGAGGGCAATTCTGAAATTTTGAATGGCTAGTTTGAATTTCGAGTGGAAAAGAAAAGAAAACATCATCGGCAATAAATCATCTCACCCCTGCTATGAAACACCATAAATTTCCCTCTACATTGTAAGATCTTGTATCAAGGCAACCAAAAAAAATACCAAGTCAAATACTAAATTAAGCAAATTTGAATGGATCAAATTGAAAAAAATAAAAATAAATTGAGGGATACAAGAAAAGGGATGAACCTTCCCTTATCCATACATTTTGTCCTTAATTTTTAGGTTGTTCAAATTTGGTCTCCATTTTTGTAAACCAAGTGTCAAATGAGCAATGATTTTTTTTATTCACACCGTGAGATCCCCTAGCCAATGTAGACAAAGTATATCACAAAGTTTGATCCCAAAAATAATAAAATTGAAAAAAGAATTAAAGAACAAAAAAAAAAAACTAAAGGACTAAAAGAAAAAAAACTATAAGACTAAGAAAAAAAAAACTCTATTATAATTCATAGTGTTTTCTCTATAAAATTGAAATAATACTATTTTATCCTTAAACATGACTATTACAATGACACGAATGCATGCCACTTTGATATTATTTACCCCGCAACTTGAGTCAAAATCCATTTCTTGCTGCTTTGCCTTGTCTTCAAGGGAAGTACTGACGGTGAGAGGATAAGTCATTTGTGTGTGTGAGCCTTGAGGATAAGTCATTTGCCTTGTCTTCAAGGAAAGTACTGCTAACAATTAAGCTTGTGTGCCTCAGCATTACACAAATTCATTTGAAAACTGTCCCCATAATCAACTGCCATGATTAAGGAGAAATCTGGGTTTTTTGCCAAATGCATGATCCACATAGTGCCGAATAGCATCATATAATATGAATGAATAAAGAAAACAACACAGGAAATGTCCAACAAACTGACTCAACATTCACAATGCCAAACAAAAGGCCACGGAATTGAATTAAATTTGCACTCCTACAAGTTAGAAAATTCACGATGCCAAGAGGAGGTAAGTGATCTCGTGAACCTAATATCTCCGAGTGGAGTTATTACAAGAACAGTCTCCTGTCCTCAAATTAAGATATTCGTTAAGAATTATTGATTTCACATGGCCGATTACAAAGATACTGCTAAATATCACTAAAAATATATATATGTTTCTAGAAATTTATTTTTCATGAAAACTACTTCTCAAGAAAAAAATATTTTCTAGAAAACAAACAAGATTTGCCTAGTAAACTAACAAGTTCCAATTCTACTTCAATGATATATTTGGTGAGATGGAAAATTAGAAGATCTTTGAAATGGAAAAGAGAAAGAGCTCATCTTAAAATGCCTAAATACCCTGTATATTTGTGTTGTTTATGATGTGATAATGATATTTTCCATCACAAACAAAACCAAAAAAACTAAAAAAATATCTAGTTTTATTATTGCAAAATTTACTTAGCAATTATAAGAGCCCGACAATGATAATGATGTTCAGGAGATTTTTTTACTATATAAAGAGATTTTTTTTTAGTTTGAGACATATTTTCATCTTCTGTATTTTTTCAATTTATACTTAGATTAGTACACATTAGATTTATGGAATTGTAGGCAGTATCGATTCTTTTTTTTTTTTTGTGAAAATATAATATTAAGGTGTCATAAGCGTGTTCTAAAAAAGGAAAAATCCACAATTAGGTCAAATAAATTACTTTTTATTTTAATTATATGATAAAAAATAATAATAGGTAGTGACACTAAATAAACTAAATAAACAAATTGATTATGATAACTTGAAAAAAAAAACTATATTTTCTTAAATAATATAACTCAATTCTCAGCCCAACAAAATATAAAATAATAAAATTGAATTAAAAATGTAAAAATAAACCAACCTTGAGTTAGCATTAATCAATTGAATTACCAAAAAAACTATAAAGTCAAATACTAAATTAAGCAAATTTGAATAGATTAAATTAAAAAATAAATAAATTATGAGATAAAAGAAAACGGATGAACCATACATTTTAGTCCCTAATTTTTAGATTGTTTAAATTGGTCTCCATAGCTTTAATTGCTTTCAATCAATAAAACTTTATTTAATTTCGGTAAACCAAGCGTCATCTAAGCAATGATTTTCTTTATTAATAACCTGAGATCCCCTAGCCAAGACAGACAAATATACCACAAAGTTTAATCCCAAAAATAATAAAATTAAAAAAAGAATTAAAGAACCAAAAAAAAAACTGAAGGACTAAGAAAAAAACTCTGTTACAATTCGTAGTGTTTTCACTATAGTCTATAGGTGAACATGACTTTTGCCGGTAAGCCCACCAAGCCCCTGTTCAAAAAACTACAGAGCATCTCCTTAATCATGTCTGGATCAGACATGGCCAACAACCTGGGCTCGACTCCCAACCGGTGGAGAAATGTCTTCCTGCTCTTCCTTGACCATTGATAGACGTTGGCTTGGACAAATTGATATTAGGCTGATATCCTTGGACCTTCCGAAGATTGGATTGTAGGCAAAGCCAGTATCTGTGCCTTTTTTAAATGGTTTTGGATTCTCCATGGAACCCTTAAAACTGAGTGTAGGAATTTCAAAATGCAGAGTCTAAAGAAGATCACAAAGAGAAGAAAAAAGCATGGTGAAAGAAGGATCGTGCAGTGGGCTTGAATTGTCAGGAGATTGTTTTTACCATGATTTAAGTAATGTGCAGCTGCAATGGTTGGTGAATTATGAGGGGTGGTTGAAAATTATATGATGCTTTGTCTCCTTAAAGAGATATTGGGGATTATCTGGTGATAACCTGTTAAAACCATTGGCACCCTGTATGGATTATGATGCTCAAAAAGGGTTAATGTCGTATAAGAAGAAATACTACTGTGTGGAATCTGATCAAGCAACTTGACACAGCCGTTGAAAGTATTCAAAGTTTGCTAAGACTCTAAATTTAAACGAATTGATAATAATAACGTAGAACACTTAAAGAAAAATTGTTTACGGGGAATTACACAGATACAATAATGAAGTTCTAAGAGGGTTTTGATTACAATTTCAGAACAGAAGGACTAATTAGACATGAATTCTGTCATGGAAAAACATGAGATTTCACCAGGAAAAAAGAAACCTTTCCATTCGAAGATTGAGAAACTTTCCAAGATTTTATGCAAATTGATAGGAAATTATCTACCTTCGTCTGAAGCAATCGTTGTATCGATGTTTATTTCTTGTTTACTTGAACAAGAAGCTGTGCCAGAAAGGCCTTGTTATAATTCACAGTTGTTGAATTTATTTCATTATAAGGCCTTCCATTTGTAGTTGTGTTCCCAAGAGGTCTGCTTGGTTTCCTGCTGGAATTCATGAGCAAGTTAGAAACAAGCCAGAGCCTTTCATCGGATCTTACAAAACTTCCTGAAACTCCACTTTTCCAGTACGGAATCGATCCGTTCCTAATGATGATGTACAGTTTTTTTCTTTCATGCAGCTGAAATTTGAAGTCTCCTGGTGCTGGGTCAATGGGACTCTTCCAAGAAGTCAACATAAAGTTCTTGTCTATCTTCATTCCAGGAAGAAATGTGTCAGTCGGACAATCAAAGCTTTGCCACAATATCGCTGAACCATTTGCAGCTTCTTGGATCAAGACTAAGTTCCCGGAATCCATGAGCTTCAAAGAAAATGAAGATGATGTTGATTCTATCCTTGCGGACCAGTAAGATGTTCTATTTCCATCCATCACATGGAGGTTTCCATCTTGTCCGAGGGAAAAAACTCCCCTGGAATTATCAAGTGGATTTTCACGGTTAGCAACCCACACAAAAGTTTGAGGGCTGTTGTAATACCAGATGCCTAGGTATTTCTTGCCATCATTTCTCCCATATGGAGTGAAGAATCCAAGTTCAAATCTTTCTCCAGAAGAAACAAGAGTATCTCCCATTTCATCCCTTAGTGGATTAGTGGGCAATGTCCTGTTATCCCTGGCCGAGCACATCCAAGAACTAAGAAAAAGAAAGAGTGTGAATGATGAGAAGATGCTAGACACCATGTTGGTAGCAGAAATCGTGATATGGCCTGTTTGAATTCTCCTTCTTTCTTTCACATCCATCATCAGAGAATGTTACTGCCCAACCTTGTACCAGCAGCATTGTTACATGAACAAGAAGCTGTGCCAAAAAGGCCTCTCTCTTGTTCACTTGAAGCAAAAGCTGTGCCAGAAAGGCCTCTTCGTATAAAAAAGGCTGGGTTCTTAGGAACCGGCAAGTTTGCAGTTTCACTGCTAAGCATCACAACAACATTGGACATGGTCGGACGGTCGGATGGATCATCTTGTACGCATAAGAGTGCAGCATTTACACACCTCAGAAACTCATTGGTGTTGCAAATCTCACGTAATGTCTCGTCCATTAAATCCAATGCCTTGTCTTCTCTCCATAATCTCCAAGCCTGGAATTTTGAAGTTTAAGTCAGCATAGCTTATCAAACGACAAAACATTATATTAGCACGGTTGAACTTACATAAGCTAGAAGGCTTTGGGCTTCATCAGAATTAAAATATCCCGTGTTCCTTTTCCCGCTGAGAATCTCAAGTACAACGACGCCGAAACTAAAAACATCAGATTTGACAGAGAATAGGCCATCTAATGCGTACTCTGGCGACATGTAGCCACTGCATTACAACAATTTTCACAAGAATCAGTAACTCAGCTGGAAACAGACATTTAATTCAGCATTAAAAATGACATGATTGTAGGATTGGAGGCTGCAAAAAGAGAGTGTTTGCATATGAACAGCTAGTTTCATGATGCACAGTGTCAATGCCAGGTCTGAACCAATATGGCTGAAATGCAAATGTAATGTTAGTACAAGCTGATATCTAGCCGAGAACATCAATGCTAGTAAACTGGAGGGACCACAGAAACCACCTAGTTCTATTATTAGGCTGCAGATTTTGGCGTGTCTGAGAAAAAGAGGGATAGAATTCAGTTATCTGAAAAGTTAAGATTACCAGATGAAGTCTTGGTCTTCCATTTTTGTCTCTTTCACCTTTTATTATTGGTCCATAAAACCGGTATGTAGTTTCGTTTGTTTTTATTCTTGTCATAAATAATAATCTAGGTTCCTTTAATGAAAAGTCATTTTCTGAAAAATATTTTCTAAATTTTTTCATGTTTATTATTAAAAAAGTTGATCAATAAAAAAAATTTTAATTAATAAAAAATTAAATTTGATTTTTAGTATTTTAGGTGGAATACACTTTTTAGAAGCTACAAAATATTCAAAAATATCATAATATATATATATTATATTAAATTTGATCATCAATTTAGTTCTTTGGAATTTAATTTGATTTTTATATCAACTTTGAACTTATTTTTCTTATTGTCATCTGTTTTTCTCTTATCTTTTTTTTTGAATTGAAATTTTTTTTATCCATTAAATTTGATCATCGTTCTTTTGATTTCTATTTATTTTATTTGAAATAATATTTGACATTATATTTTTTTTTAATTTCATCATCTATCAACTTTTTATTTTTCGGATTTAGTTTTTATTATTTTAATTATTATTTATTTTATTTAAAATAATTTATAAAATTTAAATATTTTTTTTAATTTCATCATCTTTCAACATTTTTATCTCCGTTAGATTTGGTTCATATTCTTTTAATAAACTTGAAAAAAATTAAACATTAATAAATTATTTTTCAGTTTATTTTTTATAGTATAGTCAAATACTAGAAAGTATTTTCTAAATTATTTTTTATAACACTGCTAAATATTAGAAAAACTTATATTTTCTACAAAACAAACTAACAAGATTTTTCTAGTAAAATAACAAGTTCCAATTCTACTTCAACGATAATTTGGTGAGATGGAAAATTAGATCTTTAAAATGGAAAAGAGAAAGAGCTCATCTTAAAATGCCTAAATAGATGTATATTTGTGTTGTTTATGATGTGATAATGCTCCATCACAAACAAACAAACAAAAAAACTAAAAATATATCTAGTTGAATTATTGCAAAATTTACTTAGCAATTATAAGAGCCCAACAATGATAATGATGTTCAGGAGATTTTTTGACTATTATAAGCCCTCAATATCATATTTTCGTCTTCTGTATTTTTTCAATTTGTACTCAGATTAGTACACACTAGATGTATGGAATTGTAGGCAGGATCCATTTTGTTTTATTTTTTTTTGTAAAAATATGATATTGAGATGTCATATGCGTGTTCTGAAGAAGGAAAAAAAAATCTACAACGGGGTCAAATAAACTAGTTTTTATTTTAATTATATAATAAAAAAATAATAATAGGCAATGACACTAAATAAACTAAATAAAAAAAATTGATTATGATAACTTTTTTAAAAAATTATTTTTCAAAAAAAAAAAATATAACTCAATTTTCAACAAATTAAATATAGAATAATAAATTTGAATTAAAAAAATAAAAATAAACTAACTCGAATCACTTCGAGTTAACATAATCAATTGAATTACAAAAAACAAAAACTACCAAGTCAAATACTAAATTAAACAAATTTGAATTGGTTAAATTGAAAAAATAAATAAATTGTGGGATAAAATAAAAGGAATGAACTCTCCCTTGTCCATACTTTTGTCCATAATGTTTACATTGTTCAAATTCAATCTTTATAGCTTTAATTTAAATCAATAAAACTTTATTTGATTTCTGTAAATCAAGTGTCAACCGAGCAACGAATTTTTTTTTATTGATACGGTGAGATCCCCTAGCCAAGACAAACAAAGTATACCACAAAGTTTAATCCCAAAAATAATAAAATTAAAAACAAAATTAAAGAATAATAATAAAAAAAAAAAAAAAAACCTGAAGGACTAAGAAAAAAAACTCTATTACAATTCGTAGTGTTTTCTCTATAGGTGAACATTACTTTTGCCGGTAAGCCCACCAAGCCCCTGTTCAAAAAACTACAGAGCATCTCCTTAATCATGTCTGGATCAGACATGGCCAACAACCTGGGCTCGACTCCAAACCGGTGGAGAAATGTCTTCCTGCTCTTCCTTGACCATTGATAGGCGTCGGCTTGGACAAATTGATATTAGGCTGATATCCTTGGACCTTCCGAAGATTGGATTGTAGGCAAGGCCAGTATCTGTGCCTTTTTTAAATGGTTTTGGATTCTCCATGGAACCCTTAAAACTGAGTGTAGGAATTTCAAAATGCAGAGTCTAAAGAAGATCACAAAGAGAAGAAAAAAGCATGGTGAAAGAAGGATCGTGCAGTTGGCTTGATTTGTGAGACGAGATTGTTTTTACCATCATTAAAGTAATGTGCAGCTGCAATGGTTGGTGAATTATGAGGGGTGGTTGAAAATTATATGATGCTTTGTCTCCTTAAAGAGCTATTGGGGATTATCTGGTGATAAACTGTTAAAACCATGGGCACCCTGTATGGATTATGATGCTCAAAAAGGGTTAATGTCGCCTATGAAGAAATACTACTGTGTGGAATCTGATCAAGCGACTTGACACAGCCGTTGAAAGTTTTCAAAGTTTGCTAAGACTCTAAATTTAAACGAATTGATAATAACAACGTAGAACACTTGAAAGAAAAATTGTTTACGGGGAAATTACACAGATACAATAATGAAGTTCTGAGAGGGTTTTGATTACAATTTCATAACAGAACGACTAATTAGACTTGAATTCTGTCTTGGAAAAACATGAGATTTCACCAGGAAAAAAAAACCTTCCCATTCAAAGATTGAGAAACTTTCCAAGATTTTATGCAAATTGATAGGAAATTATCTACCTTCGTCTGAAGCAATCGTTGTATCGATGTTTATTTCTTGTTTACTTGAAGATGAAGCTGTGCTAAACAGGCCTGTTCCTTGTTTACTTGAACCAGAAGCTATGCCAGAAAGGCCTCTTCGTATAAAAAAGGCTGGGTTCTTAGGAACCGGCAAGTTTGCAGTTTCACTGCTAAGCATCACAACAACATTCGACATGGTCGGACGGTCGGATGGATCATCTTGTACGCATAAGAGTGCAGCATTTACACACCTCAGAAACTCATTGGTGTTGCAAATCTCACGTAATGTCTCGTCCATTAAATCCAATGCCTTGTCTTCTCTCCATAATCTCCAAGCCTGGAATTTTGAAGTTTAAGTCAGCATCGCTTATCAAATGACAAAACATTATATTAGCACGGTTGAACTTACATAAGCTAGAAGGCTTTGGGCTTCATCAGAATTAAAATATCCCGTGTTCCTTTTCCCGCTAAGAATCTCAAGTACAACGACGCCGAAACTAAAAACATCAGATTTGACAGAGAATAGGCCATCTAATGCGTACTCTGGCGACATGTAGCCACTGCATTACAACAATTTTCACAAGAATCAGTAACTCAGCTGGAAACAGACATCTAATTCAGCATTAACCATGACATGATTGTAGGATTGGAGGCTGCTAAAAGAGAGTGTTTGCATATGAATGTATGTCTGATGAATATCAATGTTGATAGGATCTGAAACTTACTAAGTTCCAACAACTCTGTTTGTGCTCCCTTCGGTTTGTTTGCCTTCGAACATCCTTGCCAATCCAAAGTCAGAAATTTTGGGATTCATTTCCGCATCTAATAAAATGTTGCTCGTTTTCATATCACGATGAATAATCCTGAGTCTAGAATCTTGGTGGAGGTAAAGAAGACCTCTAGCAACTCCTAAAATGATATCAAAGCGCGTCTCCCAATTCAGTAACATTCCCAGATCTCGATCTTCAGAGGTTTTCCATTTCCATAAGAACAAAAATTAGCAACCATGAGTGCTGCAAACGTACATTTATAAAACAAAAATGATGAATCTGTTTAGAGACTAACCAAATATGAAGGAATCTAAGCTTTTGTTAGGCATATATTCATAGAGTAAAATCTTTTCATCTCCTTTTATGCAGTACCTACTAGTCTGACAAGATTCCGATGCTGCAATCTAGCAATCAAAATCACCTCATTCTTAAACTCCTCTAGGCCTTGTCCTGAAACACTAGAGAGTCGTTTTATTGCGATTTCTTGACCTCCTGGAAATTTTCCCTGAAACCAAAGTTGCCATGCAGGTAAAATTCAGCCAGAAAACTTGTCAGACACAAAAATTCCAATGATTAACGTAAATATTACTTTGTAAACAGGTCCGAAGCCCCCTCTTCCAAGCTTGTTTGCTTCTGAAAAATAATCCGTAGCTGCTAGTATGCTGTCTAAATCAAAGAAAGGTACATCTATGCCCTTCTTATCTTCTTCGTTGAACTCTTCTGCATCCATCAAGTTCTTGACCCGTTTCTCAGTGCCATACAAAACAGCTGCATTTCTTTCAGTATTTTGCTGGCTTTCTGAAATTTCAACAAGACAACTGCTAATTACATGAGGAATCCCTTAAAAACTTCAATACCTACACGTTGAAAATTTTTCTAGTTACCTCGTCGTTTGGCCTTCTTTCTCATAAAAATGCAGATGTAAAGGAAGATGCTTGATAGAACTATGACACTAGCAATTGTAACTCCTACAATCAAAGACAATGGTTTCTTTTTCCTCGAAGATCCTCCTGCTTGTCCATCGACAACTTCAAGAAAGAAAGGGGGTATGCGCATTATAATAAATTAAACTGGATGAAACTTATGGTTTTCACTACTTTTGCAGTTTGAGGCAAGATATAGAGTGCTCACCATGAACGCAATTTAGAGCATTGCCATCCCACCAAAAATTTGAATTGCAGAGGCATCTCGCTGTACCATTTCCTTTTTTATTGCAAGTTGAATTTGGCCAATCGTCGCAGTCTGAAGATGAAGAGCAGACTGGCTCTTGAGGTGGCTCCCAACCAATAACTATTTCTACCAGACCTTGAGATGAAACATTGGAATCACACCAGCGTTTAGAGGGTTCATCTTAAATGGAAATGACGTGTTGAACTTCCGAATTTGACCTCTTGTACTGGCATTACAATCATCTACATCTTTCTCTTGGATAACAAATGTTCTTGTATCTTGATTGATGGTAGTGACATTATAGGTGCCGCTGTGTGTCTTAAAGCTGAGTTTTCCTATGGAATTATTGCAGTAGAAACTGGAGTACATGGGGTCACCACAATCTGATCCAGTGCTTAGAGGATAAGGAATCACATTTGTGCCACAAGGCTCACAACTTTTAGCCTTTGATTCTGCAAAACATGGAGCTTTTTTTAAGGTATGAGACAGTACTGATATTTAGTTCAGTTATGAATTAAGTCCACTGCTTGTCTGCAATCTTCTATCAGAGAAAAATTATCCTTGACGTAATTCTAGCATCTTGTAGTAACAAAAGGAGAAAGAACAAGTCGAAAGAAGAAAGTACCTATATCAGAAATGGCGACTCGGACAAAGAGATCGGGACCATCAGAAGAGTATTCCTCCTGGAGATCTTTAAGATCTTCATCCATCCAGAGCAAGCAAGTAGGTTGTCTCTCCCTTCGCATATGTACTTCCCCCTTCACAAAGGAATAAGCTTGGCATTGGCACTTATCGAGACACTCCTCTCTGCATTTCTTTTCATCCTCAACCACAAATGAAGTGTCTGCTTGCCCAACTCTCATATTCTTCAAGCTCAAGAAGGTGCCATTCTTCCCACATGCGGCAGCGCTTCTGATGCAACCGCTGGAGAAATCTTCATTCCCCCTATTTTCCTGTGAGTTAGGCTTAAATCCGGGCAAACATCTGCAAGGCAACCTATTGTATAGATTGCAGCTTCCAAAAGTTCCCACAGGCATTAAACACACTGCATTTGTCTCTCGGCTCAAACCATCGCAAAGACCAATTTGTATACACATCGAAGTTCCAGTATTGTAGCTCCCCTTCAACATCCAACCTAATCCTTGAATTACTAAAATATGAGCGTGATAGAGTTGTATTTGTAGTAGATGGAGTTGTTATGTTGAATATTGAATTTGTAGGAGGTACAATGCTGGTGAAGTTCGATAGAAAATATACTATTCCATCAGGCATACTTTCTGAGCTAAAGAAATCACTTGACTCCCCACTAGTCCAATGCTTTATATGGTCAATATTGTCGATAACAAACTGGCCCCCTTCTTCATCTAGCTGAAATGTGAAGTTACCTTCTTGTGGATCAACTTCACTTTTCCATGACGTCAAATTTAGATCCCCACTCATCTTCATACCTGGAAGAAATGTATCAGTTGGATGGTCAAAGCTTTGCCATAGAATAGTTGCCAAAAGGGTATTACTATCACACAAAACCAAGTTCCCAGAATCTAAGAGCTTAGCCAACCCATTCGCTGGTTTTGATGTTGATTCAAGCTCTGTAGACCAAAAAGGATCTCTATTTTTATCCAAAATCTTGAGGTTTCCATCATCTGTGACAGCCAAAACTGCTCCATCATCAAGAAGTGGGCTGTGTCGATTGGCAACCCACACAACTATTCGTGGAGTCGACCCGTAATACCAAATTCCTACGTAGCTTTTATTTTGTTCAGGAGTAAAGAACCCCAGTTCAAACCTTTTTCCTGCTGAAACAAGAGTTTCTCCACCATGATTAGTAATCAAATTACCAGCATATGTGATCGTATCTCCAGCAAAGCAACATAAAAGGGAGGAGCATAATAAGAATGCATAAGAAAAGAAAACGGTTGATAGCATGCTATGCATTGCACATAGATCTCTCTGGTTAAGACCTCTTCTTACCATCAACCATAACCATGAATGTATCACTAAGGCCAACTGCAAAGCAAATTTTCACTGCACTTGTTCTTTGTTGACGCTGACCATAAATGAAGGGAGAGGATGCTTCACTAAACTTATATTAATTTAGAATAGTTAATCATTAGAACACGACAACATTTTCCTAGTCACCGACTAAAATCTAACAGTGGAAATATGGTATGGTAGTGCTTATTTTTAAAATATATTTTATTTAATAATATATTAAAATAATATTTTATTATTTTAAAAAATTATTTTTGATGTTAATTTATTAAAATAATTTAAAAATATGTATATAAAATTAATTTTTAAAAAATAAAATTTAATAAAACATTGTTTGAAATACAATTTTAAATAACCATATCAGTCTTAATTACCAATGGTGATAGAGTTGTAGAGTGAGGTTATAATAAAGATAATACTGGCAAAGTAAAAAATAATTATGGCAACAGTGATAATGATATTCCATGTAATGAGAAGATAAGATTTTGATGATTAAGATTGTTGGATGATTTTGTGTATAAATTATTATTTATAAAATATTTTATCTTGTAAAAGATTGTTATTTTATTATTTTTAAAAAATTATTTTTGATATCAAAATATAAAAAATATAAAAAATTAATTTTTTTTAAAATCAAAATTTAATAAAACATCATTTAAAATACAATTTCAAATAACTTTATTTGGCTATTTAAAATGTATTAAATAATATTTTTGTTATTTTTAAAAAAACTATTTTTGACATTAATATATCAAAATAATCTAAAATTTAAAAAATAAATTTAAAAAATTAAAATGTAATAAAACACCATAAATACAGTTTCAAATACCTTTATCTGGCTTAAATTTTCTTTAATGGTGGTACCCGGCCATGGCGATAGAGTTGCCGTAGTGGGGTGGTAATGAAAATAGCAACAGTGATGATAATATTGCATGTAGTGATGATGATAATTAAGATTTTAAATAAAAAAATTATAATTTAATGAGAAACACAATTTAAAACAACTTTATCTAGCTTAAATTTTCTTTAATGGTGGTACCATAGTGATAGAGTTGCCGTAGTGGGGTGGTAATGAAGATAGCAACAGTGATGATAATAATGCATGTAGTGATGATGATAAGATTTTGATGGTTAAGATTGTTGGATGATTTTGTGTGTAAATTATTATTTAAAAAAGTTTAAAAAATATTTTATTTTGTTAAATATTTTATTTAAAACAAATTCCTTCTTAAACTACCCATAAATAATTAAATTGCTTGCTGCAGGCGTGTTCTTTTCTTTTCAAGTCTTGGCTCTCCTTTTCCCACGCAATTTTCTGTGGCAACAAGGGCCCGTCAAGGCATTTTTCAACTTTATGCATTCATGCTTTCATGTCCACTCTTTCTGTAAGTATATCCTTCATTTTGACAAAACCCACTATTCCATCCTATATTTTCACCAAACTTGTCAAAAGAGTCCCTCCATTATTAATTTGGTCAATTGAGCATATGTTTTTTCAAATTTCAGTCAATTGAGTAAAATTTTCCGAAATTAAAGATTTATCTCTATCAATTGAGAAATTCTTCTTCACAACCTTAATGCTTTGAAGTATAATAGAAATATTAATATTTATAACACAAATAATAGTATTTTTAATTATTAAATACCTTCAATTATAATAAAAATAATAATATTTATGTCACAAATAATAATAATAATTTTATCTTTCAAATCAACTATATGGCTTTTCTTTGGTGGTTATTATTATTATTATCATGGGGAAAAGTCTTATTCATCAAAACTCATTGCACTGTGAGTTGCACATTTGGGAGGGGGGACATGGTGTGATGTAGCCCAAGGCCACAAACACCTGGCACAAGGGCAATCATGCTCAGCCATATAGAGTTCCAAGGTTGCAGGGGGAGGTTGCGCCCCAGGCTGCGGACACCTAGCGCTTGGGCTATCATCATTCCTGGCGCTAGGGCCAGACCTGCGAGCCTGACTGCTCATCCAAGCCAGCAGGTTTGTTGACCTGTGCGCTGGGTCCGAACATGGATCCCTTTCTGTTGGGTCAGGCATCCTGACCTAAATCGCTTGTATCTGGACACAAACCCAGCACCTTTGGGTCCGGACACGGCCCAACCCCCAACCCCTTGAGGTCCAAACACGAAAGGACCCAAACCCCTTGAGTCCGAACACCGTAAGACCCAAACCCCAACCCTTTAGGTTCGGACATGGCCCCATCCCCAATCCGTTGGGTCTGAACACGGACCCATCCCCCAACCCCTTTGGGTCCCCACCCCGCCCAACACGCAACCCCAACCCCCAACCCCCTTGGGTCCCCACCCCGCCCAACCCCCTTGGTTCCGGGCATGGACCCAACCCCCATTGGGTCTGGGCATAAACCCAACCCCCAAATCCCTTGGGTCCAGACACCGAAGGACCCAAATCCCTTGAGTCAAGACACCAAAGGACCCAAACCCTAACCACGGGGTCCGAAGATGGACCTAACCCCTTGGGTCTAGATACAGCCCAATCCCCAAGCCCCTTGGTTTAGGGCTACGTACCCAAATCCCAAGCCCTTTGGGTCTGGACACGGACCCATCCCCTAACCTACTTGGGTCCCCACCCCGCCCAACCCCCAACTCCCTTGGGTCTGGACACGAAATAACCTAAACCCCTTGGGTCTGGACACCGAAGACCCGAACCTTAACCCCTTTGGTCCGGACACGAACCCAATCCCCTTGGGTTTGGGCACGGACCCAACCTCCCTTGGATCCGGACACGGAAGGAACCAACCCCCAACCCCCTTGGGTTTGGGCACGGACTCAACCTCCCTTGGATCCGGACACGGAAGGAACCAACCCCTTGGGTCCCCACCCCGCCCAACCCCAACCCCCTTGGGTTTGGGCATGGACCCAACCCTAAACCCCCATTGGATCCGGACATGGAAGGAACAAAACCCCTTGGATTCGGACACCGAAAGACCTAAACCCCAATCCCTGTGTCCGGACACGGACCCAACCCCTTTGGTATTGTTCCACCAATACAATGTTAGCTGTTTACAATTTATAAAGACAATGACATGCGTATTTTTTGTTGTGCAGGATTGCAAGGCCTGAGCCAACATGTATGTTGATACAGCTGCTAGAAGAGCTACATCTTATTTTTTATTTTTGTATTGAAAAAAAATTAAAAGCTCTTGCTCATTTCCATCTGCTGAATCATGAAGCTTTTATATTAATGTTTTTGTTGTTTGGTGTGTTGGTGTAATACAACAACATACATTACTTTTCTATGTATTGTGTCTTCTAGCTATGCTAAACCTTGCATCATGCAGTAAAAATGATAAATTTTATTTCAGAATTAAAAAAATCTATTACATGTTTCCATCTTAGAATATGTTGTTTTTTCACATTAGTTTTTAACCATTTGGTTAGGGTTTTTTTTTTATCTTTTTAAAAAGAATACACAAGGTGCCAAGACTTGTTATTATTAGAAAAAAAAAAAAAGTGAATTTGATTTCAAATATAAAATTAAAAACTATAAAAACTTAGAAATTTTTTTTTTTAACCCACGTTGTTTTAAACACAAATATTTTTTTAATACCATTTTTTAAAATATTTATAACATAAATAATACTATTTTTAATATTAATACCATCAATTATAATAAAAATAATAATATTTATAGCACAAATAATAATAATAATAATACTTTTAATTTTATCCTTCAAATCAACTAAATGATTTTTCTTTGGTGGTAATAATATTTTATTTCAAATTTATTAATGACTAATGATAATAAGAACAATAATTTATACCTTTACCCTACAAATAAGTCCTATACTAGGACCTAATGGTAATGGGTCTTGCTTCAAGACCTAATTTCTATGGGTCCTCGCCAGGCCTAAATAATTTGTGTTATAAATATTCTTTGGTTTTTTTAATATAATAATTTATATTATAAATATTATTATTTCTATTATAATTTAAAGTGTTCATATAAAAAATATTATTATTTTTGTTATAATTTAAAGTGTTCATATCTAAAATATTATTATTTTTATTATAACTCAAAGTATTGATATAAAAAATATTATTATTTGTGTTATAAATATTATTATTTTTATTATAATTCTAAATATTCATATCAAAAATAGTATTATTTGTGTTATAAATATTATTAGTTTTATTATAATTAATATTATTAATAAAATAATTAATAAATTTAAAAAATATATTATTTTTTATATTATAATTTTTTATAGTATTTTTTATGAAAATAAAAAGTGAGCTCGCCACGTAGCACGGACACCCAACTAGTATATATTAAAGGGTTTCAAATCTCACACTGAAAAAATAACTTTTTTCTTGTGAACATAGAGTATATATACTAAAGGGTTTCAAACCTCACTTTGAAAAGATATTATGCTATTCTTTTAAGTTGAAATATTTAAACCAAAATTTTTTTTTATCCCACATTGAAAAAACATAATTTTTTTTCTTGTGAATATAGAGTATATACTAAAAGGTTCGAATCTCACATTGAAAAAATAACTTCTTTTTTTGTGAACATATAATATATATACTAAAGGGCTTGAAATCTTATATTGAAAAAAATAATTTTTTTCTTACGAACATAGAGTATATATACTAAAGAGTTTCAAATCCAACATTAAAAAAATAAAATATAATACTAGTATTTATAAAGTAAACTTTAAAAATGATTAATAACCAACTAAAAAAATATAAAAAAAGAGTGGTTTAGGAGATAAACCACATTTGAAAAGAAAAAAAATCTCATCCGAGTTTACCTAGTTCAACCCGCCAGGTTTTTACACTAGCCGATCTTGTATCTTACCCGAACCGATCTAGCCAATAAATCAACCGGATCAAGTTTAATTCTATGCTTTGAATGCGATTTTTTTTATAATAGGAAGTTGTTTTAATGTTTTTAATAAATAAATAAATAAATTGGGTTTTAACTTAATCACCTAGGTTTAATCTAATTAATTCCTATATTATTTTTAAAAACCTAACCTGCGCTGAGCCGAGTTTAACAACATTATCACTAACTAGTTGTAAGCAAATGGAGGAGTGATAAGAATATGCCTGGCAGTTGCAGTTGCATTTGCCAAGGCACTTGTTCATACAGTCATTTTCATCTGAGTAGTCAGGTTCAGCATCAGGCTTTCCTGCTTTCATCGATTTTAATCCATAAAGTTATAGTGGTTGGGTGGTAATGAAGATAGCAATTGTAAGGTGAAAAATAATGATAGCAACCACGATAATGACTTTGCATGTAGTGATGATCATAAGATTTTGATGGCTAAGATTGTTGAATGATTTTGTGTACAAATTATTATTTAAAAAATATTTAAAAAAATATAAAAATATATTTTATCTTAAAATATTTTATTCAAAACAAATTCCTTCTTAAACTACCCGTAAATAATTAAATTGTGCTGGCGACAGGCGTACGTGTTTTCTTTTACAACTCTTGGCTCTGCTTTCCCTCGCAATTATTTCTGTGGCAACAAGGACCCGTCAAGGCATTTTTCAACTTTATGCATTCATGCTTTCATGTCCACTCGTTCTGTAAGTACATTCTTCATTTTGACAAAAGCCACTATTTCCATCCTATATTTTCACCAACTTGTCAAAAGAGTCCCTCCATTATTAATTCGGTCAATTGAGCACATGTTTTTTCAATGTCAGTCAATTGAGTAAAATTTTCTGAAATTGAAGATTTATCTTGATCAATTGAGAATTCTTCTTCACAGCCTGGGTTGTGTAGAGTTTAACAACATTATCACTAACTGGTTGTAAGCAAATGGAGAAGAGTGATAAGGAATCAAATATCCATGGAATTCAATACTTATAGACAGAAACTAAATTTGCTACCTGCGTTCTGCCACGATCTGGAATTATTATTTTTTATGTAAAAAAATGCTAAGAAAAAAAAAAGACTAATTAGTAACTTAAATAATATGAATAAAAAAAAATACAACGATAATAAATTAATTGATAAGAAAATTAACAACAAATAAAAGCTAAACAGGAATTGACTCAAGTCCATCTAGATTATTAAACATCCCAAAGTTAAAAGGGCGAAACTGAAAAAATATTATTTTTTTTAAAAAAAAAACAATGGTTAAAATGGGTTAACTTGCAAATTATGCGATCTTTGATATAAGATTAGGATAATATAATGGAAATGAAAGTAGAAAAAAAAGTTTGAAAGACAATTCTTAACAAATCAAATAAGAACGTGATAACTCTATAGAAAATAAAATCAGAATAAAAAAAAAGTCGAAACTCAATTTCTAGCAAAATGAAATGTTGAAAGACAAAAAAATAATTTAAGAAAAAAAGATCAAAAAAATTTGATTTCAGCCAACCCGGGTCAAAATGCAAAATCTTTGATTTAGTTGTGATACCAGAGTAACCGCGTTTGAAATAAAAATGAATAAAATCATAAAATTTAATCATCGAGCAACCCAATCATAGAGTTGCCGTAGTGGGGTGGTAATGAAAATAGCAACAGTGATGATAATATTGCATGTAGTGATGATGATAATTAAGATTTTAAATAAAAAAATTATAATTTAATGAGAAACACAATTTAAAACAACTTTATCTAGCTTAAATTTTCTTTAATGGTGGTACCATAGTGATAGAGTTGCCGTAGTGGGGTGGTAATGAAGATAGCAACAGTGATGATAATAATGCATGTAGTGATGATGATAAGATTTTGATGGTTAAGATTGTTGGATGATTTTGTGTGTAAATTATTATTTAAAAAATTTTAAAAAATATTTTATTTTGTTAAATATTTTATTTAAAACAAATTCCTTCTTAAACTACCCATAAATAATTAAATTGCTTGCTGCAGGCGTGTTCTTTTCTTTTCAAGTCTTGGCTCTCCTTTTCCCACGCAATTTTCTGTGGCAACAAGGGCCCGTCAAGGCATTTTTCAACTTTATGCATTCATGCTTTCATGTCCACTCTTTCTGTAAGTATATCCTTCATTTTGACAAAACCCACTATTTCCATCCTATATTTTCACCAACTTGTCAAAAGAGTCCCTCCATTATTAATTTGGTCAATTGAGCATATGTTTTTTCAATTTCAGTCAATTGAGTAAAATTTTCCGAAATTAAAGATTTATCTCTATCAATTGAGAATTCTTCTTCACAACCTTAATGCTTTGAAGTATAATAGAAATATTAATATTTATAACACAAATAATAGTATTTTTAATATTAATACCTTCAATTATAATAAAAATAATAATATTTATGTCACAAATAATAATAATAATTTTATCTTTCAAATCAACTATATGGCTTTTCTTTGGTGGTTATTATTATTATTATCATGGGGGAAAAGTCTTATTCATCAAAACTCATTGCACTGTGAGTTGCACATTTGGGAGGGGGGACATGGTGTGATGTAGCCCAAGGCACAAACACCTGGCACAAGGGCAATCATGCTCAGCCATATAGAGTTCCAAGGTTGCAGGGGGGAGGTTGCGCCCCAGGCTGCGGACACCTAGCGCTTGGGCTATCATTCCCTGGCGCTAGGGCCAGACCTGCGAGCCTGACTGCTCATCCAAGCCAGCAGGTTTGTTGACCTGTGCGCTGGGTCCGAACATGGATCCCTTTCTGTTGGGTCAGGCATCCTGACCTAAATCGCTTGTATCTGGACACAAACCCAGCACCTTTGGGTCCGGACACGGCCCAACCCCCAACCCCTTGAGGTCCAAACACGAAAGGACCAAACCCCTTGAGTCCGAACACCGTAAGACCCAAACCCCAACCCTTTAGGTTCGGACATGGCCCCATCCCCAATCCGTTGGGTCTGAACACGGACCCATCCCCCAACCCCTTTGGGTCCCCACCCCGCCCAACACGCAACCCCAACCCCCAACCCCCTTGGGTCCGAGTACAGACTTATCCCCCAACCTTATTGGGTCCCCACCCCGCCCAACCCCCATTGGGTCTGGGCATAAACCCAACCCCCAAATCCCTTGGGTCCAGACACCGAAGGACCCAAATCCCTTGAGTCAAGACACCAAAGGACCCAAACCCTAACCACGGGGTCCGAAGATGGACCTAACCCCTTGGGTCTAGATACGGCCCAATCCCCAAGCCCCTTGGTTTAGGGCTACGTACCCAAATCCCAAGCCCTTTGGGTCTGGACACGGACCCATCCCCTAACCTACTTGGGTCCCCACCCGCCCAACCCCAACTCCCTTGGGTCTGGACACGAAATAACCTAAACCCCTTGGGTCTGGACACCGAAGACCCCGAACCTTAACCCCTTTGGTCCGGACACGAACCAATCCCCTTGGGTTTGGGCACGGACCCAACCTCCCTTGGATCCGGACACGGAAGGAACCAACCCAACCCCTTGGGTTTGGGCACGGACTCAACCTCCCTTGGATCCGGACACGGAAGGAACCAACCCCCTTGGGTCCCCACCCCGCCCAACCCCCAACCCCCTTGGGTTTGGGCATGGACCCAACCCTAAACCCCCATTGGATCCGGACATGGAAGGAACAAAACCCCTTGGATTCGGACACCGAAAGACCTAAACCCCAATCCCCTGTGTCCGGACACGGACCCAAACCCCTTTGGTATTGTTCCACCAATACAATGTTAGCTGTTTACAATTTATAAAGACAATGACATGCGTATTTTTTGTTGTGCAGATTGCAAGGCCTGAGCCAACATGTATGTTGATACAGCTGCTAGAAGAGCTACATCTTATTTTTTATTTTTGTATTGAAAAAAAATTAAAAGCTCTTGCTCATTTCCATCTGCTGAATCATGAAGCTTTTATATTAATGTTTTGTTGTTTGGTGTGTTGGTGTAATACAACAACATACATTACTTTCTATGTATTGTGTCTTCTAGCTATGCTAAACCTTGCATCATGCAGTAAAAATGATAAATTTTATTTCAGAATTTAAAAAAATCTATTACATGTTTCCATCTTAGAATATGTTGTTTTTTCACATTAGTTTTTAACCATTTGGTTAGGGTTTTTTTTTTTTCTTTTTAAAAAGAATACACAAGGTGCCAAGACTTTTATTAGAAAAAAAAAAAAAGTGAATTTGATTTCAAATATAAAATTAAAAACTATAAAAACTTAGAAATTTTTTTTTTAACCCACGTTGTTTTAAACACAAATATTTTTTAATACCATTTTTAAAATATTTATAACATAAATAATACTTTTTTAATATTAATACCATCAATTATAATAAAAAAATAATATTTATAGCACAAATAATAATAATAATAATACTTTTAATTTTATCCTTCAAATCAACTAAATGATTTTTCTTTGGTGGTAATAATATTTTATTTCAAATTTATTAATGACTAATGATAATAAGAACAATAATTTATACCTTTACCCTACAAATAAGTCCTATACTAGACCTAATGGTAATGGGTCTTGCTTCAAGACCTAATTTCTATGGGTCCTCGCCAGGCCTAAATAATTTGTGTTATAAATATTCTTTGGTTTTTTAATATAATAAATTTATATTATAATATTATTATTTCTATTATAATTTAAAGTGTTCATAAAAAATATTATTATTTTTGTTATAATTTAAAGTGTTCATATCTAAAATATTATTTTTATTATAACTCAAAGTATTGATATAAAAAAATATTATTATTTGTGTTATAAATATTATTATTATTTATAATTCTAAATATTCATATCAAAATAGTATTATTTGTGTTATAAATATTATTAGTTTTATTATAATTAATATTATTAATAAATAATTAATAAATTTAAAAAATATATTATTTTTTATATTATAATTTTTATAGTATTTTTATGAAATAAAAAGTGAGCTCGCCACGTAGCACGGACACCCAACTAGTATATATTAAAGGGTTTCAAATCTCACACTGAAAAAATAACTTTTTTCTTGTGAACATAGAGTATATATACTAAAGGGTTTCAAACCTCACTTTGAAAAGATATTATGCT
Source organism: Populus tremula (assembly GCA_964019445.1). Classification (NCBI taxonomy): domain Eukaryota; kingdom Viridiplantae; phylum Streptophyta; class Magnoliopsida; order Malpighiales; family Salicaceae; genus Populus; species Populus tremula. The sequence continues at coordinate 812,452 of CAXHTJ010000011.1, forward strand.
ATTCTTTTAAGTTGAAATATTTAAACCAAAATTTTTTTTTTATCCCACATTGAAAAAACATAATTTTTTTTCTTGTGAATATAGAGTATATACTAAAAGGTTCGAATCTCACATTGAAAAAATAACTTCTTTTTTTGTGAACATATAATATATATACTAAAGGGCTTGAAATCTTATATTGAAAAAAATAATTTTTTTCTTACGAACATAGAGTATATATACTAAAGAGTTTCAAATCCAACATTAAAAAAATAAAATATTATACTAGTATTTATAAAGTAAACTTTAAAAATGATTAATAACCAACTAAAAAAATATAAAAAAAGAGTGGTTTAGGAGATAAACCACATTTGAAAAGAAAAAAAATCTCATCCGAGTTTACCTAGTTCAACCCGCCAGGTTTTTACACTAGCCGATCTTGTATCTTACCCGAACCGATCTAGCCAATAAATCAACCGGATCAAGTTTAATTCTATGCTTTGAATGCGATTTTTTTTATAATAGGAAGTTGTTTTAATGTTTTTAATAAATAAATAAATAAATTGGGTTTTAACTTAATCACCTAGGTTTAATCTAATTAATTCCTATATTATTTTTAAAAACCTAACCTGCGCTGAGCCGAGTTTAACAACATTATCACTAACTAGTTGTAAGCAAATGGAGGAGTGATAAGAATATGCTGGCAGTTGCAGTTGCATTTGCCAAGGCACTTGTTCATACAGTCATTTTCATCTGAGTAGTCAGGTTCAGCATCAGGCTTTCCTGCTTTCATCGATTTTAATCCATAAAGTTATAGTGGTTGGGTGGTAATGAAGATAGCAATTGTAAGGTGAAAATAATGATAGCAACCACGATAATGACTTTGCATGTAGTGATGATCATAAGATTTTGATGGCTAAGATTGTTGAATGATTTTGTGTACAAATTATTATTTAAAAAATATTTAAAAAAATTAAAATATTTATCTTAAAATATTTTATTAAAAACAAATTCCTTCTTAAACACCCGTAAATAATTAAATTGTGCTGGCGACAGGCGTACGTGTTTTCTTTTACAACTCTTGGCTCTGCTTTCCCTCGCAATTATTTTCTGTGGCAACAAGGACCCGTCAAGGCATTTTTCAACTTTATGCATTCATGCTTTCATGTCCACTCGTTCTGTAAGTACATTCTTCATTTTGACAAAAGCCACTATTTCCATCCTATATTTCACCAACTTGTCAAAAGAGTCCCTCCATTATTAATTCGGTCAATTGAGCACATGTTTTTCAATGTCAGTCAATTGAGTAAAATTTTCTGAAATTGAAGATTTATCTTGATCAATTGAGAATTCTTCTTCACAGCCTGGGTTGTGTAGAGTTTAACAACATTATCACTAATTGGTTGTAAGCAAATGGAGAAGAGTGATAAGGAATCAAATATCCATGGAATTCAATACTTATAGACAGAAACTAAATTCGCTACCTGCGTTCTGCCACGATCTGGAATTATTATTTTTTATGTAAAAAAATGCTAAGAAAAAAAAAGGACTAATTGGTAACTTAAATAAAAAAAATAAAAAAAATACAACGATAATAAATAAGTTGATAAGAAAATTAACAACAAATAAAAGCTAAACAGGAATTGACTCAAGTCCATCTAGATTATTAAACATCCCAAAGTTAAAAGGGCAAAACTGAAAAAATATTATTTTAAAAAAGAAAAAACAATGGTTAAAATGGGTTAACTTACAAATTATGCGATATAAGATTAGGATAATATCATGAAAATGAAAGTAGGAAAAAAAGTTTGAAAGGAAATTCCTAACAAATCAAATAAGAACGTGATAACTCTATAGAAAATAAAATCAAAAGAAAAAAAAGTTGAAACTCAATTTCTAGCAAAATGAAATGTTGAAAGACAAAAAAATAAAAAATATATATAATTTAAAAAAAAGATCAAAAAATTTTGATTTCAGCCAACCCGGGTCAAAATGCAAAATCTTTGATTTAGTTGTGATACCAGAGTAACCGCATTTGAAATAAAAATGAATAAAATCATAAAATTTAATCATCGAGCAACCCAATATTGAAGGAAAAAAATTAAAAAATTAATTAAAAAAAACTACGAAAAAAAAATATGAATCGACTTGGGCTAACACGCTAACTAGACAATCATGGCCATTAGATCAGGTGAACCCAATAGAAATGAAAGGAAACAAAAGCACGAAGACCGATTTCCTATATATCTAATGTTGAATGATAAAATTAAAATAAATTAATTTCAAAAAAAGACAAAAAAAAAAAGTCAACACACGTTAACCTTTAAAATCAGTGAATCAAGTCATGAACTCGAGATTAACAACATAGAAAACAAACTGTAAAATATCACAAAGAAAATCTCTAAAAAAAAAGTTAAAAAAAATTAGCTTAAAAAAAAAAGAAAAAAAAGGAAGCAAACTGGGACAAATTTCTTGAACTTGATTTAATCTCTAAAACTCGTACCTTGTGAAATTCTAGACTTGCATTGAATCAATAAGCATAATTCCCAATTAGTTTAACATATCAAGTTTAAAAACTTTCTAAAGCAAAAAAAAAATTAAAAAGAATGAGGATCAAATTTGATAGGAAAAAACTCAAAGGATGGTGAAATCATAAAACAAAATCAATTTAAAGAATGATCTTAAACAAAATAAATAATAATAAAAAAAAATGAATATCAAATTTGAAAGATGAGAAAATTAAAGGGCGATGAAATTGAAAAGGCATTTCAATTTTATAAATTATTCAAGATAAAAAAAATTAAAAAAAATGACCAAATCTAATAAATTAACAAGTTAAAGGGTTGTTTGGAATTTTTAAGGGATTAGCACGAAAATCTAGGAGGAAAAAAGAAAAAAAAATGGTTTGTGGTTTGTGTTTTTTCAATATGTGATAAAAAAAATTAGTTTAAATACTTCAACTTAAAAAGATAACATAATAACATACTAACATAATATATTTTCAATGTGGGATAAAAAAAATTTTAAAATATTTTTTAAAACTTTATTATTTATAACATGTATAATCTATATTTATATGAATTGTTTTTTTAATTTTTTCATATAAAATATTAAAACTTTAAATATATATTTTAATTTTTTTCTAAGTTAATTCGAGTTAATCTAAATCAACCTATATAATTTAGGACCCAGCAGGTCAGCTTCCGGATCGAATCCAATAACTATGACTGATGGTGATAGGGTTATACTGGTGGGGCGGTAATGAGGATAGTAATTGTAAAGCGAAAAATAATAATCAACAATAATGATGATTTTGCATGCAATGATGATAAGATTTTGATGGTTAAGATTGTTGAATGATTAATTTTGTGTACAAATTATTATTTTAAAAATATAAAAAATATTTTATCTTGTTAAATATTTTATTCAAAACAAATTCCTTCTTAAACTACCCATAAAACAATGTGCATGCCTTGATATTAGTATTGGTCTCACTATGTTTGGGGCAATATGATCCTTTTCTAGCCTATAAATAAATGTCGTGTTATTATTTTCCCTTCCATTATTGTTTCTAGCTACTCTAATATACCTCCAAAGAGTTGCTGAAGATTTAAATTCTATTAAAGAAATGATATTTTTATATTCAGTTCTTTGAATTTATATAGCTATCCTAAATTTTAGTCTCAACATTGATATGCTAGATATTTCTTTATATATATATATATATATACACACACACTAAAGACACAATTATCATTTATTGATAGATATATGATTGTTTATTTTTATATTTATTTTGTCAGGTTTATTTATTTTATATATATCAAAACTATCATAAAACATTAGAAAATAATTAATTTGATGCTCTTTAAAATTAAAAATACTTTCAAAAAATACATAAAAAATAGAAGCATCACCAAATACAAAAATATTAAACTTTAGAACCAAATAATTCGTACATTGCCAAAGTTCAACTTTTTTTTGATATTGTGGACTCACTCTCAATAACCAAATCACGGGAGAGAGTTCATTAACGAGATCTCTAGAAATTGCATATTTATATATGGGTTGAGAAATTCTCTTTATTATACAGTATATAATTTATGTAAACCAAACGTCAACTGAGCAATGATTTTCTTTATTGATACCGTGAGATCCCCTAGCCAAGACAGACAAAGTATACCATAAAGTTTAATCCCAAAAATAATAATAAAAAAAAATAAAGAACTAAAAAAAAAAACTGAAGGAATGAGAAAAAAAAACTCTATTACAATTCGTAGTGTTTTCTCTATAGGTGAACATGACTTTTGCCGGTGAGCCCACCAAGCCCCTGTCCAGAAAACTACAGAGCATCTCCTTAATCATGTCCGGATCAGACATGGCCAACAACCTGGGCTTGACTCCAAACCGGTGGAGAAATGTCTTCCTACTCTTCCTTGACCATTGATAGACGTTGGCATGGACAAATTGATATTAGGCTGTTATCCTAGGACCTTCCGAAGATTGGATTGTAGGTAAGGCTAGTATCTGTGCCCATTTGAAATGGTTTTGGATTCTCCATGGAACCCTTAAAACTGAGTGTAGGAATTTCAAAATGCAGAGTCTAAAGAAGATCACAAAGAGAAGAAAAAAGCATGGTGAAAGAAGGATCGTGCAGTTGGCTTGATTTGTGAGACGAGATTGTTTTTACCATCATTAAAGTAATGTGCAGCTGCAATGGTTGGTGAATTATGAGGGGTGGTTGAAAATTATATGATGCTTTGTCTCCTTAAAACCATGGGCACCCTGTATGGATTATGATGCTCAAAAAGGGTTAGTGTGGAATCTGATCAAGCGACTTGACACAGCCGTTGAAAGTGTTCAAAGTTTCGTAAGACTCTAAATTTAGACGAATTGATAATAACAACGTAGAACACTTGAAAGAAAAATTGTTTACGGGGCATTACACAGATACAATAATGAAGTTCTGAGAGGGTTTTGATTACAATTTCAGAACAGAAGGACTAATTAGACATGAATTCTGTCTTGGAAAAACATGAGATTTCACCAGGAAAAAAAAACCTTCCCATTCAAAGATTGAGAAACTTTCCAAGATTTTACGCAAATTGACAGGAAATTATATGCCTTCGTCTGAAGCAATCGCTGTATCGATGCTTGTTTCTTGTTTACTTGAAGATGAAGCTGTGCCAGAAAGGCCTCTCTCTTGTTCACTTGAAGCAAAAGCTGTGCCAGAAAAGCCTCTTCGTATAAAAAAGGCTGGGTTCTTAGGAACCGGCAAGTTTGCAGTTTCACTGCTAAGCATCACAACAACATTCGACATGGTCGGACGGTCGGATGGATCATCTTGTACGCATAAGAGTGCAGCATTTACACACCTCAGAAACTCATTGGTGTTGCAAATCTCACGTAATGTCTCGTCCATTAAATCCAATGCCTTGTCTTCTCTCCATAATCTCCAAGCCTGGAATTTTGAAGTTTAAGTCAGCATCGCTTATCAAATGATAAAACATTATATTAGCACCGTTGAACTTACATAAGCTAGAAGGCTTTGGGCTTCATCAGAATTAAAATATCCGTGTTCCTTTTCCCGCTAAGAATCTCAAGTACAACGACGCCGAAACTAAAAACATCAGATTTGACAGAGAATAGGCCATCTAATGCGTACTCTGGCGACATGTAGCCACTGCATTACAACAATTTTCACAAGAATCAGTAACTCAGCTGGACAGACATCTAATTCAGCATTAACCATGACATGATTGTAGGATTGGAGGCTGCTAAAAGAGAATATTTGCATATGAATGTATGTCTGATGAATATCAATGTTGATAGGATCTGAAACTTACTAAGTTCCAACAACTCTGTTTGTGCTCCCTTCGGTTTGTTTGCCTTCGAACATCCTTGCCAATCCAAAGTCAGAAATTTTGGGATTCATTTCCGCATCTAATAGAATGTTGCTCGTTTTCATATCACGATGAATAATCCTGAGTCTAGAATCTTGGTGGAGATAAAGAAGACCTCTAGCAACTCCTAAAATGATATCAAAGCGCATCTCCCAATTCAGTAACATTCCCAGATCTCGATCTTCAGAGGTTTTCCATTTCCATAAGAACAAAAATTAGAAACCATGGGAGCTGCAAACGTACATTTATAAAATAAAAATGATGAATCTGTTTAGAGACTAACCAAATATGAAGGAATCTAAGCTTTTGTTAGGCATATATTCATAGAGTAAAATCTTTTCATCTCCTTTTATGCAGTACCTACTAGTCTGACAAGATTCCGATGCTGCAATCTAGCAATCAAAATCACCTCATTCTTAAACTCCTCTAGGCCTTGTCCTGAAACACTAGAGAGTCGTTTTATTGCGATTTCTTGACCTCCTGGAAATTTTCCCTGAAACCAAAGTTGCCATGCAGGTAAAATTCAGCCAGAAAACTTGTCAGACACAAAAATTCCAATGATTAACGTAAATATTACTTTGTAAACAGGTCCGAAGCCCCCTCTTCCAAGCTTGTTTGCTTCTGAAAAATAATCCGTAGCCGCTAGTACGCTGTCTAAATCAAATAAAGGTACATCTATGCCCTTCTTATCTTCTTCGTTGAACTCTTCTGCATCTATCAAGTTCTTGACCCGTTTCTCAGTGCCATACAAAACAGCTGCATTTCTTTCAGTATTTTGCTGGTTTTCTGAAATTTCAACAAGACAACTGCTAATTACATGAGGAATCACTTACAAACTTCAATACCTACACGTTGAAAATTTTTCTAGTTACCTCGTCGTTTGGCCTTCTTTCTCATAACAATGCAGATGTAAAGGAAGATGCTTGATAGAACTATGACACTAGCAATTGTAACTCCTACAATCAAAGACAATGGTTTCTTTTTTCTCGAATATCCTCCTGCTTGTCCATCGAAAACTTCAAGAAAGAAAGGATGAAACTGGATGAAACTTTTGGTTTTCACTACTTTTGCAGTTTGAGGCAAGATATAGAGTGCTCACCATGAACACAATTTAGAGCATTGACATCCCACCAAAAAATTGAATTGCAGAGGCATCTCGCTGTACCATTTCCTTTTTTATTGCAAGTTGAATTTGGCCAATCGTCGCAGTCTGAAGATGAAGAGCAGACTGGCTCTTGAGGTGGCTCCCAAACAATATCTATTTCTACCAGACCTTGAGATGGAACGTTTGAAATAAAATTTCCTGCCACGGTATCACACCAGCGTTTAGAGGCGTTCATCTTAAATGGAAATGACGTGTTGAACTTCCGAATTTGACCTCTTGTACTGGCATTACAATCATCTACATCTTTCTCTTGGATAACAAATGTTCTTGTATCTTGATTGATGGTAGTGACATTGTAGGTGCCGTTGTGTGTCTTAAAGCTGAGTCTTCCTGTGGAATTATCGCAGTAGAAACTGAAGTACATGGGGTCACCACAATCTGATCCAGTACTTAGAGGATAAGGAATCACATTTATGCCACAAGGCTCACAACTTTTAGCCTTTGATTCTGCAAAACATGGAGCTTTTTTTAAGGTATGAGACAGTACTGATATTTAGTTCAGTTATGAATTAAGTCCACTGCTTGTGTGCAATCTTCTATCGTAGGAAATTTTCCTTGACGTAATTACAGCATCTTGTAGTAACAAAAGGAGAAAGAACAAGTCGAAAGAAGGAAGTACCTATGTCAGCAATAGGGACACGAACAAAGAGATCCAGCCCATCATAAGAATATTCCTCCTGGAGATCTTTAAGATCATCCATCCAGATCGAGCAGGTGTTGTTGCCAGGTTGTCTGTCCCTTCGCATATTGACTTCCCCCTTCACAAAGGAATAAGCTGGGCATTGGCACTTATCGAGACACTCCTCTCTGCATTTCTTTTCATCCTCAACCACAAATGAAGCGTATTGCTGTCCAACTCTCATCATCTTCAAGCTCAAGAAGGTGTCATTCTTCCCACATCCGGCAGCGCTTCTGATGCAACCACCAGAGAACTCTCCATTCCTCCAATTTTCCTGTGATATAGGCTCAAATCCTGGCAAACACCTGCAAGCCAACATATTGTACAGATTGCAGCTGCCGAAGTTCCCACAGGCATTAAGCACACTGCATTTGTCTCTCGGCTCAAACCATTGCAAAGACCAATTTGTATACACATCGAAGTTCCAGTATTGTAGCTCCCCTTTAACATCCAACCTAATCCTTGTATTATTATAATCTGAGGGTGATCGAGTTGTGCTGCTGCAATTTGAATTTGGAACAGATCTGGTGAAGTTCGATAGAAAAAATGCTATTCCATCAGGCATTCTTTCTGAGCTAAAGAAATCACTTGACTCCCCACTAGTCCAGTGCTTTATATAGCCATCGGAGATAGCAAACTGGTCCGTTTCTTCATCTAGCTGAAATGTGAAGTTACCTTCTTGTGGATCAACTTCACTTTTCCATGACGTCAAATTTAGATCCCCACTCATCTTCATACCTGGAAGAAATGTATCAGTTGGATGGTCAAAGCTTTGCCATAGAATAGTTGCCAAAAGGGTATTACTATCACACAAAACCAAGTTCCCAGAATCTAAGAGCTTAGCCAACCCATTCGCTGGTTTTGATGTTGATTCAAGCTCTGTAGACCAAAAAGGATCTCTATTTTTATCCAAAATCTTGAGGTTTCCATCATCTGTGACAGCCAAAACTGCTCCATCATCAAGAAGTGGGCTGTGTCGATTGGCAACCCACACAACTATTCGTGGAGTCGACCCGTAATACCAAATTCCTACGTAGCTTTTATTTTGTTCAGGAGTAAAGAACCCCAGTTCAAACCTTTTTCCTGCTGAAACAAGAGTTTCTCCACCATGATTAGTAATCAAATTACCAGCATATGTGATCGTATCTCCAGCAAAGCAACATAAAAGGGAGGAGCATAATAAGAATGCATAAGAAAAGAAAACGGTTGATAGCATGCTATGCATTGCACATAGATCTCTCTGGTTAAGACCTCTTCTTACCATCAACCATAACCATGAATGTATCACTAAGGCCAACTGCAAAGCAAATTTTCACTGCACTTGTTCTTTGTTGACGCTGACCATAAAGGAAGGGAGAGGATGCTTTACTGAATTTAAAAAGTCAATCATTAGAACACGACAACATTTTCCTTGTCATCGGCAAAAATTTAAAATTGGGAATATGATACTATATGCCGGTAGTAGTTATGTTTTAAAAAGTCGATCACTAACTAGTTGTAGGCAAACGGAGGAGTGATAAGGAAGCGAATATCCATGGAATTCAATAGTAATTGTAGACTAAAACTAGATTTATGACCCGTCATTTGCCACGTTTCGAAGTTTTTTAACATAAAAAAATGTTAAGAAAAGTAATTATAAGAAGAAGTCATAATTAGTAATTTAAATAATAAAAATAAAATAAATACAACGAAAATAAATAAACTGGTAAGAAAATTGACAAGAAATAAAGGCTAAAAAGAAATTGATCTAAGCCGTCCAAATTAATAAACAACCTAAAGTTAAAGGACGAAATTAAAAACAAAACAAAAACAAAAAAGACACGGTTAAAATGGGTTAACTCGTAAACTCTATGATCTTTAACATAAGATTGAGATAATCTCATAAAAAAATAATATATATATATATATATAAATAAAGAGAGATTCATAACAAATCAAATTAAAACGTGATAACTCCATAGAAAAAAAAATCAAAAGAAAAAAAGTTGAAACCTAATTTTTAGCAAATAAAATGTTGAATGAAAAAAATTAAAAAAATATATAATTTAAAAAAAGGTTGAAAAAAGTTGATATGAGTCAATTCAAGTCAAGATGTAAATTTTTTGATCCAGTTGTAATATTCAATGTTGAAAAAAACTGACTAAATTCATAAAATTTAATTATTAAATAACCTAATATTAAAAATAATTAATTAAAAAAAATCTACGAAAAAAAATAAACTCAGGTTACGAATTTCACTAAAACAAATGTGCATGCCTTGATATTATTATTGGTCTGACTATGTTTGGGGCAATATGATCCTTTTCTAGCCTATAAATAAATGTCGTGTTATTACTTTCCCTTCCCATTGTTGTGTCTAGCTGCTCTAATATATCTCAAAGAGTTGCTAAAGTTTTAAATTCTGGTAAAAAAAATGACATTTTTATTTCAGTTCATCGTATTTATATAGCTATCCTAAATTTTAGTCTCAACATTGATATGATAGAGATTTCTTCAGATATATATAGACATGAAAGACACAATTAACATTTCTTGATATATATATATATATATGATTGTTTGGTTATACATTTATTTTTTTTAGTGTGTATTTAAGATTGTAGTGCATAGTGCTTTTTAAAATAGTTTTATTTGAAAATATTTTAAAATAATATTTTATTTAGATTTTTTTATTTTTGATATCAATATATCAAAACTATCCTAAAATACTAGAAAAAAAATATTAATTTGATGTTTTTTCAAGTTAAAATTACTTTTGAAAAATACACAAAAGCAGAAATAGAAGCATTTTCAAACACACGAAAACATTAAACTTTAAAACCAAGTAATTTGTTCATTGCCAAAGTTCAACTTTGAAGACGAACTGCTGCTTCTTTTTTTTTTTTTTTGATACTGTGGATTCACTCTCAAGAACCAAACAACGGGAGAGAATTCATTAACTTGAGATCTCCAACAATCGTATATTTATATATGGGTTGAGAAATGCAAGTGGTAAGATTTAAACTAAAAATTTCCTTTTTTTTAATTAACTCCTTAGCACTTGAATATTCATAGTTAAGCTTTTACCTTTTCTTTCTTGCCTGCTGGAATTGCCTCTTAACTACTCTTGCATTCCGAATTTCGTGTTTCATTGCTGTTGATGTTTATTGTTTTAACACATAATTGCTACTTTTACAGATTGTGGTTGTCCAAAGTTGATAATCATTTTAGACCGCGGAACCATCTTCTAGCAATCTGCTTTTATTCCTTCACATTTTATTCAATTTTTTCCTTCCTATTTTGTGTTGCAGAATCAATTTGTTGCTTACATCCTCCAGTTCTTATCCCCGCATATTCTTCAATCTTCTGTTTGTGAAAGCATCAATATTTTTTTTTCTTTTATTGTTGGGTTAATTTTCTGTTGAATTTACATAATTGATAGAAGCATACAACCTCATCTCCTCCTCATCCTTTGCCTTATTTTCTTGATGATATGGTGAAGGCACCTAATATTCTGCTGTTTGGTTGGCAGCGGAGAAAGAACTGGGATTTGGGAATCATTACACAGATCATTTTGAGACTCATGGGGAGTGTGATAATTAAGGAAGCAAATGTAATTTTATATTACAATGGACACTCATTCTGTGACAGGGATTATAACATTTTCTTAGTAATTTTTTATTAAGTTGATGATAAAAATTTATCTTCGAACCAGTTTACTTATTAATTGAAATTAAATTACATGTCTACATTTCAAATTTAGTATTTGTTTTTCTTATATATATAGTTGAAACTGTATTTTAAATGTATTTTAAAAGCATATTTGGCTTGAAAAGGCTTTAAATTAATGTTTTTTGTGTGTATTCTCAGATGATTTTAATCTCAACTAGAATATTGCATAATACCAATGGAATAATTCATCGGTATTAAACACTGATTCTACGAGGAAAAACTTTATTGACTGGATGATGGACGGTAAGTGGTCAATGAAACTTATCTTTGATTGTTTCTATTTTGTTGGTTATTATGTCAATAATATAATCATTGATAGATTTCTAAAAGAAAAAAGCGTGTCAAGCAAAAAAATTATCAGTATAATTTTATTGGTAATTTTATCAATGAGTATGACAAATCATTGAAAGAATAACCCGTTTGTAATTCCATTGATGATTGAATTCATAAAACCAACAAAATTATCTTGTTGATGATTCATATAATGTTAGTGACAATTCTTGTAATTTTTTTAAACTCTCTAGATCTTTCTGACTAACTTATTTCATCGGTAATTCTATTTATAAAATTCAGTGGCAAAAATATGTAATTGTTTTTCAACTCTCTAGAACTTTTTAAGGGATTTATTCTATTAGTAAATCCATCAGTAATTTATGTAATATTTAAAAAAAAAGATTAAAAAAAATTAAATTCTTATTATTAATTTAAAAAATATCAGTTTGAATAAAATTTATTTAAAGGACAGAAACTACAAAGAGAGAAAGGAGACAGAAGCAGGAACTAGGTGAACAATGAGGTAGACCACATGGTGATCTTCAACTTGAAAAGATAAACAACTCACCCAATGAAGATGTGATTTGCTTTTCCTTACTTCAAATCGCAAGTCAATATCAATAAGATCTCTCTTTTATTTATACTTTATGCATCTCATAATAAGTAAGATATGTCTTCTATTCCCAAGAAATTGTTTTAAATTCAATCAAAAAAAATTATTATTTATTTATCATAAAACAGAGTTGAGAAAGATAAAAAAACAAACAAGGGGCAAAAAAGAAGGAGAAACTAGAAAGGAAAGAAGGAGATAACCATTATTCAAGGCAAAGGCTTTCACTAGAATTTTAATTGCAACATGGATCACCAAGGCTTGACAATAGCTCTTCCTATTATCGTTTATGTTTGTTTTGGATCAACTCGAATCATCTCAGCACTAAACTGAATCTTCTAAGCCTCAACTTATTCTCATATAATTTCGACAATTAGAGATTGGGAGCACAAACTCCATTGTGAGGAACCAATGATCGATATACTATGACCCGTTCGCATATCCTTAATCGTAGTGTTTGAGATATTTTAAATTTAATTTCTATCAGGTTCACTGAATGATCAAGCCTCTAACCACAAATTTAGATTAAGTTTTGGATAAAGGATCATCCATGTATCTATCCTACAATCATTAGGTGTTATATGTTTCTTGAAAAAAAAAAGTCAACCTTACTATGAAAAAAAAAAAACTTAAGAACAAAATTGTTGAGATCCACCTTACTACGAACTTCTAAACTCGGTTATTTACAAGTTATTGCACCTTTCTCTTATAATCCTCATTTTGTATATGAGTTTAAACAAAAAGTTTCATCGGTCTTAGATCATGTTTAAGAGTTGTAGCTTGTAAAAGAAAACATATACTAACCTTTTCCTCCACGTCAATTTTATAAAATAATTAGTTCAATAAAATTAAAAAAAAATGATTGAATTAAAATAATAATTAAAAAATTGTTATGTATATACTAACCTTGAACTTTATGTATCATGCATCAATTTTAGGCTTCCATTAAGGAGTTTTAGAAACCTGACTCCATTAAAACAAAGACACTTGATGCGAACTTCGTGATCACGTAGTCACGTAACCCTCACGCAAAGACATCAATTCTCGAAAAGCCAAGTAAATCAGGTTTGATAGGAGTGTGATACAAAGATAATTTATACTTAGACACCAGCACTATTGGAAACGGAGACCCCCACCTAACGAATATTGATTCGTGAACGAGAAGTATAAGGATGACGCCACGAAGACAGTTGTTCTTCGATAAGTCGTTTTTCAGTTCTTTAAAGAACCATGGAATGGAGATTATCTCACCAACACACACACACACACAAAGTGCGGCAAACAAGAAGTTTTATTAATCTGAATTGTCTACCCTTGCTTGTTTGGTTATGCCTTTATTTATAGTGACTCCAAACTAAAATAAACCCCAATGGACCCCTTATATGAACTTATATGATGCCCACTTACAATCAAACCCAAATAATATAAATAAACTCTGAATTAAGAATAAAATAATAATAAAATAAATAAATCCGAATTTAATATCCTAAATATGATAGGATTAGAATTGTATAAATGAAATTAGAAAATCTAGATTTAATTGGAGTTTTTTACCAATAAATAATTAAATATTTATTAAATTTAAAATTTTATTAGAACTTAAGGTTTTCAATTAAACCCTAGGTTCTTCAATTAAACCCTAAGCTCTCTAAAAAACCCTAAAAATCATGTCATCATGAAGGGGGAAAAACTGAACATTTTTCTCTCATTTCTATTATACATTTGTTAACTTAATTAAACATTAGAGCGTTTCTTATATCCGTAAGGGACTTGTTTTTCAGAGCTATGCTAGAGATAGAAGAAACTCACGGACCAGTCACAGACACGAGTTTTTCACAACTTCATATCACAGAGAATATGAGACTCTTGACATTTTTTGCCACCAATCTTCCTTTGCATCACCTTCCTTGTTCCCAGGCTGCAAAGAACTAACAGAAGCTCCTGACCAATCATTTTGTGCAAATGGAACGAGACCTTGAGAGCATTCACAGAGGTTCAGTGAAGTCTCATGAAGACAGCCAATACCCATGACTTTTTTTTATTCATTCGACACATTTGGTGGGATCCATAAATATCTCTTACCTAAAAAATCTTTGAAATTTCATCTTTTAAACCCTTGAAAATCCATCATCAAATTTAGAGTCATTTAGGTCATTCATAGATGGTCAGGCATATGACTGTCGTGTTTTCATATTATTATTATTATTATTATTATTATTATTATCCAAGTATATTATATTACTAGACATGGGCTCATTACTTAGATATGGGCACGAGTAACGACATGGGTTTTTTTTTTTTTTAAAAAAAAAAAAAAACAGTTTACTTAAATGTTGGAAGTGCGTTTTAAAACAAAAGAAAACTCTACAACTCAGTTTATAGTCTTGATTGGTTAAATAAGCTTGTTTATTTTTAATTAGATAATAAAAAAAAATTAATGATAGTAAAAAGGCAAAAATTAAAAAACAAATATCACAATAACTTGAGGGGGAAAAAAACAACGATAGTAAATTGACAAAAAAAATAAAAAATAAACATTTTTTCTAATAACAGAAAAAATAATGTAGTTTAATTTTTAATCAATTAAATATAGAAGAACAAGATTTAAAAAAAAAAAAAAAACAAAGAAACTGACTCAAGATAACACGATAGACATATAACCTAGACAATAAGGGTAGATTCAGTCTGGGTTAACCCATCAAACATATATATTAGATCATGAGATAGGGATAACCCTATAGAAAATAAATTAAAGAAAACCACAATGCTAATTTTTTTTTAATGAATAATGTCGAACAATGAAATCAAAAAAGAAAATAAACAAAAAAATAGATATCAACTCCCGTTCACTTTCCAAGTGACCTGGGCTATTAGACTGGAAGCACCATAGATGGAATAATTGTGAAGCCTAATCCCCAACAAATCAAATGATGAATGACAAAATTAAAAAAAAAATCAATTACACAAAAAGATCCAAAACAAAAAATTAAAATTAAAAGACTAAGGATAAAAAAAAAATTAGAGAGCAACTATAATTTTTTTATTGGAGAATGAGATTAAAAAGAAAAATAACTTAAATGAAAGGACAAAAAATAAAAGGAATAAGGATCAAATTGGAAAAAATAATATGCCATAAATTTGGATTAAATGATAAAATTCAAAATCAATAAAACCTTTACAGAAGGGCTAATAAAAAAATTATTAATCAAAAGAATAAGGACTAAATTGAATATATATATATATATATGATAAATTAGGATTAAATGATGAATTTAAAAACAAATAAAACTTTTACAAATGACTCAAGAAAAAAAATTATAAATAAAAAAAACAAAATATAAACTTAAAATATCAATAACAAAAATGACTAAATTTTAATTTTTAAAGAAGAAAAGAGAGAGAAAAAAAGTATCATGCACAAAAAATTACCCTACAACCAATGATATGCATTACACCAATTTAAAAAGGACAAGATTGTTTTCAATGAGATGGTAAAATAATATTTTTGCTTTTAAGGACGTGCTGCTTGAAATGTATGGGCTTTTCCCACACCCCATTAGTTTTTTTCATTTAAATAATATTAAAGTTATGTAAAAAAACTAAATTGTTCTTTATAAATTTGATATTTTTTAGAAAAAGCAAAATGGTAATTACACCTTCACGTCATGTGAAGAGTAATCTAAATCTATGTTTACAAATACTTTCCATTTCCATTTAGTTTTTTTATATATATAATAAAATAATCAAGTCAAAAATTAGCTAATGAGAAACAAAATAATTAAAAAAAGAAAAAAAGAAAAAAAGTGATATGAGCTTGGAGGAGTATGACGACGACGACGATGACAAGGATCAAACAAGAGAAAACCGATGGTTATCTAATTATATATGCGAGTAAAACTCTGTCTACATTCATGGTTCCTTTATCATAATCTTGTGCTTCTCTTGACTTCTTCGTATTCCTTTATCCCTTTCCATTGGCTGTGGTTGGGGAGCATTTACCCCAATCCATCACTCATCAATTCCATGCTTTTTTGTTTATTTTTTTTCCCGATAAAACCAAGGCTTATATGAATGTGTTCGATTACTCTCAAAGTTGTTTGGAGGCCACTTCCTTGGAATATTTATTAATGGTGGAACCTACGTCATTCCCTAGCTATGATTTGATTGGATCATAAAGGAATGAAATAATTGATGATCTTTGATTTTGCAGCCTCTTTTTGACCTTTTCTTCTGTATCCACTACATCAAATATTCTTTAATAAGTGAGGGAGGGAGCTAGAACCCTCCCTAGCTAATTAAATGAAACATTTCATGTACACGCACCACTTGAAATTCATTTCACACATATTTATGTGTTTTGATAATTGTTTCTTTCTTTTTTTACAAGGATGTTCTGCAATTTGTGATGGATTTTCATTCCATCCATGTCCAAATAAAACACCAAACTTAAGACTTAAATTATAATAGGAAATAATATTTCATATTTGTAACTTAAATCAAGCAAATAAAATTTTAAAGTTTTTTTCCCGATGGTAGAGATACTTTTTAATCATCTTGTATAGGCAAGGATGGAAATGAAGAGATGATTTAACCTCTTAAAGTTGAAATATTAATAAGATGTTGAGAATAGGTAATAATTATTTTTAAAGTATTGAAAATATATTAAAATAATTTTTTATTTTAAAATTTATTTTTTATATTAGTATATTAAAACGATTTAAAAATATAAAAAAATAATTTTTAAAAAATATATTTTTAAAATTTATCTAACTTTGTTTAAAACACAGCATCAAACAAGAATTAAATATATAAAAGTAGCATGTTCTCTAAAACTTTTTTGGTTCGACATTAAAAAATATTTTTGTAGTAGCTTGCATATCAATAGAGATTAAATCCCTTATCTAGAAGATTTTAAAAGCACACATTTCACATTGATCAGCTCACATATATTAATCGAAATTAAATCTTTTCTTGGACGATTTTAAGGGCACGCCCCAACATCGGCTCGGTGAGTGCATTCACATAAATTTTATATATTTCATGGGATGTTAAACTCGAGGAGGTTCGAATATAAAAAATTTAAAAAAATGAACCTATTTTTGCAATAATCAAACCAGCCCTTTAAAATTTGAAATTATTATACTAGTAACTATTTTTAAGTATAATCATGATTATGTGATTGCACAAATCCCCATCATGCATCCAATTAATTCATTTTTTAACAATAAAAAATGGAACTTTAAATTCGTATAATCAGTAATGTTTAAGATTTTACTCTATTACAAAGATAAATTCAGTAATTACTCAATTAAAGGAGTGAGATTAACACTCCATTTTTAGCTCTATTTTAATGTCGACACCTGATTTGTTAGTTATTTGTTTTTTCTTCTCTTTAAATTCCAGATAACAATGATACACCATCAATGACAAAAAAAAAAATCAAAGGTTAACAGTTGATGTTGGTATTTTTTTCATATGGTTGAAAATAAATTAAAAACAAATACAAATACACATGAAAAAACCAATCACTCAATTTGCAGTACCTCCAAGGGAAGACATTCCCTCCTCCTTGGGAAACTACTAGTTAGGTGGCTTGGCATCACTTCCATTCTTAAACTATAAGATATATATATATATATATATATATATGAATACATGGTATAAATCTCGTTTTATTAAAATTTAAAATTTTTTATATATTTTAAATTATTTTAATATGCTGATTTCAAAAATAATTTTTTAAAAAATAAAAAATATATTATTTTAATATATTTCAACACAAAAAATATTTTAAAAAGCAATTATAACTAAACTTTTAAACATGCCAATAAACTCCTCCTTCTCCTTGCAAACCTTCTTTTCTTGCTATCACAAAACAAATTCCTTTTTTAAGTTATTCATAAATTCTATTTTAAACAAGAAATTGTGCATTTCAATCCTAGTCTTAAGAAAAAACACACATTACATATTAATGAGCCTCCATGGCATTATCTTGAGTTTGAAGTTAAGAAAAATCTAGCATCTCGCATGTTTCTACTTAGCCAAAAACATGAAAATTATTTAAGATTTTAATTTTCAAATATACATGAAAAAATAATAAAAATATATTTCCTAAATATTTAAGAGATATTATTAATGTTTTTACAAAAGAGTACGCATTCTGTCGACGAGTACACTTTTAGAATTTAAAGCACCAAAACAGGACCACAGTTTTATTAACCAAGAATCCAATTCAATCTTTGCATTTGTTCTTTCCACATTAATGGAGTATAAAACAAAACCTTTGGAATTTTATTTTTAATCACAGCCATTGATATTTTGGTCTATAAAAATCACAAACACAAATTGCAATACACAAAATCTTAGGGTTAGCCAAGTTCCAACCTTTGCCTCTTCCTTGATCAATCTCTCTCAAAATAAATAAATATATTTTACAGTTTTTTTTTTTCATTGTAATAATGAATTTTTTTTTTAGCTCAAGAACAGCTAAATAAAAACAAAGCCTTTTTCTCTGACAAAGGCCATTGTCTTTATCAAAACCTGGCTAAAGAAAGGTAACATCTTTCTCTTTCTCCCTCAGTTTTTTGGGTGTTAATTACTTTTATTTTTGTTTCTCGAAATGGATTTTTTTTTTTTTGTATATTTCTTGGTTTTGATTCATGTAATTTACTAGTTTGTGGAGTGGGTTTGTTTTTTTTGTTTGAGAGAATGAATTCTCCCCGCTTGTTTTCGAGCTAAAAGCTCATCGTGCTTGATATCCTTGTATTCCTGTTTCTTTGTTTATTGCATAGTTTGGTCTTGTGTCTTTGAATAGCAGCAATGTGCCTCTCCTTCATAAAGTTCTGCCTTTTGATCTTGGGTTAACATTGGAATTTGCTATGGTTGGTTCTAGTTTATTTGCTGCTGCATTGGCTATATGTGGTAGCTATTTCCTTATTAATTTCTAAGGAATGATGGCTGTACAGTGTACATGAATGATGGTTAATTGCTTTTGGTTCTTGTTTATGATCCATGCTCGAGAAAGAAAGGTTCTTCAGATGCTATTTTTCGTTATCTAATTGCATCAAGTAGTTTTTTTTTTCCTCATGCTTTGTTCTCTTTATTGGACCAATCCAATGCGGATCTGCATGTGTTACTGATACCATGGTTATCAGTTGCAACCCTACAAGCTGTATATTGTTTCCTTTTCTTTTGGTTTTCTTGCTTTATGTTTCTTGGGTGAAATTGCAGTAAATTTATCTCAACCTTTTTTTTCCTTATTTTCAGGCCAGCATCTCTTATGCAGGTTAGGAATTGGGTTTTCCTAGTTGGCGAAGATTTTGGTTCACTCTGGCCGCCGCAACAAACTCAAAGCATTCTCACACCTCTAGGAGGGTGTGGGGTGATAATGAGGGTGTGATATTTCTTTGTGCTTTAAGGCGATCAAGATCATCTCATGTTTGGAGGCTGTGTCGTGTTTCAGAGGGCTTGTCGCTTGATTATGGCTAAGTTTTTCTAGGTTGCTGTAAGCTTGATGATAGTTGAAGATAACAAGTTAGCAAAGTCGGGTCTGGTCTCTGTTCTGGGCTCCTGGAGTCTGGACGTTAGGAAGAAGAAATACGATAGTTGCTTGCTGATAGCATTCTTTATGTAATTCAAGTCTTGGCAATTGTGGACGTGTAGCTTGTGTTAGTATTGTTACAATGGTTAGGTTCTCATGCTTCAGTGCTCGCATCCATTCTCACAAATCAAAGGTATGTGGAGGAATCACTGACTTGGAGGTAGCATCTTTGATGTTATTGTACCATGGCTTTTTCTGATCAGAGTTTTTGTTTCTCCTTCAGAAAACAGCCCAACCTTCTGATGAAGCAAGGCATAAGAGTTTAGAAGATCTATCTCATATTCAAGCTCTGCCATTGACTAAATCTTCAAGATTAATACTTCCAAAGGCACAAGCGGGTAATCAAATTAGTAATGGTGTCAGGGATGCTACAAGAGCTGATGTATCTGTTGAACAAAGCTGGAAATCTGACAAGACTGAGAACAAAATGGATGACAAGAATGACATGGGAGGCCATCAGACAAGGCTTATTAGGAAAAGTCAGTCTCTAGGTAGTGGATTATGCCATGAAGGAAGGGTTCTATGTGACAATGATACTGAGGAGATAGATCAAGGAGTCTATAGTGATTCCCTTGATCAGAATGGGTTACTCAGACCAGATGGAAGCAAGGATTCAGGAATAAGCACAACTAGTGAGCACGAGAAAGCTCTGCAACTAGGATCTTTTCATGGGAGTTACGGTTTTGTTAAGAAGGAATGCATATTCTCAATTGACAATCGTCATTATTCTGAGAAGGAAGGACCTGAAAATTCTGATACTCCATTTTCTGGTGATGGTGGCAATTTATCTGGTAACCAGTCACCTCACAGCCCTCCTATGATCGAAAAGTCATGCTCTTTTTCAGACATGGGCCCTTATGCACTGACTTCCCATATACATTCTTATGAATATTTAGCCCCACAATCAAGATCTTCTGAGGACCTACATGATCTAGGCAAGAGGTTGACAACGATTTCAATTCAGGGGGGTGAAACTCAGAAAATGAAAGAGCAAGGAAGGGATGATAACATGCCTAATACTGAGGAAAACAATATTGGAAGTTGTATTGATGAAGGTTTTGAGTCTTATAATTACTCAGCTTTGGCACAGAACTGGATAATGCCCGTTATGGATGAGGTGAACTTGGCAAAAGATCTTCAAGGGGAATCCTCCACTCAGCAGTGGGAAGAATTGCCGAGTAAGGATTTTAAAATGAAGCGTATCAAGGATTGGGTAAACAATCTTCAACACTTTGGCCCTTTGGAAGAAACAAATGGATTGCCTGGTACTGATGACCCAGTAAACGGAGATTCCAATGATTTGACTTCTGCAAAGGTTGATAATAAAGACACTCCAGGCATAGAAGCTGCTAAAAGATACATCTCTTCTTTGAGTGTCTCTGCTACCACGGCTCATCTGTCAAACCATGAGCTGGCAGTGATCCCATTTCTTGGTGTATTTGGTAGCCTAAGGATGCTTAATCTATCCGGGAACTCTATAGGTTTGCTTTTTCAACTTCATCCCATTTTACTCCTTCCATGATTTTTTATGTGCCTTGTGGAATAGACTTGAACTAAATTTGTGTTTGATTTTTGTTTGTTTGTTATACCCTTTGCAGTGAGAATAACAGCTGGTGCCCTCCCTCGAGGACTTCATATGTTGAATTTGTCAAGAAACAGTATTTCCACCATTGAGGGTTTACGTGAGCTTACCCGCCTTCGTGTACTTGATTTGAGCTACAATCGTATATTCAGAATTGGACACGGTATGTTATGTGCTGGATTTTCGTTTGATGGTTGTAGCTTTCCTATTTGTTCTCTTTTTCTGCATTAGTGTTGAAATCTTCTATCATTATATGTGTTGATTCTTGTAACTCCACTTTCTTTTATTAAAGGTCTGGCATCGTGTTCTTCCTTGAAAGAGTTATACTTGGCAGCAAATAAAATAAGCGAGGTAGAGGGTCTCCACCGTTTGTTGAAACTGTCTTTGCTGGATCTGCGTTTCAACAAAATCTCGACAACCAAATGTCTAGGTCAACTGGCAGCTAACTACAGTTCCTTGCAAGCCATCAGCTTGGAAGGAAACCCGGCCCAGAAAAATGTCGGAGATGAACAACTCAAGAAATATCTGCAAGGCCTTCTTCCCCATCTGATTTACTTCAATCGGCAGTCAATTAAAGCCAGCACTTTGAAAGACACGGCCGAACGATCAGTTAGGCTAGGCATCAGCAGCCATCAATTTGATCGTGGCCTCAGGTCAGATAACAAGGCTGTGAGAAAGGCTAGCCATGGTCTTGGTGGTGCAAGGCCATTACCTTCATCAACTCATGCTCGTAAAAGTCAACCTGTGATCTCAACTAAACGGTCAAGTGGAAGGCATCTCCGTTCACAACCAAGTGGAACCCAAGCAACAACCAGTCTTCGTCATCATGATCTTGGTAGCAAACTCCTGAACTTTAGATCAGAGTCGTCCTCAGTTCACAGGAGTCGAAGTGAGGGGACACTGGGAGCTTTCTAGGAGATTCTATTATGCTTTCAAAAGTCCGGCTGGATCATTACTTTGGTTATATGGGGTTTCCTATCTCAGAATTATTTGTTACTCGAGGCAGTTGCTTGTTATGCACTAGAATTATCCTATGTTTTGGTTTACCCTGATCGTGAGTGGTGTTTATTTTCTTGCACTGTTGGCACTCTGAGGTGTTAATTAATGAATTTGTTACCATAACGTCACACAAGAACCCGAGAGGAATATGAACATTGGCTGTATGGTTCGGATATTGAAGGTTCTCTCGATATGCAGAACCAAGCCTTCCTGTAAGTTTCATAGCCATGCTAATCTTCAATCTGCCTAATTTTCCTGCAATGGGGAGTGAGGCTCAAGCAATACTTTCTCCTCTAAGTGGACATATTGACAAATAGCCCAAGTAGCCAGGAGCATAATGTAGAAATAACATGTTGGCCAGAAAAGGAAGGAGAGTTTAATTTAACATCATCATCCAAGCTGCAATGTTTTTACAAATCCAAGAGAGAACCGGGGAGGCAAAAGATGTCCAGAAACAAGAATAAAAGCCATTGAACTTTTTAAAATCTGTACAACTCCAAAAACCAGTTCTGATAAGACACTGAAATGCTAAAAAAACAAATTCTCAGAGATAATGGGTAAACATTTAGATATGTAACTAGCAATACATCACTCTTGATTAAAAGAAGAAGAAGAAGAAGAAACAGTTGAATTGAGTTCTAAAGAAGCCAATAAGCCAGAAAGGAAGTAATTATTCTGTCAGACATCGTGATCCATGTACAAGAGAAGCAACCTGGTTCGTTGTCCAACAAAGAAAATTATGTCTAAATTATAATCCTATAACTTCATGACAATCCACAGCCTTCACATATTTTGGGGCCTTAAAATTGTTAGCTGCAAGAAACATATATATATACATATATCAGATTTGGTCAATAGATTGCAATAAACTTGGCATCTTACTGAGGACAAAATAACTAATGAGTTAATCGAATAAAAGGTATGATTAGAAAATCTGAACAATGCACATCTTATATTAAAAAAAAAAAAAAAATCAGTTACTGCAATAATTTTGTGCCCCATTCAGTAAATAAAACCCATAACTCGTACTTCTCATCTTAAACCCTTTTCTCCTTCTGTACAAAATTTGGCGGGGGGGAGATCATCAAGATTTACAAAGAAAAAGAAGTACAATAAAGCAGCACCTGAATTCAGAGGGAGCTTGCAATTGCACCAAGCACATTTTAAGCATCTGTTACAGGAGGTTAAGAGTTATACAATGATGACAAATCATAAACATGGTAGGAAGTCAGGCACTAGGAAACATAGGCACTACCAAGCGAAGAAAACACAGTTAAGAACAAATAAATCCAGCAATGTTATTACCAAAAGCATGAAAGAGAGTCAAGAGGTCCAAAGTCTCGCTGATATAAGTTCCAAAAAGACAGGAAACAGAGGATAGTTAGGCTATTTCCTACACAAGATTGAATATAGATCTACTCTCCCTTTCCTGTATCCCAGCCTACCACAAAGGGCCCAAAGTTTTATCAATACTCAGCTCATTCCTCGTAACAGATAAGCTAGCCAAGGGTGCCCACCAATTTGCCAACACAACAAACAAGTTTCGATAGCTAATTCCCCATAAACAAACTAGAACAGCAGCTATGAGTATAGAAACTCGGAATATTCAATTCAACAAATCTATGCTAAGATTACTGTTTTTTTTTTAAATAAACTTTATTCCCTATAGAATTTTGGACAACAGATTTTCTAATCAATCACCCAAACCAAACTAAAATTTACAAGCAACATCAAAAAAGAAATTCTCCACGTAGCATCACTAACATCAACACAAATACCCTAAAATTTCCAAACCACAGAAAGCAAGCAAACCAAAGCATAACAAGAAAAGCAAACACCACCACTAACCAAACCAATCACCTAACCCAAAATTTCCTCACACAAAAACAAAACCCACATCACAAAATCAAAAACTCATCATTTCATACCCAAAAATGACGCAAAAAGTTCCAAAATACAAACCTTTCAGCTCATCATCAACACAATCCTCTTGGTCCTCCTCGGGCACAGGATGAAGACCCTCCTCAATCTCCTCACCAAGACCTCCTATTTTCACACTCTCTCCCTCTTTACCATCATCATTACACCTAACAACAACAACAGGACAAACACAATGCTGCACACAATAATCACTAACACTCCCTAATCTCCCACCACCAACAATCCCTCCTTTACCACCCCCCATCTTTCTTGTAGCACCAAAACCTCTACTTCCCATTATCACAGCACTTAACCCCAACCTCTCAACTTCCAAACAAAGCCTCTCCTTCATGTCATGATCCTTCACAATATGAATCTTGAAAGGAACATCAGCCTCCAACAATGGTTTAGCCAGCAAACTGGCTTTGTTATTTGTAAAACTATCAAAATCATCCTCAAGTTTCTGCCTTTCTTGATTGTCAGAACTGTCTGGGTCATTTTGATCAAAAGAGGTGTTGTTGTTATTGATTTGGTGTTGAATGGACCCCCAATCAGCGCCGTAGAGGGCGGAGGTAGGCCGGACGTGGAGGAGGATCACGGCATCACCTGGACGGAGGTAGTTCTGGACCGCCCATTTGACTGCATATGCACTCTCGTCAGAAAGGTCCACGGCTATGGCAACACGGCGGTTGGCTGTGGGGGAAGTGGAGAGAGAAGGGGAGCGGACGCAGAGGGCGGGGAGTGGTGGAACTGGGAGGTCCGGTTCAGACTGGTATGGTTGTTTTGAGTTCATTTTGATCAAAGAAACGGGAAACTTTTCTCTCGTCTATTCTGGGTTATGGTTGACTTTGGAGGAAAGGATAAAGTCATGGGCCTCATGGCCTGATTTTTGTGGTATTTATAGAAATTCTTGAGGTTTTAGTATTAGGAAGGTTTTAAAAAATAAAATTATATATGGATATCTGAATTAGTTTGTGTTTATTTTAATTAATTTTATAGATTCTAAAATTAATGACCATGTAAACTTTTAAAAGCCCTGAAATTTATAAAACTTGAACTGGTGACCTCTAGTGAACAAATTCAGGACTTGTTTTATTCATATACTACGTTATATTGCGTTTACAATTTAATTCAGAAATTTCTACTTCATCGCTAAAGTTTTAAATTTTATAGGGAATGCAAAATTTTTTGTTTTTTTATGTTTTTTAAAAGTATTTTTATTTTTAAAAAATATTAATTTAATAATTTTTAATAATTTTAATGTATTAATATCAAATCTAAAAATATATATTTTCATATATTATCAAGTGAAATATACTTTTGAAAAAATATTCTATAACAACAATATCAAACACACACTTAAATACTTTTATAATTTAGGCTAATCAAAAATAAATATGTGATGAAATTTGATTTTAAAACAATAATTATTTTGCTCATTATTAATGAATCTTTTGAATTGTGTTTGATTAGTATATATATATATATACACACACACAAAAGAGATAAAAACATGTTTCATAGAAGAAATATATATAGACTTGAGCTGCACCTTATTTAACATAAAATTTAACTTAACTCAAGTATTGAGTTGACATGTCACTATGATGATTTGCTGACTCCAATTAGTATTAATAAAATAATTTAGACCATATTATAATAATATAACTCATCTATCCCATTAATTATTAATCATAACTCTATTTAACTATTGATTATTTGTTGCATAGTAGAATCCTATCTAACTCAAGGGTCAAAAAAGAAAGAAAGTCAGAGGATGTTCCTTACACTTCCTACCATGGGCTTTGTTAGAATTGGGAATTTACATTGGGGATGAAGTTTCCCTTTCATTTTTGGTACAAGCAAGGTGTAATTTATATTATTTAATTAAATCAGCTAGCACCCACAAATTCATTTGTAATTTAGTTAGTAATATATAAAAAATTCCTCTTTTTTAATAACTAAATTGATCCTGCACAGATTTTCTTAAGAAAATGTTAAATGTGGGTCTCATATAAGAACATATATTTTTTTAATATCAAGCTTCCCATTGTTTCCAATATTTTTATTCTGTGACGGTTGTTCAATTGATTATAGTAATACTTTGGACTAGGATGAGTCTGACTTTGCCCCAATTTAATTAAATAATTTCTCCAACCAAAACCTAGTTAAGGTTTTAAATTAATATGTAGAAATTAATATAATTAAATTTAGTTGGTTTGATGGATTAATAAATAATCTCATTAAAATCTAGTTTGATTTAAAAAAAATCAAAACAATATTATTTTATTTTTTAAAAAAAAAGAAACTTGAAACAATGCTATTCAAACTTTTACTTACACTTAAATTTTATTAACAATTTTTTTTATTTTGTAAAGTTCTTGTTAAAATGTCAATTTGTAATTTAAAATCCACAAACAAAATCAAATTTAGAATTAATTGTAAGTTACAAGAAAGAAAAAAAATTGTAAAAAAAAAAAACAGATAGACTAAATATATATATAACAATTTATTTTCCCTTAAATATTACTAGGTTAGAGCTTTTAGCCTTTTATGTTGGAAGGTAAGCAGTTGCATGATCATTTTAGCTTTTATCATTTATGCTTTTAATGTTATCATAACTTGAAAAGAGTTGATTTTTTAAATCTAAATAGTATAGTTTAACCGGTTAGATTTTAAATTTAATTTTTAAAGGTTATTAGTTTAAATTCTATAAATTTCAGGATTATTAAAAATTTATATGATTATTAATTTTAGAACCTATAAAATTAATCAAAATATGTATAAATTATCTCAAACACTCATATATATATATATATAGACTTTTCTTCTTCATTATTATTATTATTATTATTATTATATTATTATGGGTAGCCCACACCTAATAAGATATTGATTGTCCATTTGGCAGGCTTATATGAATTCCCCACTTCACTTCCTGTACTAACATGTTGTCTTCTTTCAGGAAGTACTTGTACTAATTATTAAGTGAATGGTGTTTGAGTAATTCTTGTGTTGATGTTATTCTTTAATTAAAAATATATTAAAATAATATTTATTTTATTTTATTTTATTTTATTTTTAATATTAATATATAAAAAAATTTAAAAATACTTTAAAAAATCAATTTAATTTTTTTTAAATAAAAATAACTTAACACACATATTAAAAGGCATGTTATACCATAATATCAAACACAAAAAAAACTACTATTATGGTTAATTTAGTAATATTTGGCAACAATGTTTATAAGATTATTAATAAAAAAGAAATTAGTTTTAGTCATGTACAAGTTGGATAAATTTCAATAAATTAGAAAAGTTAAATTTAAGTTGTGTTAAATTTAGTCGCTAAATCTCATTGTCAAAGAAAGAAAAGAGAAAAGTTTTCTTAGATTGCGTTTAATTAGAGTTTTAGAACACAAGAGACAGAAAAATATTTAATTGAATAAATAAAAATATAAAATAAATCTGTTAATTTTTATATTTTCCAAATATAAAGTACTTAAAAATGTATTATTTTTATCTTTTATATTTCAAGATAGTAACAACAAATTTAAAAAACAACATCGAAAACAACAAATGAATGTTAAAATGAAGTAAAAAATACTCAAAATATCAAATTCGATTTGCCTGCCTGCCATGCAGCCACCAACCCAAAGATGAATGGTGCTCTTCTTGATCTTTTGTGATTGAAAACGATAGGGTTTTGCCAGCTTTGAATTAAAACCATACAAGAAAAGTGAGAGAGCAAAAGCTTAGGTCTCTTGGCATGTGAGTCCTGTTTGAAGATTGAGACGTGAGCGATGCTTGGGGCACAGTAGAGGCTGCGCTGTCAAAGAGTATCAAATCATTAGAGTTGATGCCACGTTTTCAAGCTTCTATCTGTTTTCAAGAGATCATAGACAGTTTTACTTCCATCGGTAGTTTTTATTTTTTATATAATCATAAGAAAATTATTTTGTTAATAAAATAATCCATGTTTTTATATTAAATTTTATGTATAATTGTACTTTAAATCTTAGTCAAACACTATTTAAGAAAAAAGAAACCACAAAGAAAGAAAGGAAAATTAATTTGAGGGGGAAACCACATAAAATATTGTTTAACAGATAATTTGCGACATCAAACTTAACACAAGATAGGATAATTCTGGTGGCACAAACATGGCAACTGCCTATTTGTGAGAAATAATACCAAGATAGAAAACCACACAACAACCAAAGTAATGTTCCAAGTACCAATCATGCTGTTGAAAGCATGGTAGAAAACCTCAGCAGGCTCCCAGAGTTCCCTCACTTCGACTCCTGTGAAATGAGAACTCCAATCCATAATTGAATTTGTCAAGATCAGCATGATTATGATGATAGCGATGACTAGATGTTGTTTTGGCTCCATTTGGTGGCAAACGGAGATGTCTGCCCCTGGACCGTTTAGGCGAGGTTACAGCATGACTTTTACGAGCATGAGTTGATGAGGATGATGGCCTAGCACCGGCTAGGCTATGGCTAGCCTTTCTTGTAGCTTTGTTCTCTGACCTGAGGCCACGATCAAATTGATGGGAGCTGATGCCTAGCCTAACTGATCGGTCCGCTGCATCTTTCAATGTGCTGGCTTTGGTTGGCTGCCGGTTGAAGTAAACCAGATGAGGGAGAAGACCTTGCAGATATTTCTTGAGTTGTTCATCTCCGACATTCTTCTGTGCTGGATTTCCTTCCAAGCTGATGGCTTGCAACGAATTGTAGTTAGCTGCAAGTTGGCCAAGACATTTGGTGGTAGAGATTTTGTTGAAGCGTAGATCCAGTACCGTTAGTTTCAACAAACGGTGGAGACCCTCCACCTCACTTATTTTATTTCCCGCCAAGTATAGCTCTTTCAGGGAGGAACAAGATGCCAAGCCTTCAACAGCAGAAAGTAAATCGTTACAATGTTCAAAGTAATCAAATATCTACGAATTTGGACAATTGAAAGCGAAAACAGGAGAAAATGGGAAAGCTACAACCATCAAATACAATGCATACGACATACCATGTCCAATTCTGAATATTCTATTGTAACTCAAGTCCAGTACACGAAGTCGTGTGAGCTCGCGTAAACCCTCAATGGAGGAAATGCTGTTCTTTGACAAATTCAACACATGAAGTCCTCTAGGAAGGGCACCGGCAGTTATTCTCACTGAAAAGCATGTAAGATAAATAAACAATCTCTCTTGAGTTCATGACTATTTTCACCAAGGCAGATAAAAAAGAAGGCAAGAATAAAAACAGGAAAAAGTTCGAGATGTGAACCTATAGAGTTCCCTGATAGATTAAGCATCCTCATGCTGCCAAACGCACTAAGAAAAGGGATCTCTGCCAGCCCAAGGTTTGACAGATGAGCTGTGGTAGCAGAGACAGCCAACGAAGAGATATATCTTTTAGCAGCTTCCGTGACAGGAGTGACCTTACTATCAACCTTTGCAGTGGCAAAATCATCTGAATCTCCATGGACCGTGTCATCAGTATCAGGCATTTCATTTGGTTCTTCGAATGAACTGCAGTGTTGAAGATTGTTTACCCAGTCCGCAATACGCTTCATTTTAAAATCCTTACTTGGTAATTCTTCCCACTGCTGAGTGGAGGATTCTCCTTGGAATTTATTTGGAAGGTTTGCTTCATTCACAACTGGCATTATCCAATCCTTTGCCATAGCCGAGTAATTATATGAATCAAAACCTTCATCAAGACAACTTTCAATATTGTTTTCCTCAGTTTTAGGAATGCAATCATCCCTTTCTTGTTTTCTCATTTTGTGAGTTTCATCCCCATTAATTGAAATTGTTTTCCACCTCATACTTAGAGAATGCAGGTCCTCCAAAGATCTTGAGTGAGATGCTAAATGTCCATTGGATGTGGGTGAAAAAGTGCCCATGTCAGGAAATGAGCATGATTTTTCAATCACGGGAGGGCTACCAGGCGACTGGTTACCTGATGCATCACCACCTTCACCAGATAACAGATAATCAGAAATTTCGGGCTCTTCCTTTCCAGCATGCTGAGGATTGCCAATTGAGAAAATGCATTCCTTGTCAAAATCAAAACTCATCTGAACAGACTCTAGTTGCAAATCTTTCTCATGCACGCTAGTTGGGCTCCTTCCTGTATCCTTGCTGCCATCTGGTCTAGGTAACCCATTTTGATCAAGGGAATCACCAGAGAATCCTTGATCTATCTCCTCCTCAGTATCATTGTCACAATGAACCATTCCCTCATGGCATAATCCACTTCCAAGAGACTGACTTTTCTTAATAAGCCTTGTCTGATGAACTCCCATGTCATTCTTGAAATCCCTTGTGTCCTCAATTTTGTCGAATTCCCAGCTTTGTTCAGCAGATACAGAGCTTGTTGCATCCCTGACACTATTAATAGTTCCAGTATCTGTTTGTGCCTTCAGAAGCATCAAGCTTGTAGCTTTGGTCAGTGTCTTAGGAGATTGAATTTGAGAAAAATCTTGTAAACTCTTATGCATTGCTTTAACAGAAAGTTCGGCAGTTTTCTGAAGGAAAAAGGAAACTCTAATCAGAAAAGCCATGGAAGGTAAGAACAAAGATACTATGTCCAAATCAGTGATTGCTCAACTTACCTTTGGTTTGTGAGAAGGGATGTGAGCATTGAAACATGAGAACCTAACCATTGTAGCACTAACACAAGCTACATCCACAATTAACCTTATTATTGAATTACATAAAGAACGTAATGGGTAAACAACTATACTGTGCTGCTTCTAGCTTCCACACTTACGAACCTAAAACAATGACCTGACTCTACTAACTTAAATTCTCCAACTACCATCAAGCTTCCAGAAACCTAGCAAACCTTAGCCATAATCAAGAGACAAGCCCTCCATAACACGGCACAGTCTCCAAACATGAGATGATCTTGATCGCCTTAAAACACACAGCAATATCACACCCTCGCTATCACCCCACACCCTCCTGGAGGTGCGAGAACACTTCAAATTTGTTGAAGCGGCCAGAGTGAATCAAAATCTTTGCCAACTAGGAAAACCCAATTCCTAATATACATAAGAGATGCTGGCCTGAAAATAAGGAAAAAAACTTAAAACAAATGGCTTTCATGATTAAACAAGAAAGCTAAAGGAAAACACAGTTCAGAACGGTGATACAATCAATATCCATGATAATCAACAACATCTCAAGTTCCACATTGGATTGTTACAATCAAGACAAGCAAACATAGGGGGAAAAACAACTAACACTTGCTGCAATAAGAAACGGAAGAGACTTCTTCATCAAGATACAAATGATATATTATCATCCATTAAAAATCGACCAGAAAATAACAATCATTAATATGATATAACAAATGCAGCAGCCAATTACCTTGAGCCCTTTAAAAAGATTTCTTCTAGCTCAATTAGATTTCAATTTTTTTTTCCTTTTCCCCTCAGCAACAAACCATAATAATAATAAAAAAAACACAATGAAGCAGAAACACATTTCTGATATTCAAAGAAACAATAAATCAATCTATGCTTAACATAAAAAGAAAAGAAAAATGAAATCTTTTCCAACACATATAGCAATACAAAAACATTAATCCATAATAACATACCAATATCAACCTATAAAGGAAAATTAACAACTCTTAGCTCAAAAACAGGCAAACAGAATTCATTCTCTCAAATAAAAAAACAACCCCATCTCAACAAACCTGCAAACTTCATGAATCAAAACCAATAAACACAAAAAATCAAAAGGAACCCATTTTGAGAAAACAAAAATCAAAGCAATTGGCAAAAGAAAAATAAAAAAAGAAGGAGAAAGATCGTACCTTTCTCTAGCCAGGTTGTGGTAAAGACACTGTTGTATTGGGAAGAAACAGAAGGCCTTATTTTTATGGTCAATAAAAAATGTAAGAAATATTTATTTTGCTTTATATTTTAGAGAGAGAAATTTGTTCTAGAGCAGCGGCTGTGGTCAAGCTTCCAACTTTCTGAGGCTAACCCTAAAGTTGTCTTTTTTTTTTTTATTGCAATTTTGATTTTTATATTATCAAAAAGATATCTATATGGATAGGACAAAGAAAAAGATTTGAATTGGATTCTGTCTCACTTAATTTTTTCAATATACTCACGAGCTATTTCCTTTATTTTACCTTTTCCAATAATTTATTTTTTTATTAATAGTTTTATTGAATCAATTAAAGTAATTTAATAAAATTTTCAAGATATTGGTTTTAAAATCTTAATTCAAAAGGTTGAAAAATACAAATTTTCTCTTAATCACCGAACCAACTTTTTAGATTTTTTAACAATTTATTTCGTGTAATTGAGAAATTATTAATTATATGATTAGATTTTTAGTTCTATATTCTTGAATCAACCCAATGATTGGTTTTATTTGGTTTTACCTGATTTTTATGCTATGATTGGATGGTATTATGGGAGCAATTTTGACATTCATAAACTAAATTTATCTAATCTTATAAAAAAAAAAAAAACTTTTTGTCATTTTTTGCCCAATTAAACATAGGGCATTCATGTCCTAGTTGTAATTACTTTTCTTGCATCATACTATCAAACCCAAAAAATAAATATATTAAATAGAAAAAAGAAAAAGAAAAAGAAAAAGAAAAGAGAAGTTTATTCTGCATCCACAGATTTGGTCACAAAAGGAGGATGAGAAGAGAGTGGATCTTGTCGTTTGAGAACCGCAAGGGGTGCCTCCTAGTTTGCTGCTTTCTTAAGCGTGAATGTCTTTCTGTGATCTACATTTTTTTTTCTTTTTAGAAAAAAAAAATATCAATATATTAACATATATTGTGACATGTGTGACTCCAAGTTTACTTTACTAATAATAATAATAAATAAATAATTATTAAGGTAGCGTTGACAAGGAATTATATTTATTTATACTTCTTGTTTTAAATGAAAAAAAATCATCTTATTTTTATCTTTTTAACAAAATATATTTTTATCTCCTATATATCTTTTTTTATTTATTTTAAGACACTAACTAAATATAAACTAAGTTTATTTATATCTTATTTTAGATTTTATTTTTTAATTTCCCAACGTTAGGAATTGCCAATTTTCTTTTATAGGGTGTTAATGGGGTAGCTCTTTCCAATTTCCATATCTGTTGGTTGTAACCTAAGTTACTAACATGATATTGTGATTTTGCTTGTCAAAATAATAAAAATTATATTTTAAAAATTTATTTAGCAAGTTTAAATTATTGAATTAAAATAATATTTTTTGATATGATATCGAAGTTTTAATAATTAAATGATCACAAGTTTAAATATAAAATATACGAGTTTATCCAAGTTTCAAGTTTAAATAGTTTTTATTTAAGGGATGTGTTAATAACTTATGTTATGAGATTTTGAACTATTATATTAAAATAAAATTTTAAACTATTATACTTAAGAGATCTTACCGACTAAACTTAAACTATTATATTAAAATAATTTTTTATCAGTGATATCCCTCGACGTGATGCCTCGCATCCATGGGAGGGTAAGCTGAGTTGGGGTTTGCTTCAAGAACTAGATTGATGATTGAAGACTGCGTTCTCTCGTCTTTTAAAGCCCAACTCTGCTCCTACCATTCGCATTATTCAGCGGCACCGTCCCTCGTATGGTTGGCGGAAGGTTAACGTGGATGGTTGCTCACTAGGGAACTCAGGGAAGGCTGGTTGTGGACGTTCTGGTGACATTTTTCGAGATTTTCTAGGTAACAGGCACCGTGGTTTCTCTTCTTTTATTTGCTCCGCCACTAACATGGTGGAGGAACTATGGGCTATTTGGCATGGTATTAATGTTTGTATAGAGACAAAAACTTTCTCCTCTTGAAGTTGAGTGCGATTCCTTGGAAGCAATTTGTTGTTTGTCATCTTCTACCGACAAATTTCATCCTCACTTCAAGAATTCAGTATCATCTCTCATCCTTCGTCCCCGATAGGCTCCTTCGTGCCCTTCACGAGGGTAATCAGCCTGCTGACTTCTTGGCTGGTTTTGGTTCCTCACAAACTCGTTCTCTGGTTTAATGGGATGCTCCTCCTCCTTGGACTTCGCCATTTTTTGGATGAACATATTGTTTTCATGCGCGTAGTTTTTATTATTATTATTATTATTATTATTATCTTTCTCATGAAGTTGTGGAAATTTCAAATCTGAGGTCTTTTCACGATTGCTTGATGGGCTGATAGGAGATTAGATTTAACCACTGATTGATGGGCCTATACTTGGGTATTCCATGCTTTTACTAGAAATAGAGAGCGTATTAGATTATTTTAACTTGTGTTACATTATGAATAAACTTCTGAATGGACCTCTTTGTTTACATGGTGCAATGAAGTATTATACATCCTGGTTAAATGATTTTTTTTTTAATTATTATTTGGGTATCCTTACACCCTATTAAAAGATGGAACTAGTCACGTTCGTGGTTCGTAGCTGCTTCTCTCAATAAATATGTTTTCTGAAAATCAAACTTGTGTTCTTATTATTGTAAAGATATAACAGTGATTTAACCACTAGATCAATATATCATGTTTAAAGGAATTTATCTTATAAATAATAAAATAATAATAAAGAATAATTATTTTTTTCTGATCGGCTTATTAGTTGTGGTGTTTTATCGTGGTCTTATTAGTGGAAAAGTTGGCACTCGTTAGTGATTAACGAGAAAAATAGGTACCCATTAAGGAGATAAATTAGTGAAAAATAACAATCGATATGAAAGATTAGTGCTTACTAAAGAGATAAGCTTCTAAGAAATGGCCATTGGCCAGAAATAAAGATTGAAAGAATTATGTGTGCACGATAGAGCACCAATTAATGGTTTGTGGTGTCATTCTGACTTCTTAGAGTTTGTAACATGCGTTGTGAGGTGTTTCGCTTGTGGCACTAGATATTGTTTCTGTCTCTTTTATCTCGTAATAATAACTAAATTTATCTTACAAATTATGTTTTGTTTTCTACTTATGAAGAGAGGGATTGATTACATATGTTGAAGAATAAAAATTAGTAAATTACTTTTCATATCAATAAGGTGGTTAAAAAATATTTTAAAATGCAACTGCATTTTTTTTTATATACCTTTGTTCTCACAAATAAAATCTACAGCCTTGTTGACTAGTCCACCCTTGCAAAGGCTATCAATAATAATACTGTGTGTTACAACTTCCGAATCACAACTTAACGACAACAAGCTGTCTTAGTGTTTTTTTGCCTCTTTCTGGTTTTGGAGTGAATGGACCAAGACGATACCGAGGATAAGTTATGGGCTAATGACCCTTTTCGACTTAGCACGGTGTTGATTCTACCTTTGTTTCACGTCATAATTATAAAATCTGATCTAATTCATAATCTAATCTAAAACCAGATTATTAGTTAGGGTTAATCTATGTTGATTTGAACTTTTTTAATAATAAAATATATATCATCTGCATTTTAACTAGAGCAATAGAACAACCGAATTTGATCGAATTAATTTATACCCGATTTGACATTAAACTCAGCCCAAGCCAGTCCTTTTACAAATTTCCATTTACAAATTTCCATAACAGCAGGGTGGCAATGGGCATGTTTGATTCGGGTTGGGTTTTGTTCATGTAAAATTGATCATGGATGGATATAAAAGCAAATATATATTAAATAATAAAATAAATTATATTCTGAAATCTCATATAATAATTTAAGTTATTGGATTAAAATATTTTTTTGATATTGTATCAAAATATTGATAACTAAACAATCACGAATTTAAATATTATTAACTATCTATTTGTTAATCAAAACATATTCCATTTCCATTTAACAATAGGAAACATTTAGATACCAAATTCTTTTGTTGAAAACATAACATACATGAACAAACTATAAGATAAAACTCGGTGAAATCAGTTCCATTATTTTTTCTTCCCATTTGCAGAAGAGGGGTAGTATTTTGGTTTTTTTTTTTTAACAGTGCAATTACTAAAGTGTCCTTGCAAGCAAAAAGATTTTCTTGATGAAAAACAAATTTACAACTTTAATAATAATATCAAACAATTCCCTCCCTCGTACTTATTTTTTTAGGCT
Organism: Populus tremula; assembly: GCA_964019445.1. Lineage (NCBI taxonomy): Eukaryota > Viridiplantae > Streptophyta > Magnoliopsida > Malpighiales > Salicaceae > Populus > Populus tremula. Next base: position 848,961 of record CAXHTJ010000011.1, read on the forward strand.
TAGGAAAATGAAGATTAATATTCAAATAATTTAAGGAGAGTAAAAGAATTTCATTTTCATTTTCTAATAATTAAACTAATCTTTCTAGAAGAAACATATATATATTGTACGAGAATCTATATGGGAGGTCATGTGGGTGGTTAGCTTTGCACAAGTGACCAAATATTCATGGTTGTGGTCTTGCTGGTTGGAAACCTCATGAAAATATAAAATAAAAATAAAGGAAATTCTTTTGAGCCATCTATTATGACTTTTAATTATTATTTTTTAAAAAGTTTTTGCCTGAGGAGTTTGAAGAATTCGAAAGAGTGTTATGATTTGTATGCTAATTAAACAATTGATTTGAGTGATTTCTAATTTATCATTAACGTACGGTGAGTGGTTGTGTTAAGGTCAATAAACGTGCTCAATGGTCCATCTTCCTCGGTTCACACCTCAAACAACTTGAAAAGTTGAAAACTATCTTCCAAGGCTAGTGCCGAGACTGTATGGGCAGCTAGTGCTAGTGCTATTGCCATGATAGCCGCCCTAGTGGCTTAATCCTCCGACTCTTAACTAAAAATATTTTTTAAAAATTATAGCCATAAAAACTATTATAATATCAAATATATTTAATTTTACTTGGAAGCAGCCTTATATCTTTTTATTTATTTATTTGATAGTTTATAGATTGGGCATTTATTTTTATTTTATTTAGAAATATTTTGATTTTTTTTGTTAGTGAATTTCTTATTAGATTTCTTTAACTTAATAAAAAAATAACTTGTTTCTTTGCCAGAAAAGAGGAGAATGTAACTAAAATTTAAGGGTAATGTAAGATATGAAAATTAGACCTAATATTAGAAGTGCCATAGCACCTACTATGCATAGCATATTGTAGGTCCACCTCTAAAAATAGATTCATGAAAAATTAACAATATAAATTTAACCCATGAATATTTGTAATATCCAAAACAATTCAATCAAACCCGATATATCCAACCGCTTGAGACAAAAAAAAATTGAATGAGTTGAGTTTATAATTTATGAAATATCATAAATTAGAGCGGATATAATTATAGACTCAAACCTTATCTAACTATCTACCTCTAATAATAGTTATTAAACTCAACTTAATGTTAATCTGGCATAAGGCTCGAGTCATGAAACAAGTGGGTTAACCTGGGTGGACCTCGATCAATCAATTTTTTTAAAAAGTCAATAAACTTAATTTTTTTTTATTAAATCACACCGATTAACTCTCAAATAACTTTTTTAAAACTTGACTAGGGCCACAACCTAGATCGACCTCAACCAAATTTAATAACAGCGTGTCATGGTTATTTTAGTGATTCTAATAAGAATATTCTTAGATTAATTTGTATGTAAATTGAAGTTAAATTACCTTTTTAAATAATCTTAAAAGGCATATCTTAAATCTTTTGAAATACTATTATCACCTAATTATATTTATTAGAAAGAAAGAAAAAGGAACATTTTGTTTTTTCTTTGGAGAGAGCAAATCTTCTTGGAGGAAGAGGAAGTGAGAATCAATCCTATGACCAATTATAACTTTAATATTGAAACAGAAAATGTTTATGTATTGTTTTGATTTTTAGGATCCAATTACAACTCTTGACTTGAAAGAAATAACAATTACTTGTGTCTTGTGGCTGCTGCTAAGCCAACCCATCAAATCTTTTTCCAATTGATAGTCATTCAAGTTTACATGAATATTTAGACCAATTAACTATTATAAATTCATTCTGACACGCATAGAGATTGACTATATATCTAATATATAAAATTAAAATTCAAAACGAGATAGCTCAATTGGTCAAGCATTGAATTTGCTATCCAATTGCTATGAGTTCGAATTTCCTTAGAGTTACTGAACATTTATATGGTTGTTAACTTAAAGTTCTGTGAAATTAGCCGAGGTATACACAAGCTGATCTGAATACTCATGTTAATAAAAAAAATTCATGCACATACATATTTACACAAAACTCTAATTCACTTATATTAAATTTAAATTTTAAGATATTTATATATATACAACTAATAATCATAATTATAAAACTTGATATGATGTATAATTCGGTTCAAGGCTAGATGTTGAGCAACTAGACTTACTTGATCAACTCGTACAATTTTATATAAAACTCAATACAAGTATGATATATTTGATACACACGGGCAAGCATATTTAATGATTCTGCAGAGATCCCACTTCTCAAAATAAATTAAGAACGAAGCTCGAATCTAGAACCTTAAAGCATATTTATTGATACTGCAGAGATCCCAATTCTTAAAAGAAATTAATAACGAAGCTCGAATTTAGAACCTTAAAGCATGCTTTTGCAGCAGGGAAAATCATGAATGATATGGCAAAAGGGTAACCCTTTTTTAATGCAAATTTTAGGAGTGTTATTACAATTATTTTTCAAAATATTTTTTATATTAAAATATATTAAAATAATTTTTTTTTATTTTTTAAAAATTATTCTGATATAACAGATCAAAACGATTTATAATATAAAAAAAATTATTTTTTGTGGAATGCGATGCTTCGGTGCCATTAATATTTTAATGAAGTAGCGAGGCAGGTTGAAAATTGGTTGAAAATTGATGGGCAAGTTTCAATTGCCATGTGAAAGCAATTGTGCCACCCAGCCATAAAGGCGTTTTATTTTCATGAAAGTGATCGAGGAGAGTTTTCAACACGGCAATGGCTGTCTGTCCTTTTCTTAAAAAAAAAAAAAAGATTATGGGGAAAATAAAAGAAATATCTTTGGTTGCTTAATTATTTGAATAGTGTTGACTTCCTGACACCCTTTTATTACTCCATAGAATTAAGACAATTGATTAACGTTAATAAGAGGTTGGATTGATGGTTGAGATGTGTTTTTCTCCTAATCAGATGTCTGGCTATAAATCTGTTCTTGTTTCATGCTGACCAAGCTTGAATCCTCGGTCCTCTGCTGATTTCAAACCATTTGTCTTTCACAGAATTCAATCTTCATCTCTAGAAGGTCTCAGGTTGCAAAATCTGGAGACTTTGAATTTTATTTTCTGGGCACGAGAATGATTTTGTGGTTAAGAAAAAATAAGTTTTCACCCCCACCAGATATCCCAGATGTATAAATTTAATGATAGAAAACTACGAGAAATATTTATTTTATATATATTTACTGATCGAAAACAAGACATTAGTTTTAGCTCTTGAGATTGAAATGGTTTACTGTGATTTTCATTTTCTAATAAGGTTTTTTTAAGTGATTTTTCTATGATTTAAAATAATTAAAAAATACTTAAAAAAATTAATTTCATATTTTTTTTAGACACATAAGTTACGAGAAATAAAAATATTGTAGATGTTTCTAGAGATCAAAGAAAGCACGGTTGACTTCATGTTCAAAACAACAATCTCGTAAGTTTCATTGGCAAATGATTACGATGATTCCGGAGTAAGAGAGCGTTTGATATTATGTTTGAAAAATATTTTTTTAAAAATTAATATTTTTTATTTTAAATTAATATTTTTAAAAATTTTAAATAATTTTGATATATTAATTTTAAAAAAATAAAAAATATTATACATATATTTTTTTTGAACTTCAAACAATTCTTGCTGCAACCATATTTTCAAACACTATTCTAAACACGCTGAGACAAAGTCTTGTTTTCTCTCTCTCAGACTCCATAAAATCAGCTGTGCATTCTTACACCTTGAAAATCTCAAACTTACCTGCAAAATACCTTAGCAGCAGCCATGGATGTCAGAAACAATACATGGATCATGCCTTTTGTTATTTTCATATGCTTTTCTCTCAAGCCCCATGTCTCCCTTGGAGCTGATACAATCTCTGCAAACAGCTCTCTTTCTGGAGACCAAACTATTGTCTCAGCAGGAAAAGTCTTTGAACTTGGTTTCTTCAAGCCAGGTAACTCCTCAAACTACTACATAGGCATGCGGTATTATCGAGATAAGGTGTCTACACAGACCATGGTTTGGGTGGCAAATAGAGAGACACCTGTTTCTGATAGATTTTCTTCGGAGTTAAGAATATCTGATGGGAATTTAGCTCTCTTTAATGAGTCCAAGATCCTAATTTGGTCCACAAATTTGAGCTCTAGTAGCTCTAGATCTGTGGAAGCAGTACTTGGTAATGATGGAAATCTAGTTTTGAGAGATGGGTCTAATCCATCACTGCCACCACTATGGCAGTCTTTTGATTTTCCAGCTGATACATGGCTGCCCGGTGCTAAGGTTGGATTGAGCAAAATCAACAATAGGAACACACGTCTCGTTTCATGGAAAAGCAAAGATAATCCTGCACCCGGTCTTTTCTCTCTTGAGCTAGACCCAAATCAGAGTCAATATTTGATCTTCTGGAAGAGGTCTAAACAGTATTGGACCAGTGGAGAATGGAATGGACAGATTTTCAGCTTAGTTCCTGAAATGAGATTGAATTATATCTACAACTTTAGTTATGTTAGCAATGTTAATGAGAGCTATTTCACCTATTCAATGTACAACAGTACAGTCATATCTCGGTTTGTGATGGATGATGGCGGGCAGATTCAACAGCTAACATGGTTGGAGAGTACCAAGTCATGGTTTTTGTTCTGGTCTCAACCAAAGACGCAATGTGAGGTGTATGCTTACTGTGGGGCTTTTGGAAGCTGTAATGCGAAATCACAGCCTTACTGCCACTGCCCGAGAGGTTTCAAACCGAAATCGACGGGGGACTGGTATTCGGAGGTTTTTTCTGGGGGATGTGAGAGGGCAACAAATCTGCAGTGTGGGAATTCTAGTGTTGTTAATGGGAAGAGTGACAGATTTTTCCCAAGTTACAATATGAAGTTGCCTGCAGATGCACAGGTAGTGGCAGCTGGGAGTGCACAGGAATGCGAATCAACTTGCTTGAAGAATTGCTCTTGTACTGCCTATGCTTTTGATGGTGGTCAGTGCTCAGCTTGGTCCGGCGATCTATTGAATATGCAGCAGCAACTTGCAGATGGCACAGGTGGAAAATCTATCTATATCAGGCTTGCAGCTTCTGAGTTTTCAAGTTCTAAGAATAATAAAGGAGCAGCTATTGGCGGTGCTGCGGGCTCAGTAGTGGCAGCTGGGAGTGCACAGGAATGCGAATCAACTTGCTTGAAGAATTGCTCTTGTACTGCCTATGCTTTTGATGGTGGTCAGTGCTCAGCTTGGTCCGGCGATCTATTGAATATGCAGCAGCAACTTGCAGATGGCACAGGTGGAAAATCTATCTATATCAGGCTTGCAGCTTCTGAGTTTTCAAGTTCTAAGAATAATAAAGGAGCAGCTATTGGCGGTGCTGCGGGCTCAGTAGTGGTGATAGTGTCTCTCCTTGCCCTTGTTCTGTTCATTTTCTTGAGAAGGAGAAAAACAGTCAAAATGGGCAAAGCAGTAGATGGTTCACTGATGGCTTTTGGATACAGAGATTTACAGAGTGCGACGAAGAATTTCTCTGAGAAACTGGGGGGAGGAGGTTTTGGTTCTGTTTTCAAAGGGGTGTTGCCTGATACTACTGTCATAGCTGTGAAGAAGCTTGAAAGCATCAGCCAGGGAGAGAAGCAATTCCGGTCAGAAGTCAGCACTATCGGGACAATCCAGCACGTCAATCTGGTTCGCCTTCGTGGGTTCTGCTCAGAGGGAAATAAGAAGCTGTTGGTCTATGACTACATGCCCAATGGTTCTCTTGATTCCCTTCTTTTCAGTGAGAAAAACACAAAGGTCTTAGACTGGAAAACCAGGTACAGTATTGCTTTGGGGACAGCTAGAGGATTGAACTATCTCCATGAGAAATGCAGGGACTGTATCATACACTGCGATATAAAGCCTGAGAACATCCTTTTAGATGCTCAGTTATGCCCAAAAGTGGCTGATTTTGGCCTGGCAAAGCTCGTCGGCCGGGATTTTAGCAGGGTGCTGACAACCATGAGAGGTACAAGAGGCTATCTAGCTCCAGAGTGGATTTCAGGAGTGGCTATAACAGCCAAAGCAGACGTTTACAGTTATGGAATGATGATTTTTGAAGTTGTATCAGGAAGGAGAAACTCTGAGCAATCTGAAGATGGGAAATTGAAGTTCTTCCCAAGTTATGTTGCAAACCAAATCAATCAAGAGGACGGTGACATCCTTAGCTTGTTGGACCACAGGTTGGAGGGTGATGCTGATCTTGAAGAGCTAACAAGAGTCTGTAAAGTTGCTTGCTGGTGCATCCAAGATGAAGAAACCCAAAGGCCATCAATGGGCCACGTAGTTCAGATCCTCGAAGGGGTTGTGAGCGTGAATCCACCTCCAACTCCAAGATGTCTCCAAGTGTTTGACACCGAGGAGAACATAGTTTTCTTCACAGAATCATCCTCCAGCCAAAGTTCACAGGCACAGAGCCACACCTCAACTGCTTCTACTCAGACTAAGAACACCACATCAAACAAAAGTCCCGAGTCTTAAAAAGAGAACCAAAGAAGGACGCTGAGAAATCTGGTTCAAGTAACTGTAATGCTGCTATTATATTTGAGAATGCAAGAGTCATAGTTAATTGTAATAGTTAGTTTTTTCTCTTCTCTGTACATGCTTTGTACCTTATCTGAAGGCTAGTTTCAAAGTTCTCTGAGAGGCAAAATCCTAGTACTGTTGTAAAAGCCTTTCTTCTTATATAATCTCCAAAGCTATGGCATGTTTCATGCTTCATGACATCAACTTGACACAGCTAAATGTATATATAATCTATGACTAAGGCAAGCAGCAGCTATTTTCAAGTCTAATCAGACTTTTTCATCCTCAATCCATTTCAGAATTGCAAATCCTCCAAGAACAAGGTGGTGCTATCCAGTAAATTGTCTTTCAAAGAAAGATTTTAATATCTTGAGCATTACTTGTTCACAAACTACTTTTTCATTCATTACTACGTAACATCATCAAGATCGAACCTGAAATCTTGCCCTGAAACCATTATATTATACCACTATTTAAATGGTGTGGGGGAATCATTCTTCCTCCACACGTAAATCACTGTGGATTACAAGAGTAAACAATATTTTTTTTTTTTTTGTTTTTTTTCATTTTTTTTTTAACTTTCCCTTTTTTTTTTCTTTTTTTTTCTCTTTTTTTTTTCAAAATTTCTTTCTTTTTTTTTTTCCAACTTTGCTTTTTTTTTTTTCCATTTGATTTTCTTTTAAAATATTTTTTTTATTGATTTTACTTTTTAAATATTTAACTGGTTAAAAATTCTGCTTTGTAATTTTTTTTCTTTAAAATACTGTGGATTGCTACGGTGTTTTTCCAATTAGTTTTTCTATTTTCTATTTTTTTATTTTTTTAAAATTATATTTGTTAATTTTTTTATATTGAGCTGATTAAGAATTTAGTTTTGTAATTTTTTTTCTTTAAAACATTGTTGATTGCTACAGTGTTTCTCCGCATGGTTTTCTTTGTTTTTGTTTTTATTTTATTCAAAATTATCTTTTTTTATTTTATTTTTTTAATATTGAGCTGGTTAAAAATTACAGTTACAATATGTGAGGAAAGCACTGTAACTTTCCTCGCAAATTACTGTGGATTGCTACAATGTTTTTTCTCATGTAGTTTTTTTCTGTTTTGTTATGTTTTTTTTTCTAAAATTGTCTTTGTTAGTTTTATTTTTTAAATATTAAGCTGGTTAATAATTGCAATTATAAATAAATACAAGTTTTTCCTCACAAAACACTATGGATTGATACAATTTTTCCTCACATGGTTTTTTTCCAGTTTCTTTTGTGTTTTTCTTTTTTGTAATATCGAGTTGGATAGAATTTAACTTTGTAATAAAGCTTAATCATGTAGGGAAAGCACTGTAGCTTTCCTCACAAAACATTGTTGAAAATTACTATTAAAAGTCATTATAAATAATGTTAAATCATGTGGGGAAGCATTGTAGCTTTCATCACAAAACACTGTGAATTGCTACAGTGTTTCCAACATGATTTTTTCCCTTTTTTTGTGTTTTCTTTTAATATTTTTTTTCTAAAATTGTCTTTGTCGATTTAATATTTTTTAATATTGAGCCGATTAAGAATTTAGCTTTATAATTTTTTTTCTTTAAAACACTGTGAATTATTGCAGTGTTTTTCCATATGATTTTTTTATTATTTTTTCCAAAATTATCTTTGTCCATTTTTTAAAAATATTAAGTTGGTTAAGAATTATAATTACAATAAATTTAAATCATATAGGGAAAGCGTTATAATTTTTCTCACAAAACACTAAGGATTGCTACAGTATTTATCTAAATGGTTTTTTATTTTATTTTATTGAGGAAAGCACTGTAGTTTTCCTCATAAAACATTATCAATTGCTGCAACGTTTTTTCTTGTAGGTTTTTTTCCTTCCAAAATTATCTTTGTTGGTTTTTTTTTAATATTAAGTTGGTAGAAAATTTAGCTTTGTAATTTTTTTTGCTTTTTATTAGCAGAAAAGCTAAATCATGTGGCGAAAGTAATGTATCTTTCCTCCCAAAACATTATGGATTGCTACAAATCATTTTGTTCAGTCTTTAAGTTTTGATCACCAACACAACTTTTTTTCCCGTCATGAAATATTAGCTCCATTATATCTTTAGTTTCTATTACTTATCTAGCGCTAGTTCACAATTATAACACTATTAAATATATTTATTTTATAAGCCTACGGCAGCGCGTGGACATGCATCTCGTAAAATCTAAAATTTGATCACTAATGAGGAAGACTTGGATGGTCCAGCACACCAATGAAGAATCTAGCTTCAAAAGTCCAACCCACCCACATGCATGTGAAAATGATATTCTTTTCTTTGTTTCTTTCATAGAACTTAAAAGAGCTACAAATTGGTTACCTGAGTTGGAGGGAGAGCCTTGACTTGGACCAAAAATCTGTTAATTGTGTTAGAGAATAATTTAAATTATATCTTGAGACTTCACCTAACAGTTTATGCTATTGGGTTGAGATAGTTCCTTGATATAGTATCAGAACCTTATAATCAAGCGGTTACGAGTTCGAATCTTACTATCCTTATTTATTTGATAAAAATCAAGTACAAGGTAATTTGGACATGTGCAAGTTTCAAGCCCAAAGAGCTTTCATTTAAAGGGATGCGTTAAAAAATAATATAAATTATATTTTGAGACCTCACCTAACAGATTAAGCTATTGAATTGAGATGGTTCCTTGACAAATTATGTGTGAAGCAGAAGACCTTATAATTAAAGACGAATCATCAGCAGTGAATTTGGATTTGGCTTCTGATAACCACAGACTGCTAAACAGAAGACAAAATAGCTTTTATATTCCAGGCCATGCATCTGACTCTCACCTTGCGAATATCAAAGCATGCTGATTCCACCCATTTTAAGCACAATGCAGGGTGAACAAAAACAGTCAACAACTGAAAGAAAGCTGTCCTCAATTGACTGGCATTGACCCAGCATGCATGGATACAAATGAACTTGCAATTTAATTTGGAGAAACTTAACCATTTGATAACCTAATTGTATTATCTATTCAACATTTCAATGAAAAGAAACAGAGGGAAATAGCAATAGAGAGATAGGAGAGGAATTTCTAGTTTTACAGTGGAAAACCTCCAGAACTGCATGTTATAGGGACATCAACTACAGTGATTGTACAAACTGAAACTATCTCTTCTGCCGTGGGGTTGTTGTATACTTTCTGTTTCTTAATACCTACAAAAACCAGCAAAATTGATACCGTACTAGCATTTTAGACCTCACGTTTTTTGTTTACAGAAATCAGTACAGTGTAAGATGTGATGCAGGAAAGATCAACCTAGCGTTTCCTACTAATGAAGAACTGATAATCTCGATGGTAATTAACTCTGTTGACTTGATCTGCTGTAACAATTCTTGTAGAGAGAAGCAAGGCATTTTTATTCAGTGTTCTGCATCTTTCCTCCAGTGCTCTGCTTCTTTCTATGAGAATTTCAGAAGTTTTAGAAGTAGTTTCTTCTGAAGAAGACTCAACATGAGTTATGAGATCAAACCAGCGTTCACCCTACAATTACAAGATTGTCAGGTATTAATCAGCCTGTTCCTCGTTAAAGTCTTAGCAAATTGGGAATGCAGGCTCCCACCAAATACGCCATTCTTAGAGCATTATCATCTATTATGTACTGACCCAAGACGAAAAGTATCATAAACCGAAACAACACAACAGAAAAGAACTAATCATCGTATACGCAGAAGGATTTTATCGTGCGGTATGTCAATCAATCATGTCTTTTGATACAAGCAATTCGACTAAATTCTCATCAACTACTTAAAATGAACATGTCATTGTTCAGAAATGAAGACCATGGAAAATCAGATGTAGTGATGACATGAATCTCTGATTGCAGTTTCCTTTTGCGGACACCATTTCGACATATAGAAGTACAATCTGGACCTAAAATCATCGGAATGTTTGAGTCAGTGTTATATAGAAGTTACCTTTGTCCTGTAGCTTTGCAATCCCATAACTGGGAAGAAAATCATCTGAAACTTCTTACTGAGCGAATCAATTGGAATGCTACGTACAATTAATTGATTAAATGAATGGTATGTCAGGAATGCTGCGTGAAACTCGCCCTCTGGAATTCGATATATAGGGTACCATGCAACTGAAAACCTGAAACCATTTATCCAGAGTTTATGAGTATGATAAATTTTACATGTCACATAAGCACTACGGATAACAAGAACTACAAGATCTTGTTGTTTCTCACCAAGATGAAGGGTGTAGATCATGCAGGTTCATAGATTCTAGCTTTGATGGATCACCGAACACTTGAAGGTTAGAAGTGTTGATATTGATGAGGTCCCTGATTCTGCAATTAGCAAGGGATTAACACAAAATCACTTGAATCTTACCACAAAGTTTCAGAGGGTACGGGGAATCAGAATGTTTGTTCAAGAAGTGGAAAGCACCAAAAGTGAGGCAACTTAAAGGAACATTTCCTGAGTAGAAAAAGCCTCAAGGCTCAGCTACTTGGCATCATTATAAAATGTCCATCCTTCATGCACACATGAGATTACATATCAGAGGATATTCTAGTTAGGCATGCTGTTGCCTGAATCTCAATAGCACAGGTAAAGAGCTCATACTCCAGAAGAAAACAGTAATAACACAGGCAAGATTGAAAATAGTAAGAAGAAGACTAACTTCAAATGAAGAGGCTTTCGATCGTGTGGAAGCTCAGATTCAAAGAATTCAAATACGAGTTCAGGATTGGTGTCCACTTTATCCTTTCCACAAACATCTGAGAGATGCGGGTAAACGAAAAATTGAACAGCTGACAGGTAAGGAACAAAATATGCACAGAATGGTGTCGATTCAGCAAGAAAACCATTAATATTTGGAGAATCTCCTGCCTTGACTTCTAATCCACAATTCCCAGGTGTCTCATACCACTTCCAAACATCCTGAAGTGATATTCTTGGTAACTGAGTCTGATGAAGAGAACTATCTAACTGCTGATTTTTATTTGTACAAGAGGAAGTGATAAATGGAGCAGCAGAATGAAGGAGTCTTTCAAACTCTGCTATTGGATCGCCCAATGTACTCTGATATTCTAGTTGCAGTTTTCGAGCAGCATTTGATTCTAGACTATCTATATCCCTCTTGGTTTGCACAGTCCTATCCTTCCTCTTCTTGTTCTTCTTTTTACCATGCTCCACACTTTGTTGAATCAATGCTCTTGGAGGTGCCATCTTTACAAGATTTTTCTACTAAACAAAGAATTTCAATGCGCAATGAAGAACCAATTCCATCGTTAGAAGAATCGGCCACAAAACAACATGAAATCCAAGATAGACTATAAAGCAACTGTAAACTTGTCAACAGGAAAAAAAAAAAGAAAAAAAAGAGAATCAAAAGAAAAGATTTCAGGTCTAACATGAAGTTAAAAATGGATTTCACTGCCCCCAATGAGAGATTTTTCAAGAATCCATAAAGCAAAAAATCACGTAAAATGAAAAGAAACTTAGCAAATCCATATACAATGTGAAGGCATACATGATTATCTACACATTAACACAAAAAATAACAACTAGAACATGTTAACTAAGAGATTAAACCAAACGCATTTTATTAAATCAAACAAGAATGGTAAAGAAACATTGAAACAGTGAAATTGTTTCAGTTCTTGATTGCATTCAAAATTAAGTTCAAGAAACAGTAGCATTAACCTTGAAGAAACTAATGAAAATAACAAAAGAAAGATAAAGTTAAGGATAGTAACAAGAAAGATGAAGATAAAATAACTAATGATGATAGAAAAATCAAATTTGATATCATTCACATTGAAGTTATCAGTTCAAGAAACCAGAGATAGCTTTAGCTAGACGAAGAAACGCAAAGGCACCTGAAAGAGAGGGAGAGAAGCAGTTAAGAAGCGCGCGATCTGTTACTTAGGGGAGTTATTTTCAAAAGGGGTTTGACTGTATTATTTAGTTCCTATTATCTTGAGTTTTACTTATTATGGTCCCTCTACTAGAGAGGATTTTTTAATGTGCTCCTCTACTGGAGAGGATTAGTTGGTCCCTCTATTCTTCTATTTTTTTTAATGGTAAATTAGAAGGAAGCTAAATGGAGTAACTGTATTAAGAGAAAAAAAAAGAGTAAATAGAAGGCGCAAATAAACTTATGAAAAAATCATTAAGAGATTTTTTTTATAATATATGGATATGTAATTTCCTTTTCAAAATTCATGGAAATTGCAATTTAGAAATCACAATTTATTCTAATTTCAAAGTTGTATTTATTTAGTGTTTTATTATAGAAAAAACACATATAAAAAATTAAAAATATACAAAAACACACATATACTAATTCATCTCTCATTTATTTTTTTTAAACCTGATCTGGATCAAATTTAAAATCAATTCATTGAATTAAATTGAATTTAATAACAACACTTTCAAGTAAAAAAGTTCATGCTTCTAAATTTATATATTGATTTTGAACTTAATAAAATAGATAAGAAGTTTATTTTTTTTAGTTTTTAGATTTAAATGTATTTGTATTATTAAGCTAGTTTTTATCCATAGAATCTAAGTTTGTTATCCATATATGATTAAGAGATTCAAGATTACTTAACCTATTTATAAAACTCATTGTTAATCCATTCCCTCAAATTATGAGTTAATGATGACCTTGACAAGTGTATTAATTTCTACGATCAATATTTAGGTCCAGGAACCAATGAGACTACGGATGAGAAAAACTTAATAAATGTAGATGAGAAAAAAAAAAGATGTCCTTTTTTAATTTTTAGAAGAAGATATGAAGGGTTTTTGATGAGATAATTTTCTCTTTTTTTAAGTCAATTTTTATTTTTTTAAAATAAAAAATAGAGATACAAAAATAAATTCATCCCTTAAATAATTTGAAAATAATTTTTTTTATTATTTCAAAACAGGAAGTACATGATGAAATATATATATAATATATCATTTTTATCTCAATTATCTTCATATCTTATGTCATAAAATAGTAACAAACACTACCATATAAATCATATAAAAAGACATCTAATACACCATTGTCACTTTTATAGTGTGAGAACCTTTCCAAAAAACCAGAGGCCACCATTGCTAGTATATTATTTTGGTAATTTTCATTCACGAGAAGATCGTCGTGGTGTGGTCTACATATATAACAGAGAGTATTTTTTTATTAATTAATTTCTTTAATGTAAGAGAGTTTCAATTTTAAAATATCTTAGAACACACATATTTATACACTGCCTAGGGTTTATACATCTCAAGAAATTTATATTATTTTTGGAGAAAATATTATTAATTATTTCACCAATCCATAATTTTGAAGAGAGCACAAACATTAATATAAAAAACAAATCACATTCAGTTTCATCAAAATTAATAAGAATATTTCGTAGCGGCTCAAAATTCGTTCTCTCTTTCTTTATATTCTCCTTGGATCTATCGAAGTAAGTACCACTTATTACTCTTAAAATAATATAGAAATTCTCATATGTCTCGAGTGAAATAAACTTTAAAGTTTAATTATTGTGTATCCATGTCCCCTTAACCCTACCAACATACCATAAAAAAAATAAAGAATTACAATTATCATAAAAAAATATTAAACTAGCTAGTGGCTAGTCGAAAGGTTACCCTTTAACTTTATTGTTGACTTAAGTTGTATGTTTTTTTTTTTTTTAATTTTAATTTTTTTGTTGACGTTTATGGATATAATTCTGGATAAATTTACATATCAATCAAGATTAATTAGATAATTTTTAAAAGATTGATGTTTTACGTTTCAACCTTAGAAATTCAAAAAAGTATGTGGTTGATAATACGATGTATATTTTTTAAAAGTTTTTTTAATTAAAATTATATTAAAATAATTGTTTTTAGATTTTTTTATTTTTAATATTAACACATTAAAATTATTGAAAAACACTTAAAAAAATATATTTTAATAAAAAAAAATTAGACCATAAAAATAAATATTTTTATAATAACTTGATTTATTTATAAAATCAAGTAAAGATATGTCTCCTGAACCCTGCCAAAACTTAGATATTTTCACAAAACCAGAGATGAAGAGATTGCATCGAACACGAAAAATAGAATTTTCACGTCAAAAATTTAGAGCCCGTTTGGCATTGCTGCCAAACCGGCGTTTTGTAAAAATTCAAATTTTTTTTTTTTTAGCTAAAATTGAGTGATGGTTGTACTTTCTGGATCGTTTTGATGTGCTGATGTCAAAAATGATTTTTAAAAAATAAAAAAATATTATTTGCATGCTTTTCGACACAAAAAGCTATTTGAAAAGCAATTGCTACCACACTGACAAACACGCTATTAATGTCATTAAACCTCTGATGCTTCCTTTCGAGCAGCCCTGCCATTATGACCTTCTTCTTGTAGCAGTACTGATCTTTACTCTCTTTTTTCTCTGGCAACCACAAGCTTCCTCTCACATTTTCAGGCCGGCTAGTATTAAAGGATTTAATTAAAAAAAATAATAGGAGGTTAACTATTTACATGAACAGTGGCAGACCTTACATTTTTTTAGGTTTTTGTTAATTAACATGCACCATATCAATACGAAGTGTATATTCTCATCTTGTGTGCCCATCCCACGTGCCAATCCCATCGTGGAGCGTGCGTTGCTGAGTTACAAAGTGGGGAGCTTTTCGTACCAAGGCCCGACAGCATCAGGCCTCTCATAAAGCTAGCTACATATGAGAGATCCATGCCTTTCCAAACTTAAATTCAACTATTTTAACATATATATATATATATATATGTGTGTGTGTGTGTGTGTGTGTGTGAATATGTAACTATTTTAGCTACATATGAGAGCTTCTTGTACTCGCTTTTTTCCATGCAAATTAGTGCGAAATAGAAACTTTTTCATGAATCCAGTTCTTTGGAATCTAGAAATTTCAGTTATTAGGATAACATTTTTTTTTTACAATTTATTGATATATTAAATAAATCTAAATTATATAATTGGCTTGGTTTCAATTACCTTGATTTTATAATAATGTTATGGGTGCAGTTCATTTAGTACTATATTATTTATCAATTGTATATTAATCAATATTTGATTGTTTAGTCTAAAACACATACTGGCCATAGAGAATATTCAGAAAAACAATTGTAATAATCAATATTCTAAATGCGTGTATTCTTGTTTTGTTAATTAACATGCATCATATCATTTGTAAATCCAAGAGTCCAATTGTAAAACTTAGGGGAAAAATAAAAAAAATTATAAAAGATAAGGATAATTATGGGTTTAATTGAAAGGTTTTAGAAGTTCAGGGAGCAAATTGAAAACTGGCATTGACCTAACCTAATTTCCTTTTCAATAGACCAATCGTCTATTAATTTTTAAACCATTGTTACGAACGACATCTCATTCGATTATTGTTCATTTTCTTCTTCCTTTTAAACCAGAGAAAGTCGCCCGAGAAGCCACCAAAATGACTTCGATTCAATGCAATCTTCCCACCAAATTGCACCAAATCGATACAAATTATAAATCAAATTGTCTATTCCAAATCTCACTATCGAATGTGAAAAAAAATCAATTCCAAATCTCACTATCATCCTCAAGAGCCCAACAATGAAATACCCATTGGATTTTCGCATTAATAATTAGTTCATGCATACCCTACACGTAAAGAAAAAAAAAGAAAAAGAAGGTGTCCTTTGCCCTTGGCCAGGATATAGCAGTATACCATGCCGGAAAAGGCAAAATGCTAGCCTTGCTTTACATGGCAACATTTGTGTATTAGGAATTAATTTTTTTCGCTTGAATCACGTGCAAAAGTTGAAAAGTGCTTGAATCAGGTAGGGCCTTCCTTTAAATTGCAATCTCATGTCCTCTTGTCATATATTGCATGATCGTGTTTGATAACCCTAGAAAATGGGCAACTTCATTTGAAAAGTTTTTGTCTTGCCTGTGCCTGGATGTATTGATTGTATTATACACTTGCATATTTAGGGTCCCAAAAACCCTCCTTGCTCTCGGTTCATGGCTTTTATCATCTTTAGGATTTTATCTTGTTCATTTTATTTTATTTTATTTTTAAGTTTTGCATGGGCAAAGTACTTAAAAAAAAATTCATTGTGCCATATTTGGATATGTAACTAGTACTTAAAAACTGCAGATACAGACCAATTCATGTGAAAACCTTTCATGCTAAATACAACAGACATGCATGCACCCAAGACAAAATAATTCAAGTGTTGAATAATTTGAAAGTGTAACGAACATGAAGATACTATTAAATAAGGTCTATATCCATCGAAATAAAAAAATATATTTATGGTCCCCTGCTACAGGCCTAGCAGGCAAAGGGCGACCTCAAAAAAACCATATATTAATGAGGTTGAAAGGGACATAGCTATAATAATCCAATTTAATTTGGACCAAAAATAATGCATCATGTATTACTTAACGAAGTCATGTGCTCTTGTCTAATAAAGAAAGATTCCGACCGTGCATGGGCCAATGCTGCAAACACTCTTAACAACTGGCTCCAATATAAACAACGAAATATTACATTAAAAATGGCAAGTTCATTAGATTTTAGCTAGCACAACTAAGATTAAAGCAAACAAATACAGAAACTACAATAAATAAAATAAATTTATTAAAGCAGAAAACAAACGAAATTGTAACGATGATGAGCGCAATATTGCACTCGTAAAGAAAGTTATGGCTTTCAAATATATATATGAACAAGCTAGGTATTCGTGGTAGTGGTTCGACCAGCTCACCGTTTTCTTGTTTTGATTCCACGAATGGACTTGAAGCTCCTGGACTGATTCTTCTGTATTGGTTGTTGTAATTTTTGTTGTGAAGGGACAGCAATATATTGATCAGTAATTAATTACCCACTTCCAAGAAGAAAAATGATATTAAATTAATAAACATTAAGATTTTAGCTAGTTTCTATATTGATCTTGAGAGACTCTGCTGTTAATTTTCTATATTATTGTGTGTTTGTTAATGAAGTATATTATTTTTTGAAAATTCTTTTCAGTTAAAATAATATTTAAGAAAATTATTTTTAACATTAACCCAACAAAACAATAAAAAAATTAATTTTAAAAAATTAATCGACATCCGTACTGTTCAGACAAAAACGAAAAGGAAAAAACCAAGAAGGAAACAATTTTTCACAATTCACTGTAGCAACGACGGTCGAGAGAGCTTTTTGACTTACAAGTAAGCCTCTCTCTTCTCAGAAGAAAACAAAATCAAATCGTTTCTTGAAAATGACGAATCGAACGTCTTCTTGATGTGTTCCTACCAATACAAGAAAATGCACGAGAAAAAATAAAAGTGAAGGGAAAAACGTGTGGACGTATATTGTGTTAGAATTTCAGTTGTAATAGTGGAGTCGGCTTTCAGTCTTTTTTGGCCCTTTCTAACGGACTTTCAAACAGGAATTTTTCATATTTGGTAATAAGGTATCAAAAGCTTGGAATCAAGATTAATATTTTAGATAATTAATTAATTTTTTACTTCTGATAATTTAATCTATTTTTCTTAAAAAAAGTGAATAATGGTTAGTGCTTGATATATATAAAAGTTATTTTTGATAAATTTAGAGACTTTAAAATAATGAAATAAATATTTTTTTTTTAAAAGACAATACTATTTTAGAAAGACTCTAAAAATAAATATGCGAATTAGAATGTAGATTTAAAACCTCTGTTTTTAAGAATCTAATGAGTCTTGATAACTCATTCTTCTTATCTTTTTATTGAGAGAATGACTTAAAGATCTTTACTTTATCAAACGAAAAATATCTTGATTTTATTAGAGAAAAAATATAACTAACTCTATTAAAGAGAGAGAAAAAATTTGTACGCATGCGGACTCAGTGATGATGAATCTAAAAGTACTTTTCACCGAGTTGAAATCAGCCCAAAAACACTACAGGTTTTAGTTTAGTTAATATTTTAGAATAATACACACACAAGAAGATATTACTACATTTTGTGTAAGTTTTTTAGTCGGATTGAGAGAGTCTGATAGATTGTAAAATAAAAAATATATGTGAAACTTTATCACGGTATAGCATTGAATTAAGCAAGCTAAATATTATGGAAATACAATATGCAGATCACGACATATCAAAACATGCAATTATAGATCACGACAAATCAACAGATCAAATTACACCTTGATTACAAGAGTTAAATACTTGCCTTTCATGTATATTCCTTAGTTGTAATTGATAGACTACATATCTATAATTCATTCTCCTTAAATGTACTGCAATGATAGACTACACATCTATAATTGATTACAAGAGATCATCTCTCGCTAAACAAATCATGAGAGTTTCTTGCATTATTCTTAATTGTTTTATGGTATTAGAGTTTCACATAACCTCTATTTTTTTATCCACTATTATGGCTTCTTCTCCTTCCAACTCCATCACTCCCATCAACATCCATAGCCTCATCACAGTCAAACTTATCAAAGATAATTATCTACTTTGGAAAACTCAAATCGTCCCCTACCTACATGGTTAGTGTCTCTTTGGATTTGTTGATGGAACCATCTCCAGTCCTAGCCCCACCATCATTAATCCTGAAGCAGTAACTTCTCAAACCGTTCCTGCTGAAATATCAAATTCTCACTATTATACCTGGTATGATCAAGATCAGGTTGTGCTAAGTGCACTGGTATCTTCTTTGTCTGAAAATATTCTGGCACAAATGGTTGGCTTGTCAACATCCAGAGAAGTCTGGGTTACTTGTGAGAGAATGTTTGCTTGTCACTTTTTTGCCCGTGCCATAAAAACTAGAAAGTTCCTTGCCTCCACCAAGAAAGGTAACCTATCAATTTCTAATTATTTTCAAAAACTAAAGTCCTTCTCAAACAACTTGGCAGCCATTGGACAACCCCCTTAAAACCATGAATTTACAGCTTATCTTCTTGGTGGTCTTGATACTTCTTATGATGCTATAGTCACCTCAATTTCCACTCAAATTGACAAAATGACCTCAAAAGATATGTTTAATCATCTTCTTGCATTTGAACTACATTTGGAACAACAACAAATCTCATTTGATAACTCTATCAACTCTATGAACATGGCCACAAGAAATGACCATAGATCACGTGTTGGAAGATATTCACAACACCAACGTCTCCCTCAACACCAGTCCTATAGCTCCAACAACATAGGAAGGGGACATGGCTATAAAGGAAGAGGTCTACCTCCAAACTACTCCTCCAATCCGAGACCACAGTGCCAGGTCTGTGGCAAACTTGGTCACACTGCCATCCAATGTCATTGCTGATTTGATCATGCCTACCAAGGCACCTCTCTTCACATGGCAGCTTATATGACAACGTCCTCACCACCTCATGATACCAATTGATATCCGGATACTGGTTCCATAAATTACCTCACCAACAACTTCAACAACTTGTCTCTCTAGTCAGACGTTTATCTTGGCAACAACCAAATTCATGTTGGAGACAGGGCAGGTTTGCCTATAAAACACATTGGCTCTACTACTCTATCCACACCAACAACCTCTTTTATTTTAAATAAGTTGTTGCATGTGCCTCAAATTTAAAAGAATTTAATCTTTGTCAGTCAATTCACAAGAGACAATAATGTTTATATTGAATTTCACTCTTCTTCTTTTTTGGTGAAGGACAAAGCAACGAGAAGAGTTCTTCTGTGCGGCAAACCTAAAGACGGCCTTTACATTTTTCCAACCTCCATGACATCAATAAACCATCCACAAGCCTATTTATCTCAACGAGTACCTCTTGATGTTAGGCACTACCGAATGGGACATCCGTCTTATCAAATTGTCCGTCATCTCGTTTCAAAGTTTTCTTTACCTACATCGTCTAATAAAATTCCGGGTATCTGTTCAGCTTGTCAACAAGGAAAGAGTCATCGCCTTTCTTTTTCTAGTTCTCAATCAGTTTCTAATCAACCACTTGAATTAATTTTCTCTGATGTGTAGGGTTCATCACCTATCATGTCCACAACTGGAAATAAATACTATGTTTCATTTGTTGATCATTTTAGCAAATTCACATGGCTATATCCAATCTCTAATAAATCCAGTGTCATGTCTATTTTTTGCTCATTTCAAAAACTTGTTGAATATCAATTTAATTGTAAGATCAAATCTATCCAAGCTGATTGGGGTGGAAAGTATCGCTCCCTTCACGCCTATTTTACAAAAACTGGCATTCAACATCGAATCTCCTACCCTCATCCATCACCTATCATGTCCACAACTAGAAATAAGTACTATGTTTCATTTGTTGATCATTTTAGCAAATTCACATGGCTATATCCAATCTCTAATAAATCCAGTGTCATGTCTATTTTTTGCTCATTTCAAAAACTTGTTGAACATCAATTTAATTGTAAGATCAAATCTGTCCAAACTAATTGGGGTGGGAAGTATCGCTCCCTCCACACCTATTTTACAAAAATTGGCATTCAACATCGAATCTCCTGCCCTCATACTTCCCAACAAAATCAATCTGTCGAATAGAAACACCGTCACATTGTTGAAATGGGTCTCTCCCTCTTATCCCATAGTCATGTTCCTCATAATTATTAGGATAACGCTTTTCTCATGGCCACATATCTTATTAATTGCCTTCATACCTCACCCCTTGGCATGTCACCACTTGAAAAACTCTACAATCATGTTCCTGATTTTTCTTCCTTAAAATTTTTTGGGTGTGCATGTTTTCCTTTTCTTCGTCCTTTCAAACGCAACAAACTTGACTTTTTATCTAAACATTACGTCTTTCTTGGTTATAGCAATTCTCATCATGGATTCAAATGTCTTGATACATCCACTGGGAGGGTATTTGTCTCAAGACATGTGATCTTCGATGAAGGGTCTTTTCCCTTTGTTAATTCAAATACATCCCCGCCTCAACCTCCATCCTCCTAATATGCAACTCTCCCCACCTTCTTTTTAATAAACAATATCAATCATACCCCGACACCAGCTTCATTACCACCAATAACACCTTCTTTCTATTCTCAGCCATTCTCTTCATCCTCCTCAGTCCCTGCTCTTTCCCAAAACATATCTCCACCAGATATAAATTCCTACACCCCTCCCAACGACTCTGCTCTCACACCACAGCCAACCCAACACATATCAGTTGCTGTAGAACTCCTCTCGCATCGTCCTCATCAAATGATCACACATCTCAAATCAATATCGTGAAACCAAAGAAGAATCCTGATGGAGCTGTTAGGTATCCCCTGCCACAAACTTTTCTTGTAATAGGTACCATTGCAGAATCACCAACCTATTATTCAGAAGCTTCAAAACATTATGAATGGCGTGCAACGATGGATGAAGAATTCATTTCACTAATAAGAAATGGCACATGGTCCTTAATCCCTGCCACATTTGGTCTCAATGTAGTCGGCTCCATGTGGATTTTCAAATCCAAACACAAGTCTGATGGCTCTCTTGAACGAAGAAAGGCGAGACTTGTCGCCAAGGGTTATCATCAACAACCAGGAATTGACTTCGATGATACATTCAGCCCTGTGGTAAAACCTACCACCATCCGCGTCATGCTCAGCTATGCTGTCTCCAATCAATGGTTGATACATCAGATTAACATATAAAACGCCTTCCTTCACGGCAACTTATCTAAAGAGGTTTACATGCACGAACCTCTTGCTATGTTCATTCTCGATTTCCCAATCATATTTGTAGACTACATAAGGCCCTCTACGGCCTGAAACAGGCTCCACGAGCCTGGTACATCGACTATAAGAGCACTTACTCTCTCTCGGTTTTGTGAACTCCTGCTCTGACAATTCTCTCTTCATCTACAAACATGGTTCATCTTTATTATTCCTCCTTGTTTATGTTGATGATATCCTGATCACTGGATCAAATCCACTGGCTATCTCCAAACTGATCACCAATCTCAATCATGAATTTGCTGTCAAAGATCTTGGTCACCTTAAATATTTTCTGAGCATGGAAGCACATCCGCTGGCTGAAGGTCTTCTCCTCTCGCAAAGCCAGTATTTCTTTAACCTTTTCCAGCGCACAAATATGGTGGATGCCAAACCAGTCTCTTCACCAATGTCATCTTCTCAGAAACTATCCTTGGTCTCGGGTGCATCTTATTCAAATCCTTCCAATTACCGCAGTGTAGTGAGAGCATTACAATATTTGTCTCTGACTCGACCAGATATTTCCTTTGTAGTTAAATACTTGCATTTCATGTATATTCCATAGCTGTAATTGATAGACTACACATCTGTAATTCATTCTCCTTAAGTGTACTGCAATGAATATAAATAGAGGTCATCTCTCGCTAAACAAATCACGAGAGTTTCTTACATTATTCTTAATTGTTTTACTAAAACTTACATCAAGTGAAAGTTAATGCATGATTGAGGAGTAGATTAGCCAGAAACTAATAATTAACTTCACGCCTACACAAAAAGAAATTTTTAATTTGAAAGACACAATGATTATCCTTTACTAGTTTATAGATGGTTCATTGTCGTTTCTTTAACTGTGAAAGATGCAATTGGTGTTTTGTTCAAATACCACTTCATGTGTCTGATCCCTAATTTGATTCACGAGTTGAACTTGCACCAGTCGATGATTGTTATACTTTATTATAAGAAAACAATGAAATCCTAAGAACTTGACTGTCGTTGTTCATTAATACTTAGAGATGAACATCAGTAGTATACGTAACTTAATTTCAACTGGTAGCAAACTAATTTGTAGCGCAGAAATGTTAGAGAATAATATAAAACATATATTGGGATCTTATTTAACAACTTAAGCTTTTGGGTTAAGATGATATCCTTTATCATGGTATCAGAGCATGTGCAAGTTTCAAGCCCAAATGGCTTTCACTTGAGGGGGTGTGTTAAAAAATAATATAAATCATACATTAGAACCTTACCTAACAGCTTAAACTTTTGGGTTGAGATGATATCCTTTAACAAGAAGATATTTAGACGTGAATAATATTTTTTGTTGTTTTGTTTTTATCTCATTTGTAATATAGATTATTATTTTTTTTTTTGTAAATGACCATTCAACTTTTCAAAAATTATTTTACAAATAATTATTTTTTTATTAGTACACTTAATTATTTAAAAAAAATAAAGATGATCAAGAGTTTAAAAACATGAGATCTTGGATTTTCATAATCTTTGAGAGCAAAAGATGACCTAATATGCCATTGATTTTGATTTTTTCTTTATGGAACAAAAAAAGTAATTCTCAAAAAGATTACTTATACTCAAGAATGCAAATGAAATTAAAACACCAATATGAGTTCAGGTTGTTAAAAAGTTTAATATAAAACCACCTAGTAGCTTTTGAGTTATTGAATTGAAATATTTATTATTATATTATGAATAAATAATTATAAGATTGAATTTTTTAAAAATATATATTAAAAATTAAATATAAAATAATGGTGAAGTTATAAATTTCAAGTTCAAAAAGCATTTATTTAAAAGAAGGATATATTATGTTAAATGATTAAATATAAAACCATTCATGTCACCTTCTATAATGGTTTAATTTTTTTAAATAGATATATATTGCATTTCTTCTTCAGAATTCATCCTCTCATGATTTTAATTTTTTAAGCTAAAGATCCAATCATAACCTCAATCATTTTTTTTTTTTAATAATCGAAGTTTTATTGATGGGTTTAGAAAACAACCTCAATCATTATTAATAGATACATATTATATTCTTATCATATAAAAAAAACGATATATATAATATTCTAAATTTGAGATATATACACTTTCAAAGCAATGCCTATTAAACCTAAAAACTGAATATAAAAATTTAAATGGTTAGGTGAGTTTCTAAGAATGATTTTATATTTTATTTTTAATGTATTTTTTCAAATAAAATTTTTTTGAGTTTGAAATTTGCACAATTTTATTATTACCTTGTATTTAATTTTATTAATTTAATTGGTTAGAATAGAGATGATAAAATTTGAATTCGTAATCATTTAATCATAAAACTTTGATATCATGTAAAAAAATTTATTTCAACCCAAAAATTTAATTATTAAGTGAGACTGTAGAAATGATTTTATATTACTTTCTACTACTTTTACATTTTATACATTGAAAAAACAACATATTAGTAACAAAAACTAATTCATGTGAGGAAAACACTATAGATATCAACACTGTTTACTCTCTCACAAATCATTGTGGATTTGAACAATGGTTTTTTTAAAAAAATTACAATTTGATCCTTGAGCATTTTCTTTGCACAATTAAGCTTTTTGAGCCCAAATTAGCACACAATTATATGATTTTTTTGGAGGGAAGGTTGAATTGAAAAAAGGGATTGAAGTGAAAAACATGGGTAAAATAAGTTGTGGCTTTCAAATTTATTTGAAAAGTACATTTTAGTCCCTCATCCTTTTTAGCTATTAAATGACCAGTCCCTTTAGTTTTAGAAATGTTCATTTTGATTCCAAACTTCATTTTCATCATTTTCAATCTTTTTAGAGTGAAAGAGAAAGAGGGGATCACTAGATTATAGTCTAGAGACAGAAAGTTATCATTGCGATTATTCTGGCCACTAAAACAATTTATTTTTGTGTTGAATGGTTTCTTATAATGAAAAGAGTTAAAATTAGTTGTTTTGTTTTAACCTAGAAAGTGGCTAAAAAACACATTTGATTTCAAGAAGATTTTTTGCTTCAGGTTGTTTTTGGATTTTGAGGCTGGTATTTTTTTTTCTTTGAGATTTGAGGTTATTGATTGGTTTAACAAGTTTTTTAAAGTGTTTTGTGTTAAAAATAGATTGAAAATTAGTTTTTCTTTAAACGAAAAAAACCAGCAAGCCTGTTTTAGAGATTCTATTCGACATGTCATTTATTTTTTATCGTCCAACCCATTAACTTAAAGAAATATAAAGGCTCTGTGCATGGGCATGACCTTGCAAGTTCGCATGCGAGCCCTTTATTCATGGGTCAGGTGCTTGGCCTGACTTACCAGGCTTAATAGTGCCTGACCTTATTTTTTTGTTTTTAATTTAACGTTTTTTATATGTTTTTTTTAACTAATTTTGAAGTTTGTATTTTACTTATATGTGATTTTTTCTACTTATTTAGCCTTTTTTAAATAGCGGGTTTTTTAAAATTATATTGGATGTGTTTATTTTAAAGAGATTAGTAAGATATATATATATATATATTAAATTTTTAAAAAATAAAAAAATTTATTTTTTATAATATTTTTAATATATGCAGCCTTACATAATATGTTTTTTTATTTAGTAAATTTTATGTGTGTCTATTTCTATTACAAAATTAATTTTAATAAACAAATTTATTACACACAACCAGGTAAATGACCCATATTGCGATATTAAATATCTTTATATATATTTGTATCTTATTTTTCTAATTTTTTTTATTTATCATTAATGCCTTTTTTAAAATTTATTTATATAATGGTTTTTTTTATTTAAGTATATGCGTGCATGAGTTTTTCAATTTACATTTAAGAATTATTTTTATGTTAAAAAACATGTTGAAAGATTTTGCACGTTCAATTTCTTTTTTCATTTTATTTTTTCATATATTAATGTTTTCAATTTGATTCTTATTCTTTATATTTTTTATTTTTTTTCTTGAACCTTTTATGAAATTTTTACTATTTTTAATTTCAAACTGCAGTCCAAGTTTATAGTTGACAAAAATAATTTTGAAAAAATCATAACAAAAAAAAACATGTGAAAAAATACTATAGCAATTTACGGTGTCTTGTAAGGAAAGCTAGAATGATTTCCCCCACACAATTTAGCTTTTGTTATAATTACATGTGTATTATTAATGGAAAAAAAAAAACATTAGCAGAAAGTGTAGTTGCGGTTGCTTTTTAAAGTGTTTTTCACTTAGAAATGTATCAAAATAATATATTTTTTATTTTTTTAAGAAATAATTTTTAAAATCAGCGCATTAAAATGATCTAAAAACACAAAAAAAAAAAAAATTAATTTGAAGCAAAGAAAAAAATAAAAAAATTTCAAATTTTTTCAAAAGCATTTTTTAAATAAAAAACAATCGGTGTATAAAAAATTTTCAAATTTTTAAAATCAATGTGAAGCACGCTTGTTTTTCTAAACTTGGGGTGTGTGGTATAAGTAGCTAGCAGCACAAGTGATGGGTGGTGCCAAGAAATTGAAGAATTTGAGTGGCACAGTAACTGAGGAAGAGAGTAGGGGAAGGAGAGTGAGAGTGAGAGTGAGAGTGAGAGTGTGAGAATGGTGAGAACTCCTTGCTGTGATAAAACTGAACAAAAGAAGGGTGCTTGGACACAAGAAGAAGATACGAAGCTAATTGCTTATGTTACTAGATATGGCTCTTGGAATTGGAGACAACTTCCCAAGTATGCAGGTTTGTGAATAAATTAATCATCATATAGTGGAAATGTCTTCTTCTTCTTCTTCTTTTTGTTTTTTTTTTTCCTTTTGCTTTGTTCCCATTATGTCAATCAATGAAACTCAAATTGTTCAGCATTTTCTGATTCATTGAGGACTTACTTGATAAGAATGAGAGCTCAAAAACTGTAAAAAGAAAAGGATAGAGAAAAAGAAAAACCTTTTACAAAAAAGTATAATCTGATTGATCTATTTGTCACCTGAAATTCAGGATCTATATATATACAATTCAATTTGTGCTCCATTGTTCTTTGAATTTTTTCAAATATTGTGGAGCAGTTCATTATTATTTGGAGCAAAGTATATCTAGAGCCATGATATTTTTCGTAGACGCGTTCGACTTGGCTTGAGAACTAATCCATTGATCACATTTGCTTTCATTTCAGGTCTACAAAGGTGTGGCAAAAGTTGCAGATTGAGATGGCTGAATTATTTGAGGCCAAATATCAAGAGAGGGAATTACACTAAAGAAGAAGAGGAAATCATCATTAGCTTGCATGAAACACTGGGGAACAGGTACTGATTCATTGATCTTGACCAAATATAGATGAAAACAAACAGACAAGAAAAAATTGAAGATCATATCATTCCTTGCAGGATTTTCTTAAATGTATGATATGA
Organism: Populus tremula; assembly: GCA_964019445.1. NCBI lineage: Eukaryota > Viridiplantae > Streptophyta > Magnoliopsida > Malpighiales > Salicaceae > Populus > Populus tremula. Next base: position 876,590 of record CAXHTJ010000011.1, read on the forward strand.
AAGTTCATATGAGTTTTACATGGTAATTACCATGGACAATTTATTAAAGTTTCCTTAATTTTAGACCACTAATAACGTTATTTTTTGTGCTCCCCTAAGTGAAAGCATGTGCTTATTTTGTCATCATTATCATCCTTGGATTCATAAGAGATTATAATCTATTTTTCTTTCGTTACATTAAAAATTATATACACCGCATTTTTCAAAGCTATCATCATATTTTTTCTGGTTCAAAATTAAAAATATTTAATTTATATTGATGCACAAACATATATACAAGAATACGACGTAATATGAAAGATTAAGAATGGATTACTTTCTTAAATAAATAATATTTAGATTTAATTATAATACAATGATAGAGTGAAAAATATGTTGAATTTAGTTATTAAAACGACTATATATCGTTCTTACATCCCATGGAATTACATTATGATGTCGGTTCACATGTAGGTGGTCTGCTATCGCTGCCCAGTTACCTGGAAGAACTGACAATGAGATAAAGAACCATTGGCACACAAATCTGAAGAAACGATTGAGAAAAAAATCAGTGGAAGCAACACGATCGTGCTCAGATGATGACAAGTGCCAGGAGAAAGACACAGGAGAGACAGAAGTGAATACACAAATTCCTGCAAATAGTGCTCAAATAATTGAAAGCTCCTCAAGTGCATTGTCTCCTCAAGCATCATCTAGTGATTTTTTAACCACTGATAACATGGCGGCAACAAACATGGACCTCGTTTCTGACGATGATTTTTCTTTCCTGGAGGCATATGAGATCCCTAGTGGGAATTTCTGGACAGAACCTTTCTTGTCCGACGATTATTTCATGCCTAATGATTTCTTGGCACCCTTGGAGGACCCGGATTCACCATTTTTTGATGGAGAGATTCCAAGCCCTTTTGCTTTCATCAATACGGAGGATTATAACTTATACTAAAACCAGCTAAAAATTGTACAAATCTTTTTTATTATCTATGATCAATATGGTGCTTCTAGCGAAGATTTTCCTCGATTCGAGCTCGTGAGATGGCTTTGTATCCTTGGACGTCACATACTAAAGGCATGTGAGGTGTTTGAGAACACAAGTGCATGGAAAGGAGGGGGGGAAAGCTCACATTATTGTTCTCATTGGGTCATATGCTGTAAAAATGCTGTGTTGTCCTCTATTGTTTATTGTTAGTGACTGTAATAAAATTATTTTCTTGAAACTCATGAGATGATAATTATTTCACAATATCCTTCATTTTTTTTTTTTCTCGGGAACTTGCTATTAGCATTTTTGAGTGGCAACTGATATTCATGCATGTGGAGGCACTGTATGGCGATGTTTATTGTCTCATCACGACAAGGAAAATCATTAATTTGCCCATTGCCCATTCCTCTACTTGATGTGTACCTTCCGGCTTATCACTTGTTTTGACTTTCTGGTGGAGTAAAATGATTTTGATGATCTGTGAGGATTACGCATACCCAACCGCAAGTCATTGGGCTTGAAAAGTGATTCCATTCTTAGTATTCCCGATAGCAAAATGTGTTACCAGCGATTGGGGCTTCCGGTTGGAATATGACAACGGTAGTTTGAGCAGCTGATCGATTACGGGGGTGGGATTTTGTGGAGGGGATGGCGACACCATAGTTAATGAAAAATCATGGAGCTTCGGGTTTTTTTTTTTTTTTAACTAGAATGTTCATATTGTTTATATGTATTTTGATTAATATTATAAACTTTAAAATTATTAATCAGGTAAATCTCCAATAATCATGAAATTTATGAAGTTCAAATCAATATTATTAAAAAAATAAATTTAAAACTAATTATTTAAATTACACTATTATTCATAGAATTTTTGAAAAGGTGGTGTCAATTTGTCATTGTTAATAATTTCTTTCTACCGAAATGATGGCCATGATCATCATTTTTTAGCTGAAAATGAGAGGCTTTTCTTTTTTTATAATGATAAATGTTATCAATAAAGCTTCCACTACAAGTATTTAAGTCAATCTATAAATAGTTGTTGAGAGGACTTGCAAACTACTCAATTGACATCCAAAAGTATATAGAAGAAATTTTTTTCATCTATAAGAACTTGAAGAAACCATCCACAACCCAAAAAATCATAAATTATCACGATTTACAAAAGCTATAATAAAGGGAAATGGAGCCGTTGGTTGATGTATTTCTCAAAGACCAACGATGGCTCTACTATTTTGAAAATTCTTCCTCTTACAACTAATACAGATCTTGGTTTCAATCCATCCAGAACCTTTAAAATTGATAAGAGAAAAAATAGATGGAAACATCTTGGAAAAGGACATAAATACCTTGCTGCTTGAGTTTGTGTTATTTACATCGAGAGATATAACAGTGAAGGAGAAACAGCTTCTCACATTTTCTTGCAATGACTACCTAAACATGAGCAGGAGGTTGCAAAACCAGTGAATTTGATTTACAAATTTTGTTCGTAATGAATGAAACACACAACGGAAGGCAGTCCAATATGTACATTATTATTTATATGTCTTATATCAATATTTAATAAAATTTACTTAATTTTCATACATTTTTTTTGCAAAGAAATAACCTTAAAGAGAATTCCTTTTTTAGTTTTTAATTTCCCTCTTCCAATGTTACTAAAATCAAATCCAACTACTCATTTCAATCGAAAAACTAATGCATCCAACCTCATATCAATCCACTTAGATGATATGGATCATTTGTGTAATCAACATGCTTAGAATTCGATTTGAACCAAATTGAATTGGAAAAAAAAAATAGCGCTTCATTGCAAGGAAGCAAAGTTTTCATAAACATAAAGAAGTATCTCAGTATTAAAAAATTATTTGATATTATTATTAAATATAAAAATAAAATCTTTTATCACAAAAAAATCCATCAAGATAATTTTTTATTAACTTATCTCTTGTTTAAGGTTTATATATATATATAATTGTTAATAAAAAAATATCAAAATAATATGTTCCTATTTTATGTGTGGTTGAAAGTTAAAAAAAAAATCATAAATATGAAAACCTCATATTCAAAATATATTTAAAAATCTTAAGAATAAAAACGATTTGAATCAAATATTCACGAACAATTTATTATGTGTATTATTATTTTCATATCAAATATGTCACACAATGATGGACATCACAGCAAGGGTCAAAATATATAAAATGTAAATTGTAGAAAATTAAATTCATCACCCAATAATTAAAAAAAATTAGGAATCCTAAAATATACATTGGTTTCAAAATTTTAATTAAGGTGTTGATTATATTTAAGGAAAAAACAACATCACCCTTAAAATACCTTTATTATATATTTTCTACTAAATGTTTCTTTTAATTGTTTTTAATTATCATAATTATTTTCATCATATCCTTAATTTATTCTTAATTATTTAAAAAAATGACGTTCTAAAAAGAAAAAAAAAAACTAGTTAAAAAAAGACATTTATCTTTTAAAAAGGATAAGGGGTCGCAGTTGCTAAAAAAATAAGCATTGTCCTATATGGATGATACAAAAAGGGCTTTGGACACCCTAAGAGTCACAAAAATGGGCTTTGGAATCTTGTAGATTGAGAATTTTGTATCATGTTTATTTAATTTTTATTTTTGATTTTTTTTTATGTAGACCTAATGAATGAATTTATTTAGGTAAAGTTTTAATAGATTTAATAAACTTGATATCAAATTCAAATATCCAAGCAAAAAATATTTATTTTTATGACCTGTTTAAAATATTTTCAACTATAGTATCAATGAATATTTAACTATAGATACTTCAAACTCTGAACATTGATAAATATTACGTAATAAAAAAAATATAGTATTTCTAACTTTAACGCTAGTGAATAAACTAGTAAAATTTAACTTGAAAGCAAAGCATACATATATTTTTTTATTTTCATATATTTTTTATATAAGAAAAAGAATAGTTATATATCACATACTTAATTTGTATTTCACAATTAAAATTTACAAATCAAATATACCGCGCAAAGTTATAAAAAAACACGAGAGACCCACAAATCAATTCAAAAAGGTCTATGATTTTTTTTTTAGAATTTTATAATATCCAAAAGAGTATATTTAAATAGATATCAAAATAAAAAAAAATTAAAATAAAATGAAAAACATATAAGAATGTGTTTGGTCAACATACCCTTAGCCGAATGAAAATTGGGTTGGCAGGGCTTGAGGCTCATGCCCAGCAGCCCAGCCTGGTTTCAACTTTTTTCTAATTTCTTTTTTGGTTGGATCTATACAAGCCATACAATACAAGTTAGGCTGGACCCGGTCAACAAGCCACAAACCAGCGACCCGGTCTTCAGCAGCGGGCACACGTGAATTAACTCACGCGTGCATTCAACAAGTGAATTAAAATTGCGAAACGGGGGAAGAGAAGAACTGACCTGGTTCGCTGGAGAAGAAGCTGTTGATGGTGCGCTGGCTTGCCGATGCTACCTCCCCTCTTCAGTTTTTCCTCTGTTCCTTCTCTGGTCTTCCTTCTCTCTGCTTTTTTCTTTTTGCTTTATGGGTTCCTTCCTCTTTGCCTCTCTCCTATTCTCTCTGTGTGTCTCTCTCTCTCTAGTCTGGAGACGAAGTCGAAGACGATGGCGCACTGGTTGGACAATACCCCTCTGTTCCTCCCTTCGTTTTCTTTCTCTCTGATCGTTCATTGTTCCCTCTGTTTCTGTCGTGTCCCTTTCTTTTTTCTCTCTGTTCTCTCTCTGTTTCCATCCCCGGTATGTGGCCTTTCTCTGGCTTTTATAAAGCTAGAGAATGCCCTCTGTTCGTGCATCAGGATAATGAGGCACGTTCGTCCGTGTTCGAGAAAAAGGGGGACCAACAGTCATACCATCGCAGGACTGTTGGTAACGACCCCTTGGAGATGCATCTTGGGAGCGAGGGATATTGGGCAGCTGGTAGATCTGGTAGGAGACGTGACCCACGACAGGTTTGGTGAGGTGTTTTCCTGCTGAATCGGCTGTTTTCAATTTGCCCCCTGATCTTCTCACATTTATCAATTAGCCCTTATTCATGGAAATTTTCTCTTTTTTTGACCTCCGGATCAATTGCAAATTTCAGCCCCATTTACAAAATAGTCATTTTTTTCCAAAATAATCAATTCCATCCTTAATTAACTCTTCAACTTTTAATTCTTTCAAATTTACCCCTGGAAAAATCAATTAACCTCCTATAGTATCACCACCTATTCACTTTGATCCTTAAACTTTAATTTCTTGTAATTTTTATCCAAATCAGCCTCAAAAGTTTGTATTTCTTCAATTAAACTCCTAATTTCATTAATTAAACTAAGTCCATGTTTAATTAAGTCCCCAAACTTATGAGTTTTTTTAATTTTTGACTAAACTAACTCTCAAATTTATAATTTAATATTTATTAGTTCTTAAATTTTTAATTTGTGTTGTCTTGATCAAAATTTCAAGTTATTTTTGTTCATTTCTTTTTATTAATATTTTTTTTGGAATACAAAAATTAAATTATAACAATGTGGATTAAACAAATATATTAATATTCTTTACTGATCATATATATATATATATATATATATATATATATATATATATATATATATATTAAGAGTGGTTGAGAAAGTTATACTGTACATTTAAAAGAATATTAATGCAAAATTACATTAGTTTTGACCTAACATACTAATTTTCTAGGGCTATTTTTCATGTTTTTATATAAAATCCATCGTGAATGAGATAAATTATTTATATTGTAATTAGTATGTTAACAAATTATTTATTTTTTACCAGCTTTGTTGAGATAGAAAACAAAATTTATATAAAATATTTATTTAATTCGTTATTTAAGTTTTTTATGGAATTAGTATTTTGAAGAATGATAATAGTTCGAGCTTATAATATTCTAATAAGTATAAAATTATATATTTATAATTTTAAAAATGTTAAATATTAATGAATGAAATAAGAGAGGTTTAAATGTTTTGTGTGTTTAATTAGTTTTCAACAACCTTTTCATTTATTACTCATATTCATATCTAACAGACAACAATTAAAAAATAAAAGTCATAACTTATTATTTATAGAAAAATCTGAAAAACTCTATAAATTGATAAAATATCAATTTGCCCCTTGAATAATATCTATATATTAATTTAGGATAATTTTAAAAATTAACTCAATCAAATCCTAAATTATATTTCTAGGCCTAGAAATATAATCCTTATATTAATTATATTCTAGTCCTTAATTTTTAAAATATATTTTAATTAAGTCATGCTTAATTAAATCATCCCAATTTAATTTTTTATTAATGGTTCTTAATATGTATGACCCCTTAAGTTTCAAATATATTGACCCCAATATAAATTCTAATTCTAATTAAATGATTTAATTTATTATGAAATAAACAATTAATTAATTTATATTTGAAGATTATATATATTTTCTAGCACCGTTTCATGATCCCCAAATATTAGGGCTAGGCATTTTCGGTTTGGTCCGGTTTTGGACCAAAATAAACAACCAAATTTTATTTTTTTTTTAGTTTTTGAACCGAACCGAACCGAAAACCGATTCCAAACCAATTAATTTCGGTTCAGTTCGGTTTTTTCCCCTTACAAATCAGTTCAAACCGAACTGCAATGCCAAAATGCCATCCTCTAATAATCAACATCGTTGTTCTCGTTGTTACATCTTTTTGCAAAGGAAAAAATAATTGCAAAAAAACAGTATTAATTCTTAGCAATCACTGCTTTAATTTTTCTGGACACTCTTCAGCTTCTAGACCCGAAATAATCCTTCTCTGGCTATCGAGGTGGGATCTGTTAAAAGTCATGACCCATGAAGGAGAATCAAGTAAATCAATGGAAGAATCATCAGTAATTTTATCTATGACATGGCAAGTTTGAGAGATGAGAGACAAAAAGCATGGAAGATTGGAAGAGAAGAAGATAAATTTTACTCAAATGTTGAAAGTAAATATTAAAGTTTTACCTGTAATCTTTACTTTTCCTTCACGTTAGGAGATGAGAAACAAAGAGAGCATTGGGGCTGTGAATGAAGGGACCCTTCAATGTGAAAGCATTCAAAGACTTAATGGGAGGGGAAAGGGCAGCTGTGTGCAAGGGAAAGATATGATAAAGGTCTGCTAGTGTTGTTGGCTAATGGGAGGGAGGGGTGGCCCGCGCTTGGTTTATTACTTTATTTTATTTTTTTTCATTTTTAAATTGAACCGGTTCGGTTCGGGTTGGCCGGTTCAAGCACACCAAAACCAGAAACCGAACCGGACCGGACATTTTCCTGAATATTTTAACCGGTTCAATCGGTTTTTTGTACCGGTTAAGTTTTTTCGGTTAATTGTTTTTCGGTTTTCTCGGTTAAATCGGTTTTTCAGGTTTTTTGCTCACCCCTACCAAATATTAGAAAAGTTATTAGTGGTTTGACTAACCTTTCAGTGACTGGTTTTTCAATCTAATTAATATCATTTCATTAATAATGTTCTGATTTAACATTAAAGTATAAAGTATGTCTTTCATGTTAAATAATATTTGTTCTTTACATAATAATCATTGATCGTTTAATTAAAATTTAAAACTATTTCTAAATCTGATCCATCTGACCAATTATTTCTCAGTTAATATTATTTGAGAACATATGAAATATTTTTCTTAATTCACCCAGGGTGATGAGTGCTCTCTAGATCACTCAAGTACTTTCATATGATTCATGTTAGACCCAATGTCTGTTATTTCATTACATCAATTAAGATAACATGCAATAAGATCAAAGCATAATATTCTATATAAAAGATGACATAGTGATCTCAAGTCTAAAGATTATTTACACAATTATCACGTAAGCCTTTCTATAGACATAAGTGATTTCTTCAAATGGAATTCTCATGCCGGTTAGTTCAGAGTACATATGTTATGACAAGCACGTACATATTAATTCTAGATATCTCTTATACCTCAGCTAATTATAAGAACAATTTTTTCTTTTCATAAGGGAAAGAACATAATATGTACCAATTTTACAACTTTAATGAACGTCCAGTAATTAAAAGAACATCGATCATATGAATAATTTAGGAACAATGCTTTGATACAATAAAAATCTCATAATTATAACAGCTTTATAATTTACTTTGCAAAGCATTTTTGTCTTATGAACTTTATTTTTATTTTAGATTCATTAATATGACATTATATATATATATTAAAAATAAATTATGCTTTTATTAATAATAAATATAATTAATATTAAATATAATAGATATATGATATGTTAAATTTATAAATGGAGAAGGAAAGCGAGAAAATGGTGAGATACATGTGACTCTTTAGGAAAGGCTCATTGTTCATTTTAGGGCTAACCTTTTACTTTGCCCCCTGTCGGGCCCTCTGCATTAAAAAACGTGAGAGACCTATCTTGACAGCAGCTATCCCTTCATAAATCACGTTTTGGATTCACACATGAGTAGGTGCACATATAAGCTAATGTGTGGAGGTGTTTAATTGAGCTAAGAAAATATTAATTGGTTGACTTCAAAGACAAAAGAGGCAGGAAGACTTGCATAGTTTTAGACATGGTGAGAGCTCCTTACTTTGACAAAAATGGAGTAAAGAAAGGTGCATGGAGTCAAGAAGAAGATGATAAGTTAAGAGAACATATTGAGAAATATGGCCTTTGGAACTGGCGTGAAATCCCCAAGTTTGCAGGTAGCTAGAGGAACATTTTGTTGTTTGAAATATTTAACTCGTTTATTCTGTGTCAAAATAAATTATGCCTCTGCGATAATATTCTTGGTGTAAGTAAATTGGGTTTTAATTAATTTGAGTTTGTGCTTGATTTACAGGATTATCAAGGTGTGGCAAGAGTTGCAGACTAAGATGGATGAATTATCTCCGCCCGGATGTAAAACATGGCAACTACACCAAAGAAGAAGAAGATTTAATCCTCAGATTACATGAAAAACATGGAAATAAGTATAAAAAACTTATTTCTTTGATCTATTTTTTATACATTTCTTCCAATACAAAGTCTCCACATATAATAAAAGATCTTCCCATGTATTTGTGTTGACCAAATTAATGGATAATTAGTATTGTTTGCTAGAATATTTTTATTGTTTGCTAGAATATTTTTTCTGTGCTGGAAATTAAGTAAGGCTTACAGATTGTACTGCTTGCAGATGGTCCATAATTGCTGCAAAATTACCAGGAAGAACAGATAATGAAGTGAAAAACTACTGGCACGCCCATCTGAAGAAGCGAACGGTGAAAAACCAAAACACATTGGTGTTGAAAGAGAAATGTAGTGGTTCTACTTCTGAAAGTGAAGGCAGCCAGACGAACAAGGAAATGGAAGCTAAAACTGTAGTTTCCTACACTCCCTCTAACCTAATTTTAGAGAGCACTCCATTATCCCCAGAAACATCTTGCAGTGAGCTCTCCAACTTGAGCACTGATTTTGCTCCAAAACTTCCAGTATCAGCTGGCACAAACTGGAATAATATTGCAGAAGATGTTCTCTCTTCAGTGCCAACATTTGATGAGTCCATTGGAGATTTTTGGACTGAGCCATTTGTAGCAGATAGTGCCTCCAACCAAGATAATTTTCCAGGGCTATCTTTTTATCAAGAGGAGCCCTTTGTTTCATACTATGATGATGGCATGGATTTCTATTATGAAATGATGCAAGAACTGCCAGGGAACAATTAGTCCTGGCCACATGTCTGCATACATATGTTGTCAAATATTGCACTTGTTTTCTTTATTTATCTTTTTGTTCAGTGAATTGTGATGATTGTATTAGTTGCCAACAGACAAATGTTATCATCTTAAACTCAAATTCAAGAAAAATGATGCGAGGAAAAAATTCTTTTAATATTTTGGGTGTAGATAGTTAATTGATTCAAGATGCATCTTAGTTAATTGACTCAAGATGCATCTGAATTTAAAAAAAAAACCAATTAAGTACTTTTTAGTCTAATAAAGAAAAAGAATCGTTGTATCTCCTTGTAAGATAAATTTTAATACTAAAACATGTGATTTTTTATTCTTTTACGATAATCGAGGAATATATTACAATAGTAGTTCAAAGAATGGCTAAAGCAAGAAAACAAGAAGTTATTTGTTACAAAACCTAAAGATTGCTAAAAACAAAAGTAAAAGTTAGAAACCAATAGGAAAAATAATAAATAGTTGTTAAATGGCCAGACACTAAAAATCTAAACATTGTCAATTAATATGACAACTATTATACCATCTGAACTTCTAGTAAGGTCATTGCCTATATATTTAAAGTTTAAGTCAATCTTCTAGGAAATGGTTTAATGATAAGAATTTGAAATTAAGTAATTTGTTTTTTTTGTAATTTCAAGCTCAAGCTATATAGTTGTTAATATAATGATCAATAAAAGCTTACATCGTTGTTAATTTTAAAATTTATAAAATTAGTTGAGGTATGCAGAAGCTGACTCGAATATCTACATTAATAATAATAAAAATGTTTAATTCATAATATTTTAACCGGCCAACAATAATGCAATGTTAGAGTAAAACATGCTTCCCGGTCTTACAATTTATTCCTTTTTATTCCAATATACAGTTGGCATCAAAATCTGATTGTGGAAGAATACTATTAAGAGTAGAAATTTATTTGTAGAAAGCCGTCTGTCATTTTTTTTCTTCCAAATATGAATGCACACAGCAGAACAAGAAGGGTTAGCCTAACTTTATCTCTAGCAAGAATATTAGTAGAAGTCTTTGTGTGCTGAGTTAACTTTTTTGTTGATATTTAATTTTATGTAGATTATTTAATTAGTTTTGGTGCGAAAGAGAAATAACTTTGAAAATCAAGGGAAATATATCTTTGAGTTTTGGATAAAATAAATAAATAAATAAATGGATCGCAAATTATTTTTTATATATAGTTTTCTTTTTCTTAGATCAACCCAAAACTTGGTATCAAAAAACCCAAAATGAATCCAGAGCTGAATAGTCATGCCAGCCGAGTCTTGCAGAAAAGAGCATGTTTGAAGTTAGCCCAGCCCATGAAAAGTTTTAATCAAGCAATGTATATATATACACACACACTAAAAAAAAACATATGGTAAAAGACATAGTAAATTTACTGGAGCCCCTCATATTTTTCTAATCACACCACTACAGCGTGATGACCATTTTTTCATTCCTATTAAAAAAAAAAATGAATGCCTATAGATTAGGGGTATTTTGGTATTTGTATATAGTTCATAAGTCATTATTGATTTGTTTCGAGGTATTTTTGTCCATTCAATGTTTTAAAAATAGTAAAATAATCAAAATACCACTAGGAGAAAAAAAAATTGAAGTGGTGTTGGGTAGGGATATTTAGGTATTTTTCCTCAATTCAATGTTTTATAAACAGTAAAATAACAAAAATACAACTAGGAGCAAAAAAAATTAAATGGTGTCGGGTAGGGGTATTTAGATATTTTTCCTTATTTTAGATAATAGAACTACACGTGTAGCCTTGTATGACATTCAACTCATTAGTGTCAAGGGTATTTTGGTCTTCTAACATCAATTTATTTGTTAATTGTAAGTTTGGTTGAGGGTAGTAAAATAATTTACCATTACAATATTAATTTTTTATTTACAAAATTGATAGCGTTAGAGCTGAGGCACATTTTGGGCAGTGCATGACACAATTTTTTGTTGTAAAAAATGGTTGTTCGATGTCTCATATTATTCATCATTGTCTTCTCTATCATTATAAACAGCACGTGTGCTCCAAATCTGACTGATGTATCGTCGACAACTTTGTGGCTCATAATTGAGTTGGCAAGGATGAAATTGCTTCAAAATAAAAGTTTGAGAAGCAATTGAGGGTGCAATTAAAAACAATTGAAAGAATATGGACTAAATTGAAGTGTGCTAAATCCCAAATTAAAAACCCTAATTTTTAGGGTTTAGCTTATATAACGCATCATTTGACCATTATGTATCTTCTTCTTTAGCAGTTTTGACTTATCAAGTACGCATTTAAGAAGAGCGAATGTAGTGTTCTGACTACTTTAGAGATTATAACCACCACCATTTAACTGAAAGACACCCCATTTACAATGACCATCTACTATCATCAAACATTTAGATCCCATTTTCTCTAATAATCTCACCAACATTTTATCCTCGATCAACCTCATTATATTTTCAAGTTTTGGGTTGATTGAGTTTATACTTCCAAAATAAATAAATGTGAAGCTACAGACCTCCAAATCAATCAAGGTTGGATCAAAACAAAAGGTGTGGATCCTCTTTACCAACTTCAAGTGTTAATCAACAATGATGATGTTAGAGTTGCTTTGACGAGGCTTCAAAACTAATCAACTCAGTCAGCCATGACTGTGGTTCTCATTATGCAAAAACCACTTATTTTTTATATGTTCACACTTCAAAACTTCTCAAAGGATTCTTATCAATGCCTTAAAATCTTCCTCTCGAGATCAGAAGGCTAAAAAATCTCACATTAGCCTCCATGTTTTGTAAAAGCAATCTTTGAGTTTGTTACAAAATCACCTTTTCAAAACCAGCCAAAGACAGAGCTTTCAGTTGTTGAAATTTGTCCAAAATCCTTCTATTCCGATTAGAGGGCCAAGAATTTATCAATCATTAATTGAATCCATCAAAAAAACTAGTAAAACCCTATAAAAACTTTAGAAAATCAAAACCAAATAAGGATGGAGGAAAAAAAAAGGGAGAGGGAGACAGTAGAGGAAAACATTGATAAAGGAAATCTAAGTGTAAAGGTTTAAGAGCCTAGCACATGAATTTCCTCAACTTCGAGAGAAAGTAGCAAGGTTTGAAAAGAAGGAACTAAAAGGCAACAACCACTGCTTGAGTTTGGAAGCTATAAAACATTCATTCAGCTTAGTAGATGATGTCCATGAGGCATGTCTCTAGCTTGTTCTTTCATGTTTTATGGTGTTTTTGAACACTTATTGCATTATATTGCCTTTTTGCTTTGTTTTTTTAATTAATACATATAATGTTGTTTTTCTTTTATGTTTGATCTTGTTTTGAGTTAGGTGTTAATGTTTGTTGGATGTTATGAAAATATTTGGGTGTTGTTCTTGCTGAAATAGAATGGTGTTTAGAATTTTTCAAATATGATAATAGAGTTTTTAATGTCTTTTATAGGTTGTTAATGCATGTTCTAGGCTATTGGGTTTTGACTAAGTTCTTTTGAATTATAAAGTGTCAAATTTGAATCTCATATCGTTGAATATACTTGTTATTTAACTTTGATAATTTTAAACATTAGACCCTTTTAGAATGAAGAAAACATGTTTTAGAGATAAAAAAGTGTTAATTTTTTGGGCTTGACAATGCTGGGTATTGCTAGGTTTTTCTAGGTTTTTAAGGCAATGTTCTTGGGAAGAACATTATCTTAGCCCTATGATTTGGACCACTTTTGATCTAATTCCTTGCAATAAACAATTCAGGCAACTTGATTTCAATAATTTAGGATTTATTTACATAAATAACGAGTTTTTAAGGGTTTTAATCTTAAAGTTTTGGTTTTGAACCAAAATTTATTTTGTTCAAATCGTGATGTTTGCATGACAATTATTGATGTTTGATGTTAAATTATTGATCCTTACATGATTTCATCCATGTATTTGTACTTGGTTTGTCTATATCTACTTTGCTTTTAATTCAAGTTTTCTGGGTTCATGAAGAACATTCATCATATTCTTTATTTTTTTTATGATTGATCTTTATTCTTTAAAGAAATTGTGTCTTAAACAAATTTAATTCATTTTGGGTTTTGGTTGTTTTATGGTAAAACTAGGGCTTTTGGTTATATTTCTGGTCAATCAAGTCGAGTCAACCCAATCAGGTCAAAATCGAGTCAACTGGCTAAGGCCTTGTTTGGCTGGCAATGTTTTTTATAAAAGGGTTTTTTCAATTTGATGATGTGTTTGGCAAGCACCTCTATAGGCTTGTTTGGCAGTTTTATTACAAAGAAAATGGAGTTTTTGCCAAACAAAGCCAAAAAAAAAAATTTAAATTTCTTTTTACTTGAATATGGCCAAAGATCTTAAAAATTATTTGACCATTTTCTTTTTAAAAAATATAAGATATTCTGGGATGTTTTGATTTTTAAAATAAATAAATGTTACATGGTCCAAAAGCTTTTGGCCTATATTTCAAAAATATTAAAAATTTATTTTTTGCAAGATAATATAATATTCACCCTTAATAAAAAGATAAAAAAACCTATAAAAGTGCTAATATCCAAACTATTATTATAACTAATAATTTATCATTGGAAGTGATACAACTCATTCATTTATAATATAAGAATAAAAACATCACATGGGATTTTATCCAAAATATTATTTAGAATGACGCAATAGCTAAAAATTCTTTTTTATTTTTTTACCCTGAAAGAAAACTCAATGATAATTATGGATATTTTACCATTTCATACCAAGTTTTTTACCTAGAAATCAGGGTTTGTTCATCATAGCAAACCCGTCATCGTAGATTGGTAGAAATAGAAACATCATCAGACCATAGCAAACAAAGAGAGAAAAACAATGCAACCTATCTAAATAAGGATGTATTTAGAGTGTTAATACATTTTATTTATGCAACCAGTCCCTTGTCTAGAATATCTAAAAGAACAGTTAGGATTTCTAGTAACCATAATATTAGGTTCCGACTCTTTTATCAAACAAAAGACCATTCTAGAACAACTGTCCGGAAAGTGTCACCGCGATAGAGCACCCCTACAAGGAGGGTTCAACAACAAAAACAACAATAACAACAATAATAATAATAATAGTGACGATAATAATAACAACAATATTAATTAAATTAGTAATTATGATGATGATGATGATGATGATATTGTTATTAATAATAGTAATAGTCGTGGTGGTAAAAAATAATGATAATGATTATAGTAGTTGTTATAGTGTTTTGGCGGGAATAATACTAATGCTGCTTCTACTACTATTACAAATAATAATAATAATAATAATAATAATAATATGGGAGAGAAGAAGATGAAAAAGAATAATGATAATGACAATAGTAATAGTAACTATAATAATAATAGTGATGATGATTGCGGTGCTGGTTGTTAAAAGAGTAATAATATTACTAGGAACATTGTTATTATTACTAATAATGATAATATTAGCAATAATTATGGTGGTGATGATGGTGGTGGTGGTGGGTGGTAACAACAATAACAAAAACACTAATTTTAATAATGATAGTTGTCATAATGATAATAGTAATAATTATGTTATTACTTATTAATAATAGTAGTTATAATGATTTTGATCCTTATTTTTTGAATTGTTATTTTTAAAACTCTTTTGTATAATTAGAATTTTTTTTTCAATTTCATTTTTTAATATTTATTTATTTATTGAATTGAATTTCATGATTTGTTTTTAGATTGAGTACTTCAAGTTTAATGATTCGAATCACGAGTTTAAAAAAATTAATATATATTTTTTAGAAATATATTTTTTTTATTTTTAATCAGGTTATTCCGGTCACATAATTTAGACCACAGGTTTGATAAAATGTCACGAGTTCGCTTGACTTTAATTAAAAAATTTATATATTTATTATAAATAGTTTTTTTACTCATTTTTAGTATCTGAATTTTTTTTTTCAAACATTGTCTAGTTCCACATCAAAGTGAAGGTACATAGGCTAGTAGAACTCTAAAAGGCATGAAAATTATTTTCCCATGCATTATAGAATCACACTCATGGGCACTATGGATTCACCATGCCTATGAGTGATTTTTTTTCAACCTTTTATTTGGAAAAAGGTCTTGCTCTTTAAAGGTCTAATTGGAGGTTAATTTAGCTAAAATTATTAAGGAATGGTGAAATTAAAAGACATATTACTACAATGAAGAACACAAAGAAGATAAATGGTGTTTTCTAATTTTTTGCGAGATATTCAATTTAGTCCTTGTTGTCTTTACTAATTATAAGAATTAGATCCCTCTGATTTTTAAAGTTTTTACAAAATTAATTTTGATTTAAAACTTCATTCTCTTTATTTTTTAAATCTCTGTTTTGAGAGAAAAGAGAGAAAATTGTTAGATTCCTGCGATTGATGGAGAAAAATATTGTTGATACTAATTTTAACCACCAAAATTATTGATATTTGTGTTCAATAGTTTTATTTGATTAAGAGAGTTCAACTTGTGTTATTTTTTCTTAACTTGAAAGTGTCTAAAAATATATAAGATTAGAAATATATTGTTTTGGTTGCGTTTAGGTTTTGGGATGGTTTTTTGGGTTTTTGAGGTCATTGATGAATTATCAAGATACATAGAGTATTTTCTAAAAGTACTAAAAGCAATTCAAGGGATTCTTAGAGTCCATTTGATATTCTGATAGCATTTGTTTTTTAAAGTGTTTTTTATTTATAAATATATCAAAATAATATTTTTTTATCTTTTTAAAATTTATTTTTGATATCAGCATGTTAAAACAATCTAAAAAAATCCAAAAACAATAATTTGAAACAAAGAAAAAAAATTAAAAAATATATTTATTTTAAAACAAAAAAACATATATATATATTCTTACAAACATAATAATGTTGTATTCCTTTGGGACTGGATAAAAAATAATTGGAATTCAAATGTATTATCTCATCTTATAGTTTTTAAATTTATATCGAGATTGGAGAATTTTGTATGTTTTCGTATTATTTTTATATTATTTTTCAAATTTGTCCAAAAAAATTTTGTCTGAAATATTTTTTTGCAATATTCTTCTTTTACATATTCATATTTGGTTGTTGTCATCTACCTTTGGATGATACGTTTTAATTTAAATAAAACAAAACTAAATATTTTATAATTAGATTATCATTCATATTCATTTTTTTTTCTTTTAAAAAAACATAGTTATTTCTTAATTTTTAGTAGAATTTCTTTTTTCTTTTTTCAGAAAAGGAATAGAAAATGTCGATTTTTAATTGAAAAATAAAAATGAAAATGAAATTAAAGATGGCTAATGTTCTATCGAAGGAAGTTGACATCTCATCAGAATGGATTCCGAGCTTAAATTTCATCGAAGTTGTGGAGAAGATTGATGAGTTATTTGAATAAGAAGGGGCTGCCCTACTATACCCACTCTCCAAGTTGAGAGAACAAAAACCATGCACATACACTAAATTAAATATTCACAGGGAGTTTTCATATCACAGAAATGGAGTTTCTGATCTATTTCCATTAAGACAATAGTGCAATATAGTTGCATAGAAGTTTTTGCAAGAGCATTTGACTGAACTGTACATAGTCTTCTTTCTTTTTTTTTTACTTTTTTCTTCTTTTTTTTGCAGTTGACTGGACTTGAACAACGCAATACTGAATATTATATGGTCTTTGTGACTTTGACCAAAAGAAAACACCTTTTGGAAGCCTCCTTGTTCACTCTAGTCATGGCATTATTCAATCTTCGAAAGAGAACACCACCATAACAATTTCTAATGGGCCCTCAATTCCCTTTAAATCTATTTTCATTCATCCACTTTACATGGTTGAGGACAATTCACTTCCTATTGTTAAAGGAAGTGATCTATATATATATAGATGTGGAGGTATATTGATCCTTCACTCGGAACCCTTTGCCCTCCTACCTTAATATAGGGATTATAGAAACTAGAAAGGCTAGATCCTCTTATCAATAGAAAGATGGTCAAAGCAACCTTGGTTGATAAAAATGGACTCAGGAAAGGTGCATGGAGTAGAGAAGAAGATGATAAGTTGAGAGTTTATGTTCAGAAATATGGCCACTGGAATTGGCGACAACTTCCCAGGTTTGCTGGTAAGTAAGATACCATTTTCTTTCTACATCTTTGATGCTTCCAATAAAATGGGTTTCAAAAAGAAATTTCACCCATAAATTCATGTTTTCTCAATTTATCATCATAAGCATTAGCATGTTCTAATCCAATTTCCAGAGATGATGAAAATATATTACCTGAATTTTATGAGTTTTGTTGCTTCCTATCAATGTTCTCATAAAAGTTTCTGAAAAAAGAAACAAAATATGGTGCAATTTTCTGTTTTTTCGTTTAGAATTTAATTTAGTCATCTTTTACAGGTTTATCAAGGTGTGGCAAGAGTTGCAGATTAAGATGGATGAACTATCTCCGGCCGGACGTGAAGCGTGGCAATTTCTCTGATGAGGAGGATAATTTGATCATTCAAATGCATGAAGAACTTGGAAACAAGTAAGCTGCCATTACTTTCAAAATGAATGCAACTTCATCGAAATTTTCTTCACAGCATCTTACTTCTTTACATGTGAAGAAATCAAGTCTATATTTTTTCTTTTGACTGGAAAATTGAAAGCATAGCTATGATGGAAATGATGGACTAAGTGTGATTTTGTGTTCTACAGATGGTCTATCATTGCTGGGAAATTACCTGGAAGAACAGACAATGAGATTAAAAACCATTGGCACACCAACTTGAGCAAGAGAGTGAAGCAAAGCGAATCAGTTTCTTCTGAGTTGGTGAATAAAGAGCAGTCAAGTGAAACTTCGGAGTCTGCAGATAGTCAAGAAGAAAAGTCCGAAACTGAAAGTGTTTCTGTCAATACTCCATCAGAACCAGATGGTCACCCGAAGATTGTAGAGAACATTCCTTCACCTCAAGAAATATCCTGCAGTGAGTTATCCTCCATGAATAATGATTATGTGTCAGCCATGAATGGTGCTGCAGATAGTTTCTCTCCAATGGAAATATTTCAAGATTCAGGTTTCTGGAACCAGCCATTTTTAGCCGACAACAATGAAAGCCAAGATGGTTATCATTCATTGTTATTCACAGAAGAAGTATACATGCCATCGTATCCATTCAACTTTGACGATGATAGTATGAATTGGATCCAGCAAATGATGCAGGAACTGCAAGATATATAGTAATTAAATAAAAATGGTGCTTCTTTCCATGATCAGATTTGTGGTAGAACACTAATCATATGGTAGTAGAATTGAATTTCTATATATATATATATATATATATATATATATGGCATGTTGAGAGTAGTTGCATGCCATATCACATGTAAATGGGATCTGCTAATATAGAGAAGTTATGGAGTAAAATGCTTGTTTTTCGCAAACTAAAAATCAGATATATATGTTCATTTCCATATATGATCATCATGCAAACAAGAACTTAGCCAAGCCTTTTTTCATAAGAATAAAACTTGATTATAACAGCTCTGATACTGCATTAGAGAATGATCACTGAAAACTTAATCTAAAATGAAAACAATAATATTAATGTCTCCAAACTTTCTCTGAATGGCTTAGGAAAAATCCAAGCAATGAGAGCCTTAAAATATGATTTCATGAGTTATTTTATATATTCCACTCGACAAATCAATTAGCAACGTGATTTAAACATTGTAAACGAATGATTTACAAGAAAATCGTCTATATTCGAAGAATACGGAGTTCTAGTTGAGGAGGTAAAATCAAAGTCAAAGCTGTGATGGCTGAAACATGCAAGGCATGCCCTGTTGATATGGCCAGGTGCAGGAAATCCACTAGTATGGATTTTTCATGTGGTGTGAATTAATACACATTCCGATTGTATTTTGTCGATAAATCATACCTCTTTTTTTTCATTAATTAGAATGTAAAACATGTATATAATTTAAAGAATTAACATATATTCAAATATAATTTTATTATCACCTACAAAATATATAAATGATTTTTGTGGATTTTTCCAAACATCTCTCCAATTTATTAAAGACAAATCATGTACATCTATTTTCTATAGCTTAAAACTTGAATGTTACTTGTCAACGAGAAAACAAATCCCCCAATTATCCAGCATGGCCTTATAAATTTGTGATTGAATGCTGCCAAGAAAAAACAAAGTTTAATTTCATCTCAATTTTAAAACCTCATTTTTAAAATAAAATATTGAATTAGGAGGCAATATAGGGCAGAAGAAATATTATGTTTTATTATTATTATTATTATTATTATTATTATTATTATTATTATTATTATTAAGTTATAGGTTCATTGGGAAAGAAAAAATTCCCACGACGATTTTGATAATTACATAAGTAAAGAAAAGTTTAATCACCACAGCTGAGCTTCGAAGAAATTGGCAATTTGTAGGTTGATATATATCTCAACAAGCTCAACTGTCCTCGAATTTAAATAATATCATCCAACAAGCTTGTCTCCCACTATTGTTCACCGTCCAATTAATCATAGGCCTAGTATTCATATTTCATTTCGCATCTTTTGGCCTTTTTTATTTAGTTTTATAAGGATTATAGTATAGATTGTTTTTAAAAACGTTTCTTTAATATATAAAAATATTATTTTTTATTTTTTATATCAACAATCCAAAAATAATATAAAAAAATATTTAAAAATAAAATTTTCAAAAACATACTCAAGCAGCGTAAAGAGAGGCTGCCTCAATCATATTCCTTTGGCATCTATAATCCTTTGGCATGGTGACTGCTTTTTTTATAAACATTTGGATGGAAGCTGCGACTGTACCGCCATCATATATATAGTAGTAAATGGAATTATCATGGTCGGTATTTTGTACCATAGTCCGTTGACTTTTATTCATCATTTCCTTTAATTTGAAATATACCCACCAATGATTTTAGTTTTTTAGAGGAAAAACAACTTGATGGAGACTTAATTAAAAAAAAAAAAAAAACTAAGACGTTTAAATTAGATAGTAGTTATTAAGGGTTCAGAGACTATTTTATAGGTTTTTGAAATATAAGCGAATAAGTTATAATTTCATTTAATCATGGTGGATTGGATCATTAAAATTGCTTTTTTTTTCTTTTAAAAAAATTGAATTGTTTCTCAGAGATAATATGGTTTCTTTTACAGGGTTCATTGATCATTATAGAATTGATAGGAAAGAACTCAGGTTTTTTATATATTTTTACATAGTATAATTACTTAATTATCCTTAAAAAACAAAAATTATTTAACTTGGTTTTAGAATTGTTTTGAAAATTTTCTTTTCATATTATTGTTAAATGATTGTGTTGCCTTGAAAATCAATTTTTTTTTAACTTGCTTTTAAAGACTTATTCATACTTTCAAACTTTTTTTTGATAATCATGTGGTCAAAGAGATAATTTGACAATAAATATAAAATAATAGTAAAGAAAAGAAAAGTGGTTGGCGTATGCAATATAAGTCGTTTTGTCATGTTCAAGTGGCGTGTGTGGTGGCTCATGGTCGTCAAAAGCAGCTTTTCTTGGGTTGTTCTGAATTATCATGTCGGGCCTACATCTCTGAGTGACATGTCTAGTATGATTCCCTCTAGTTTGGTGCGATTAAAATTAAACTCTCTATTTTGTTTCGATTCGAGTTCCATAAGATTATCATGGTTTCATGTCCCGGATCATAAGTTAACTATAACTAACCTAAATCGAATCAATATATTGTTATCTTAATTTTTTAAAAAAATTATATCATTTAATATGTTATCTTTTTAATATTTTAAAAATATTTTGTTCACTATGTATCCAATTTTTTTAATTCTCTTGGTCTTTATAATTTTTTTAAAGGTTAGAAAATAATCATCAAACCTACTATGCATCACAAGTCAAGAATCTAGTATATATAATATAAGCCACTAGACTAATTAATTAACAAACGTCCATGAATAATATTTAGCCAGACAAGAAATGGGAGGATGCAATTAAGTTTACAAGAATAATGCATTTACTTCGAAATGTGTTCCCCAAGTGCTTCACCCTGCGTGAGTTCACACTTTCTTCAGAGGAAGTTTCCTTGTTCAAAATATACATGGAAAACGTAGATTGTTCTATCCTTCAAGACTTTTTCGTCGTAGCTTCTCCTGGGCCCTCTGATCCTATAAAAATACACAGTCGAAGTCTTAGTGGGCATGTGAAAGCGTTGACTTTGAACAGAGAACTTGACTTCATAGACTATTACCAAGACCTGAAGGTTACAGGAACTTGCCTTGAATAAACATGTCCTCAAGAAAATGCCATGCATCTTCGGCTGTTCAGACCTCAGAGGCTACCATCAAAGTGAAAACAGTTCAAGAAAATTGAAGAGTGGGCCTCGGAGATCTTTAATTCCCAGCATTTTGAGCCTCAGAATCTGAGGATCATGTGTCCCTCAATAGTTGTGCAACACATTCATGTAATTGACTTGCAAAACATGGATGCCACGTTATTTTAAAAATGTAACCATTCATGTAATTGTAATAAATATTGCATTTATATCTTTGACTAATTACGCGAAATGCAATACGATCAAAGCTTGTTTTTGGATATACATCCAATTCGGATAGACTAATTTCTACGTTTAATGCTAAAAAAATTGGTGTATAAATATACTGGATGTATATAAACTATTAGGACTTTTATGCATGTTTATATAATTAAAAAGCCTTTTAATTTCAGCTCTCCCATGTTAATTTTTCTAATTTGACCCTTTTAATCTCATTTTCGAGCTCCGTTCTTGGATATATCAACTGAATTTGTTAAGATAAAACCTAAAACATTATTGTTATTTGAATCAATCTTGTGAGATTTATATTAGACAATTTTATACCTTAAAAAAATGTATCTTTGTAAGACATCATGGCATGCTGGTCACAAATTTTATAACTTTAAGGATTTTCTTTTTTTGATCTTTTGACTAATTAGGACATCAAACATTTTTAGTGGATGGAAGAAACTACTTCTATTTTTCCTTCTTTTTATCAGACAAAACACCTTTTATGGCTGTGGCCGGTACTGGCTTGGTAGTCGTGTTTCATGCATGCAGAGAGGACACATACAGTGAAGTAAACCCTATTCGCCAAGAATCACGAGTCTTGCATCGGACAAGATTTTATGTCAGCTTTTTTTCTTCCTCTATTCAACAATTGATTTTGACAATTATTTTGCTCTACTTTTTAAGTGAAATCATTTATTTTTAGTGTGAAACGAGATTCAATTTCAGTCAAGCACGTATTTTCTAGGCCCTTGACGTAAATATGCGCCGACCATCTATATAAAATGATTTACACGATTATAAGATGTGTTGAGAATTAATATTTAAAAAAAAACATATTTTTTCAATCAAAAGGAAATATATCCTTATTTCTATGAAAATCCTTTTTCATAATATATGTACACACACATACGCGCGCTTGTTTTCCAACAACACTGTAATTATTCAAAATGAACATTTTATTATTATTATTATTTGGGGTAATTAATGAATGTTTTGGAACTTCATGAAATAGGAATGGCTTCCTTAAACAGGGCTAAGTGGAAATAGATTTGCTATAGGCTTTATTGGACCTTTGAAGCAGGTCCAGTATGGAGGAAGTGTGTGTGTGTGTGTGTTTTCCAACAACACTGTAATTATTCAAAATGAACATTTTTTTATTATTTTTTTAGGGTAATTAAAGAACATTTTGGAACTTGATGAAATCTGAATGGCTTGCTCAAACGGGGCTAAGTGGAAATAGACTTGCTATGGGCTTGATTGGACCTTTAAAACAGGTCCAACATGGAGGAAGTGTCTAAGCAGCTGAAGTTTTAAGTTTGGAAAATTTTCAAATGGCTAGATAAACCAGGCCTGGGATAAAGTGTTATCTGTCAGAACCAAAAACAAGTTTCCAACAACAAAGACAGGCCATGGCTTCAAGACCATAAGGCCCGTGATTTATCTGGATTAGTGAGAAAAGAATTTTAATGTTCAGGACCAAGAAAATAAAATACCCAATCTTGGACTTCCACGAAACAAAAATCTCTGTTATTTCCACTGAGATTGTCATGCTTAAAATTATTTAGCCTAAACTGGCTAAGAGAATTTTCCTTAAACCAAAAATATGGATTGTAGTTTTTGATGTATATCAATGAATTTGAAGGAATTCGACAAGTTGACAAATGTAGAGAGCAAAACCATAGAATAAACAAGGCTGTGTACCTTAGTTAATTAAAAAGTATGACATGTTTTTTTTGGGTAAATAAAGCATAGAATGTCATTATCAAACCATGATAAACATGGTTCTGTCAATCTATTGATTTGTTACTTGATTTAGATCGGATTTTATCAAGTGCAAGTTATCACGTTTTAATCTATAAATAAAGCATAGAATGTCATTATCCAACCATGATAAACATGGTTCTGTTTTTATAGATCAATCTATTGATCTGTTACTTGATTTAGATCGGATTTTATCAAGTGCAAGTTATCACGTTTTAATCTAAAATAATGCCATTAACTTCTAAAATAATGTTATTTTAATTTACCTGGTTTGAGCCATCCACCCAACCCCACAAACCAGAGCGGACTGGTTTTATAACTATGGATGAAGCTGTCAAATAATCATATCAACCCAATAACTTAAGCTGTTAGGTGAGGTTCCAAGATATGATTTATATTATTCTTCAACACACACCCTCAAGTAAAAGTCATTTAAGCTTGAAACTTGTATAGATCTATAATATTGTGTGTTTAATTTTTATCAAATAAATAAAAATGATGAGATTCAAGCTCGTGATCATTAAATCATCAAAATTTTGATACCACATCAAAAAATTATCTTAATTTAATAATTTAAATTATTAAATAAAATTACAAGATATAATTTATATTGACCTTCCTTTATAATATGCAACGCCTGTTGTCAGTTTTATACTGATGTAAAAGGATTGCCTAGGACGTCAAATGCATCCCGGCCGCTTTCATATAAAAAACGTTAATGGAAACCATAATCAGAGGGATTTACAAGCTCGCGATGGATACCAATGGTTTAGATCGAACAATCGTAGAGAAAGATTCCCTTTATATCTTCCAAAGTAAATTATCCAAGT
Source organism: Populus tremula (assembly GCA_964019445.1). Taxonomy (NCBI): domain Eukaryota; kingdom Viridiplantae; phylum Streptophyta; class Magnoliopsida; order Malpighiales; family Salicaceae; genus Populus; species Populus tremula. The sequence continues at coordinate 901,493 of CAXHTJ010000011.1, forward strand.
AATACTCAAGCCTGTAAACAACGTTTGTTCTTCGTTATTAGGGCACATATAGTGGTGGATTTACAAAGGAGAGTAAAAGAACTTCATCAACTTTTATCTCTTTCTCGGGTTCCATATGACTGTGAGTAGGGTATCCCCAAACTTTAATTGCATTACTAATTACTAGCACGCAGCAGAGTCCTCGGTGTAGTCCAGCCAGCGCAGGAGAATGACAAATGAAATAAAAGGGACTTTTCCTCACCCTCTGAAGTCCGTACCTTTCTCTGCCATTTCTTCTTCGAGCTTTTTATTTATTTCATGCAAGCTTTTGTTGGCTATGGGCCTATGAGGATTGGGATGGGAGATTGGTGTAAGTTATTGGCCCCACTAAGCTAGTTTACATTTGTTTCTAGCCAAGGTTTTAACCTAGTTTTGTTTTCGCATGCGAAGTGGTGTAAAAAAAACAAAAAACTGTCATTCCCTGTCTCATAACTTATTTTTAGGTTGTTTTTTAATTTATTTTTTTTAAATACAAATATATTCATATTAAAAATAAAAAAAATAATAGTGGTGAGAAAAGGATATCAAAACGTCTAGAAAATAGCTAAAAATTGATTGACGAAGCTCAAAAATTTTTAAATTAAAATTTGACAATAATTTTTTTATAAATAAAGAGTCATGTTGACAAGAAAAATTCAAATTGAAGAAGAAAGGTCCAAAAAAATATATTTATAGACTCAATTAAATTTTATTGGATGTTTAATTAAATTTATGAAGGGTCTGATTGCAAGAAAATTTGTTTTTTAAGTTAATTTAGACTTTAATTTAAAGAAATTAAAGTTCCGGGGTCAAATTAGAATTTTTGAGAGTTGATTTGGTCAAATCAAGAGTTTAATTGCATAAATATTAAAGTTTGATGGTCAATTAAAAAATTAATTGAATAAATTCAAAATCAAGGACCAAAGAGAAAAGGAAGTTGAAATCTGGGGTTTGAGTTGAAGTTCATTAAGGATGAAATTAAACAAAATTAAAAGTTTGAGATCAATCAAGGGTGTAATTAAAGATAAATCACAAATTAATGGACTAAGCGTATCGGGTGGAAACATTGTTTATAATGATATCACCTCCTTTTTAAAAAAAAAAAAAATTCTTAAGACACTTTTTATTTAGTAGTTATTTATTAATTGTTTTTTAATTTGATTATCTTTCAAAAAGATTATTCTAATTTATCTTTATTTTTTTCATTTTATATTTTATATAACTAATTCTTATTTCCATGATGCATTTATAAAAATAGAATTCATTTGTTCTTGGTTAAAGAAAAAAACCTCTAAGGTAAAATAAATAAAAATATTAAGATTAAAAAAAGAGCATGTATGTTTTTTTTTAATAATTAGAGAAACATGACATGCGAAAAAGCATCCATAATATGAACATATTCTTTTATTATATTAAAAATTAATTTTAATTTCTAATATCTAGTAAGTAATACTCTATCTTTACAATACCCTTACATTTTAATACAATAAGATGAACATGTTGAGTGGCAAATTATGAGGAAGAAAAGTTGCATAAATTTCGTACGTTCATCTACTTCCTGCCCTACTAGTATACAATTACAGAAAAAGTAAATGAAATATTGTTGTGTCTCAATTATAGCTAGATGTTGATTTCGTTAGTTAAAAAGAGAGGCATTGACCATCCTCAGTTGATGCCATGGATCCAAGCAGAGACACGTTGACCATCACTACAGTGTCCTTCCCAGCTACCCACTTTCTTGCTTTTATTTCAAACAGGATTTCCTGTCGAAGGTGTTTTTGCATTGCATGATACCAATCTGACAAAGTCTTTAAGGTAATGTTTTTTTTTTTAAGTATTTTTAAAATTTTAAATTTTTTTTATTAACTTCAAATTAATATGTTTTTAGTGTTTTTAAATTATTTTTGATGTGCTGATATTAAAAATAATTTTTTTTAAATAAAAAAACATGATTGACATTTATTTTTTTATAAAAAATTATTTAAAAAATAACCAGAACTACATTGTCAAATAAACTCTAATCAAAGACAAAACTAGGAGATAATGTTTTGTTACATATTTCCAAAAGAAAGTATAAAGAAAATTGGAAGAATTTATACCCTTTTTCCACCCATTGCATCAATTTTGTGTTTTTAATTTTCAAGTTTAACCCTTTCTTGTTAGCTTGTGGTTGCCTGAGAGAGATTTTTGTAACTATTTTTTTAATATATTAATATTAAAATTTTAAAATATTATATTATTTTAAATAAATTATATTTAAAAAATAATAATTTTTACTGCAACCTCGAACACCGATGATGCTCATGAGCTAGATCTTAATGCTCTCTTGTGTGAAATCTCTATCATCTGCTACCTCAAAGAACAGAGATCTCAACGATGGATCCAAATAATCTTTGACAGGGAAATCTCAATTTGTAGGGGACCATGGATTTGTCCCATGATAAAGAATCATAAACTTTATTTAAATTTATTTATTTTTTTGTCTCATTTCCATGTATGGACTCCAAACCCCAAAAACTTTTGATAATATATAGAAGCAAAGCATGACGAGTCTTTTTGTGGCTGTGCAATTTGTTTAGCTGTTTGAAGCCCAGCATATCCACAGCAAATCCCTGAGACATAGATAAAGTGCTCCCCCAGAAGCCTTCAGCTAACCCAAAAATAAAATAAAATAAAACAAAAAATAAAGCATGCCAAACTCTTTATTTTAAAACACTTTTACTGATACTAAATTTAGGTGATTTTTCAATCCATTATTTTAGCATATGTTTATGTATAGAATGATAAAAATAAAAAACATCCTCACATGAAAAATTAGTACAAGTCTAGATTTTATATGATAAAAATTGATTTAATTTTGTTTTTTGGTATTTATTTGTTGATGAATCAAGTTGGATTTAAGTTTTTCATATGAATTTGTTTTTGTTTATTTGAATGAAAATATTAGATAAAATTATAGATTAGCTCTTATATTCAAAGAAAAATATGAAGCACTCATACTTGTATAGAAAGAATGGAGATTAAGACATGTAAGGCATCGTGGGGTGACAGGCGTGGGATTAGTCGTATTCACTGGGTTTGCAGGATGTTCAGTGAGCCGTGAGATTAGTCGTGGTGCGCGAAAGCTGACCCGAACATCCAAGTAAATAAAAAAAATGGAAATTAAAACGAAATGTACGGACAAGATGTGTTAATTATCCTTGAAACATTACTACATTTTATAATATAGTATGGTTGGTGTTCTCCTCACATTATAACCTGTTATTTCCACTTCGCATTTATTATAAATTATATTGATAAACTACAATACCTTTATTTTTAGTACAACTATGAAGTTATTTTTTTTAGCATGATCAAGATGTTATTGGAATGTTGTTTTCTAATTATTCAAATTAAAAATTAATTCAAAGAAAAAATTAAGTAGATAAAAATTGAAGTTCTTAAAATCTTAAGCACTCTATGAAATTTTTGGAAATAAATATTTGATTGGTGGTTAATATTAACATTACCATTTATAAATATTTTAGTTTATTTAAATAATAAAAATAAATCATGTGGCTAGTGAGAATAGAGAGTGAAAAACATTAATTAAAGACATTACAAAATTCAAATAAATCTTTAGATAGCCATTAGTTATACTAAAAAATATATTAAAGTATTTTTTATTTTTAATATTATTATATTAAAAATATCTAAAAATATATTTTTATATGATTTGCGTCTGTATTCCCAAACAGCCCCAATTTATTGTTAGTACAATAGTACTATGATCCAGTGACTCAGCCAGGCACGAGGACATAGCCCACATAAAACCAAAAAGAACCACAGAAATGCATCCCTGCAATTCAAAGTGAAGTTCTGTCCTTTTTGGCTGTAATAAATCAAAATTCCCCTTTTAATTTTATAACTAGTTAAAGATAATAGGTTGCATCGAGTGAGTTCATGCGGCATGCACGATAAGATTGAAATTTCTTCAATACATCAACCTCCCTCCAGCAAACTCTCCAATAAACCCATTTTTCTTCTCAAAGTCTTTTCTTTCATTTTCATCCTTGTTATTTGTAGCAGCTAGAGTCGCACTCAAATGGACCAGTGATATAACTATTTCACCAGAAAAAAAGAGAAAACTCGATCCTCACATCAGCATTGTTGTTGTTGCATCTGAGAAAGCTGAAAGCTGAACCGTTTGATTATTACAGAGAGCACTGATCTTTCTCCTCTTGATGTCTTTCTCTGGCCAGGTTTTGTTGCTGCCATTGCTAGGTATCATCACAACAGTCCCATTGGTGTTCTCACTTTCTGAGCTTGAAAAATGCCGGTCAAGCACGTTGACTGGCGTATCAGAACTTGACACCATGTCAAATTGTGACTTGTAACCATCCATTGCTGTTTCTTGCATTGCGTTATAGCATTGCAACAAGTTTTCCTGTAACAAAGATTACCATAACGTCAATGTCTTAGGGTAATGTATTAGTTGTGTTTAGTTAGTGTTTCATAATTGAAGGAATTTTGATCTTTTTAAAATAGAAAACACAAAGAGATATTATGTTGTATCTTTTTTTATTTCGAGATAATAAACATTCTATATCTAATATAAAAAGAGAGAGTTTAAAATACAAAGAGGGAGATCAACCAAAGCCCTTTTTCTTACAGCTGGACAGTTTAATTACCATGCCATTACAGCACTATTGTGCACTCTAAATTAAAATTATGAAGATAGCATTTTAAAAAATAGAGATAACACTAACCCTTCTTTTTTTTTCTTGGGTCCAACATTCAATAAACTATATTCTTGCCCTCTTCCCATGATTCGAAATAATATCTTCAAGCAAATTAATCTATACTCGATGTACATCTATGTCTCTAGTCTTCTCATGGATTCGAAACTTTTTTTAATAAAAAAAGGGAAAACATAAAAACTTCAATTTTGAAATCTCACATTCACCCGTTAATTTGCACTATCTCGAGGCAACAATTCTTTTTCCCTTTTTTATGTTTAAAGTGTGCAAATAATTTGATAAAAATAAAAGGTTAAAAATCAGAATTCAATTAAAAAATTACCTTATTTACATATGAGCAGATGGATATGGCTTTTCTAAAGCATAAAAACTGCATAGGAAAAAGTTCATGACAAGCATAGAGAAGTGCTGAAGCAGCAGTTAATGATGGCCTGAACTCCAAAAGATTGATATCTGCAGACAAGATATATCAGCACTCAGCCATGAAAATCCAATGAAAAGGGGCAAAAAACAAAAAATATAGCTCCAATTTTAGCCATTTTCCATTTGCCTGGATATGATTTTTGTATAAATATACATACCATTTTGAGCTTTGAAGATGATTTCACAAGCTCTAGCTTTAAGAGCCTGCCTCAATGGTGGATCTTTAGGTTTGAACAAAGAAATGAAGAAAGAAATGAAGGAGAATGGCGTGATCGATCTCATCCTCCAATTCAAAGCCCCAAGTATAAGCACCTCCATCTTTTGTATTGTTTGAGGGTCAAATACAAAACCACCATCACCCTACACAGATGAAAAAAAATATTTCTTTCTTTCATAATCAAGATGGTTTTTTTTTTTTTGGTTTGACAGTCAAGATGAAGAAAATTATTGATCTTTCACAAGTGGGTCTATGATATAGACATTGTATTGGATGAACATTTACCTGAATATCAGTGACATGGAATTCTGCTTCCTTCATTTTGGCTGCTAGAGAGACACAAGCAACTGCGAGAAGCTTAAAGACCCATGGCTTTGATTGCTGTGATGATTAAACGTTAATAACAAATTCAGTTGGATCTCAAGCAAAGACAAACACAACCCATGAAAATATTATTTTTTTGTGGATAAATAAAACAGGATTTTGATTCTTTACAGGAATTCCTTGGCTCGATAAGAACCGATCGAGGTAATTAACAGCAAGATAGGACAAGGACGGATCGAAGTTGCAAGAAACCTGAAAAGATCACAAGAAACAATATGTTAGAACTGATCAAGAAATGTATGCATAAAAAGTTGATGCAAAGAAGACTATTATGTTTTGCATTTTTTCCACTTACCCTTAAGACAGAAGAGATGGCTTCTCTTCTAAAAGAGACATCAAAGTCTATCTCTTTGAGGGTCTTTAAGTAGCTCTTTGAAGGCATGTGGTCAGATTCAATGAGGAAGAGAGAAGGGGTTGTGTCAAAGTGAAGCTCATGAGAATTCGTTAATGGGTTTTCAAGATTGAAATCCATTGATTGCTCAGTTTGCAGCTCTCAGTTTAGCTTTAAAGACAGCAAGAAAGATGCAGAATACATTACTTGGAGAGATGTGAACCAGAAATACAGTGAGAAAAAGAGAGATGATCCTTTATTTCTCAGCAAAGATGGCTATTAATACTAGAACTACAATGCTCTCTCTTTTTGGTGAAGTGGTGATAAAAGATGGGGTCAGGACCTTCGGTGAGGAAGAAGGTATGTCAGAAAAAAGGATTGGTTGGAAATGTAAAGAAAGAACACAGGCAACTGGTTTATCTATTTTTTAACTGTTTTGACTTGGTGCTCTTGTGAGTCAATGAGATTTTTGCAACATTGTTAGAATCTCTTGGCTAAATATTCGAAATAGGGCACTTGTGATCCAACTAAATTAACATTTTTCTCATATTATGTAACATTATAATAAAAGAAAAAACACTTTTCACCTAACACACTTCAATGTGAACGGGAGTAGCATTTTCTCTTTCTTGACCTTTGAAAAAAAATCTCTGGCTTAATATTTGAGGGTAAAATAATCTTTGCAGTAGGATAATTTGGGTATTCGAAAATTAATTGGGGATAAAATAAGTATTTTATATTTTAACTGTACAGTAAAATTATATCACTACCTTTAAAGTAAATAAATTTTTTAGTTTCTACTTAGAGTTACTTTTGTATTTTCATAGAAAAAATACACAATAAAATAAGCTTTTTACACTTGGAATAAAAAAAACTATCTAACGAGGGGGGGTATTCCTGTAATTTTAATTTTAGTTGCATAGTAAAAAGATCTTGGGGCCTTTAATATCAAATAATTTAACTTGTAGGTTAAAGGGTGGTATTTGTTTTCAATAAAGGTCTCTCTTGAAACCTTTATTAAATAAAACATCATTTGTTTTAATTGTAATCATAAAAATTATCATAATGTAAACACACATACTTTAATGATAGGGTTAGGGTTGGGAATTGAAAGTGCAAGTCATATAAATGCTTAAACTATTTTTAATGAGAATGACAAGACATAAGATTATTTAATTAGGTAACATTGTGACATGACTTTACATGCACCTACTTAATTTTTATCCTTAATTACTATTTCCTGGACAGCCTTGCTTTATTACCCCTAGCTTTCTTTCATTTTAAGAATTAACTGTGTTGAAAGCTGCTTCACCTTCACATGCAAAAAGGAGTTTCCCACTCTTGCTGGGTTAATTCCAAGCCCGTGATAAATGCATCCAGCTCAAACAATACAGTCTGCCCAGACGACCATTTCTACTTTTGAGGTAACAAAAAGCAAAGATGGGGAATAAATTTTATTTGTTTTTTGAGAGAATAAACAAATATCATAGCTTTTTTTTTTAAAATGTTTGGGAGAGCTTTGGTTTTTTTTTTATATGCTTTTTCAAAAATGTTTTTACTTTAAAAAATATTAAATTGATTTTTTTTAATGTTTTGTTATGATTTTGCTGTATTAATATAAAAAATTATTTTTATTTATTTTCAAGTAAAGAGACAATCAATAGGAAAAAAAAGTAATAGCTAAAATATTTTAATCATTTGAAAACGTGGGAGATGTGTTATTTAATGAAGCTGCTTAAATTGCCAATCCATTATGGCAAGGGAGAGCCTCATTGAAAACCATGATAATCATTTAGTAAGTTGTTTAGTGATAATAATTTAGAATTAAAAAAATTGTTTATTATGTGATTTTAGGTTTAAGTTCTATAATTTCTAGAATTAAAATATTTTTAGATACGTTTAAGTTAATCTAGAAATCCACGTTAATAATAATAATAAAAAAAAACCAATAGTAACTAGTAAGTGTAATTGCATTGAATATTATATTTCATTTTGTGTTGTCTTTAACCTTTTGTTTTTCATGATACAAACACTCAGTGTAATTTAATAGATAAAATAATTTTTCACACCTTCATTCTTTTGTCATAAATTTAATTTTTATTTTAAATCCAGCATAGAGACTTTCTCCTCTTTTTTTCTTTTTTAGTAAATGACATGACCGTTTCATGATAATTTTTAGTCTAAAAAATAAAATTAATATTTTAATATTAAATTATCATGAATATAACAATATTAAGATGTCTATTATAAATTATGCTTTTAATTATTATTTTTGTTGAAAAATAGCTGTGTATTCATGTATTTCTTTTTCTTATGAATAAAATCCATCTTTCTTCTCAACATATGATTACATTTTTTAATTTTAAATAGAAAAAGAAAAAAACAATGTTTCTTCGCGTATAAATGGTTCACCAAGATTTTTGATCTCCTCACTTTTTAAACTGGGGTTAGGTTATATTTGTTTGTTTACCTTTTTCTTATGGGTATAACTTCAAGAATGCTAATATAACCCAATCCAAAAAACAAATGCTTAATTCATAAATTTAACCAAAGTTCCAAGTTCTAACAACTATCCTAGTGGTGTTGGCTCTATAATAGTGAGCAAGAGAAATACTTTTGTCAGGATCAAGACAATAAGACAAAGGAAACAAATGATCGCTTTGAACTTTCTGAATCAAAGTGCTCCAATTTATCTTTGTTTTGTCCAATGGTCCTCTTTTCAAACACTATTTCAAGTTTGATGGGAACACAAGCTACAAAAGTCTCATCATAAAAGCAGGCAATCATGTGTGGTCGATAGTGTTAGGCCCCGTATTACCATCCATTCATCTCAAATTCACCTGCTCTCGAAATTATTCACCAATCCATGGAGTCCATGGAACCCGCTTGGAGCTAGTTCCTTTGTCTTCTTTTCAATCGAGACAACCATGTAGAAATGACCTTTTAAAAGAAGAAAAGAAAAGAAAGAAAGAACATGGTGACATGACATTGCTGGATGATATTATAAAATTCCATGGAATTGAAGATAATAGTTATGATGATGTTCATGATCATTCCGAGAAAATTTGTGATGGATTTAATGATTATAAAGACTGTGGCTTCAAGGTAGCCTTTGAGTGTTGATCAAGGGAGGCAAGCTGTGGAAAATTATAAAGTTTTCGTTAATTAAATACGAAAGCTAGGCCCTGTATACTTTCCGCTGATAATTAACTTTTAGGGCACAATAATTGGATATCAATCTAATCATCAATGGAAGATTTTCATATTCCTTGGGAAACTTAAATTGGTTAGGCCATAATTCAATGTTGTGGGACAACTATTGTCGACTTTATTACTTTCCCCAAAATTATTTGCAAGGAATTTATTATTTCTATTCACTAATTGCTATCGAACGTACGGTTTTTACGAAATTAAATCAATTACTGCCAACCAACTTATAAACAATAAGTTTTTTTTTTCTTGGGGGGACACGTTATCTCTCCATACAAGCATGCTACTAATTTGAGAGGGCATAATTTATAATTCAATTATTGAAATGGTGGTTAAAACTTTACAAATGCGTTTTATTAGTTTGATTTTATAAAGAATATCCGCTCATTGTAACCAGTCAAGATTATTTTTGTAATCTAATTAGATTTGAGATTTTTTATTTCATCGAAGTTTTATTATTTATATGGGTTTAGCTTGTTATTTTGAAATATTTCTGCAAATTATGAAATTCAAAGTTTGGAAAGAAAATACATTATATACATGCGAATCATATGCATGGTTTGATGCAAAAAATACTATGCTAGCTAAATGAAGTACTCATACAATATTTTAAACGTGCTACAAGTACAAAACATAATGTTTGACTTTAATTAATCGAATTCAATAACTCTACCTATAACTTTGCAAAGCACTGGCCAAAATATGACGATCTCAAGCATACATGTGTTTTCACGAGCTGCTGACAATCGAAAATGGAGATTCACTTTCCCGAAGACTCAGTCATCTTTCTCCAAAAATGCTCCTCTTCTAACTACAAAGCTTTTACAGTGTTCAATTTTCTTTTATATATGGCTTCAACATCGTTGTCATCTACTGCTCCCAAACCTCTCACTCTAGTCACACATGAAGGATGTCTCAGAAGATCAAATTAAGGAACAAGGGAAATTTAGAATTATTTATTTATTTATTACTTGGTATATAGTGAATCCCAGTATTTATATAAAAAAAACATTTCAATATAAAAACTTAACTTGTTTGATAAGAATTTAAAATATGATTTATTTTATTTTTTAATAATTTTAATTAACTCGTACTACATAAAAATAATGCTAACGATGTCGTTTGGTAATAAATAGTCATAGAATAAGTGGATTAAGGATTTTGTGTAAATTAATTAATCTATGTACATGAAAATTAATTAATGGCCCAATTGGATTCTACTTAGGATACCATGCATCTTCAAAATGTATCAATCTCATTTCGCATGGAATAAATTAATTATATTCTCTAATTAAGTGTGCGTGACTTCCTGTTGGTAAGAAAAAACTAATGCTGATTAATTAATTAATTAATTATGTAGGTATTAGACTGAAGCTGGAGACAAAAGGCTCGTGATATCAGAAGAAGACAAATGGCTTTGAGCGTTTCATAACTTTCGAAATGTCTTTGAAGAACGTTCCATTATTATTTTTTTCTGGGTGCTTCAAGGTTGCTCTATCTCGTACACCTCTCCTTTCCATTTGTTTATTTATTTACACCATCTTCTCCTTTTTTTTCTCTGTATTGATCCAAGAGAAAGTCTGAGAAACTCAAAACATAGACTCATTAGCTCCCACACCTTTTTGCTTTTGCTTCACTCTCTTTACATATCAAATTGTTGATATTTATGTGTGTGTGTGTGTACACAAACATTGTTATAGTATTACAATTTGAGAGGCAGGCCGAGGTGTGAGAGATGGATAGAGAGGTTTTCGAGGGAGAGAGTGAAAGACACACATGCAATTGCTTGATGAGTGGGTGCTCCACGCCATGCCCCCATGCAGATAAGCACAATCATTGCATTTTCATTTAATAAGTGTAGAGAGCCAAGTCAACTAACAAGTGCTGAACAAGGCTTTGTTATGGACCGGAAAAACTCCACGCTAGTCCTGTGTTGATGAGTTAAGATGGTTGCAAAAAAAATAAAAAAAAAATTAAGCTAGATAGTACCGTTTGAAAAACTTTTGTCAAAATAGCAAAATTTAAGATTACTATAGTTTAGGATCACAATATTTAATAAATATCTTTATTTTTTAATACGATAACTTTCATGTCGTGCTTTAAAAAAATAATAACTTTACATGTTACGATTCTAAATCGCGACATGTTATAAATTTTATATTTTCCCCTGTATCATAAAACACAAGAACATAATTCCACCCTTTCTCTTTAAAAAATCGACACCAACAACTTTTTTTTCTCTTAAAAACCTACAATTTTGTTATGATTTTTAGGTTCTTCAATTTACCTTTGTCATGAACCAAATTAATTGTAAGATTAACAAAATAAATAATCATGAGAATTGGAGTTGTTGTTATGCAATTTAACCTAAATTCATACGACATGAAAATGAGATGTAATTCACCATAAATTTCTTAAGAAACCTTCAAATATATAGGATGAAACGAGATTTGGCTGCTGAAATTTCACTGATTATGGGGATTTGCTGCTAGAACTTATAGTTATTTTTTTGGTTGTCGCGATTTCAAAACATGATATATAAAAAAGTCGCAGTTCTCGAACATAATATTTAATTGATCTTGTGGTTTAAAAAAAACACATAAAAAAGTCGCATTAAACATAATATCAATTAAATATCATATTTAAGAAGTGAGACAAACTCAAACCATGTTATTTCATTAATATTCTTGCAGTTATATTATTTCACAAAAAAAAAAGTTTTTTATGCTAAATGCCCAAAATAGCCCGTCCAACCATGTTTAATTTCAATTTATTATTATTCGAAGTTCAAACATTAGGGAGTCCATACTTAATTATATCAATTTAATGTATAGAGATTCTGCTTAAAATCTAATTGAGAAATATTTAACTTCAATGAATAAAAACTAACCCAAATTACCATTATAACTAAAACCAAAAAATAATAATTATACATTAGACTAAAATCAAATGACGGGCTCATTTATCCATGGTATGTTGCGACTCTTTCTGAATTTCAAGCCCGTCCAACAGAGGGCTTTGGGGGCCGTACTGTTTAAAGATTTTTACATAAAAAGGACACAAGTTTTGAGTCCAAACATGTATAGAGAAGTCCAGAATCCCGCAAGGCTCTAATTAACATGGAGAAATTGAAGGAATGTTTTCAGTGCTCAAGTCGAAGAAATTAATTTCAGCTCAAATTCTTCACTTCATCTACGAGAATTTAGTTTCTTTGCTTACCACTACGTCCAAATTTAGTCGAAGAAATTTAGTTTCCATTGCAATAGTACCCTTGGAAAAAAACATTATGGATAAAATATATAATAACTTCGAAAATGATTTTTCCATAATTGATGGTTGTATTTTGAAGGTCAACGATTGCAGCCTGTAGGTTATAATCAAGGTGGCATAAAAAAAAATGGGAGGAAAAAAAAAGATATGTTTAAGTAGTTAACATTACTTTTTTAAAGTGCTTTTTTTGTTATTTTTTAAAATATTTTTCACTTATAAATTTATTAAAATAATATATTTTTTATTTTTAAAAATTATTTTTATTATCAACATATCAAAATGATCTAATAATATCAAAAAATATATTAATTTTTTTAAAAATAAAAAAAATTAATTTAAAAAAGAATACTTAAAAAACGCTGACTTTTTGCACCATAAATGTGCCTGATTTGACTCCACGGTTATTCGTCCCGGAGGCTCAGGGGTGGTTTGGTCTTAGCTATGGTATGGTTTGGATTTGAGGCTCTAAGAGCATCTCCAATGGAAAATGCCATATTGAAGAGCTAAATCAAGAAAATAGCTTTTTGAATAGTATAAATATAACTTTTTGAATTATATGCATTCCAATGGTAAAAAGCTATTTAGAAAAACTATTTATATTTTAATATATTTCATGTTAAATTAATTTTAATATAATTATATAACTAATTTAGATATTTTATATATAATATAATTGTGATGTTATTAATTATATAATTAATATGAGTAATTTATAAAAGTAATATAAAATTAATGAAGTAATATGAAAGTTAAAAAATATAATTTAAAATTAAATTTAAAATTTAATTATATGAATATTTTTAATTTTAAGTTTTATATGTTATTGTTAAAAATTTAATTTTTTAAAAGTTTTTTATGTTTTCATAATTTTCAAGTTTTTTTATGTTTTTTTTATTATGTTTGTTATCTTTAAAGTTAATTAATCCTACTTGTTATTGTTAAGTGTTAGAGGAACTTTAAAAAAGTATTATGAATTGATATCAATTTCATAACAATGTATTTAAAATAACCAAGAATTTTTTACATATTTAATTAAAAATATTTTTTTTCTATATTTTAAAAAAAATAATAACTGTTGGCCAACTGCTATAAAAATAGCCGTTGGCCATTATGGTCATTTCTATAGTTAAATGTAGAAATAGCTGTTAAGAAAATAAAAAGTCATTTTTACTATTAGTTTACCTCTTCCATTAGAATGTAAATAATAGAGAAATAAAAGGTAAAAACCATTTGGCTCTTCATTTGACTCCTTCGTTGGAGCTGCCTAAATTTAAAAAAAGTTAAGGATTACAGGAAATTGGTGACAACCCAGCAACGAACTAGCTGCAAATTAACAGAGACTCAAAATTAAGATTCTAAACTTCGAGCCCTAAATGGATAAAATTGCGCGTATTAAATGTAGGATTTGATAAACCAGAGGGAGTAAATTATTTATTTCTTCGAAATACAGGGATGGGGTAATAATTTCCTCTAACAAGAATAATGTGGTTGCTATACGTGAGGTTAGCAACCCAATTAATTAAAGCTTATACTGCATGTATGTATTGGCCTCAAATCAAAAATCGGTTGGAGGCCAAGCATTAATGCAAGTGTCAATGGCAGTAAATATATAAACTCTAGTAAATCTCCTCCCGAGAATACATTGGTTGGCACTTGTATGTGTGTTTGTGTGAGAGGTGTTCGTTCTCGTCGAGTAGCACTTGCGAGGACTTTCTATGGCTAAAATTCCTTTTTTATTTTTATTGTATAGTTAGAGGCACTGTAGTGTCCTTTTTATTTTAGAGCGACATATATGATTATTGGTGGCTTGATTTATAGTCGACAACACTTTTTTTTTTCTCTCATCTTTCAAAATTCACGCTATCCATGCAAGATTTCATTGTTGTCATCTAATTTACAAATATCGCTAATTAGGTTCTTTTTGTTTTGATTTTTAATTTTTATTCTTGATTTTTTTGTAAAATTTTAATTCATTTTCAATTTTATCCTTCAATTCCAATTTGAAATATGTTATTTTTTCAATTTAATTCTCATTCTTTCGATTATTATTTTTTGTTCCTTTTATTGAATTAGGTTTTTTTTCAATCGCGCCCTTTAATTAATTTTATTTTTTATTTCAATTTTGATTTTTCATCTTTTGATTGTTTTAGATTTTTTTGGATCATTTTATTAAATTGATTTTTCTTTTCTTTTTCACCCTTTAATTAAACATAAAATTTATCTTATATTTCAATTTTGATCATTATTTTTTTATGCTATTTTTTATTTTGAATCCTTTTGTCTAATTGATTTTTTTTTTAATTTCATCCTTCAACATTTGATTGACTGAAAATTGAGTTTCAACGTTTTTTTAGATAGGATGCTTCCAATCTAATGACATAAAAAATCTTCCCTACCCAACTTCTTACCTAGCCTAAATTTAAAATTAAATCGTGTGAAAGTTTCTCCGTCATGACCCAGTTGACTTGGTTAATCTAAATGCAACTCGGTCACCTGGTAAACAAAATATAACGATGAAATTGACAGAAAAAATCTATTGATCGATAAATCTCTTTGCCTAGCTCAAATTTAAAATAAAAGTATGTAAAAGTTATTTTCACGTGATCCAATCAACTTGACTATTTGAAAGACAACACGAATAGTTATTAAAAAAAATTCTGAAGATGAAATCAATGATGGAATTAAAAAGAAGAAGATTAAGAATTGAAAAGGAGAAAGAAAGAGGGGATGAGTTGAAATGTAGGCTATGTTTGTTTCTTGGAAAATGGTTTTCGAGAAATCACTTTCCAAACTTTTCTATATTTATTTGTCATTAAGAAAGTTAGTCAACAGAAAACACCTTTTAGTCAAAGAAAAATTTGGCTTGGTTTCTAGAAAAGTGTTTTCTTGGAAAATTTGGGCGGAAAACACTTTCCGGAAGTTGTGAAAAAATTAGAAATGTCATATTATTTGCTGATTATATCAAATTTGATCTTCAAACTTTTGATTGCTATATATATTTTGTTTTGAATATTTATTTTTTAATTTCATCTCTTAAAATTTAATTTTTATATTAACTTTGGTCCTCATTTTTATAATTTTATTTGACTTTTTCTTATCATTTTTTATTGAAATTTTTTATCTATCAAATTTGGTCCTCATTCTTTTGATTGTTACTTATTTTATTTGAAATAATTTATGAAATTTTAATTATTATTATTTTAATTTCTTCATTTTTAATTTTTTTTATTTTTTAATTTGATCCTATTATTTTGATCATTATTTATTTTATTTGAGATAATTTGTGAAATTATATTTTTTTTCAATTTCATTCTCATTCAACTTTTTAATTTATAAGATTTGTTCCTTATTATTTTAATAAAATTGAGAAAAATAAAACATTAATAAATTATTTTTCATCTTATTTTCCATGACATAATCAAACACCGGAAAATGTTTTTCAACTTATTTTTCATTGCACTATCAAATATTAAAAAATAATTTATTTTCTTAAAATTTATTTTCTTAAAATTCATTTTTTTTAAAAAAATACTTTTTCAAGTAAATAAACAGAGCCATAGAGAGAGTTAAGTTTTTGAAGTTTTGTAGCAGAGGAGGGTAAAACCCCCTGCATTAGACAGAACACTAAAGCACTTTCTAAGGCCCTTTGGGCTAAGAAGTAGCCTAAGAACACAAGTTATTAGAAGAAAGCCCAAATTTGGGGAAGCCAGCAACTAGTGTCAGAAAGAGAAGCGAAATCTCTAAACATGTGGTCGTGTGGCACCAAAGCAGCTAATGTGCCTTATCTAGTACAGTTGTGGACCTTGTGGTCGTTATAGTTTTAACAGTCCTCTCGCATCACCAAACCATTCATAATACCATCAAAGTATACTCAGTTTCCTGTCCAAGAATCATCAATCCATGGCTTCCTCTACGCTCTCCCCTGCCACTCCCTCACAGGTAAAGAAAAAGAAAAAATCCCAACAAACATTGATTATTCTTGAACTTAATTTCCTTCTCTTTGATGTTTTGGATTGAATTATGTGTTTTTGTTTTTGTTTTTGTTTTGTGTATTAGCTATGCTCTAGCAAGAGTGGCATGTTCTCTCCTACACAGGCGGTGTTTGTGAAACCAACAAGGACAAATATGGTGTTAAAGGAGAGAGGAATGAGAATTTCATGTCAGGCTACAAGTGTTCCTGCTGATGATAAAGTGCCTGACATGGGTAAGAGGGAGCTTATGAATCTGCTTCTTTTGGGTGCTCTTTCACTCCCCACTGCTGGCATGTTGGTTCCTTACACCTATTTCTTTGTCCCTTCTGGGTAAGAAATCTTCTTCTTCTTCTTCAAATTTAGTTTGGTTTTTTCCTTTATTTTAGATTTTTTTTTGTTAATTTCCCCTTGCTTAGTTAATAGGTTCTTCAATGGAAATTTTGATTCTCTAAAGGGCATTCTTTCTAATATTCCACTAATGATGTCTCATAGCTAAAATCAGCTTGAGAAGTAAAGAAATTCCGATGCGGTGTTTAAGTTTATAAATTATTTCTTTGAGATTAACCTTGCTTGCTAAGTTCTAAGTTGCCTCATATATACAATTGCTATAGTTTATTTGTTTAGGGATTAAATTTCTGGCCATTAGCAACCATAACATGCCTGCATTTCGTTGGGACGTTGCTAAATACAAATTACTTTTCCTTGCTGTAATTGGAAAAATTTATCAGGCTCGGAGGAGGTGGTGGTGGTACCGTTGCCAAGGATGCCCTTGGAAATGATATCATTGCAGAGCAATGGCTTAAGACTCATGGCCCTGGTGACCGAACCCTTTCTCAAGGATTAAAGGTACTGACAGCTTTCCTTTCCTTTCTTAAAGCACATGTTTTTCATTGCATTTCCCTTTCTTATTGTATAAATTCGTTGTACACTGATTGGTCATTAGAAGGAGTATATTTTCTGTTTATTAACTTGTCAGAAAATGTTACACCTTTGGTTCTAATTTTCTTTCAAGTTCTTATTAGAAGTTGGTCATGCATTGTAAGAGATGTTGGCTTGGATCCAATCATTGCTGTGATGCTGTCTTGCTCTAGCGTAAAACAGAGCTCGTTATATGTTTGCACTTGAGCCAGTGAGATATTTGTGAAATTGCTGTCACACTTCTACACGGGGTAGTATCGTTGTAAGCAGACCTATAAAATGTTGCAAACTAAATCAATTTTTGTTCCTTGTGAAAAGAATCTGTGGAGATTGTCTAAAATGGTGAGAAAATTAGTGTTGTTTCATATTCAGGAATTTCAGTATCATATCTTCAAATGTTTTTTGAGGATCTATTTTAACAAAACTGATATTACTTGCAAAAACACAATCATGCGGCGCTCAAACATTGATTTCTATCAACTTCGGATACTCTGAAATAATTTGCAATACTGATAAGTGAAAATCATTTGGATTGTTTTTTATGGATTTCAGGGAGATCCAACCTACCTTGTTGTGGAGAAAGATAGAGTTCTTGCAACTTATGGAATTAATGCAGTCTGCACACACCTTGGGTGTGTCGTGCCCTGGAATCAAGCTGAGAAGAAGTTCATCTGCCCCTGCCATGGATCACAGTACAATGACCAAGGAAGAGTTGTCCGAGGACCTGCTCCTCTGGTAAGTCAAACATAACTTTCCTTTTATTTCTTGGTGGATTACTCTATTTTAGATGATAAAAGAACAACAACACTTCTTTAAAATCAACAACCAGCAACAGTTTGCTTGCTCTAACGATTTTTGAGTTCTCCCTGGCAATAACCACCTTCAATATCACTTCTCTGTGCAGTCATTGGCACTGGCTCACTGCGACGTAGACGACGGCAAGGTGGTCTTCGTTCCATGGGTCGAAACAGATTTCAGAACCGGAGATGCTCCATGGTGGTCTTAAACCTCTTGTTCAATCAATCATCAAATGTTTCATATATTCAAGACGCGAATCGGTTTGTTTTGCAACAATGCCAAAACATCCTTTTGTCATAGAGGCATGCTATGTGAATTGGAGCTCATAAGATGTAAGGATAACCATATGATTTAAGCATGGATAATCTTGTGATGCTTGACAATCTATTCTTTGTACCTAAATTCTATTGCATTATCATTTATGTCCGTCGCCATGGAGCAATGGCAACCATACATGTTATCTGTAGCTGCCATACATGCCAATTGATCAATAGTATCCTTACTGTTTTCAAATCTAGGAGATCAAATCTATCCCGCAATAACATTCTTAAGTCAGGAATTCTAATCCTGTTAGCTCTTGTTGAGAACTTCTACTGTAACTTTGAAAGCTTGGTTCTCATCAGTTGCACGATACATTTACCACCTCTCTCATGCCATTCTGCAATATCTCAAAACAAATCCCTTATCAAAATTAATAATAATAATAATAATAAAAAAACAGGATGTGACTCATGAAGAAGGAGCCATGGTGGGTGAACAAATGATATGTTGAGCGACCCGAGCTCTCTTATTCTAATGACTGTCTATGAGAAAGGGGTGATTTGACAGTGTATAGGATGGACAGAGTTCTTCAACACCTAAAGTCTTATGTCATTTTTCAATATATCAGAACGAGTCTCTTGTCAAAATTAATAAAAATTAAGATATGTCCCATGAGCTATATGAGCAATGGTGGTTGATCCAATAAAGTGTAGTATTCGAGAGTAATAATTATTATTTTAAATATTTTTTATTTAAAAATATAATAAAATAACTCTTATCATTTTAAATTATAAATGATAGAACGAGGGTTCTTAAACCTAAAAGTTGCTAATATGATATATTCTGAAATGTTTATTTCATAAAACTCTTCTTGAAAAAATTGTCTATAACACTATTTAAATACAAGAAAAAAATCTTAACTAGTAAAATTTTAATTAAATTTAAAGTTATAATCTAAATAAATAAAAAAAATAAAAAAAATGAAACAAAATCTTCTGCTTCTAAATACTTGGGTTCTCAAACTTAAGGTTATAACCCTTCATTATATAGAAAATTAATCTAATATATTCTAAAAGATTTATTTCATAAATTCTCTTTGAAAAAATAGTCTAAAAGGATGTTAAAATACAAGAAAAACATCCTAAATAGTAGAATTTTAATTGAATTGAAAGTTCTATCTAAATAGGAAAAATAACAAGAAAGTTAAAGAAAATTCTAATACAGTATCTTTCGGGGCTTGATTTGGGTAAAAAAAAATCTAGCAAACTACACGCTCCTAATATGATTAGAACTTTAAAATGATATGATAAAGTTTCAGCTAGAACTATATTTTGTCTATTTTTATTAGATTACACGTTGAATTCTTTTAAAATTTCTCAAAACCTAGAAAATTATAACTATTAAAAGAGTAATATATTAAAAATAATTAGGCCAAGAATAATAATCCCAACCTTTGTTTTTCAGCGGTAGGTGATATTATTCGGATTAAGCCCTAGGTAATTAATAAATACTAACCTTTTGAGCTCACTATTAAGAAATCCATGCTACCCTGTTATTAAATATTTTTTATTATTAATTATGGCATATAGTACGTGAGGGCACAGGATGTATCCAAATTCTGCATCGTGCTCTACTACCCTCAGGAGATTTATCAAATATTTCTCATCTGGGGTGGAATCTGACCCATTCTCAAATAGTAACGAGTGTGTGGAAAGCCTGTTTAAATGCTACTTGAAGAAGAGTCCAATACCTCTACTTAACAACAAAATTTTAAGAATAAATAAAATATATTTATTAATTATAATTTATGAAACAAAAATTATATTCATTTAATAACAAGTTTTAAATATGAAATGAAAATTGTTCAGGCTCTACTTGTTATACATACGTAAAAAAATAAAACATTTCTTAAATATTTTAAAAAGTCTTATTTATAGTTTTGCTTTGATAAAAATCTTTATTCATTTTAAACTGGTTTTGAGTTTGTGTTTGATATTATAATAACTTGGTATTGATATTTGGAAAAGAAGGTTTTAAAAAACCAACAAATCATAGCTTCTTTTTTTCCGCCAAGATTTCAAGAAAAAATTCTTAGTAGGACTCCTAAAATTATAACATATATTAATTAACTAAATACTTTATAATATATAGTTGGGTAAAACACATACCGCTATGACGCTAAATGAAGCCAAACCCAATCTTTAATCTTTAATATTGTGGTGTATTGAAGGGATCCACTATTGCCCAATACTTGTGAATATGAAAAAGAAACTTGTACTCATGCCATCGCATGTCATCCTTACTTAAGAATGAGTTAATATATATATTGTATTCTTCAAGTTAGAGGATATCCTCTTGCACGTAAATTAAGATAATTTTAATTGGTATAGTTTAATTGGTTAAATTTTAAGTTAATAATTAAAAAATATTAATTTTAATTTCATAAATTTTAAAGCCATTAAAAACATATATGATTATTAATTTTAGAACTTATGAGATTAGTCAAAATATACACAAATTAATCCAAACATTCACATTAATAAAAAAAAATATTTTTATTCAAGAAGAAACAAAATAATAATATTAAGTTAATTTATAATATTTTGAATTATATTTAAATTAGTGATTGAAAGTTGAAAGAGAAAATAAATTAATTTTTATTTATTGGCCCAAATCCGATGAAAAATAGTCAACTGTAAGAAATGTCAGCTTGACTCTCGGATTATCCAATAACGGTGTTCACACGTCTTAATGAGTTTGCAGGCCGGAAAACTTATCCCACAAGAGAAAACCTTTTTTTCTTTCTCCTTTTGGATGAATGAATTAAAATTTTCAGTTGTGAAAACCAGAAGTGTTCACATTTTCTACTGAAAATGCAAATGCAAGTTCTTCAAATCCAAGAAGGAAAGAAAAACGAAGATAGTTGAAATAAAAGAAAATGTTCTTCATCTCCCTAAAAGTAATTCATTTTTAAAATTGATTCAAAGATAAATTTATTTATTTTTATCTTTTTAACTTAATATATTTGTTTTTTTTATTTATGTATTGGAACACTAACCGAACATATAATTATTAATGGTAAAAAAAAATGTTTTTATTCTGATAATTGATATATGTACTAGAACTCATCAAGAGAATTATTGACCGATTAAAGCGGATAATTTTTTTTTGTTTTGCATGCATGATCCGTTTGTAAAAATATCGATAAATTTATTAATAACAAAATTATTAACATACTAGAAATTATCAATGAGTGTTTTTTCAACAAACAATTTATGTTCGTAATTCCGTCGATAAAATAATCACAGATAAAATGATAGTATAAACACCGACATAAATTTTTGTCAACAAAACTATTAAATCTAATAGTATATCTTGTTCTTAATTTTATTAAATATAATGGGACAGTAAAATTAGAATTCATGATCTCTTGATCAACAAAATTTTAATATCATATTAAAAAATAATTTTAATTTAAAAATTTAAATTATTAGATAAAACATAAAATATAATTTATATTATTCTTTGATATAAAAAAATAATATTTTTCATACAACAAAATTGATTTGAAAATACCATCGTATCATTAAAAGAAATCACATTAATAGTTTTGCTGGTTAATTTGACGTGCAAAATCTTGACACTCAAGAAAATGAAGTATTTGGTTCCATGACGGCAACGCCACCTGCTCCTAAAATGTGAACACATAGACTTTCTCTTCTCTTTTATGTAGCACTCCAAGAAGTCATATCCATGTTGGTAATGATTGATTATATATTGATATGGTATATTTTAAAAAAATTAATAATCCTTTTTAGATATTATAATTCTTAAATTTAAATCTAATAGATAAAAAAAGATATTTTTTTAATCATGAAATCAAAACAGGGATATATAAATATATATTTTAATCATCATGTCAATACAAGGACAAGGCTTCCTCATTTTAAAATTTCATTTGCGGGATCCACAAGGATTTTTCTTTCGATTCAGACGGTATTCCCATGAAAGCTCCTAGAAAACAGCCATCCCTGCCCCCGTTTTTTTTTTAATGGCTTTCTAGCGATGGAGTAAATTTCAACTCAAACAAGTAAACATTAAAATCACATGCATAGACCTTTATACATTGGATCCAATCCACCCGCCAAATTGATTTTTTGTTCTATGACCAATTGTAGCTCAATACCCTCAACTTGGAAATAAAATGCTTAAAAAAAGCACTCGAAAAAACCCACTTCACCAAAGATGGGTGTCCAAGTTAATCAATTTTGGTCTAATATAGATCACTATTCCACATTATATAATTTTGCACCATTATTCATATCAGACTTGCTACTCTATGACATAAATTTGAGGCATTCTACAATGCTTTTGGAAGGGGAAAAAAAAGGGAAGAAATATTGGTCTTATATTGCCTTTCCAAAACAATTTCTTTTGTTTTTAAAATAATTTTTCTAAGCAACTTAATTGAAAGATTGATAGGAAAACAGCAAAATAATACCGATTCTAATCCTGATTAGATTCTATAAGCGGTGCATATAAATATAGTTCCTATCTCGACATAAATAAAACTCAATGTTTAGGGGGGGGGATTAAAGACACATTGTGCATCTAAATTTATTCATAGTTATTTTGATAGTGTTTAATTACTATCTCAAAATAAATAAAAAAATAAAGTAATTAAAATAAAGGAGACATATCTCATGCTCTTTCTATTTTAAAAATACAAAAATTACTTTATAATTATTTCAACAATAAATTTATTTTATATCTATATTTTCATCTCCACAAATAAATATATTTTTGTATTTTTTTTTACCTGTCACTTATCTTTTGAAATACTAACAAAAAAATAAGGAGAATGGTCATTAAAAAAATGAGTCGTAAAAAAAATGGGCATAATATAATTTCTTGTTCGTTTTTACAAAACCGGCCTTGACCTTGATCATGTTACTCAGCTGATTATTATACTTGTTTTGAGTCAAGTCTCAATCCATGCCGCAAAAAAAGTTAGAACACACAAGTATAAAAACAGATGAAGTTGCTGCCGCACAAGTCAAAAGCAGAACAGAGAAAAAGAAAAAAAAAGAGAAAAAGAGAACGTAGACTTCTGAGTCAGTGACTGGATAAGTAAGTAATCTTACCTGTCTTTTTTCGTTATTTTTAACATAAGAGAACTGCCAGTTTGGTCAGAATTTTGGGGCTTAAAAGATCTTCTATCTAACATCGGAATCTTCAAACTTCAAATCCCTCTTTGAAAACGTTTCTTATATTCTCTCCTTTTTATACTAAACAACACAGATTCCAAATTCTATTAAAAATTAAAGCTTCTCATGTGATACGTGCTCCCTTTTAAAAGGGTAAGTCTAATTTTTCATGCATGCATATATATGTATGTATATTATGATGTCTATTGAGAGGAAGGGAATTGATGCTTGATTATTTTCTTCAAGAAATTCTGGATCTTGGAAGGTTTTGTTTTCTTTTTGTTGTGTAATTTATTGATATGATGGTTGATGGAATTTGGTAGCTTCAGTTTTTTGTATAATAAATTCTTGACCGATCAGTTCAGATATCTTCTTACAATTCTTGTTGTGATGATGATGATATTTGACTAAGGTTATTAAATGGGCTTTTCACACTACAATAATTGAAAGCACCTGTGTGTTGCTTTCTTTTTGTTTACTTTATTAGGGAGAAAGCATATTTTTAAAGATAAGAGAGGAAGAAAGTATAGGGGTCATGGTCATGGAAATATTATGTGATCCCCAATTGGTTTTCAAATTTATTTTTAGAACTTCTTGATGATGTTTGATTTCCATCTGGTTTATTTAGGCAAGGTTTCTGACTTTCACAGATTTAGCATATACCTTGTTGTTCAATCTCTTGTAGTGCTAAGTTGTAGTGTATATTTGCAGGAGATATTTGAAAGCAATCAACTATGGCAGCACTTGATGGCAGCGAAGCTCCTGCTAAGCTTAAGGTTTGTTATTTCAATCCGTTGGTTGATTGAAGTAGGAAACTTTGCAACAAGGTAAAGTCTATTTTCTTGAAGGAATTTCTGATATGCTTGCGCCTTCAATGCAGGGAAAGTATGCTGCTATGTTAGTATGTTGGCTGCTTGGAATTGGTTGCCTCTTTTCATGGAATAGTATGCTCACAATTGAAGATTATTATGTTTACATTTTCCCGGTATTTCCCTTCTCTATTTGCTGCGATTTTTTGTTGGTTTCAGCTTGTTTTGGATCTTTCCATATCGCTGTTTTGTTGATGCTTTAATTTGGATGTTTGACAAGCCAGCTCTTAAAAACTGGAGATGACGAACTGTTGGTGCCTAAATAATTTGTTAGGTGTTTGTTAGAACAAATATAGAGTTGTCTTGAACACAATTTTGTCACCACACACACACACACACACATATATGTATATATAAACCCTTACTGATTCCTGTATATGACCTTGACTTCGACTTTTTCGCTGATGAAGCTACTGAAACTTGTGAAGTTTTTATGTCACTGTGAATGGTGATTGCCTGCAGTGTTCTTCAGAATTTCTTTTCCACTGCAGAGAACATACATAGTTCTTGTGAACTATTCTCCTTTTGTCGAAACGGTGCTGATTGGGCTCTGATAATGATAAGTAATGAGAAAGGTCCTTTTTCACAATGCAATGCCAATTTTAGATGCATGGTTTAAGAAATTATGGATGTCTGGTACAAGCATTTATACCTTCTTCATTATTTGTTGATTTATTCAGCATTTATTTGAACTGAAAGTCGATGTATTATTCGAAAGTGTGCAGTGCTCTGCCAACTCGTTTTTATTTCCCAACTCTTCACACTTGAAGTTTTCTTTCCTTTAAAGCTTAATGGCATATTAAATGCTGTGGGCATCTTATAATGGCTGCATATTGGATTGTGTAGATGGTTGATTTGACACTAGTTTTTGTTTCGTTATGCAGCACTACCACCCGTCAAGGGTCCTTACTCTTGTATATCAACCCTTTGCCCTTGGTACAATTGCAGTGCTGACATACAATGAGGCAAAGATCAATACCAGATTGAGGAACTTATTTGGATATGCTCTTTTCTTCCTCAGCACTCTTTTGGTTTTAGTAGTGAGTATTCTTTCATCTTTAGATTTCCACGTATCTCATTGTCTTACTTCATTAATTATATGCACGTAAACTATGTTTCAATCCTTTTTTTTCTTTGTTTTGCTGCCACAGTTGGATTTAGCTACATCGGGAAAAGGAGGTATTGGAACTTTCATTGGAGTTTGTGCAATTAGTGGTGCTTTTGGAGTCGCAGATGCGCATGTGCAGGGTGGGATGGTTGGCGACCTTTCTTTCATGCAGCCTGAATTTATTCAGGTCAGCCTGAAATGTTTCGTGTGCATCGATGGTTCCACAAATGTTTGATTCTGATTTGATT
This sequence comes from Populus tremula, assembly GCA_964019445.1. NCBI lineage: Eukaryota > Viridiplantae > Streptophyta > Magnoliopsida > Malpighiales > Salicaceae > Populus > Populus tremula. Next base: position 927,465 of record CAXHTJ010000011.1, read on the forward strand.
GAGTTAATCTTTTTTCTTGTTTAAATTTTTGCAGTCTTTCCTTGCTGGTTTAGCAGCATCCGGGGCTCTAACCTCTGCATTGAGGCTAATTACAAAAGCAGCATTTGACAATTCTCAGGATGGTCTTCGCAAGGGAGCCAGTATGTTCAATCCCCTTTTGATTTTGCTTCATGTAATTTTCATTTCAAAAAGTAGTAACGAAAAATGAAACTGCATTTTTTTTCTTGGAAAACTGTTTTCTGATGACATTTCAATAGTTGTACCCCCAAAAACCAGTATTAATGCTCTGTCTTTTGTTTGATATGTCTGTCCTTCATGTGGGCTAAAAGAGTATATTCTCTCGCGCTTAAGTTTCTATCTCAATTAAGTTTCCTACTTGTGTTGTATTTGAGAGTTCTCCTATTCATTTCAAGTCACTGCTGGCTGATCCAAGTTACCATGGAAATGTTTAAGCATGCTCACTGATACAATCTGGGTGATTTATGACTATATAGTTTCATCTCATTTCACTCAAATTTCCATTTTTAGTTCTTTTGGAACTCAGGGGCATGTTACCATATATACATGGAGAAACAATGACATTAATTCTCTTGCTTAGTAGTTGGAGCAGCAGCTTTTGGAATTTGATTCAATGACATGAATAATATATTATCTATGCCCTTTGTAAATTATTGGTTGAGGTTGAACACAAATTCATTCTCTTGAACTTTCCTAAATAGTGTTAGCAAGTAACTATTGTACTGCCATGTATGTATACTTGCGGAAAATAATTCTTGACAAATCGTGGTTCTAAGAAATATTATACTCTTCAATTTCTGCCAATTCGGTTTCTATGGCTAACAGTTTTCCACCATTTATTGCAGTTCTATTTTTTGTGTACCTTTTTTGAGCTTCTCTGTGTTCTTCTCTATGCTTACATTTTCCCCAAACTGGACATTGTGAAGCACTACCGCTCCAAGGCAGCCTCAGAAGGATCAAAAACTGTTTCAGCTGATCTTGCTGCTGGTGGCATTCAAACATCGCTCAAACCGGAAGTATATCTCCTTCCCTTGGTGTATTTATGAAACAAAATGCTTATGGTATTTCCTTTATCCTGAAGACCTTGTAATTATAACAGGCCCAAGAAGATCCAAAACAACTGGAGCGGCTGAGCAATAAGGAGTTACTATTGCAGAATATTGATTATGCAATTGATATGTTACTGATATATGTCCTGACACTGTCTATTTTCCCTGGATTCTTATCTGAAGACACTGGAACACACAGTTTGGGTGGATGGTAAGTCTCAGTTTAATTTGGTATCTTGGAGGTAATTTCAATAGCAAACATTCTTCCAAATGAGTGTGTTCTATATGTTCAGAATCTCTAAATCTTGTGCTATGTTAGGTATGCGCTTGTATTGATAGCAATGTATAATGTGTGTGATTTAATTGGGAGATATATTCCACTCCTGAAATTCTTGAAGTTGGAGTCCCGGAAAGGTCTCATGATAGCCATTCTCTCTCGCTTCTTGCTCGTCCCGGCTTTCTATTTCACTGCCAAGTATGGAGACCAGGGCTGGATGATAATGCTAACATCTATCTTGGGGTTAACTAATGGTTACCTCACTGTGTGTGTCCTTACTTCCGCACCGAAAGGTTACAAGGTTTGTTCGCAACATGATTCTCATGAGCATCTGTTTCCTGTAATGATTTTGTGTAGTGCTGAATGAAATTTACTAAAATAAATATCATTTTTTCATTTTTAGGGACCGGAGCAAAATGCGTTGGGAAATCTGCTTGTATTGTTTCTTCTTGGTGGAATCTTTGCTGGGGTTACTCTTGACTGGTTGTGGCTTATAGGCAAGGGATGGTGAACATGGAACTTAGATATTGAAGTAGGGAGTGTCTTTTTATACTTAGCCAGTTTCAGATTTACGGAATGATGATTAATTTATGAGGAGATTGCAAAGTGTATTGTTCTGAACCAATCTTTATTACAGTTCCAACTCTCTTTTGTACAGTTCTCCTAGACAAATAGAAGAATCGATTGTTTCTCTTACAACATTTATGCTCCAGAAACTAGCTGATGAGCAGTGCTAATCAATTACAAATTAGGCTTTTATGTTGTTCTTTCTTTAATTCTGTGTGTCCCTCAAGAGGATGAGGATTGATGCTTCTTTTGAACAACATTTCCTGCTATTATTAACAAGAAATTAATCCGGCTCTTGGAAGCTTTTGTGTGCCTTTTCTTGCAAGTAGAAGTAAATGATGATTGAAGTTTGTACAAAGTGGCTTATTTTTCTGTATAATATATTCATTAGAAGGTAGAGAGTGCTTGATTGCTCCAATTTGTATACAATCTTTTGGTCTCAATAGTCAGGTTTCCTCGAGAATTTTCACACATTGAGACCAAGTCCCTCTCTCTATCATATATTGAGAAGGTTATTCATATCCGGATTGGTGTGTTCATAAGAAACTTCTTTCTCGTGACTCCCTCTAGGATTTGGATTCCCTTGGATGATAAACAACCAGTTTTGTTTGTATAATAAATTTGAAGATTCAGCTCAGATATCTTGTCGGATTTTTATTGTGATCATCATTATAATTGATGTGGTATTTGACTTTAGCTATTCTATGAGGATCTTCACACTCCGACAATGGAAATTGACCTATTTGGTGGTTTCTTGCTTTTGTTTTAATGATAAGGGTCATATACTTGATAATGATGGATAAAATTCAATCTGTATCAGTTGCAGCTGTATATACTTGCAGGAGCTACTTGAAAGAAAATATTACAACACTTGGATAGCGTTTAGTTACTGAATTGAAACAAAAGAGACAATGATGGTTTTAACAGAGAGGACATGCTTTTACTTTTATGTCTCATTTTCCATCCATGTAACTAAACATGTTCTTGTTCTTTGTGTATATATCCTTTTGTCATAGGATTTTAACGAAATGCAACTTTGATGACAGTGTAGTTCCAGCGAAGCTAGAGGTTTGTAATTTCTATCCTTTGATTGAGTTAAATAGGAGAGATTTTTGTAAAAAAAAAATATTATTTTAATATATTTTTAAATTAAAAAATATTTTAAAAAACAAACTTACGAATTTACGTGAAGGAGATTCATGATGTAATGGAAAAATCTAATATTAGTAATCCACTTAGCATCTGTGGCAGCTTAATCCTTGGGTTGAGTTTGAAGCTTTTAGCAATGGTGACCCAACAAATAGAAAGAGCTCAAGCTCTCCCATCAAACAAGTGAGAAAAGATTGTCCTATTTTCAACTTCTCCTTTTCCATTCTGCCAACTAATTTTCAACAATTTTCTCTTCATGCAATACTCACAAAATCCCAGGCTAAAAAAAAAATTGCTGATACTATGAAAGCACCTTCCATGGATAGAAAGACTAGCACAAAAGGACAGGCACTCAACCACACTAAAACATGTGAATCCATGTCTCGAATCCATCAAAAAAACATAAAGTTATCAAACTTTTTATTCAAAATTATCTCCTACCCTTGCTTGTAATTGACATTAATAAACGACCAACATACTCAGTTCTAGGGAACTGGTTCCTCGATCACATTGTTGTTAATTGCTGTCATCGAAGCCGATTCCTTTGATTAGGGTTTAATTAATCAAACTTGAATATTTAATTTTTCTTGTTAATAGTCCCTAGATATACCTTTTGTCTTGTGCTAAACAACATCAAATTTTTGCAATCCAATCCGTTTGTCTATCTTTTAACTTGCTATGGATTTACTTACACCAACCATATCTAATTTTTCTTATATTGTTTTTCTACCAAAGTGACAGCAATCTCTGAATAGTTTCCTCCTCGGGCAAGAGCTGAAATTTACAGAGTGAAATAAGACAAAAAAATAAGACAAAAATAAATAAACCCTAGCTGGCCTCCTCGTTTGACTACTAGCTTCACGTGATCGCCCTAAAACAAAATGTACTATGAAAAAAATTACAGGGGCGAGGCGAAAGGTACACTAGCATAGGCCAACCAGCCATTATCCAAACAAAGAAACTAAAATCAGGGCTACACTTGGCAAAACATGGAAACGAAGACCAGACCATAATGATGACGATGATGTTAGTCTTGAAGAAGATGATGACTGGGCCTTCCCGAACTGCAGCGAATCAACAGCCAGTGGCATGTTTTCTTGATCAGGGCTACACTTGGATTCATGGACTGGTGGGTGTGTGCTATACATTATGGCTCTTAAAACAGCAGAAACTGTGGGGATGTACTGAGTTTTGTTTCTTGCAAGTAGCCATGTTAGACCCATTAGTTGGCAATCCCTTTCGAACATTTTGCTTGCCCTCTCATCCCTTGTGCTCTTGTCTTGTGTTTCATTCTTGGCCTTCAACTGTAATAACAATCACATTCAAGGTTGTTTTAGTAATAAGAAAACAGTGTTCAAGGTGGAATACCAAGGAGGAAAGGTGATGGATGTGCAAAGGAATCCCAGTGAAGAACCCAATTGTTTGCAATGTAAAATGGTTAGGTAAAGAGGGCACATGGATTTCGGCAGGTTATATTCCGAGAGCATGTTTGATTTCGAGTTCTGAAAAAATTTAATATTTTTATTATAATAAAAAAAAATTTAAAAATAAAAAATATGATTTCAATATCAATTTGAAAAGTAATATGAAAATCAAAGGTCTACCATGTAAAGCTATTGTGAGTTTTCACAAAACATCAAAAGGAAGACCCTGGAAAAAACCTACACTGCCCCACTTCACTTTCATGCTTCTATTTCTGCTTCTTCTTTTTTATGCTATTTTCACCAGGGATTGTGCATTAGTCAATACTTGCCTAAAAGCCTAATTATTGCAAGCAGCTTGAACTCCTGTTCTGCTTAGTATAAACTATGAAGTTCTTTGAACCATCAAAAGAAAACGAAAACTAGTCCTTCGAAATTCCCTCAAAGTCTTATTAGTCCTTTTGCCACTAATTTGCACATGAACAAAATAAATTGTTACTCATACAACATCAAACAATTTCCCACATAAATTCTTGCATTAAATAGGGTTTTTTTTTTTTTTTTTTAACACAGAATAAAGAAACGAGTGGTGTATCTACAACAAATTAGCTGTATGGGCCCTTCAAATTGTTGTAGATACACCCCCTCATTTGCAAAGTCAAACAAAACCAGGCAAAACAAAATCAAAAAATCCTAAATTATTGGATGAATTAACAATCAACAAGAAACCCAAAAAAAGAAAAAAAAAAGAAATAGAATTAATTTTAAAAAAACCCCACAAAAAGCCCAGCATTGATAAATGAAGTAATGTAAAAAATAAGTCCTTAATAAATGAAGAAATCCCTCTCTTCATTGAAGAAACAATCACAAGGAGCAATAAATGCAAAATTCCTTAAACAACTGACCTTTTGGAGAGCACCAAGGCACTTTGTACACCCTGAATAAGTGGAATTCTTACAGTTCTTCTCCAAATTCTTTACAGCAGCAGTAGGAGTTGCATTATGAAACGCAGAACTCACATTAAAAGCAGCAGGACAACTAAGTGAACCAATCTGATGAAGTCTAATCCCACAAAAACACAATATAGCATCACAGCTAGCATTAGGCTGTGCCAACTTCACATTTTTACTCAAAAGTGCACTTTGTAATGAATTCACACATTTTTGCGAATCATCAGGCATCATTGGCAAATCAGGTGCTGATGTTGGGGCTGGAGCTTGGACTTGGAGGGCTGACCTTGCATGAGCTGCAAAGAGCCAAGCTGCAAGAACTGGACAGCACCGGCTACGGTCAAGGTCTCTACCACATGCATCATTTACACCACCAAAAAGCTCAGCTGAAAGGTCTAAGTGGCAAATTTGAGACTCAGTTTGGACTGGAAATGCAGGGACTGTGTTGGGGTTCGAATAGTCTCCTGGTTTTAGAGGCTGGTTTTCGCCAGAGACTGGCTCAGATAGGAAGCTTGAAAGAGAGGGAATGAATAAAGAAGTAAAGAGGAATATTGTGAGTAAAGTTTGCATCTTTAGTGAAATCAAGAAGTGGGCTTAACTTTTTTTCTTGGCTCTAGTTGTTAATGATGGTGTTAAGCTGGTAATGAGTGAGGAAAGATTTATGTGTGAAAGAAAGTTGAGAGATTTTGATTGGGAAATGGAGATGGGTTAAAGAAGTGATGGGGCTTTGAATCTTTAGCTTTTTAAAAGCTTTATCAAAGACTACAAAAAGAGAGAGCTCCTTTATATCTCTTGAAAATTATTGAACAAAAGAGGAAAGTACATATGCTATAGATTCAAGAGATGTTCAAAGAAGCAGTGGTTTTGGTGGATTTTGGTGATCTTGTTGTCTGGTTTACAAGGGCTGAGAAGATGCAAATCTCGAAATCTAGAAGGAAAAAAAAAGGTTAGAAATTTGTGGAAGATGAGTTGAGCGAAGAAGAAGTAGTCTCTCTCTTGTTTCTCCCTTTACCTTTCACTTTGTATTTATGCAAAGAGATGACACATTATGGATTCATCATCCACATGAAAAAGGGCAAAGATCTTTTCTTGGTAGTGCTGAAAGAGGCTTCAAGTTCACAGCAATCATCCATTATTGTATAGCAATTTTTTATAGATAAGCTTTTAAGTCCTTTTCTTTTGTTTATTGAGAAGGGAAACTTGAAGGGTCCGATGGAAAACAGAAGAGATTCATCTGTTTATGAGAGAAGGAGGGGTGAGGAGAGTTTTGATAAGAAATGGTGGCAGAGCACTTGGCAACTAGTGATGTCCTTTTCTTTTTCATTCCCGAACTTCCGCTGGCCATGAATGAAAGGATATGGTACATTTTGTCCTTATATTCTTCACTTTTTTTAATATGGCCATTTCATTCTTTTTTATTTCATCTGCCCTGCTAAAAATATTCATAATTTAGTCTTTTGTCTAACTTCCAATATTTCTTTTCTTCCTAACATGATAGAAAAAATAGACATATATATATATATATATATATGAGAAGATGCTAAGTTCAAAATTAAAAGACGTGGCCCGGCGCATGGCCTTACTCAGGGCCCGCGTCACAAATTGACTAAACCAATTAGCTTTTCTGTTAATTTGTATCCAACACAGCGTTGTTCTGTACTAGATGCCATGCCCGTGCAATGTTGCTGGCTCACGGCATATTTGTATGCTGTCGTAAGTTTATATATATAAAAAAAATTATATGAAAAAAATTATTATAATTCATAATGTTTTTTTATAAAAAAAAAACTATAAAGTTAAATTCTCATCCAATTTAATATTTAAAAAATAAAATAAACAAAGAAAATTTTAGAAAAAATCATAACAAAAACAATCGCATGGAGGAACACTGTAGCAATCCACGTTGTTTTAAAAAAAAAAAATACGAAGCTAAATTCTCAACCAGTTCAATATAAAAAAAAATTGAAAAAAAAGAAAAGAGAAAAAAAATGCAAGGAAACACTATATCAATCTATAGTGTTTCATAAGAAAATTTACAATTGTAATTCTCAATCAGCTCAATATTAAAAATAATAAAATTGATAAAGATAATATTGAAAAACATCATAACAAAAAAAATCATGCGGGGGAACATTGTAGCAATCCACAGTGTTTAAAGAAAAAAGCTACGAAATTAAATTCTCAACCAGCTCAATATGAAAAAAAAAATCGACAAAAACAATTCTGAAAGGAAAAAAAAGCAAAAAAAGAAAGAAAAAAATCATGTGGGGAACACACTATAGCAATCCATAGTGTTTTAAAAAAAAAAATTACAAAGCTAAATTTTCAATCAGCTCAATATGAAAAAAAAAAATTGACAAAGACAATTCTGAAAAAAAAAATCATGTGGGGAAATACTATAGTAATCTACAGTGTTTTAAAGAAAAAAAACTATGAAGCTAAATTCTCAACCAACTCCATATTTAAAAAATAAAATCAATAAAAACAATTCTGAAAAAAAAAACAAAAAAAATGAAAAAAAAAAGCAGACAATTTGGGGGGGGAGCAAAAAAAATAGAAAAAAATATGGGGAAAGTTATAGCTGAATTCTCAACCAACTCAATATTAAAAAAAAATTAACAAATATAATTTAAAAAAAAACATATGAGGAAATACTGTAGCAAAACAAAAATCATGTGGGGAAACATTTTAACAATCTACAGTGTTTTAAAGAAAAAAACTATAAAGCAAAATTCTCAACCAGCTCGATATGAAAAAAAAAATTGATAAAGATCACTTTGAAAAAAGAAAAAAAAATCATAGAAAAAAACCATGTAAAAAAAATATTGTAGTAATCCATAATGTTTTAAAAGAAAAACAAAACTACATAACTAAATTTTCAACCAGTTCAATATTAAAAAAAAATCGACAAAGATAATTTTGAAAAAAAAAATACAAAAACAAAAAAGAATAAAAAAATAATGTTTTAAAGAAAAAAAACTACATAACTATTTTTCAACCAGTTTAATATTAAAAAAATCAATTAAGATAATTTAAAAAAAAAAGAATAAAAAAAAACAATCTTAGAAAAAAAAACATGTCAACCCCACAAAAAGGGGAGGAAACTGAAAAGGAGGAAAAAAAAAAACATGTAGTGTAGGAAAGCTACAGTATTTTTTTCATTTCTTTTAGAGTATTATTTAATTATTATTAGAAAAATCATTGTAGTTTTTGAAAAAAAATTAAACCAAGTCCCCATGATTGGGTAATCAATCTATTGGATCAATCAGGCTTTCTTGAGTCAATTAAATACTTAATTCAAATTAAAATCCAACTTGATTTAGTGCTTCGATTAAAAAAAATTTAGATAAACTTGTGGATGGGGTCTTAGAATAATTACTACCCACATGTCATATTGAATTAATATACCAAATTAAAAAATTTCTTCAATAAAAAGACCAATTAAATTAAATTAAAAAAAAACATAAGAAAGGTCTTTTTAAGAAAAACTCAAGAACATAAAAACCAAATACATAGAAGATCAATTGATATAAAAATATATTAAAATAATATTATATTATAATTTTTAAATTTTATTTTTAATATTAACATATCAAAATAATTAAAAACCATTAAAAAATAATAAAACAACAATTTTACGGCAACAACAAAATTGCACTTAATTTTACCCTCACATTTTTTTCAACAAAAAGAACTATAGTACAAAGCAAATGATGCCCATAAACCGCCAAATTTAGACCTGGAAAAAGAAAAGACCTGACCTTTGAGACCTGATCATCAAAATGAGCACAAAATGGGACGGTTTGTTTTAGCAAGGATAAAAATTAACAAATATTTTGGATGATTCCATGAAAACAGAAACACTAGGGACCATTTTTTTTTGTATCATATGTACATAACATGGTGTGGACGTCAAATCATGTGTAGGGCCTTGTCATTTCTTGCATGCATGTGTACATGTTTTTGTCTCACTGATAGGTCACAAGAAAACGGAACAAGACTGGAAAAAAAGTAATAATTGTTCATTATTTTTCAATCCAATCACACTGCTTAGGATCCTTTTTCAATTACCAAGTGTGCCCGCAGGAAAATAATGGTTTTAAGAGAATTTCTTGAATTTATTTGTTTTTTCTATAATTTTGCAAGGCAAAGGAGTTCTTACATTTGATGGATAAATCATGTAATTAAATACCTTGAGCAAACATCATTAATTAACATATATGTTGAAATTGCTCAAATTTGTGTGTTAACTTATCAAATATTTCAGAATTTAAAAAAATATAATTTGTACCACATTCTTAAACATACTAAAATAAAATGATTCTCGGGCTCTAAACAAAAAAAAAATGATAAATAATAAGTTTTGAATTCTTTAAAGTATTAATTGATTCATTAAACATGAAATGAAATGCTAATACAAAATTACTATCATTAAGATTTGGTAACTATATAGATGATCATTTTATATCTAAAATCACACTAATTACTTTTGTTTTGTGTTATCAATTGCTCAAATAATTAATGTTGCCTTGACTTTAACATAGCTCGATGAAATACTACAAAAATAATGTCGAAAACACTATGTGAAGGCGGGGGGGGATAGTGAAAAAGAGACTTGCAATTTTGCTTTTCAAGGAGGTGGGCGTAGAAAAGAAATGTTATTGGATAGAAATGAGAGGGGATCCGAGGCATTTTGCATTTCTCTATTGAACTCTTCTGAGTAGCCATTTCAGCTTGACTTGATCAAGTGGCTCTACTTGATTAGCTGCCTCTCTAGGACAGGAGCCATGCCTTGACAGCCCAGCACAGAAAAATCAAAGTTTTCTTTAACAAAAAATTGTTTTTAGGATGAGAGAGAGAGATTTTATTTGTTTTTGCCTTTGAATTTTTTTTATTGTTTTGAATTGCTTAAATGTATTGATGTAAAAGATAAATTTTAAATAATAATAATAATACAATATTATTTTGATATATTTTTAAATAAAAAATATATTAAAAAACAACCATAATTAAAGTCGGAAACACTATTATCAAAATATTGGAATTGCTGAAAGTTTTGTTTTATTTAGGAGTGAAAATGGTTGTAAATTTCAGTAAATAATATAAATTATATCGTAAAATTTTATTTTAAAATTTAATTTTTTGAGTTGTGATAATTTTTTGACATGAAATCATATTTTGATTAACTAAGTTGTAATGAGTTTAAATCTCACTATCTTTATTTTATTTGATAAAAATTAAGCACAAGATAGAATAAATCTGTGTAAGATTTAAGCTAAAAAAACTTTTATTTTAAAAAATAATATATATTATATTTTAAAACTTATCTAATAAAAAAATAAATGTGTTCATATTTATAACAATTATTTTGAGAAGATTATTACAATCCACCACCATTCAAAATAAGAGCTTGACAACTGCCAGCCAACATTCCCCAATTTCAAACTAATATTTCTATATTCCTTGCATATTCCATCTCTAAAAAGGACAAAATCCCCCTCATAAAAAGATTCTTTGTTTTATCAGGACAAGACTTTCAATATAATTGAAAACTATATAATAAAAAATAATAGTTACCAATGGACACAAGGAGAAGATTATCTAGTAATCAAAAGACAAAATGTAAAGCGCCAATCAAGCAAGAATTATTCCATCATAAAGCTCCTTTACGAAAAGCTTCCAATCTCTACTCCCTATGATTTTTTTTTTCCCTCTGCTTGTTTTTCTCTTTAATTTTATTTCCTTCTTTGGGGTCTGGGCCCCTTAGTTTCAGTATTTGTGACAGGAGAAAAGGAAGGACATACCTTTTGTTTTAGCCTCTGTCGAGAGATTCAAAAGTGAGAGATGGCCTTGTCGTGTAAAAGGAGCTTCGGTAATTGAGCTTGGAAAGAGGCAAGGGAAAAGTTAGAACCATGCTTCTGCAACCTTTTTCTGCCTGTTGGGTTATCAGAAATCGGCTGGCACTTTGGATCTTACCCCAACGACATCATGTGATTACCTAGTCACATTGGAAAAACTTCAAATAATTTTGGGCATTTTCTTGATTGTCTAATGGTCTTTGAGGAATTGTTTAAAATTGAGCTAGATCAATGGTTCTCGTACTCCTACTCCTGTAAGAGAATTCTTTTCTTCAAAAAAAAAATAAAAAAAATCCTGTGGTGTTTATCCTAAATCACATGAATTTGCATTGTAAAGGGTAGGTATATTGTTTATCTTACTCTTAAGATTATAAATATAAAAAATAATTATTTTTATCATGAATGACATGCTAAAGAATAATATAAATTATATTATGAGACCTTACTTAATAGCTTAAGTTATTGGGTTGGGATGATTTTTTGACATGATATCAGAGTTTTGATGACCAAACGCTTATGAGTTTGAATCTTACTACCTTTATTTATTTCTCAATCTAATCGCTTAAGCTATTAAATGAGGTATTAAAATATGATTTATTTTATTCTCTAGCATAACATATCTACTAACCTATAAAAAGAATAATTAATGTAGGTATCCCTCTGTTAACTTGTGAAACAAGTAATTATATTACTTATAAAATGGGAAATTCATGTAGCTGGTTGCGGCAGAGCAAGCATAACTAAAATCATTTGGTGTGCCATGAAGAACTGTTCAGAACATGAGATCAATTTAGAGCTCAACTTGTCTTTCTTGTGCTCGATTCTGAGCCCAAGGTTTTTCTCCTCGGTTTTTCCCTTCTCCTACTTGGCCTTGCTTCGTTTTCTTCTCAATTTTGTTTCTCCTCCTCCTCCGCCCCCCTGTTGACGGACTCGGTTTTGAGACCAACGTTTTCTCCTTGAGCTCGTTTTGGAATCCAAGTTTTTCTGCAGCACTGTCAGGATTAAAGTGCTGTGCTTGTATATCTGGCACAGTTTCTAATTCAATAATCCAAAAAGCAAAATTAGAATTTCAAGTTCCATACAAAGGAAAGTGGCAGGTGAGAAAGATTGCAATATAGACTTCGCCTTTTCTCTCAACTCTCCACGCACAAAAGCAGCCGCCGTGGCACAAACATCAACCACCCCCATTTTCGACAGAAAGAAAGTATAAAAAACTATGGCGCCTTGAAAATCACACCAGAAGTTGAACGAAGAGGTTGTTGACAATTGCACCCTTTAGGTTAATTCAATATTTTTAATTGATCTCAAGTGGCTTATCAATCTGAGGATTACTTGCCCCATTATATTTTATTGCTTATTTACTAAAATAATCAAGAACGAAAGATCATCGTATATGGGAGCAGCACTATCAACATAACATTAGATTATGCATGATGGTGTTTGCTTTAGCAGTTGGCAAATCACAATCACTTAATATTTCAAATATAAGTTTTCTAATAAATTGTTTAGTAATAAGAATTTAGACTAATTATTATTTTTTATATAATTTCAGGTTTGAATCTCATTATTTTTAATATGATAGTTATTGGAGATTTATATGATCGTTACCTTCAAAACCCATGAAATTAGTAGAATTACACGCAAGCTAACTAGAACAACCATGTTAAAAAAAAAGATTTTTGTTCTAAACTCTGGCTGCTTTATGACGGCATAATTAGCTGACCAAGAAAGAAACAAGTGCTAACAAAGCAAATTAACTATTGGTTTAGCAATCCAGTCACCATAAAACAATCTAAAGATATATAGTTAAAATTTTGTTTTTAATAACCAGTTTAGTGAGAATTCCATTTCCACTCAATCTTGGCTAAAAATTGAAATAGCATTACTGTTTTAAAAGCATTTTTGAAATAGATTGATTTTTTTTATTTTTTATTTACTTTAAGTTATTTTTTTATATATATTTTTAAATTGTTTTAATGTGTTGGTATTAAAAATAATTTTTAAAAAATAAAAATATATTATTTTAATATATTTTTGAATAAAAATTACTTTTAAAAATAATTATTACTATATTTTCAAACACAAGTTGGGAAGTGAGAAGCAAAAGAGGACCAACAGAAACATAGCGACTAAATTGGTTTCTCCGTCGCCAAAGCCTCTGGCAGCATAAAAATCTGTGCTATGGAGACGAAATGAAACCGTCGCTGAAACACTTAGTTTTATAGTGTAAGCGTATAGAATAGCCCAAACTGAGTTGGGGCTTTAGAATTTGGGGGCGGTTGTATTAAAGTTTGGGCTAACTTTCTATTAGTAAATTTACTGGGATGAACCAAGGCCCATCTATATTCGACACTGCTATACTGCTAAATTTATAATTATGAGGCATTATTAAAATAATTATAACTATAATTTACGGTAAACCTGCACTAAGTAATTACAACTATAATATATATTAAGCTTGTGCAAACTAGTTCGGGTTAATACTAATTAGAAAGATAAAAAATAAAATGTTATGACTTTAATAAAAATAATTGACTTAGTAATCATTACCATTTTTTTGTATAATTAACGGGCTGAGCTATGAAAATTTATGCATTCTATCAAATAATTAAAGGTGTACTTCGACAGTGGAGGAAAAAAGAAGCAGCAAATCACTATTAAATAGCTTGTATAAATTACTAAAAATGATAATTTTTTTTAATTTTTAGGACAATAATTATGTCATGCTTTGTGTGATTCTTGAAGGCTTCTTACTCAAAGAACATGATGTAAGAATCAGGTGGCTTGCTGGTTCCTGCTACCCACCTTTTAGACTTTTAGTGGAAGACGAACATTGTGTTTGAAATTATTGCAGCAATAAATACAGCTGAACTGTTCACAATATTATTGAAGCAATGATTACTCATGCCCTTATCTCCTATGGCCGTCACAAAGAATTGAGGAAAAAAGAAGACAGATTTTATTTGAAGCTTCCTCCATGTCAATGATATAAATGGAAACATGAAGCTTGAAGATTGCAGAAAAACAAAAAAGGGATTGCAGAAGATCACATAATCACAAACTCCAAATGTTTAGCAAAGCTCCTAATCTTCCTTTTCTCTTCTGTAGATTCTGATATCAAAACGTTCCCTTGCAAGCTATAAAACACACACACACAAACATTAGCATCCCTTAATTTACACAAATTCTCTCAATCCAGCTGCGTTTTTGTTTCTGTTTTTCAGCAAATTATTTTGATGTTTTAAGAAAAATTAGAGTAATATATGGGAAGAAAAGAACGCACTTTTTGGTGATGAAATTTGGAGGTTGTAATAACTTTTTGTGGAGCACAGAATATGATCCAGTTCTGGTCGGACGAGAGAGTGCTTTACGAAACTATGTTTTTTCGTGGGCGGTCAAAGGAGAAAAAGAAGAGGTGGGTTGACAAGGAAATGACTATGTATTGTATCACCAAAGAGAAAGATTCAAAGGAAGTTCCTTGCTTCTTAATTCATACATGTATTTGGTATTTTCAGCATCAATTTCCATTTGAGTGGTGATGGTAGATATACTTATCATAACAACCAGATTAAGAAATTGATCAAATCTTGATTGCGTATCAAGTGACGAATTCATTTTGGAAATTAATTGATATACTTATCTTCTTTTTTTCTTTTTCTTTTTTGTAGTTGCTCGTTGTTCGAAGACTAGAAGCTCTCACTGGGAAAAATAAATTTTAAAAAACTCTATTCCCAGCTAATTTATACTTAGATGCACATAGATATAAAAAAAATCAAGAAATTAGACAATATATGTGTGTGTGTGTCTAAAAAGAATAGAAAGTACAAAATGAAAGAAAGAAATCACACCACGTAACTTAAAAGCCGGTGGCCAGGATTACCTTACATCGGTAGGGATGTAACTCAATTACACACGATGCTGAAAACTGCAGGTCCGGTTAGATAAAAAGATTGCTTAGTATCATTTTCAATTCTCTTTCATTCTATGTTTTCAAAATTATTGAAACAATAAAATAAAATAAAATTATCTGCTATGTTTTTCTTTAAAAAAGTTAAAAATAACAAACATGATGATAATTTCATGTTTTTTTTTTAAATATATCATATATAGATATATCCAACTTTTTTGTATTCTCTATTTCTCACTTAAATATGAGATCCATCATAAAAATTATTAGCGGGTTTCATCATCACATAAGATATTAGAGGACAACCCTAGGTTGCTTAATTATAATTCCTTTTCTTTTCCCTTTAAATAACTAAGTTATCCACCTCCCACCGTATCTTGCCTTCGAGCCCTTACATTTTTTATCTGCTAGAAACACAAGCAAAAAATTAAGTTTCTGGTTTTTTATCAACCTGAAATTGATTATATGAATTCTTCATACATTAATGATAACGATTAATTACCTCGTCTATAGATAATTCCACATATGTAATTTCCTACCTCACGCCCTGACTTTATCTTGCTAAGTGGGCTGACTTAAATCCAAGTTGTCTTGCAAATTAAGGAATATTTCCAAGTGCCTAGCTACCACTCAAATCTATAGATTACGAGAAATTCATGTACATGCATGACTCGAGAAATTAAAAGAAAAAAAATATAACAAATTTCATATATATGCATATATGAACATAAATACTGAGAATTCAAAAAAAAATCAAACTTGAAAAACAGCAAAAAACCTCACTCTAGCCTTACATTATCTATCATATTTTAGGCCATATTATATATTTACAGGAAATCATCAATGTCCAAACTCTCAGGAATTTCAAACTTCAAAAAGCTGCTGTAGCACTCCTTCTCATCCTCAGTACTGCTGCTGTTGAGATGAGTTGATGATGAATTCAATGGATCCGGGCTCATTAAAGGCGTTGATATAACTGAGTCGATGCTGAAGTTCTGATATCCATTGTTTGCTGATTGGAATCCTGAGTACTCTCCAAGTTCAGGAACTGTAGGATCTGGAGGAGTACTATTGCAATAAAAGTTTGGCAGTGAAACCAAACTCTCATTCAAACTTGAAGGCACGAAGTTTTCTGGGGAATCTTGACAGCTGAAAGTGCTCGTCGGATTCGACGAAAACCCTTCTACATTTGCTTGCATGACTTGTGTTGTTTGGTCTATAAACCCGCCAGTAGATGTAGTAGCAGTAGAACAAGCAGGAACTTGTTGAACTAGATTATGAAACTGCCTAGGTTGTGATAATAATGCAGGGACATCTTGGTTTTGTAACAGTGGGTTGAAAAGCTGGTTTTCTTGTAGTTTCTGCAAAAACATGTCTGAATTTCCTTGTTTCAATGATGATAGAGTGGTGGCTAGTCTAAAAATATTAGGATTTAGTAGGGCTTGAGTATTGCCCACCAAGGTTGACAGATTGAGAAGTGTTGATGGGTTGCACAAAGCTGAACTTATAATGGAGGATAGGTCAAGAAGATCAAGACGTGGGGCATGAGTCACAGGATCAATTCCATTTATAAGCAACCTTTTTCTTATATGAGTATTCCAGTAATTCTTGATTTCATTGTCAGTTCTTCCTGGCAAACGAGCTGCTATAGCTGACCACCTTACATTGAAAAAAACAAGAGTTGTTAGCGTAATATTCAAATTAAATTATGAATATCTTGACAACAACAATATTATTATTCATAGGTGCACTAACCCTACAAGCTATCATAAGAAAAAAAATCAAGAAAAATCAAAATAATTAAAAGGTATATAAAATTACTTGTTTCCCAAAATACTGTGAAGTTGAATTATAGTCTCTTCTTCTTCAAATGAAAATCTTCCTCTCTTGATATCAGGTCGCAGGTAATTTGTCCAACGAAGGCGACAGCTCTTTCCACATCTTTGAAGCCCTGTAAAAAGTGAATTAAATTAGCTATGTTATAAGTAAAAAAAAAAAAAAAAAAAACCCAACATCATCATCATATTAAGATGGAAAATAGTTATTTTCTTTGATTCAAGAAACAAAATATTTTCTAACATATACCTGCATTTTTGGGGAGGGACCGCCAGTTGCCAGGTCCATGAAGTTGAATAAAACTGATGAGCTTGTGATCTTCTTCTGGGGTCCAAGGACCTTTCTTGAGTCCATTTTTGTCACAGCAAGGTACTCTTCCCATTGTTACTGATACTATGTTTCTTTTCTTTGCAATACTACTTGTGTTTAGGGCTTAATTATAACGAAGGGGACAAGGTTGTTAAAGGGAGAGAAAGTGGGCTGGCTCTTGAAGCAGAAGTGTTGCTGTGGCTGATAAGGAGAAGATGACCCTTCATATATATATATATATATAAAATAGCGGACAGCGATGAAGGGGAGAGAGATTTCAAGTCAAAAAGATTTGGTACCGGCCTCAGGCCACGTATCTCTCTGTTCTATGTTAATATATAATACAATAATACATGTGTATAATGTGTATACAATAATCTTGTAATTATACAGATGACACGTGCCATGGCAAAAAAATTGTATAACGTAAGCAACATTCGAGTTAAAGGAGAGAGACTGTATTAATTTATGGATATGGTGATTAAAACCCAACAAGTGAAAATTGATCCATTGTGAAAGAGTAATTATGGATTTTTCTCATGAATGTGTTCTTATTTAAAGACAATTTATGATAAAAAGTGAGATTTTGAGGTACATGGGAAAAAAGAAATTGAAGGAATTGAATAGGGAGATAAAAATCCTCAATAGAGTCTCTCATCATCGATCATGTAAATAGCTTAAGATGAAATTTAGTCACTCTAGACCAATAATTTAACATTAAAAAACTATAATTTTCAATTCAATTATTAGATTGAGCTGATTCGTTTCAAGTGATTCTAAGGGTCCTGTCATAATCTATTTTTTTGTTATTCTATAAAATTTTACCCTTTTTAAAAAAATAAAAAATAAATAATAATAGTAAGAAGACTGGTATTTTGAAATAAAACAATGGCTAAGGAGGATTTTAAATACATAGAAAAATCAAGCTAAAATTTTGGATGAAATTAAAAACCTAATTATACCCTATTGTACCAAAACTAGAAAGACAATGTAGATTCAAGGTTAAATCAAATCATTGTTAGATGAATCTGTATAAAAATTAAGTCCAGGGATATAATTAGATTTTTAATAGGTCAATTTAATTTAATCATGGGCCAAATTAAAGTTTAATTATATTCAAGAACTAATTTGGGTCCAATTAAAGGATTTAATTTGATGCAAGGACTTAATTATACTTTAAATTGATCAAATTAATTTTTATTCAGGGCTTAATTGATGAAAAAAATTAAGTTTAAGAACCCAATTTAGACTTAATTGAGAAGATTGAAATTTTAGGAGACCAGATTTAATTTTTACCAAGTTAATTTATTCAAATCAAGGGTTAAATTAATTGAAAGAAATCAAAAGTTTAGGGTCAATTAGGGGTCAAATTAAAAAAAAAAAATCATAGCCAAAGACCTTTCCATAAAAGACGTTGAACTACGAGGATCTAATTGATTGAAATCAGGGGTGAAATTGAAAAAAAATCAAAAGTTTAATGGTCAATTGAGGGCGAATCTGCATAAATCCAAGACCAAGGACTAATGTGAAAAAGAAACCAGAATTCGAGGCTGATAATGAAGTTCGACAAGGATAAAATTGCATAAAATTAGAAGTTTATGGTTAATTAGGAGTTCAATTGAAAAAAATTAAAAGCTGGAAAACCAAATTAAACTTTATCAAAATCCCTAAATTAAAATTCTAAAATCCAAAACGATGTCGTTTTATTTAAATGAAACAACGGGTTTTGACCAAAATAGCATTGTTTTTTACCCAAACAATTAAAAAAAATAACAAACCAAATGACACATAGTCTATTTCTATTAATCTTCTTCATCATTTTTTTCACTTGAAAGCTACTCAAGTGACCATATTTTCAGAGCATTTCATGCTTCATTCCTTAATCAAAATATACAAACCATACACCAACATGATAGCTTGATACTTAACCATACCTCGATATGGTTTTTTTTGGCTGATTGATACCAAATCGACCTCGGCGCTGTCCTAAAATGACCAACTCAGGCAATCTTGAGTTGTCAAAATTTGACATTTAATGATTGCAACTTTGTGTTATTTTTCATTGATTTCATTGGATTTTGTCTTAATTTTGGATTTTATGCTATTTATTTATTTTAGGATTCTGATTTCGGTCTTCTCATTTATGCTTCCATCTTCACATCTAGCTCCCAACTGAAGAAATCCTTGCACTTAATCACAAACACCATTAAAATGAAAAATGTCAAAAAAAAGCTCTGAAAGTGTGAAGGATATATATGTTACCAAAACAGGCTCTTTAGCTATGAACAGATCAAATTGTTGATGGTGTGAATGCCTACGAAAAAAGGTGAATTAATTGAAATTGGATCACATAGAGAAATGATAATATATAGTGCTAAGAGGTTGACTTTATTTTTGTACAAGTCCAAAGTGAGAATAAATGGAAGGTAGAGTAGTTAGACACGATAGAAGAAAACTTTCCACTGTTGCATTGCTGGTTTCTATCATTATTTGAAAATCATTTGCCCATTAAGAGAGGCCTTCCTACGTTAGCTGCTATCAGCATTTCAGCACAATCCTCTTTTGGCCTAGAAAAATAAACCCATCGAATATAGAACTTTAACTCTTCATTTAATAATATAAATTATATTTAATAATTTAAATTTTTTCAAATGAAATATTTTTTTGCTAAAATATAAAAGTTCTTGACAATATATATTTATCTAGTGATGCCCCTGCCATCCATCAACACGTACCTAATAATATATTATATAGATATATATAGGACTTATTTTTTACCACCTTTCTAATTTATCAAAGCCTCATGAGCTCCTACTCCTCGAGATAATATTTTAACATGTTGTTTCCTGCTTTACCACTGTCCTTTACAGGTGTGTTTGAATAACAGGCCCAAGATTTTCCAAGCTGGAAACAATCTAATCAGGCCACCAGAATCCAGCCACGTAGCATAATGTTGCAGGTCTCCTTTCTAACTCCCACAATAAAGTCAACCTTCTCTTCTCTATGAGCCTGTAGCTCTCTCACTTTGACAATTGTCTCAAGGCAGTCTAAAGATTACATGTTTGCTTTATCTCTGGAAGCAAATTCATCAAAGTCATTGAAAATCTGGTGTTAATTTCATCCACCCTCCAGCTAACAATCAGAGGCAATGGTCAAATATTATTATATTACATCTAGCTTTGGTTTGCCCGAGGTCAATAGTATTATTATTGTTCCCAGAAACCTTGCTTCCTTTACTTGTCCACTTTCCTTGTATTCTTACTCCTTGGAAAGGCCTTCAATCCATTTGATCTTGAAGAACAAGTTAGTTTAGTTAGTTCTTTACTTTATTATTTTTTTTTAGATTATAAAGATAATATTATAATTCAAACCCTTTCAAAAACAGGAAGACTACTAATTATACAAGTTTAGTTACAACTTATTAGCAACAAATTAGTTTAATTAATATGGATATTTAGGGAGAATTATGTTGAAAATAGTAATCTTCGATTATTTATATTAAAGGTCTAAAAGCGTGATGAATCTTACAATTAAAAAGAAAATGTAAATCAAGTGAGTTCCCAAGCCATGTTATTAGCGATTATTAATAGAGATAACATCGTATTAGGAATGTTATACATGTGTGCTTAGTAGCTAATACAATATATTGAAAGAAATTAATTATACAAACCATGATCTTAATTATTTAGTCCTAAAAGAAAATTCTTATTTAGCCTCCTGTCCCCCTGTTCGCTGTCTGCATGACATTAACTCAATTAATTTCGAAAGATTGCAAGATATATATATATATATATATATATATATATATATATATATATATATATATTATGTGATCGTTCATTTACCATTAATAAAGTGGGTGGTGATATCATTGTAATGACCTTGTTGTGGAAAGTTCCTGAAACAGTTCATCACCATAGTTTCTTTTATAATTTTAATAGATATGCTTACATAACATATATATTAGTTGATGTAATTACTTGTCAAGAATCTAGGGTTTGCTTGTGCATGGCTTTCTCTATATGTCCATGTTCATTATACATCTCAAAGTTGACTTAGTAAAAATATATTACGTCAAGATTAAGTATATGGTAGTTATACATATGTTGTTAAATTCTTGGTGGAGAGATAGCCAAGAGCTCCAACAAACTTTGAATATTGGTGGGTTTTTTGTACTTGCGTTTCATCTTCTCAAGGCATCATTTAAATTTTATCGGTTCACATGCATGCATATAAAAAATAGAGGTTTGCAAAGTATGAGACACTATTATTCTATGTACTTCATGCACATATTCTATACTACGTACTTGATGGAAAATATTGTGTACATCAGCAGAATTTTCAGCTCTAAATTCTCTAATGTATGAAGAATTTATGGCATGATCTAAGAAGATAAACTTATTTTTGATCCTGTCCGTTGTTGGGTTAGAAGAACATAAGCTAGGGCACGTGGTCTAGGCTTGTGGCAGAGATTTGTCTCGTGAATATCAAAATCACACGTAGATGATTTGTTGGTGGGGGTGATGGACGATCCATTTGTGTTTCTGGCCACCAAAATGGATGTTGTTATGGTGATGCAATAGAACTTCTGGGCATGTCTGTTCTTCATGGAATATGGGTGAAGTTTTCTTTTTTTAAAAGGATAAAAGAGGTCCCGTGTGTTCCTTGAGTTTTGCTGGGTGAGGCAGCTGATTTTAGGCAAGAGAAAAACATGGGCCTGGTATTACTACATAGATCAAGTCCAATTTACGAGCAGATCTTTCAACACTCAAGCACCCAGGTTAGCCCGTGTTGTTTTCAGTTTGAGCCCAATGAATGGGTTCTGTGGAGCCATTTTTATGTATGGGAGCCCACTTTAACAAAATAATTTTAAAGTACATATAATCTGATGATAACCCAATCAGGATAAACTAAAGCTAATTGAGATTTGAGACCCGTAAACTTTATTCAACAAAATAAAATAAAAAAACCAAGGTAAAATCAAGCTTTAACAAATATTTAATTTTGTTTATATAGTTTATGTTAATCTTTCAATCTGTCTTAACATATTTGATTTCTCTCAATCTATCCTTATACTTTAAATTATTCTTCATTTTAAGTTCATTTTTTCTTTATTTTTTTTAATCCCAATCTCTTCCAGTTGACATCCACCCCCACCCCCCAAAAAAAAAAAAACAAAACAACCATGCTATTTCAATTCCATAACTTTGTTACCGATCGTTTTAGTTTTTAGATAACTTGCTGCATTGTGCCTCGAGTCTAATCAAATTTTTTTAATATATAAAAATATTAAAGTTATGAGAAATTTTTTAACAATTTCATTAGAATTGACCAACAAGTTAACATTGACATATTTTTACTTGACTTTTTACCTAATATGTGATTTAAATTAAATCGTGTAAAAATTATTCCGACATAATTCATTGAACTTGATAAGTTCAAAAAAAAAAAAAACATGAAAATTTGATAAAAATATAATTTAACTTAAAAAAATTAAAAATGATATTTTTTAATATATATATATATATATATCAAGACAATAATACATTAGATCAATCTAGGGATCATAGTTTAACCCACCAAAGTTGTGACATGGGTCATGGATTTTACTGGATTTAATAATTTTTTTACGTAATTATATAATAACAAAAATAAATGTTTAGACACAAATCTAATGTCGGGATGTTTATTTGAGACCATAATAATTTTATAAAAAATAAAATTGAAATAAAATGAAGACTAATTAAAAATAAACTATATGTTGACGAATAGAATAAAAAAAAATTTAATAAAAATTTAATATTGAATAATAAAATTAAAAAAAAATCTAAAAAAAAACCACAACAACTTACCTCATAATATTAACTTTATAATTTGATTCAATTATCTTATTAGGGTCTCATAATGTTGGAAGAACATCTTGACGTTGAATTTGCGCTTGATTTTGTTAAAAATAGTTTGGATTTTTTTGTTTTACAAATGATATAAAATAGAGGGCCTAAATTAAAATTAAGGAAACAAATACAACCCTTTTCGAATTCAAGCACAAAAATCAAGGCAAGAAAACAAAGGAAAAATAAATAGATCACGGAAAGACATACCAATAATACATCATTGACACGCGCCATTTTTAAAATAAACCTCTCTTTAGATTATTCTAACGACATCACAAAACACTTTCATCGGTGCTTGAAAGTAGCCGCACGAGCCTCTCCAATGGACATACTTCCTTAAATGTTGGTGCTTGTATTACACATGCTAGATTTTTTTTTATTTTCTTTCAATTTGGTCCTAGATTCTTTACTAATTCTTCAATTCAATCCTGAATTTCATCCCAATAAAGCTTTTCTCTTTTAATTTGATCCCTGATTCTCCATTAAATCTTGAATTCAATAACGAATTTCATCTTAAATGAGCCTACTGAAGGCATTACCCGGGAGAGAAGAAGGGAAGAGAAAAGAAATAAACAAAATCGAATAATTAGTCCCACCGAGGAGAGAAAGCATATTGTCATGCCTAGAAACAAGTAATGACATAGCCAAGTTCGGTTCGGCAGCTTTGCCTAGTTCGACCAAGTTAATAAAAATCATTGTTGTTTTAATATTTTTAAATAAAAATATTAAATTAACATTGTTTTTAAAATAATATTTCTTTTAAAAAAAATTCAAATTAAACTTTTACCAAGTCAATCGCTTTTAAAGTTCACTAACCATTTCTTTTGACCCATCCTTAATCAGCTTTCACAATTGTTTAGAAGCTCGAACAAGCCGACAAGTCACCATGATAACTCACTGGACTTTATTAAGTTTAATAATATTAATTAAAAGTTCCCAACGACAACACACGTGCAACTTGCTAGTGTCCCCTATAATTGATAGGTGATCATATATTTAATAAAAATATTTTAAAAAATAGCTAAATTATTCTAGTTACACAAAAAAAACAGGATTAACAAAAAGTTTTTTTTTTTTTTCAATCTCACCCTTACCTCTAGCAGTTAATTTTTTTTTAATTTTTTTAATTTTATCATTCAAAAATAAATTATGTTAAAAATTATGCTATATAATTTTTATCAATTTTTTTTGTTGGTTTATATACTAATCTTATTAATTTTTTTTTATTTTTCCCTTTCAAACTCAATCTTTAACATTAGATTTGCTAAAAATAATACTTCATAATTTTTTTTTATTTGTTTTATAAATTTATCATGATCTCATTAATTAGATCATGAATTTAATAAATTAATTCAGGTTGATTTAAGTTATTTTTTTGCTATTTGTTCTAATAGATTTTTTTTTCTTTTTATTTCATCTTTTTACATTTGTTGAAAATTAAGCTAATTTAGTAGTTTAATCTGAGTTGACTCGGGTAACTTTTAATTTTTTTTTAATATTGGCCTTCAAAATTGGATTGATGAGAAATTAACTTTCATAATTTATTTTGATTTTTTTATAGAGTTGTCATATTCTTACAACCCGAATTATACATTGAATAGATTAAACCAAGATGATTCAATATATTTTATTATCTCAATATAAAAAAAACATATTTCAATATATATATATATATATATCACATTTTAAGTTTATGATTAAAAATTATTAAAAAGTATGCTAATCGGATTTTTTTTCATTAAAAATATTAATCTCAACTACAATACACAATGACCAATAACCCATATAAAGAGACGAACACACACACACACACACACGAGGTCAACAAATATAAATTTATTCATTTCTTGTTTTCGCTCTTTAGTTTCTTAACATAAAGCACCGTACATTGCGAAATTCACAAGGAGACAAGAAGCCACACTCAAATCAGATTTTGCTTAACTTGTTCAAAGATGGCAGAGAAGACATCCATTTGATCCTGAGGAAGCGCCAAGCCAATCTCAACTCCTCCTCCCCCATCTCTACATTCACAAAGATGGAAACTGCCTGAAGCATAAATATGGGGAACCTCTGTCTTTTTGGGCCTCCCCCACCCAAAATCTGTCTCGTAAGCACGCAACTTAGGTGACCCAGCAACAGTAACCAGCCTGCCTTGTTCAGACACTTCTTTCCACTTTGATATCCATTTCTCAGCCCCCACAAAACCCCACTCTCCAATTCCTTGACCTTCTTACCAATTTCTCTAGCTGCCATGATGACCCCATTTTCTCCAAGTAACTCACTCTTCTTTGCAGGGACATAACATACTGCTAGACAGTTTCCAAAATATGTTGCCGGTAGTTTAACTTCAGGACGGTGTCTACAATCTGCCGGAAAAACGAAGTAGTAAACCTTGTCATTATCAAGTAAATCACTTGCATCCTTCTCTTGTGACTTGATCATATTAACCCATGTAAAGGCACATGCTACCACAAATGTTGATACATGCACTTGCCCTGGATAATTTTCCATGCATTTAATGGACACCAGATCTTTCAGCCTCTCCATGTCGGTTTGACCTATCGTAAATGTGACGCCAACCTTGTCTCTAAGTTGATCATCGTAGGCTGATCCCAAATCGTAATCCCAAGATGAAGCCCAATTCCACCAGTCCTTTGTAAAAATTGACTCAAGCCCCATTGGGTCTTTGATCCCCGATCTGTCATGAGACGGCAGCATTGACTTTTCAAGGCAAGCGATGTCTTCTCTGGACCTAAAAATGGACGCCCAGGATTTCATGAAATGGCTAAAAGCCATCCCATCAGCTACCACGTGGCAAAACTTGGCACCGATGCAGATACCTGAATTCGGAAACACAGCTACTTGCAAGGCAAGAAGTGGCACTACACGTGTGTCATCTGATGTCACACGTGTGGGAGGCCACTTAGGGACAAAACATTGCAGTTCTCTAAGATCGACTCCGGCATGGTCTCCGATGAGCTGGTCAAAATCCAGCATTGACTCAACAACAGTGAACGGGATCGAGTCGCCATCTTTGAAGAGGATATAGGGTTTATGGGGTGATGGTGGGCACATAAGATTGGAGGCTAGAGGGAAAAAGTGTTGAAGAGTGAGGGAAAGAGAGTTTTTAAGAATAGGAAGGATGTTGTTCGTCAAGTAAAGAGTAGGGTAAGGGAATTCATAGAAGAAAAGGCGTTCCATGGGACGGCAAAGAAGCCATGGATAGTCGAAGACAGTGAGAGGGAGAGAGGTGGTGGGTACTGAGCCTAGTGGTGGAGAGACTCGGAAATGATCAATGACTTTTACAGGATGAGAATGAGCCATTTTTTGCGAAGAGGAAAGAGATGAGATACTGACGATGGATTGACATCCTTCTAACATCGCCTCGTACAATCTAGTCGCTCTACTAATTTCATAGTTGATTGAGTCCCTATACTATACTAATTTGCTTAATATAGTCCCTCCACTGTTAAAACCATCGAGGAAAAATAGTAGCCCTCATAGTTGCTTAACAGATGTCCTTTGGCTTCATTTTAATACACTATCATTAGTCAATTATTTCATCCCATGACAAGGTTCATTTATTCAACTGTTGATGACTAACAGTAGTTTGATGGCTTATTAATTATTTTCTGATTTGTATTTTTAATAATTTTAATGCCTTCAAGTAAAAACATTAAAAATTTTATTTAATACATTTTAAATAAAAAAATATTTTCAAAAAAATTTCCTTTATTATAATATCAAACACAGACTTCCCACAGTCCGCAGCAGCAATTCGTTATTTCCATTCTTTGGTCCAAATTATCCCAACAAGCTTAGCAATCTCCTGAATTTTCTATGCGTCCAAAAAAAAAATTATAAAGAGCACGGAAAAAATTATAAAGTTTTGATGAATGAGATGATCAAGGAAATTTCTCCGTGCAAGAATGGGATTTGAATTGCTTTGAATTTCCTGGCTGTACGTGCACACAGCTGAAAAAGTTCTGTAATATCTGCTTTGAATAAAAGAAAAGAAGAAAACTTCAAGAAAGATGGAGTTGAGGAAATTATAAGGTTTTTATTTTTTAAAATTTCTTTCAAATTAAGCTTAACTCCAAATATTTTAAATATGTTCATGAACTTCATTATTCATGTAAAATTAAATCCGCTTCTATAAATTGGCCTAGAAAGCAAGGTTTTAATTTTTTGTCTCTCTAAACCCACACCACTTGTAAAGACACAGTACATCTCTTCTCTCCGAGGAAAGCATCTTTTGTCTCTGCAAGATACTATTTATTTGCCGCCTTTGCTCAATATTAAATGGGCAACTCTCTTCTACCCAATACAACTAAAGTAAATAAGAATTCTGAAGACAAGCACAATGAACGTACAGAGCAAACGAAGAACTTTATGTTTCAGATCATCCATTTGTGTTTCTGGCCACCAAAATGGATGTTGATATGGTGATGCAATAGAACTTCTGGGCATGTCTGTTCTTCATGGAATATGGATCAAGTCCAATTTACCAGCAGATCTTTCAACACTCAAGCACCCAGGTTAGCCCGTGTTGTTTTCAGTTTGAGCCCAATGAATGGGTTCTGTGGAGCCATTTTTATGTATGGGAGCCCACTTTAACAAAATAATTTTAAAGTACATATAATCTGATGATAACCCAATCAGGATAAACTAAAGCTAATTGAGATTTGAGACCCATAAACTTTATTCAAAAAAATAAAATATAAAAACCAAGGTAAAATCAAGCTTTAAAAAATATTTAATTTTGTTATGTTCAGCTTATTTTGATGGGATATAACAAATTCATTCAGGATAATTAGCTCAATTTGTTTTATATATTTTATGTTAATCTTTTAATGTGTCTTAACATATTTGATTTCTCTCAATCTATCCTTATACTTTAAATTATTCTTCATTTTATGTTCAATTTTCCATTATTTTTTTTTAATACCAATCTCTTCCGGTTTGACATCCACCCCCCCCCTCCCAAAAAATAAAAAATAAAAATTAAACAACCATACTATTTCAATTCCATAACTTTGTTACCAATTGTTTTAGTTTTTAGATAACTGGTTGCACTGTGTCCCGAATCTAATCAAATTTTTTTTAATATATAAAAATATTAAAGTTATGAGATTTTTTTTAACAATTTCATTAGAATTGACCAACAACTTAACATTGACATCTTTTCACTTGATTTTTTATTTAACCCGTGCTTTAAATTATATCATGTAGAAATTATTCTGACATGATTCATTCAACTCGGTGAGTTTGAAAAAAACATGAAAATCTAGTAAAAATATAGTTTAGCTTAAAAAAAATATAATATATATATTAAGACAGTGATACATTAGATCGATCCAGGAATCATAGTTTAACCTACCAAAGTCGTGGCATAAGTCATGAATTTCACTGGGTTTAATAATATTTTTTATTTTTTTTATTTAATTATATGAAAACAAAAATAAATGTTTAGACACAAATCTAATGTCGGGATGTTTTTTTGAGACTATAATAATTTCATAAAAAATCAAATTGAAACAAAATGAAGACTAATTAAAAATAAACTACATGTTGATGGATAGAATAATTTTTTTTAAAAAATAAAAATTCAATATTAAATGATAAAATTAAAAAAAAAACCAAAGCTTACCTCATAATGTTGACTTTATAGTTTGACTCAATTTCTTATTATGGGTCTCATAATGTTGGAAGAGCATCTTGACGTTGGATTTGTGCTTGATTTTGTAAAAAATGGTTTGGATTTTTTGTTTTACAAATGATTTAAAATAGAGGGTCTAAATTAAAATTAAGGAAACAAATACAACCCTTTTCGAATTCAAGCACAGAAATCAAGGCACGAAAACAAAGGAAAAATAAATAGATCACAAAAAGACATACCAATAATACATCATTGTCAAGCGTCACTTTTAGAACAAATCTTTCTTGAGATGATTCTAACAATATCAAAAAACACTTTTATCGGTGCTTGAAAGTAGCCGCACGAGCCTCTCCAATGTGACATACTTCCTCAAATGTTGGTGCTTGTGTTACACACGCTAGATTTTTTTTCCATCTTCTTTCAATTTGGTCCTAGATTGTTTACTAACTTTTCAATTCAATCTTGAAATTCATCCCAATCAAGCTTTTCTCTTTTAATTTGGTCCCTGATTGTCCATTAACTCTTGAATTCAATTACGAATTTCATCTTAAATGAGCCTACTGAAGGCATTACCCGGGAGAGAAGAAGGGAAGAGAAAAGAAATAAACAAAATCGAATAATTAGTCCCACCGAGGAGAGAAAGCATATTGTCATGCCTAGAAACAAGTAATGACATAGCCAAGTTCGGTTCGGCAGCTTTGCCTAGTTCGACCAAGTTAATAAAAATCATTGTTGTTTTAATATTTTTAAATAAAAATATTAAATTAACATTGTTTTTAAAATAATATTTCTTTTAAAAAAATTCAAATTAAACTTTTACCAAGTCAATCGCTTTTAAAGTTCACTAACCATTTCTTTTGACCCATCCTTAATCAGCTTTCACAATTGTTTAGAAGCTCGAACAAGCCGACAAGTCACCATGATAACTCACTGGACTTTATTGTTCCCAACGACAACACACACGCAACTTGCTAGTATCCCCTATAATTGATAGGTGATCATATATTTAATAAACGACAACACACACGCAACTTGCTAGTATCCCCTATAATTGATAGGTGATCATATATTTAATAAAAATATTTTAAAAAATAGCTAAATCATTGTAGCTACACAAAAAAAACAGGATTAACAGAAATAGTGTTTTTTTTTTCAATCTCACCCTCATCTTCTAGCAGTTAATTTTTTTATTTAGTTTTTTTTAAAAAATTATCATTCAAAAATAAATTATGTTAAAAATTATGCTACATAATTTTTATCAATGTTTTTCGTTGGTTTATATACCAATCTTATTAATTTTGTTTTGTTTTTCCCTCTCAAACTCAATCTTTAATATTAGATTTGTTAAAAGTGATACTTCATAATTGTTTTTGATTTATTTTCTATAAATTTATCATAATCTCATTACTTAGATAAGTGATTTAACAAATTAGTTGATTCAAGTTATTTTTTTGCTATTTGTTCTAATTGATTTTTTTTATTTCATCTTTTAACATTGAGTTTGTTAAAAATTAAGCTAGTTTAGTAGTTTAATATGAGTTGAATCGGGTAATTTTTTTTTAAAAAATTTCAATATTAACCTTCAAAATTGGATTGATGAGAAATTAACCTTTATAATTTATTTTGATTTTTTTATAGAGTTATCATAGTCTTGCGACCCGAATTATACATTTAATAGATTAAACCAAGATGATTCAATATATTTTATTATCTCAATATTAAAAAAAACATATTTCAATAAATAAATATATATATATATATAATATATCACATTTTAAGTTTATGATTAAAAATTATTAAAAGATATGCTAATCGGATATTTTTTTTCATTAAAAATATTAATCTCAACTACAATACACAATGACCAATAACCCATGATACACACACACACACACACACACGAGGTCAACAAATATAAATTTATTCATTTCTTGTTTTCGCTCTTTAGTTTCTTAACATAAAGCACCGTACATTGCGAAATTCACAAGGAGACAAGAAGCCACACTCAAATCAGATTTTGCTTAACTTGTTCAAAGATGGCAGAGAAGACATCCATTTGACCCTGAGGAAGTGCCAAGCCAATCTCAACTCCTCCTCCCCATCTCTACATTCACAAAGATGGAAACTGCCTGAAGCATAAATATGGGGAACCGCAGTGAACCGGAATTCACTGATTTTGTTGATATAATTCTTGAAATGTGTCCACCTCTGTTATTGCAGGCCAATAGAAAGGAGAAACCCCCTCCATTTGGCAGCAAGATATGGTCATTCCAATGTGGTAAAGGTCCTCATTTACCGCGCAAAAGCTCTACCTTCAGATCCAGAGAGCGGAGTAACAGAAGCAAAAAAGATGTTGAGGATGACCACTGAAGAGCAAGATACAGCGTTGCACGAGGCAGCTCGACATATGCGGAGCCAGTTGGTGGGATTATTGACAAAAGAGGACCCTGAGTTTCCATATTCCGCCAATGTTGATGGAGAAACTCCACTTTATATTGCTGCTTCCAGTTGAGGTCGGGTGATCGATGAAATCCTAACTAATTGCATTTCAGTGGACTATGGCGGCCCTAATGGTAGAACTGCTCTACACGCGGCAATCAGGGAGGGAGATCGTGGTAGGATTTTGTGCTCAAGTCTGGAAACTTAAATAATTTATATATAATAGTGTAAACTATATTTGATTTTACATATCCGTGTTTGCTTCATAATTAGCTTTTTTTAAAATAAAAAGAAAAACTTTGTGAGTTTAAGTATTGGATATATGGTTACATATATTTGTTTAATGAAAAGTGATTTTTTAAAAATTATTTTTAAATTTTTTTGTATTTATTTATCATTAAAAAAATTGATCAACAAAAAATACTTTTCAATTTTTTTTTTTACTTAGATTCTAAAAAAGTGATTTCTTTTTATTTTGGGTAAAACACTTAAAAAATTTAAAAATATCATGTTATTTACTGATTACATTAAATTTGATTCTCAAACTTTTAATTGTTATATATTTTATTTTGAATATTTTTTTTTCAAATTTCATCCTTTAGAATTTATTTAATTTGATTTTTATATCAACTTTATCTTTATTTTATCATTGTTATTTGTTTTTCTCTTATCATTAATTGATTTTTTTATCTATAAGATTTAGTCCTTATTTTTTATTATTATTTATTTTATTTGAAATAATTTATGAAATTATTATTTTTTTAATTTTATTATTTTTCAATTTTTTTATCAGTTAGATTTGATCTTCATTGTCTTAATTGTTATTTATTTTATTTGAAATTATTTATGAAATTATATTTTTTTTTTCGGTTTATTTTTCATGATATAGCCAAATACTGAAAAGTGTTTTCCAACATATTTTTTATGATGCTACAAAACATTAAAAAATAATTTATTTTCTAGAAATCAATTTTCTAAAAGAAATTATTAAACGGGGCATAAGTGAAATCACTGTTGTTCATGAAGGATAACTTTTATTCGTTGTTTTGTTGGTTTCAGTGACAACAAGAAAATTGTTAGAAAAAGAAAAAAAGTTGACGAAAACAACCGACGAGAACGGCTGGTCACCACTTCACTACGCTGCCTATTATGACTTGCTTGGTGCTAAAGTGGAAGTATTACTAGAATATGATGCGTCCGCGGCCTACATTGCTGAACCAGAGAAGAAGAGAACAGCTCTTCACATTGCTGCCATTCAAGGAAGTGTAGACACAGTGAAAGAGATTGTTTCTGGATGTCCAGCTTGTTGTGAGCTAGTTGATAATAGAGGTTGGAATGCCCTTCACTATGCTGTGGCAAGTAAAGATAGCAAAGTATTCGTCCAATGTATGAAGATTCCAGAGCTTGCAAGACTTGGAACGAAGAAGGATGAGAAAGGAAACACGCCCTTCCATCTAATTGCTGCTTTAGCGCGCGAGCAGAAGCAATGGAGATGTGTTTTTAATCAATATTGTCATTTTGGAAGGAAGATAAAATATGGTCTTAATAAGCGAAAGCTAAGCGTCGAAGACATCGATGAAGGAAATTTGGGAGAGATACAGGTAATCAATCCTCTAAGAATTAACTTTTGTGATTCACAATATATATCCATTAATGAATCAATTAAATCACAGCAAACTGGTTTTACTTTGCATCTAAGATTCTCTTAGCTCCGCATCTTAATCATGTCCACCAAATGGGTCCACATAACTTTTTTTCAGTTTCACTCTATTATATCACAGTACTAAATATAAAAATAAAATAATCGATCTGAATAACTTAATAATCTTTTTTTTTTAAATGAAGTTATTTATTGATTTTGTTAAGTTTTTCATCTACAATAACAGAGTATGCATATAAATCGCACGTAACTGTTTTTAAAAACATATATTATTCAATAAAAAAAAGTAGTACAAATAAATGAAAAAAATACAATTATTTAAAATTTTAAAATCTAATAGAAACTTAATATAATCTTAAAAGCAATTAAGGAGAGTAACAATAAACAATAATATATTGGATTACTCCTCCTAGGAAATTAATTATTTTTAAAACCTCTTTAACAGCTTAACATAATCTTACAAGCAATTAAGTCCTCCTAGGAAATTAATTTTATAATGAAATGATATAGAATTAATGGTATATAAAATTAAGCCCACGTCTTAGTTTTTTTTTTTTTTTTGGATAATTGGGCTAATGTAAAGCATGGGGTTTAATTTCAACCAAATTAGTTTTTGTTACCTGCTAATATATACAGTAACAAAAAGGATTTGATTGCAAACAAACTAGTTGTGGAAACAAAGGCTTAGAAGTTGATACATGATATATGTGTTAAATACCTAAAAATGATGGATTATTTGTTTAAATTTTTAGATTGAGTTAGTTTTTTTAAAATAGTATTACAATCTTATTGATCAAACAATTATAAATTTAAATCTTACTATTTCTATTTTAATTAATAAAGTGTAATTTTTTTAAAAATATTCTAGAAAGTAATAAAAAATTACTTTTAAAACCTCTTTAACAACTTAACATATTTTACTCAAAATATATATTTTTGCAGAAAGAGATCCTAGAATCCCTTGAAGATGTTGGCAGTGGACCGATTGGTCGTGGTCCCTTTGTTTTGGAAGAGATAAACAATGATGAGGAAAACAAAGAGAAAGAGGAAGCTTTGAGTAAAGCAAGAGAGTCTCATCTAGTTGTTGCGGCGCTGATAGCAACAGTAACATTTGCAGCAGCATTCACCCTACCAGCGGTTTACAAGAGTGACCGAGGCACTGCAATTCTAGTTAAAAAAGCTGCTTTTATAGCATTTGTCATCTCAGATGCAATGTCAATGGTGCTCTCCATTTTTGCCGTCTTTATCCACGTTTTGATTTCGCTGATTCATGGTTTGAGATTGGAGAAGAATAAAGAGATAGATGAGAATACCGCTTTGAAATTATTTGTGTTTGCCATGTTGTTGACCATGATTGGCATGGGTACAATGATTATCGCATTCGTCACGGGCATATACGCGGTTCTAGATCCTTCCTTGGGGCTTACCATTAGCACTTGTCTCATTGGTTTGAGTTTCTTCTTCCTTGTGTATTTAGTATTTATGATCATTTACAAGAATCTAAAAGATTGAATACAAGAATCTAAAAGATTGAATATACTAGTGAAACAATCAATGCAAATTTTCTATCAAATAAAACTCTTATTTAAAACATTCTTATTGTTTTTGAAAAAAAATTGTGATGTCATTTGTTCATAAATCATGTGTTTGGTTCCTAAATTGTCAGTCTTTTTATATTTTATTTTGTAATTGATGCGCATAACAAGTCAAGTAGTCAAAAACTCTAATGTTATTATTTATTTATTTATTTTCCTTTTAGTGACAACCTGCTGGGATTGCTAAATTTATTTTCCAAGCACAATTTGCTTTGATAGTTTGTTTATTAATCAAGATTGTAAACGTAAAGCGTTTGTTTTTGTACTTAAAAAGTATTATTGGATTTTTTAATAATTTTAAATTGTTTTAACATGTTAATATTAAAAATAACTTCTTAAAAATAAAAATAAATAAATAAATTATGTTAAAACATTTTTAAATAAAAAAATATTTTAAAAAATACTTTAACCACAAACTCAAAAGATTGTAAGAAAACTAATCTGAAAAGTTGGGATATGCCAAGTTTCATTTTCTATGGCTGCTGTGCCAGCCAGCTAGCTTGTTCCATGAAGTGCATGAATGGTAGGAATAATCTCCATTGGATAACAAATCCGACCGAACAAACCAGACTGCTCTTGAGATACAAAAGAGACGAGACATTAGATACCATATAGTTAATTAATACGGGTAACATTCCAAACTAAATTGTAATGTAATAATAAAAAAAAAAACAAGAAGCTGTGAATATGTGGACATGTGTTTTGATAGCATGAAAATTTTAAATTGGAAATTGAAAAAGATGATATTTTTACTTTTTAAAAAATGAATAAAAATATTTGAATTAATAAATCACATAAAGAATATTTGTTCATGCTAATTAAAGGCTGAAACAGTTGGGTTTTTTTTTTTTTGTAAAAAATAAAAAAAATGTAAGTGTAAATATTTAACCTAATAAAATGTTTGTTTTTTTATTTTTTATTTACTTGTATGAAGATGAAAATGAATTCTCTTTTAGTACATTACAATTTAGTTTCTTGTTTACATTACAATCCCAAGCAGTAGCTTATACCGTAAGCTATAGAGTTACATTACAGTCTCGGTAAACTCAGTCTGATTTTATAAGTTTGATATATTTGTGATCTGAACCAAGTCAGATCCAAATTTGGTCTTAAAATGTCTACTGACCAGTTTTACGAGATTTGACATATCTTTCACATTATATATTGGATAGAGTTAGAATTTTACAGAGAAATATTAGATACATGAATATATATTTTGGTGAATTTTCAAGTCAAATGGAGTTTGAGAACATAATATTTTAGAGGGTCAAAGTTAGCAGATGAATCTTGTCAAATATGTCAAGCTA
The DNA here is from genome assembly GCA_964019445.1 of Populus tremula. Classification (NCBI taxonomy): domain Eukaryota; kingdom Viridiplantae; phylum Streptophyta; class Magnoliopsida; order Malpighiales; family Salicaceae; genus Populus; species Populus tremula. The sequence goes on from CAXHTJ010000011.1 coordinate 963,360, forward strand.
GACCTTTATGTACTGTTTGAGACATATCTAAAGCTACCAGTAGAACTTTGCTACAATTGAAGTTGGGTTAGAAACTAGACATCTAAAGCTTTTCAACCATATATCGTACGCCCAGTAATTCATCAACATGAGAGAGAACAACATGTTTGAAATCAAGACTCAAATTTGCCAGTATATATGCGAAAATTGGAGATTCGCAAATACATAGAGGAATTTAAACATGAAGACTTTTTTATTATTTTATTTTATTTATTTTTGAATAATTATTTTCAATTTGAATTTTTTTCTAGTACATTAGATATTGTTTAGGGATTTATTTTATTATTGAATTTATATTAGTTAATTACTACTTTAAGTTCATTAGCTTGCAACCCAAAAGGGGTATTAGGACTTATTGAGATGGAAACAACCAAGTTATCACCAGATTCATGTATACTTCCTATTATTCATGTATTGAGAAGTTTTGTTCTGAAAGTTTTTATTTTTTCATGTCATTAATTTATTGATTTATACTATTTATCTCTCTCATTTTATTTAGATCACTCATGGATTATAATTGTAACAATCTCAAAAAATTCAATCAATATATATTTATTTAACTCCTACATAAGGGGTAAATGGAGCAATTTTTGTTTTTTTAAATTCACCGAAATTTCATTAGAAACTTCGGCAGAGTCTCCCCTATACTGGGAGATCCCAAGTTATCGACAATTTATCCTACACACAATTATAATCACATCCCACCTATAATCACATCCATGATTGGTACATTCAATCATTTTATTCATTTGAGAATATATTTAGGACAATTCTTCATTCTCAATCTCCATCTCATATCACATGCATAAATTAGTAATTAAGAGGACCATCCAAGCACTAAAATTTAATATATAATCACAACACAGTTTAGCATTCTGAACATAAGCTATTACGTTATAATTTTTTTTCTCCAAGTATAGATTAATACATTAATATTCCAAAAACAAAATAATATAAGGAGCATACTATTCTATTCAGGTTACATGTTTGCTGCATAACAAAATTACATAAAGATCCTTAAGTTCCTAACTTGTACAAAATGGATAAGTAACCTAAATTCTACTCCTGACGTGAATGGGAGGGACCTGCAAAACACAAATTTTCTATAAAATTAAAAATAACTAAAATACAAACAATTCACGAAAGAAAATTTATATAGCACATCTACCTACTTAAGTCATATGCAATTTCAATACACCACCACCATCCCTTTTGAGGATTATCCAGTTTATTTCCTTTAACTACTTCTCCCCACCTTAGGAAGACTATACCGACACTAACGACCTCCATTAGTGTGTTTAGTTGTCCATCCTGGGTTAACTAATAAGATTCATGAAAATGCCGACACTAACATGACTGTTGGTGTCATTAAATATTTTTGGACCGAAATAATTAATCACTATTCTTTGCTACTTAAGGAGGTCCTCGGGTATGCCGATGTCAAGGATTCTTGACATCATTAGCTTTCACCCGGAAAGCTAATCAAGTCTATAAGTTTTGCCGATATCGACGACACCAGCCGATATCATTAACTATTCTAAATCCGAATAGTTAATCAAGTCTATAAATTTTGCGATATCGACGTCACCTGCCGATATCATTAACTATTTTGAACCCAAATAGTTAATCAAGTCTAAATTTTGCCGATATCAACGTCACCCGCCGATATCATTAACTATTCTGAACCCGAATAGTTAATCAAGTTTCATTTTTCTCCCCCCATGTACCGGTAATGCCGATGTTAACCAGCTTGGCTAACATCATTAGCCTCCCATATCAGGGACAGGCTAATCAATTTCGAGAAACAATCATTTTTGAAATTCGTTGTCATAGTTCATTTCCTCCAAAAGGAACCATAATTTAAATTTAGTCCTCCATTTCTATTTTCCCGTCATTTAACCTTTCCTTTCCTCCTTTTTCTTTTCCTCATCAATATGCACCAAGTCTTTATATATATATATATATATAGCTCAATAATTAGCTACAAAATTATTAACAAGAGGAGATATAGGTACTGAGTACCTACTTGCTGTAGACACTTGACTTGTGTTTCCCTGTTGTTGTTGTACTCCTCCCGCGGTTCCTCCTGAAACCAAAAACACCCATCATTATTCCATATCAGTCCACATATCACAACACAACACCAAAAATGGCAATAATATTCATTTCTCTTTTATCAATCTTTTCTTTCTCACTTTCATTCCTCATTATTATCCTTTTACATTTTCGACCCATTTGTGTGGACATCATAAATTCAATTTTGATCACAGTTTTATTCTTTTTTTTTTTTTAAAGATCAATTACACTTTATGAAGGGAGAGAAAACAAATTTCACCATTTTATCGACTTGGCGAAACTGCCAACCCGGGTGGCAGCTTGACCTCTCCTCAGATTTTCATTTGTATCCGGAGTTCTAGGACTCCAAATTAGGCGGGGTCGGACTCGTTGGAAAGCTAACACTCCCAGCTACAACTTCTATGAATGGACCCTCCCTAAATTCTATCATCTTCAGGTCCAGATTCCCTCAAGAACCAGGGAAACAAACCTGCCCTGTTTTGTCAATAGAGAAGGTGCCTACAATTTTTATCTCCAATCCTACTTCCCATCAATTTCAGCCATGTTTTCCTTACCTGGAACGTAGGTTCCTCTCCCTTATAAGTTACAATTTGTAACTACACTACATCATCACACTTAATTAATTAACAGGGGAGTCATACGTTCACCTCCCCTGTTTTGTTTTTCCTTCCCCTCCAGGGACCGGTCCTTAAATCAATTCCTTCTCTCTCTCTCTCTTTTTTTACACACACACACACACTCAATCACCACATTTCCTTATTATTCACCTCCTGAAACATGTTTTATTTTTTGCAATAAGGAAAACAACGCAAATTATCAAAATTTCCTTTCTTTTCTTACAATCCCATGGCGACCACTATTTCCCCTATAATCTTTGATTTTGTTGAAATATTCTTTGCATAATTCCATCCTTTTTAGGCAACCTATGCTGCTCAACTCATTTAATTCCAATCAATTCCACATTTCCCCAAATTTTACTCAAGGACCCTAATCTTTCAAACTTCAAATTAATGCACAATTCTTGCATGAATTTAATTTATCTTTCCCAATTGGTTTAGAACTTCATACCTGGAGGAAAATTTAGGTTTGATTTCTGATTTGATTAAAGTTTCATAACCCCTTTCTTCTCTTCAAGCAGCCGGCCTCCCACCCCCTCTTCTCTTAGAAATTATGTCACTTTTCTTCTTGCAAATCTCCTGCCCAAGTTTGTCTTCCCACGTAGAAATTCTAAGGTTTGTGTTGGTATAGAAATTTAGGTGTCTTCTCCTAGGCTTGGTGAAGGAAAATCTGAAAAATTTCCCTCCCCGGTCATGAATGAGAGAAGAGATGGGTATTTATAGTCCCATCTCTTCTTAATTCATTTTGGTCCCATCTTTGTCCCTTTTTCTTATTTTAGCCCTTTCTATTTATATAACACTTTTAAATTATTATAAACTTCCCCCTTTTTTTTGTATACTTTATTCTCAGGCTTCACATTCTCCCCTCCTAATAAAAATTTCGTCCTTGAAATTTAAACTACTTACTTGACTCAAAGAATAAGTGGGGGTATTTTTCCTTAATCTCTGATTCTCTCTCCCACGTTTCTTCCTCAATTTGTGAGTTTCTCCACAATACTATGACTAGTGGTACTCTCTTATTCCTCAATGTTTTTTCACTCCAGTATGTGATCTTGACTGGCCTGGTCTCTAGTGTCAAGTCTTCTTTTACTTCCATTCGAACTGGAGGTAACACTCGGGAAGGATCCACTTCCGCCTTCTGCAATAGTGATACATGGAATACATTGTGAATCTTCTCTAGGTGTGCCAGTAGTTTTAGGAGGTAAGCAACCGACCCTATCCTAGCTATCACCTCAAATAGAACAATATACCTCGGAGCAAACTTTCCCCAAAGGATGATGCCCTTCCACGGTGCCACCTTTAAGAATACTCTATCCCCTATTTGGAATCCCAAAGGTCTCCTACGGTTTCTGAATAACTCTTTGTCTATCTCGGGCTTCCTTCATTCTTTGCTTGATCACCTTACTTTATCAGTTGTTATTTGTACATTTCGACCCATGAGCAAGTTTCCTTTCTCCAATTTCATCCCAGCATATCGGAGTGCGACATTTTCTCCCATAAAGGGCTTCATATGGAGCCATCCCAATAGAAGCTTGGTAACTATTATTATACGTGAACTCTACCAATGGTAACAAGTCTTCCCAGTTTCCCCCAAACTCTAGCACACATGACCTTAGAAGGTCTCAAGTGTTTGATAGTTCTTTCAGATTGGCCATTTATCTGGGGGTGGAATGTTGTGCTCAGGTTTGTCGCACCCTAAAAAAAATTCCATGGCGACATTCGACTGGCGACTTTTCGTTTTGTTTTACTGATTTGGTTCTTTGGAGTCGCCACCTAGTGTTTTGGTCACTAGGAAACCTAGCTGGTCTTTCAGAGATTCTAAGGAAAGGGACTGGTTGCGTAAAGGGAAGGTATTAGCACCCCTAGTACGCCCTACCTAAGGTAAGCTGCTTGGTGTTTGGTTTGCTCTATAATCTATGGTGTTGGTGTTTTCTGGTCCTGTAAATTTTCCTAGATTTGATTCAAAAAAACAATTTACTTTGGATAGAAATTCAAGGAGATTCCATATGCTTTGAAAGCTCATTTTTCCCTTAGTATTTCAAGACTTTGCGACTCGTAAATCGCAAGGAGGAGGAACGATTTTTTTTTAGAAATCTAAGAAAATTCACAGCGCTTTAAAAAAACCTCCTCTTGCCTTAGTATTTCCACTTTCATGGCTCGTAAACCATGGAGTAAAAAATTTGAAATTTTGAAATGTCCTCGATTATAATCAAGGCTTCTTTCAAAGATGTGTGCGGATTTATTACTCCCACTAATATTTTGGATATTCGTCCTTTAAGGATTTCTTTATCCAAATATTAGCGGTGAATAATAGATGAATCCCCCCCCTAAAATAAAATTTTTATAGTTTTTGGAATATTGGCCAATACCCTTTGGAGTTTTACAAACTTGTTGTAAAATCCAAAAATGCAAGAAAATAGTTTGTGTTTAAGAAATCTATGCGAAAAAACACTTTCAAAGCTTCCAATATTTTTTTTTATAAAAATAACATTCAAAACATGTTAGAGTATTGGCCGTATGCAACACGCAAGAAAACATTTTTTTTGTAAACATTTTTTTTTTGACAAAAACGGATATTTTAAACACTGAATTTGTATCTCCACAGTATAAAAATAGAAACCAATATAAAAAATCATAAAAAAATGTGCAGGAAAAATCAACAATATTTTTAAGGAAATTTTTTTAGAATTTTTTTTAAAGCAAAAAGACATTTTTTATCTTTGAAAATCTTGGATGTCTTGACGAAAACCGGGTATTTTAAACACTGAATTTGTATCTCCACAGTATAAAAATACAAACCAATGTATAAAACAAATATATATATGAAAAGAAAACAACAATATTTTTTAGACTTTTCGGATTTTTTTTTTTAAAATATATATACATGCATAATATAATATAATAATATAATATAATTTATAAATATATTAATATATTAAATGGGCTGGGCCGGACCCAACCCCAAAAGTCGTTAGGCCGAACTTGGCCCAAAAAGGATTGGGCCGATCTCAGCCCAACACCTAATCTACCTTGGTCTGGGCCGGACCCAGCCTAGACCGCCGGATTGGGCTAGAAACCCTCTGGCCCATCCCACATAGCTTTGGGCCAGAAACCATCTGGCCCAGAGAAGAAAAAAACACGGGAGGGGAAATTATTTTCCCCCCCGCCTCCTGCATGCAGAACGATTCTGCATGCAGGAGGCAACTTCTGCAAGCTTCGGGGACAAAAAAAAAATGCGCAGGGGGGAAAAGGAACAGTACCTGGCACGATGGAGATGATGGCTTGCTGGCGGTGCTGCGGTGGAGGCGGTGGCAGTGTCCTAACTCACGGTGGCTCCTCACGGTGATTTCCAAATAGTCCGGCGACGTCCTCTCGGTTTTTTTCTTGGTTTTTGTTTTCTAAAGTCCCTCCCGGCTTCAATCCTTCCCCTTTGCTCTCGATTTTCTGGGGTTTTCGGTGACTCTCTCCTCTGTTAGGTCGTTTCTCTCTCCTCCTCTCCCTCTTCGGTTTTCTTTGTTTTTCTTTGGGTTCTCTTTTTTTTCTCCTCTCTTTTTCTCTGTTTCTTCTCTATATATAGGGATACCAGGGCAATGGCTTTGTCCTGGCCGCATGGGGAGTGGGGGCACGCTGGTCGGTCGGTCGGCAGGCGCCGCTGCCAAGGCGGGTTTCCCTCGGTTTCGGTGGCGCGGCGGGTGGTCGGCCATTGGCTTTGGTTTCGGTGGTCCCGAGGCGTGGAGCGTCGGGTCATGGCACGTGAGGAGAGAGGCGGGAACAAAAACCCCGGTTTTCCTCTTCCCTGCTGCGCATGCGGGGGGAAGAAGAAAGGGAAACAATGCCGTTCAAAACGGCACCGTTTGGTCTCTCTTTTTTTTTTTTCTTTTAAAACGTATGAAACGGCGTCGTTTTGGAGAAAACGCGCCGTTTCATTCAAATGTGGCGCCAGAAACGCGCCAATGTTCAAATCAACCCCCCAATTATTTTTGTTCATTTCAATTGCGTCCCTGCCAATTTCGGTCCCTGCCCCCATAGTTGGCCGTGTTTTCCACTTTGGTCCTTGGCCTCTGATTTATGCAATTTAGTCCTCAATTGATCAAAAACTTCCAATTTCTTCAATTAGGCCCCTGAATCAATTCAATTGCAGCCCCTCCATTTACGCGCCTCTTCCAATTTGGTCCCTGGTTTCGGATTTCCTCAATTAAGTCCCTAATTGGCCATTAAACTTCAATATTTATGCAATTAAGCCCCTGATTTAACCTAATAAATTCCTAAAAAATATAATTGGGTCCCAGAACTTAAATTTCTTCGAATTAAAGCCCAAATTGACTTAAAAATCAATTTTTCTTGCAATCAAATCCCCTATAAACTTAATGAAAAATCCAATTAAGTCCATAAACATCCAAATTTGGACTTTTCTCCTCAAACTTCCAATTTTCTTATTCAACAGGGTTCTCATCATTCAAGAATATATTGTCAAAAATCCATCTTTGTATTTTTAACTTCCTTGATCGATTTTTTTTTTGACCATTTGCTTAGCGCTTCTGCCTCCTGTTATTTTTCCTAAACTCCTTTGGCTATTTATTTTATTTTATTTATTTGGGGACCCGAAAATGGGTTACAACAGATGCCCCCTCTTTATAAAGCTTACGGAGCAGAGGTTTTGCGCAGTAAGTTTTATAAAGATAAACCAAAACTGAACTCCAGAAACTGATCTGGTCGGAGCCTAAAAACTATGATCAAAATTTAGTCATCTCAAGATCCCTTTTGGCGCCCTCCTTTGACTAATATTGCAATAAGAGATCCCTTCCAGCGATCTCAATCAACTTGGAAACCCCTCTGGCGATTCCTTTCAACCAAAACTAAACTCTGTGTGTGGTTGGATTAACCTGAGATCTCAGCTAGCGATCTCTTTCAAGCACAACCAATAAAAAAATGCATGTGTGGTCTTATTATGATGGGTGACCTGCCCGAGTGGAAAAAGGGAAGAGTGGTCTCATTCTTATGGGTGACCTACCCAGGGGGATGAATGGTCTCGTTATTATGGGTGACCTACTCAGGTAAAAAAAAAAAGATGGAGAATGGTCTCATTCTTATGGGTGACCCACCCAAGTGGAAAAAGGAAGAGTGGTCTCATTCTTATGGGTGACCTACCCAGGGGGAAGAATGACCTCATTATTATGGGTGACCTACCCAGGTAAAAAAAAAAGGAGATTGATCTCATTCTTATGGGTGAACTACCCAGAAAAAATAATGGTCTCATTGTGATGGGTGACCTACCCAAGTGGGAAAGGGAAGAGTGGTCTCATTCTTATGGGTGACCTACTGTTGGTTATTTTTGCAAGTGCACAAATCTTAACAAGTAATAAAGTGATGAGTAGAGTATCGTCCCACGAGGATTTGTAAAAGTTACTACTAATTACCAAAGTCTTTTAAATTATGATCTATTTGAAGAATCGAATGAGATAGTTTATGAAACAAAAATTAATGATTAAAAAGGTAACAACTATTTGATTAAATATTAATGAATTCAATTGTACTGGTTCTAGGATTTCTGACTTACCGTAACTATGCCTATGTGAACTTTCTCAATTAAATTAATTACTCCTAATGTTGATAATCAAGTTTTTCTAATGTAAATATTAATCTCTCTCGAGCATCAATAAATTATTTCGACAAACAAATTTCATATACTCTACGAAAGTTCTGAACTTGTCGATATTATTAAGTACTGTAAAACCTGTAACGATTACAAAAGTTCATAGGATATCTCTATCCTATAGATTTCTTAAGGTATTTCAAACAATAGCTAAAACAATTATTACTTCTCAGTTTCAAATTGAATTCTAAATCATGCAAATGTTGGCCAAACACACGCAAGCATTACACATAGAATGAAATACTCAACATCTTAATGTAATAATTCAATCGAAGAAATTGTTCACATATTCATAGTAAGGTTACATCAAAAATCCCAGAATAAAAGTCTACTCCATAGTTAAATTAAAGAGAAACAAACTTGATACGATGAACATCACTCAAAAGCAGAGAATTTCCGTCGAAAAGATAGGTGTCCTCCCGGTTTTTGAATAGTTTTGCCTCTGCCAAAGGTGTATTTTCTTTTTCCCTTGGTGCCGCCTCCTCTCTTTTTGTTTTCTATGTTGTAGGTTTTCCGTCTGTTCAATCCCCCCCTTTTTCTCTTCTTTTATATTGTGGCTTTTCTACCCCTGCAGTAATGAGGAAAATTTCCTATTCTGCATTAAATTCCTTCCTACTCAGACATTGCGGGCCCGATTTGAGGTAGAAAAAGTGCGAATTAGAGGATCTATATTTCTGGAGAAATTGTAGAGAATCAGATTTTATTTCCAACAAAACTGATCTTGCAATTTTTGGACGTCTGAGTGCTGAGATAAGGGCCATAAACCGAAGCAGTCTTTGCAGTGCAGGAGTTTCGGGCTGGTTCAATCCTTGTTTTTCAACTCGCTTTTTGGGCTTCGAAACAACAAAACTGAGTTATATGCCCTTCATATGTTTTGTAGACCTTCATCTCAGCTATTTGAAAATGGTTACGAACATCCGGAACTAATTGTATAGCTTCTTTGCAGCACATAATGAATCACTGTTCAGTTTCACTGCCCGGCTCTGCCTGTTTAGTAACCTAAGATCTGAAAACACATTAATTTCCCACGAGGTCAATAGTTCAAAAAGAGATTCAAAATTCTAATTTTCTTGTTCAACATATCCAAAATATTTAAAAATCAAGCATGAATAGCGAAAAATATACATGCTAAAAATTCCCTTATCACCTACCCAGGGGGAAGAATGCCTCATTATTATGGGTGACCTACCCAGGTAAAAAGATGAAGAATGGTCTCATTCTTATGGGTGACTGATTAGTACTTAAAAGTGCATATTTATCAAGGTTTTATATCATCATTTTGTACTTAAAGTATCAATGACTCTTTAACTAAAGCATGTTTTATAATAAAAATTCTAATACTATAAAATGCCCTAATATATGGTAAATGTTCATCTTAAATGCAGGCCTATCACATAAATCAAAGGATTGATTGATGAATTCAACTACTGAAATTTGTGAAGATAAAGAGAGGGTGAAACTTAGAAAAGAGATGTTGGTGCAGTCCAAACTGGAACACTGTTCGGTATTTGGGTCATATCTCGAGTTCTAGATGTCCAAATGATCTCATATTTTTACACAAACTTGGTGAGAAATAGGCCTACAACTTTAATGTGAACATAAAAATCTAACAAGGCCGTTTTCAAGTCCAAATCATAGCAACAACAGAGAAGTCCGAATCTGTCCTACAGCCCAAACACTGTTCAGTGTTTGGCCCATATTTGGAGTTCTAGAAGTCCAAATCACCTCCATATTTTTTCCTGGAAAGCTGAGTCAATTTCCTACAACTTTCATGTTTTCCAGAGGATCCAGTTCGGATGGTAGCATTTTTGTTTTATTCAGACAAGAAGATAAGGATTTTCACCAAGTCAAAAGTTGGCCACCCACTCAACAATTATTCATCAAATCAATAATTCCGAATTTTAGCCTATAAAAGGAGGCATTTGCCATGTATTTTGGGGGCTTGGTTGTTCAGATCAAGTTCATGCTCTTTATTTCTCTCTTTATATTTTTTGTAATTCTTAAGTTTTGCTTTCATTAATTTCTTGTTTATGCTTTTCATTTCCTTTCCTTTTCTTAGTTAACTTGTATCTTATTTATGTTCTTGTTTTGTTTATTTATGTTTCTCTTCTTCATTATATTTAGCTAAGTTTATTATGTCAAGGTGAAAAGGTTACACTAATGGTGTAAGAACAAGTATGGTGTAAACTCAATATGGATCTTAATATTTAATATTAACATGTCTTATCTTTTTATCTTACTAATTCTTAATACCTTGCTTGTTAAATGGTTAATCTAGATTTGTGTTGTATAACATTTGGTACAGCAAATGCTTGGCACTCTCATAGCCCAACAGTATGGTATTACCTACACCTGGGCTATGAAAATAACTTGATTTGTTGTTAACATCAGTTAATATCATGAATTCCTGACAATATTTAAAAGTTTGGTGTTATGTAATTAAGATAATTAATATGATCATGTTAATAATTTATAATGAGCTATTAATGACAAATCATCCGATTGGAACCTCCTTCATGTGTGGTTTCCAAATTGAGTAATAAGAGTTTATACTATACTTGTTTGAAATACCATTGGTGGATCCTCTAACCTTGACATTTGTTTTTATCATTGTTTAATCCTTACATTAATCTTCCATCTCAAAGTTCTCATTAATTTCTTCCTCCTCCTCTTCTTTTATTATTATTATTGTCATTACTATTACTAACACTATTATTATTATTATTATTATTTTATTATTTTATTGTTATTGTTATTATTATTATTATTATTATTACTATTACTATTATTATCATAAATCAGTATATAGGCTGGAAACCTGTGACCCGATCTTTTAGATATTCTCAGGTATAACAACGCCACGTAGTGAGTATTATTATTATTACTACTTACTACTACTACTACTACTACTACTACTACTACTATTAATATATTATTACTATTACTATTACTATTATTATTATTATTATTGTTATTGTTATTGTTGTTGTTGTTTTCTTGTTATTTATAATTTATACAATTAACCTCTCTGTGGTTCGACCCCGGTCTTGCCGGGTTATTTATTACTTCGACACTCCTGCACTTGGAGAAGACATCAATTTTTTGGTCGTGTCAGTAACCTACCCAAAAAATAATGGTCTCATTGTGATGGGTGACCTACCCAAGTGGAAAAGGGAAGAGTGGTCTCATTCTTATGGGTGACCTACCCAGGGGGAAGAATGACCTCATTATTATGTGTGACCTACCCAGGTAAAAAAGATGAAGAATGGTCTCATTCTTATGGGTGACCTACCCAAAGAAAATAATGGTCTCATTGTGATGTGTGACCTACCCAAGTGGAAAAAGGAAGGAAAATGGTCTCGTTTTAACGGGTGACCTACCCAGCTTAAACTTCAAAAGGAAACATCTTACCTCGGGGGAATGAAATAGTGCTGGTTCATAATTCATATTCTTTTCGTAGCTCTGTTGATCTATATCTTAGTGATTCCCCAAAACTTGGAACTAATTTGGGATTTCGTCCCACCTTCCTGCCAGGTTAGTGTTATGACAATATAATATGCATGTTTTTGTTACCTATCTTGGAAACATAGGTCCCCCTTTCGTTGCAAACCTCTTCGAACTATCGTTTCCATTTGTTTGTCCAAACTTTCTCATGAACCGAAATATACTTCATATCCTCTTAGTGAAAAGATCTCTAGTTCCTTATGGGGCCCTTTCTTGCTCCATTGAATTTTGTGCTTTATTATTTTAAAAGGAAAAATTGGTTTTGTTCATGAAAACTGAAACTTTTAATGCAATTAGCAATTCTCATAAAAGATGCCCTTTTTTAGAAATTTTTATTATGATACCCCTTTCGGACTTGGGTTCACTATGGACCCCTATGTGCACTTCGTGCACTTTTTGCCCCCTAGTGTGATGTGCAACTATATGTCAAGCAGATTTGATTTGGTTCTCTCCAATTGATGGAGTCATCTCCTTAGTCATGCGTAAGAAGTTCTTTTAAGTAAAAGCATTTCAAATGCTATGAGATCATATGTTTTGTATATATATATAAAAGAAAGCTCTTTACAAAGAGAATTCATGGCCGGACTTTATTTTATTGACTGGGAAATTATGAAATACATCAAACATAGTATTTTTTAAAAATAAATTTTTACACAACTTTTCAGAATAGTAAAAAATTCCTTTACGTATCTCAAGTCGCCGTAATTTAAGCATGTTTTCTTGGTTTAAACAATATATATTTATATAGATATAAATATATAATATTAAAGTCAATTTCTATCAAATGTGTTAATATAGTGTGTTGACAAAGCATTTTTATTTAAAACAGAAGCTATCAATATTTGATTCTTAGTTTAAATAAAAAAAATTTAAGTTAAACGATCAGCTCCTCAAACAAACTGAGATAGGATTGCATCAGAATTAAACTTGGGTTCCATGGAGAATACTGCAGCGGGGACGGGACAGTAAGTATTGCTTGAGCATTTAAAATGTTTTTTTAATATATTAATATAATATTTTTATAAAAATATAAAAGAATATATTATTTTTTTTTCTTAAAAAACTCAAATTCTACCCCAGAGTCTTCTTTTCCGCGGATGACACGTTAAACTTGGGCTCTGTGGAAAAAAGGACGGGACAGCAGTGAAAGGAAAAAGATAACTAGACTTGTGTTCTTCGTCTTCGCTATTATTTTTTTCTAAGACCTGTTTGGCTGCTAAAAATTATTTTTTTATGAAATATATATTTTTATTTTTTAAAATTTTTGTTTATACTTTTCTCCTGCATTGTTAATTAACTGGGCTGAAAATAGCTAGATATATAAAAAGTTTAAGAATACCCTATGAAAATTTAGTAAATTCCCATAAAAACTCAAAAAAAAAAAACATGTTTAACCAGTTTTTATTAAAAAAAAAAAAACCAAACAGTTCAGTTGTGATATTTTTTTTAATATTTTTTTAAATAAAAATAATTAAAAAACAACTACAATAAAACTATCAAACACCCCCTAATAGATTCATACTTTCCACCGTGTGAACATGTTGACAATGGCTACGAGACAACATAAAAAAAATCGAATCAGTCTTGTGTTCTTCGTCTTTCGCTCTTATTTTTGTCCAAGTGCATTCATACTTTCCACCGTGTGAACACGCTGACAAAGGCTACGTACGATACAAGATAAAAATCAAATCAGTCCAGAAATTATTAGCTAAAGGTTGGGAAAAAATTCAAAAGCAGCCGCCAGCCAAGCAAATGCTAAATCACTAGTAAAGTTAACCGATCAGAAATATTTATGGGACCAAGAAATCTTTGCACGGTCTCATTCTGGGACCATATACCATGTAGCATTCAAGACTCTTTTTTTTTTTTTTTTTAAATATAGCTAGAAAGATAAAAATATTTAAAAAATAAAACACTTTGATTTAATATTTTATAACCATTTTTTTTAGTGTTAAAATATGGATGGTCACATATTTTATATTTACTTTTTTTTTTAACCTTCTCTTTCCTTTCAAATTATAATAACTATCGAAACCTAACATGAAACCTAGAAAGCATATATAGGAACTAAAAGTTCAAAAAAAACTTTGGGAATAAACTATAATTTTCCATGCTTCATAACCAATAAAAAAAGAAAAAAAGGTTTTTTTGTTTGTGTCAAACTCAGTGTTGTATATATATTTTTTGAATTGATAAAATTAAATTAAGTTTTATAAAATTGATGATCAATTTAATGCCATGATAGTTTTTTTTATATCATGAATACAGCACCACATGCAAACCAAGCCCAACTGTCATGTTAAAATTATGTGAAGAGAATGAAATTGAAAATAATAATAGTAAAATGAATCGGAATTAGATGCACTGACTGCAAATAGGATAATTGTGCATAATTACTTGCTTTTCTATCACTGTCACTGCATAAATTCCAGCTTTTCTGTTCAAAAAACTTCAGATCTTTTGTCCATGCATGTATTTGACGCTAAAAGTTAATCAATGGCTACAGGAAAAGCTTTTATATATTATGTGTGTGATGATTCACAAAAAAAAAACCAATCCAGCATAGTTCAATAAATAATTGTTGCATGCAGATGATATATTGATTGGTAGTTGAATTAGAGTATTTTTCTTTCGATAACTTTAGTGGATTCACTTTTCTCCTTGCATGCATTGTTAATTAACTTGGGCTCAAAATAACTAGATATATAAAAAGCTTTTTAAAAAACCCATAAAACTAAAAAAATTAAAGGTTTAAAAAAAACCTAGGAAAAGTCAGTAAAATCCCATAAAAACTCAAAAAAAAGCAAAACAAGTTTTGCTAGTTTTTGTTAAAAAAAACCAAACTATCATAACTTAAAGCTTTTTTAGTGAAAGGTTTCCTTTTTACGATATAGAAAAAGAAGGCAGATAAATATATACTCGAGTGAGTCACATATCAAGGACAAAACTTGATTGATCCTGTGCATGGCCATGATATTTTTTCTCTAAGACAAGACCGCTAAAAAGAAATGGTACGATAGAAGAAGTGGCCATGGACAATGAGGTAAGGGGAAATGGCCGGCCATGGACTACTATAAAGTCCGAATCAAGATGTGAAAGAAAGGAAAGGTGGAAGAGAGCCCTCTGTCTTTTAGTGGTGATATTGGTATTAGCAAGTTAGCCCACTACTAGCTACCGGTAAATATCTTTGCATTCAAACTGCGAGAATACTTGTCTAAAACGATTACTTTTAGAAAGATTACAGGCATATATGGCTTCCATACCATTGGCTTAACACTAACAGCATAGGTAATGAAATTGTGAAAAACATTTATATAAAAATTGAGTTTTTCATGATCGTTCTTGGTTGATGGTGTGGTTGGGCTTTGTAGGTTCATGAGCTTTTTTACAAAATAAAACCCTTGTAAACAATAAAAAACTCTTTGATACTAAAATTAGTAAGTATAAGAGTGTAGAGTGTGCAGAGTTTTTGTGTGTATAATGGAAGAGACTATTTTAGTTGTATTTTTAGGACTTGTCTCTTGTAGAACTTGGCTCTAGCTTTGTGTGGCTTAAAACTGATATCTTGCAAGGCTAAAGCTTTCAATGGCTAAGAGTAGCTTTAGCTTTCTATATATATTATATATATATATATATATATATGGAGACTGGGTGTAGTCTGTGAACTTATCTTATGGAGAAAAAAAATATTTTCATAGAAAATTAAGTCATTAGATGATGTGCCTTGCTTGTTATTAGTGAAGATATTGGTGCCAATATTTTCTTACAGATTTGTAATGTGTTATGGAGTTTTTTTTTTATTTATTTAAATTACATTCATTCTTCATAAATTATTGGATATCCCTTGGATATCAACCTTTTTATCTCTCCTTTCAGGGCATGATATTCTTTAATATCATGATTAAAGTCATGATGAAAATGACATAACTTGTTAATGTTTTTTATGTTAATACCACTCTTCATGAAAGATGGATATCATACAAAATCTCTTCCCTAGATGGAATCCAACACCTATGTATGCATAGTGGTGAATGATGCATGTTAAGAAATCATAAATGGATCCCTTATTACTTTTCTTTAATGTCGTAGTAGAAGATTGATGATATTGTGGAGATTCTACCCTCTAGAAATAAAGGTATTCTTATACTGTCACACTTGCTTCCTCCATCCAAATATGATTTTTTATTACATGATTTTTATTGACAAAAATTTTGTCATAAAAATTATAGAAGCATTCCCATAATGAATATTTATAGAATCCACTTATTAGAGCCTAAGTGGCGATAAGTTCACATAGATTATTCGTATTTACAATTTATTTGTTGAATCTTTAAATATATGCTTTGTGCTTTCATTTTTTTATTGTGTAATGATGAAGAGCTTAATCGTGCTATTTTTACTTGGTATACTAGTGTTAAAATAAAAGGTTAGCTTAATATACAAATTATAAAGATCAAATATAAAGCCAAGATTAATATTGTGATACCATATCCGAGCAGGATATTTTATTGGTCTGCTTGGATATGGTATCACAATATATATTCTCAAAAAGCATGCGAGCAAGAGTCAGAGAAAATTGATGGAGATAGTTATGTCTAAGATATGTTATAGAGTAATTTTTATAACAAGAGTAATTTTATCAAAGAGTTGAAGTATTGTGTATACTTTACGTGTTATTTTCATATTTCTTCATGAAACTAGAGTTGTCTTTATCTTTCGGTGCATATGATGGATCAATATGTTGTAATTTTTTTTTTTTTATGAAATGGAAGAGTGTGAAGTTATTATTTTATAACTAAAATAATATTGTTGAGCACCTATACTTGATGGGTAGGTTTCTGAAGACTTGAAGTTCTTGTCGCACCCTCGCTAGAGCGCGGCAATCCTTCCCGGGAGCGGGGATTCATGTCGGGGTCTTTGTTTTATGAAAAAAGGACATCGACACCAATTTGTTTATAGGAGGGGGCGATAGGCATCAAACTCGGATTCAAGAATGCCTAGCCTGCGCCGAGGAAGCCAACGTGAAAAATTCGAGATGCCTGCTAGAAAATTTTAAACTGTATTGAAATTCTTAAAATTGGCAATAAAAATTTATGATACATATAAATTAGAGAAAAAAATGTGACAATTAGATGCATAATATTAAAGTGACTTATTATGTGTGATATGAAAATCAGTTTAATAACGTAACAATTATGTTCAAATGTTAAACAAATTCCTAGAGTTTTAATTAAAAAAAAACAATTATAATATCAACAATTAAAAAGAAACTATTATGAGCATCAAATAAATAAAAATCTCCAAATAACTAAGAAACTATTAACGTTAACCCTATTTATGACACTGATGCATACCAACCGTTCCTTTAATTCTTGCCTTGGATCCAAAGTCTAAAATTTAAATTTGACTGACAACCTTCGTGGAAAGTTCAATTTTTGAAGTAGCTTGGCCTTCTTCGTGTATTGCAGCTGCTCTTGAACATAAAGACACTCGAAATGATTGTCCTAGCTTGTCTTCCTCGAGGTCAATTTCTCTGCCCCACTTGCTTCTTTTCTGTCTCCACTCGTTTTTTTTTATGGTTAGAGCTGGACCATAATCTCCTTATCTTCAAGTCAGATGCATGAAACATGTTTTTTTTTTTTTTTTTTTTTTTCCAGTTTAAAATTAAATTATATTCTCTAACAATAGAAAAGAGATTCCTTTTGGTTTTATATATTTTTTAAAAAAGTTTTTTTAAAAAATAGATTAAATTCATATGTATTTTAGTGTTTTTTAATGGTTTTGATATATTAATTTTAAAAATAAAAAAAATATTATTTTAATATATTAAAAAAAACATTTAAAAATTTACCATAGATATCAAACATTCACCAAGTCTCATGCAATTTTATCTAGTAGCTAATTAATGCAGCAACTTACCGGATAGTACGTAACTTGTAATAGTACAACCTCGAAAGTCGAAACACTTCAAAACTAAAATACATTGTTACAGTTGAAAAAACAAAATACCAACTACAAGAAAATAGACGACCTTGGTATAATTAAGGTGGTGACAGTGTAGACTAGCAAGAAGGGCTGGTTGATATTTCCTTTCTCTTGGCGTTGGGCCAAATTTGATTCTGTTTCTTGTATCACCTTTGTCTTTGAATTTGTATCTTCTGGCTCAAAACGTAAAAATGTTTTTGAATTTTTTTTGTATTTTTAAATAATTTTAATGTAATGATATAATAATAATTTTAAAAAATAAATAAATATTTTTTTAATATATTTTCAAATAAATAACATTTAAAAATCGAACCTCAATAAATATCCTGTCCATCTCCAGAGAAGCAACAGACCAAATAAATCAGCAGCTTGTGATCAGTTGAGGAGTGTAACCTCTTACCTTTGAGCCACAGTGATTTCTCCTGCCCTTTATTTGGTTACATTTCATTTAGTCAATTCTCTAAGCTACAAAATGGATTCTTCTGAGAAAATGAATAGCATCGATCCCTATATGGATCCTGTCTTGTACAAAGCTGCGGAAGAAGGCAATATCGATCCCTTTGAGAATTATCAAACCTGCCTCAAAGTATTTTCAAACAAAATATATATTAATTAAAAATTTGAAAATCAAATTTTATATAACCAGCAAATAATAAGATATTTTTAAATTTTTCATAATTTTTTAAAAGTATTTTCTATCCAAAATAAAATGAAAATACTTTTTTAAAAAATTAAGCTAAATTGTTTTTACTGAAAAATATTTTCTTTTAATCAATATTTTTAATAAAAAATAAACACAAAAATATTTAGAAAATAGCAATTATCGAGAATTTTTCTCATCAGTACCTACACTCCATCAATATACAAATTACTCTTACAAGTTTAACGTCACATGGTTAAAAGAGTCTCAGGGAACTTGCCAACAATTTGTTTACTGGAGGGGGCGATGGGCCTCAAACTCGGATCCAAGGATGCCTAGCCTGCGCCAAGTAAGCCGACGTGAAAAATTCGAGATGCCTGCTAGAAAATTTTAACCTGTATTGAAATTATTAAAATTGGCAATAAAAATTTATGATAGATATAAATTAGAGAAAAAAATGTGACAACTAGATGCATAATTTTAAAGTGACATATGATGTGTGATATGATATTCAGTTTAATAACCTATGTTCAAATGTTAAACAAATTAATTCCAAGAGTTTTAATTAGAAAAATAATTATAATATCAACAATTAAAAAGAAACTATTATGTGCATCAAATAAATAAAAATCTCCAAATAACTAAGATAAATACTTAAAACTCATAAACTTGAAATGTTATGTGTGTGTGTGTGTGTGTGTGTGGAGGATTTGGGGATTTATTGTGTTATGCAAAAAAAACAAAAAAAGGTTTGTTTAATTCAAATTCAAATAGTTGCTGTATAAGTTGGATGATTAATTACAATAAATTCAGAGGCAAATCAGCCAGGTATATTCTTAAATTCAAAGTGGCAGAAAAATCTGAACCAAATAAAATGCCAACCAGAACAAAATAGACTAGCAAGAAGGGGTGGTTGAAATTTCCTTTCTCTTGGCGTTGGGACAAATTTGATTCTTTTTCTTGTATCAAATAGTTGCTGTATAAGTTGGAGGATCTGATTTTATGGTTGCTGAAGGTGCGTGCTAAAAACGCTACAATTTTTTTTTTCTCTCTCAAAATCTGATCTATTTTTTTCTTTTTTCTGTTTTCGGAGGTGGATGGAGGCTAGTGTCTGATACCTCAGCTCTTTAACTCAGCTCAAGGTCCTTCCTTTGACCAAGTCCAAGAGAGGTTTGTTGGGACCCTTAAACTGGATTCATCAATACTCATCTTTATGAGTCTTTTCTGTCCTCTTTTTTCTTATGGTTAAAGCTAGACAACAATCTCCTTATCTTCAAGTCAAGATGTTTTAACCATGTTTTTTCAAATTTTTATTTTTTTCATTTTGGAAATTAAATTATATTTAATGTTTTTGAATTATTTTAATATGCTGCTATTAAAATTAAATTTTAAAAATAATAAAAAATATTATTTTAATATATTTTAAAAATACTGCAAAAACATGTGAAGTATTAAAAAAATAAAATTCTATGATCTTTTAACAGTTATTCAACAACTAATCACTAATAATTATTTGGTTTTAATACCAATTAATGCAAACAGAAGTGAAAAATAATAAAGTTTGTTACAAGTCAAAACTTTCAAAGATCAAGAATACTATAATTATAGAGAAACTTTTAAAATACTTAATTTTATTTATTCATATTGTCTCACTTATCAAAAAGCTATTTTAAAGAAAATAAAAAAAAAACCCTAATAATATTGAATATGAAAAATAAAATAAAATAAACTATTCTCTTTTCTTCAAGTAGAAAAAAAAACTAGAAAAGGTTAATAATAAAAAAAACTTCTTAAGAAAAATATTTATTTTCTAAAGCAACTCATGCATAAAATTTCAATTTGTCTACCTTAATAAATTTTTTATTTTAGTTTTCAAGTAACCACATTACGAGGGATGATAGCTCGAATACTTGATAACCTACCATACCATGATTCGTTGAGCTATTGGCCAGAAAACACGATAGTTGGTCCACGCATAAGAGCGATTATTTGCATTAAACATCTTAATTTGTTTTATTCTAAGATAATATATATGTGCGTTATTATAACCTCTTTAACTTATAAATATATATAACCATATACCAAATCAGCTTTGCAACTTAAACTCACCATGACGAATTCAATTGTACAAATGAATTTCTCCTCATCAATACCTTATCTCTTTCCCCTCTTCACGACTATGACGGCTACTGTTTTGCCTTGACAGTGTTACCAATGGAGAGATCACATTAAGCAAATTAGTATGCAAGAGAGACTCAATCAACTCTTAAATTATCACAGGGACTTGAACAACTAACTGGTTATATTACAAGGATGGCACTGATTATTAACCCAATTTCACTCTTGTATATAGTACCTCCCTCATCTTTATCTTTCAAGCGTCATCTTCTCAAAATATGGCTCAATCTCATTCTGTAAAAGTCATCGATCGTGTCCAAGTCTCGCCACCACCAGGCTCAGTATCCACCACCTATCTCCCTCTCACTTTCTTCGACTTTCCATGGCTTCTCTGCCCTCCCATGGAACGCCTTTTCTTCTATGAACTTCCTTACCCTACTCTTTACTTCATGCACAACATCTTGCCTAGCCTTAAAAACTCTCTTTCCCTTGCTCTTCAACACTTTTTCCCTCTTGCCTCCAATCTTATGTGCCCACAAGCACCTCATAAACCCTATATCCTCTTCAATGATGGGGACTCAATCCCATTCACAATTGTTGAGTCAACGATGGATTTTGACCAAATCATCGGAGACCAGGCTGGAGATGTGACAGAACTGCACACTTTTGTCCCTAAGTGGCCTCCCACACGCGTGACATCAGATGGCAAACGTGTGGTGCCACTTCTTTCCTTGCAAGTAGTTGTGTTTCCAAATTCAGGTATTTGCATGGGTGCCAAATTTTGCCATGTGGTAGCTGATGGGATGGCTTTTAACCATTTCATGAAATCTTGGGCGTCCATTTTTAGGTCCAGAGAAAACATGGCTTGCCTTGAAAAGTCAATGCTGCCGTCTCATGACAGGTCGGGGATCAAAGACCCATTCGAGCTTGATTCCATTTTTTCAAAGGAGTGGTGGAGTTGGTTTTCATCTCGGGATTATAATTTGGGATCAAACCACGATGATCAACTTAGAGACAAGGTTAGGGTCACGTTTACGATAGGCCAAACGCACATTGAGAGGCTGAAAGATCTGGTCTCCATTCAATGCATGAAAAACTATCAAGAGCAAGTGCATGTATCAGCGTTTGTGGTAGCATGTGCCTTTATATGGGTTAATATGATCAAGTCACAAGAGAAGGAGGCAAGTGATTTAGTTGATAATGACAAGGTTTACTACTTCGTTTTTGTGGCAGATTGTAGACACCGTCTTGAAGTTAAACTACCAGCAACATATTTTGGAAACTCTCTAGCAATATGTTATGTTCCTGCAAAGAAGAGTGAGTTACTTGGAGAAAATGGGATCATCATGGCAGCTAGAGAAATTGGTAAGAAGGTCAAGGAATTGGAGAGTGGGGTTTTTGTGGGGGCAGAGAAATGGATATCAAACTGGAAAGAAGTGTCTGAACATGGCAGGCTAGTTACTGTTGCTGGGTCACCTAAGTTACGTGCTTACGAGACAGATTTTGGGTGGGGGAGGCCGAAAAAGACTGAGGTTCTCCATGTTTATGCTTCAGGTGGTTTCCATCTTTGTGAATGTAGAGATGGAGGAGGTGGAGTTGAGATTGGCTTGGCACTTCCTCAGGGTCAAATGGATGTCTTCTGTGGCATCTTTGAACAAGGTAAGCGGAATCTGATTTGAGTGTGGCTTCTTGTCTACTTAAGAAATTCGCAACACGCTGTACTTTATGTTAAGGAAATAAAGAGCAAAGCCAAGAAACGAATAAATTTATATGTGTTTACCACTTGTTTATATATATATTTAAAAAAAAAAATTGATTCAAAACCGGAAATACTCAGCCTTATTTTACAGCTGTGTGCACGTACAGCCAGGAAATTCAAATCCCATTCTTGCACGGAGAAATTTCCTTGATCATCTCATTCATCAAAACTTTATAATTTTTTCCGTGCTCTTTATAATTTTTTTTTTGGACGCATAGAAAATTCAGAAGATTGCTAAGCTTGTTAGGATAATTTGGACCAGAGAATGGAAAGAACGAATTGCTGCTGCGGGCTGTGGGAAGTCTGTGTTTGATATTATAACACAGGAAATTTTTTTGAAAATATTTTTTATTTAAAACATATTAAAACAATTTTTTTAATATTTTTACTTTAACGCATTAAAACTATCAAAAATAAAAATCAGAAAATAATTACTTAGCCATCAAACTACTGTTAGTCATCAACAGTTGAATAAATGAACCTTGTAATGGGATGAAATAATTGACTAATGATAGTGTATTAAAATGAAGCCAAAGGACATCTGTTAAGCAACTATGAGGGCTACTGTTTTTCCTTGATGGTTTTAACAGTGGAGGGACTATATTAAGCAAATTAGTATAGTATAGGGACTCAATCAACTATGAAATTAGTAGAGCGACTAGATTGTACGAGGCTATGTTAGAAGGATGTCAATCCATCGTCAGTATCTCATCTCTTTCCTCTTCGCAAAAAATGGCTCATTCTCATCCTACTTTGGTTTCCTAAGTAGACATGAAGAATGGTGTTCTCGTCTGGAGTCAATAACTGATTGAGGCAGCTTTGATAATTCTCAAAGGGATCGATATCGCCTGCTTCCGCAGCTTTGAACAAGACAGGATCCATATAGGGCGTCATGCTATTTTATAGCTTAGAGAAACTCACTAAATGAAAAGTAAACAAATGAAGGGGAGGTGAAATTAACCACTGTGGCTTAAAGGCAATTAAGAGGTTCCACTCCTCAACTGATCACAATCTGCTGATTTCTTCGGTATTTAAAGGAAGAAAAAGCGTTAATAACCACAAATTACATTTATTTTGTAGCTTAGAGAAACTAACTAAATGAAATGTAAGCAAATGAAGGGGAGGTGAAACCACAAAGGTAAGAGGTTCCACTCCTCAACTGATCACAAAGGTAAGAGGTTCCACTCCTCAGACCTGATTTAAAATCAAAAACTATTTTACATTTTGAGCAGAAACGCGGATTATAGTGTTTGGTTTTTTTAAAAAAAGAAGCTTAAGTTAGTTTTTAATTGTGGGGGCACACCAAAAGCATCCTTTACAAGTTTTTTTTTTTTTAATACTTCACATGTTTTTGCAGTATTTTGAAATATATTAAAATAATATTTTTTATTATTTTTAAAATTTAATTTTAATAGCAGCATATTAAAAAATTCAAAAACATTAAATATAATTTAATTTCAAAATAAAAAAATAAAAATTTGAAAAAACATGGTTAAAACATCTTGAACTTGAAGATAAGGAGATTGTTGTCTAGCTTTAACCATAAGAAAAAAGAGGACAGAAAAGACTCATAAAGATGAGTATTGATGAATCCAGTTTAAGGGTCCCAACAAACCTCTCTTGGACTTGGTCAAAGGAAGGACCTTGAGCTGAGTTAAAGAGCTGAGGTATCAGACACTAGCCTCCATCCACATCCGAAAACAGAAAAAAGAAAAAAATAGATCAGATTTTGAGAGAGAAAAAAAAAATTGTAGCGTTTTTAGCACGCACCTTCAGCAACCATAAAATCAGATCCTCCAACTTATACAGCAACTATTTGATACAAGAAAAAGAATCAAATTTGTCCCAACGCCAAGAGAAAGGAAATTTCAACCACCCCTTCTTGCTAGTCTATTTTGTTCTGGTTGGCATTTTATTTGGTTCAGATTTTTCTGCCACTTTGAATTTAAGAATATACCTGGCTGATTTGCCTCTGAATTTATTGTAATTAATCATCCAACTTATACAGCAACTATTTGAATTTGAATTAAACAAACCTTTTTTTGTTTTTTTTGCATAACACAATAAATCCCCAAATCCTCCACACACACACACACACATATATTACATTTCAAGTTTATGAGTTTTAAGTATTTATCTTAGTTATTTGGAGATTTTTATTTATTTGATGCACATAATAGTTTCTTTTTAATTGTTGATATTATAATTATTTTTCTAATTAAAACTCTTGGAATTAATTTGTTTAACATTTGAACATAGGTTATTAAACTGAATATCATATCACACATCATATGTCACTTTAAAATTATGCATCTAGTTGTCACATTTTTTTCTCTAATTTATATCTATCATAAATTTTTATTGCCAATTTTAATAATTTCAATACAGGTTAAAATTTTCTAGCAGGCATCTCGAATTTTTCACGTCGGCTTACTTGGCGCAGGCTAGGCATCCTTGGATCCGAGTTTGAGGCCCATCGCCCCCTCCTGTAAACAAATTGTTGGCAAGTTCCCTGAGACTCTTTTAACCATGTGACGTTAACAGAGAATAATAGCAGTAATAATATCATTAATAGTAACCTTATTAATAAGTTAAATGTTGAGTACTGAGAGAATATGAAATGTGTTTAACAAAAAAAAAGTTAATTTGGACTACGCTGATCATTTTGACTACAAGCTTAAGATTATCACAAGCGTATAATTGTTCAAGGGTTATATGAATAGATCACATGTTGATGAAGTAAGTTTGAGGCTTACAATTCATTGCTTTAAAATCTAATGGAAGAGAAATAATTTGTTAATTTTTTTATAATGCAAATTTTTATATAAAAAACTGGAGTTGATATTTAAAATTGTTATACACATAAAATAAAGAAGAAAAAAAAAGGATTGGAGAGCTTTAATTGGACATCCAAGAGATCAAGGAATGAATACATTGAACTAGATGATGAGTTATTTCCAACACGAGAAAACTGTTTAATTTTTTAAAAAAAAAGTTTTTGTTTTTTTTTGTTTAGTTTAGAGAATTAAATATTATGCTTAATAATTTTATTTTTTTCTGTATAGGGAATCCTATAATAACTCTATAGTTATTTATTAGTATTTGTTAGGTAAAACTAGAACTAGTATACATATTTTTATTTGACTTGTATTTTAGAAGACACACTTGAAAATAAATATCTAATAATAAAATTTTAAATTTGAATTTTTATGCCGTAACCTTATTAGGCAAAATTTTGTGTTGTTTATTATGTTATTTTTTTACACATCATTTGATATCAGAGTCTAACAATTTCTAATGGTTGGTTGTTGTTTGATGATGAATAACCATGGTCGTAAGAGATCAAAAAAATAAGATGTGATTATGTAAGAAAGAATGAGAAAATCTCTTTCAAGAAAAAAAAACATTTAGGAGCTAATATGTTGTTTTTGTCAACATTAATTGTTGTTATTGAAAATCATGGTGATGAGATTCATGATGTGGTGGCTTGCACAAAGATAGTGTGTTAGAGATCTCAAATAAAGTGATACGCATAAAGATGTTGTGTCAGAAATCCATGATGGGAAAACTCAAATAAAGCTTATAACGTAATTTAGTCATTTTGTAATACTTTAAAAAATAAATATCTAAAAAAACCCATAAATACAAGTGAAATAAATTCTGCTTTGAAGAGCAAGTTAATCATTTTATTATGCACTAAAAATATAAAAGGATCATTTTAACCACGATCAATTTTATAATGACAAATGAATCTCGTGAAAGGACTATTTTTTCCATAAATCCCAATTCATTGGTTTTTGCTGTAAAGGGAAAAATCATCATTGTATTGTTTCAATCCATAATGCAATGAGTCTATCTCTATCGTGAAACACTAGTCTCTTTTTGGTTTTTTTTTTTTTAATATTTGTAAGTTAAAGAACATATAAAAAAAAATACATGTTATTAAATAATAAAAGATGTTTCTTCTCTTATAATCAGATTTTAAACAATACAACAAGATTGAAAAAAATAAAATTATGATGGATAGTAAGGTAGACGGAAGCCAAAAAAGAAAAGAAAAGAATGTAAGTAAGAAAAACAAAATTTAGATATATTGTACAACATGCTTGATGCAAATAAACATTCTCATGTGTGAACTAACTATCGTGACTTTTATCATGGTTTGGTAGGATTCTCATGGATTTGAGTGATCATCACTTCCATTGTTATCAGACAAATTGGAATTGCATTCAAATTCGATACTCTTTAATTCATTTGATCTCATTATTTTGTCTCTGAAATGGCTGCTCACACTAGCCGCCAGTAATGATTGATGTCCTTCTTGTTTAAAAATGTATTAAAAATAATAATTTAAAATTATAAAAA
Source organism: Populus tremula (assembly GCA_964019445.1). Classification (NCBI taxonomy): domain Eukaryota; kingdom Viridiplantae; phylum Streptophyta; class Magnoliopsida; order Malpighiales; family Salicaceae; genus Populus; species Populus tremula. Next base: position 990,116 of record CAXHTJ010000011.1, read on the forward strand.
AATTATTTTTTTTCTAAAAAACATGATAAACCGCTCCCAGACAGGTTGAAATCCAGGACTAAACAACCTCTAAATCATCATAATTGACACAAAGGACAAAGTTGTTAATGAGAAAGATTTTGTACATTGGAGTGGAGCGGAGATAATTTGCTGCAGCTGATACTTTGAATCAACATCCCAATTACAGTTAAAATTGGGTCATGATTTCTATCCCATGTTCAACTTGTATCTCATCACGTTTAATTCAGTCTCATCTAATTAGGTCAATTCTTCGGCCAGAATGTTAAGAAAATCAAACCAAAGTTTATCTGATTTTCCAGGTAGATCATCCCGCTATCCTATCAATTTGATTTTCCGGGTAGATCATCCAATTAGACTAATGCATAGTTATGGTTCTGTTCCTGTATTGTGTTTTAATCACCAGTGGAACAAATTAATATCCCATACCATCTTTGGTGAGTCTCTAAAATGATAAGCTATATATGTTTAAATAAAAATTTTGAATAATTTGTTCTTGTAACATTACTCAAACAGTTGATGATGGCATCAATCTCCAAGAAATGGTGGGTTTTTTCCCCTTTTAATGCAAAAGGGAAGTTTAATAGATGAACAGCAATCCAAAGACAGTATGTTGATGCACACAGATATATTGGCAACGGAGTATTTAATAGAAGGAAACATTTGTGGTACAAAAAATAAAAAATAAAATTGTTTGGAATAGAAGAAACGAGTATATAAACATGGGAAACAAAGGGGAAACGTATCTTGATCACCATATCCAAAACAGCAGACTTAAGAATGCAAATCCATAAGCTGTCATATGGTTTGCTGAAACAGTGAAGTCTTTCAAGTGTACCTTAAAAGAGAGAGGAATGACGATAGCGGAGACTCATATAATTTGATCTGTGAGGTGAGAGCTGATTGAACTACTGTCCTACAAATTGAGGCTCTCCCAAACATTTTGTTACAGTCTCACTAGCCTTCTGTGATTCTGCACGTTCCTCTTGTTTCTTCTTTTCCCTGAAATTCAAAATCAATTTAGAAAAAAACATCACGCAAATGATGGAACAGACAAAAAAAAAAAGCAGAACGCCAAAATCTATCCGGAAGGAAAATAAGTATACACTCAATTATGACAAGAGTTGGAACTCTGCAAACTGCAATCAATTTTAAACGTTATGGGCATTTAAAGAACATATTGCATGGCTCATCATGGATATCACAGCAAGTTCACAAGTAGATTTTGGATTATATAACCATGCACTCTGATTAAACATTAACTGTTTTAAGTTTAATGAATTAAGATTTTTTTCCCACTTGTCTGACACTTACAGTTACCGACTCAAAGGAAGTTCTGTACATGTTATTTTTGATACTCCCATTTTGAGAGGTTGCATACCAACACTCTAACAGCTAACAGGTGCAGTTCAGAATGATGCACAATTATGTTTCTGTTTCTGTATCATGTAATAATCACTAGTGGAATAAATTACTGTCCCCTGCCATTTTTTTTTAAGTAAAGTAAACTGCATATAGACAGGAGATAGATCTTTACCTATCTACATACTCCTTCAGCAACTCTCTTGCTTGAACCAATTTAGAAAGAAGGCCCCGGTATACATCAAGGTCCCGATCCACACTTCTTTTATTGATGTTTAGTGCTGAACAAAGCTTTTGCATGAAAATTAAAGATAAATGTCAAACTATCGAGCAAAAATCTTTGATACATAAAGTAATCATTGAGGTCTTGAAGCTATCCAAATTCGAAATCTTAAGCACTTAAATTAAATTTGGAAAACTCAAGTCCAAGATCTCTTTGAATTAGAAATCCTGCATACATCATATCTTGTTCAAGGAACTGAATCGTCAATAAAAAAAAATAAGAAGAAAAAAGATACGAATGGACAAGTGATGGAGGGATATGAATTTGGATACACTTGTCCATCTGTCAAGAGAATTGGAACAGGATTGAAGATCTCCTGTGAAGAAATAGGTATTCTTCCACTTTCATAAGTGAGATGTCATGGTTGTTGTATCTATGCACTAAGGAAGCATATGGAGTTCTTGAGCTCGTGGAAGGAATCTCAGATATATATCCATCTTCTCCAAAGTTCTTGCCACAACTAGATACTCTAGAGGAAAATCCTTGGTCTTGGATTTGAGGGTAAAATGGGCCAGGTTATTAGGAACAGAAAATTTTCTGGATTTGATGAACTAAAACACATTCAAAACAATGAAAATCACTAGAAACAAAGATTTAAAAACTTTGTAAGGCACTCAATACATTACATGGATTGCAATAGAGAAGGAATGCAACAACCTACCTTTTCTAGTACTGTCGGTTCACTAGCATTTGACAGCTCAAGAAGGCGAAATAACCCAACAGCAAAGAAACGGCTGTAGCTGAAATTCCCACTCGCAACTCTTTCTGCAATGTCCTTTAATGTCCCCTCAATTTCTCCTTCCTTGGATGAAAAGTCAACTAATGAACTAGGAGTCTGAGCCCGAGCCCATTCTTCAAGCTTTTTTGCATCTATTCTGTAGGCCATAACATACAGAACTAATCAACCCAAATGGTGATTAAAGTCAAATAGAAAGGGCATTTTTAGATCCTGTTCAATGAAACTATCAAGCGCCAATGAAAATAATTGTGCAATTCAAATTTTGCAGAAATATGGAGTAGCAATTATATTCTTTCAATTTTTTGTTATGCGTGGTAATGAAGGAAAAAGGGAGAAAAAGTTGACCACCAATATATGAAAATCTTAACAGAACTAAGAATCTCCAATTTTTCTGAGCATCTGGCTAAGTACACTTTTCGAATGTTTAAGTTTCTACTATTTATCAATCTTTATGGTTGCAAATATTTCCTTTTCATTTCACTTAGTCAAAGAAACTCAAATGATCTATATATAAAAGTAACAATGACGATAACGCATTTTTCTTGGGAAAACTACTTGTAAATTGTGCATAGAACAGAAAGGTTTTCCTTCTTCTTTTTTTCTTCATAACCATCAATGACAACCACCTAAACATTATTCTTCCAAACATCCAGCAATTACTATAGTCTCTCATTCTGCATAAACAGGTTTTTTTTTTTTGTTATGATTTTTGGTATAAAGAACAAAAACCAATATTCAATGATAACCGATGCTTTCTTATTCCTCATGCAACGCAATATCAAATGTCAGATTCAGATGCAATACACTTGGTAAAGAAAAACTGTCATAAAGCATTAACAACCACTACTTCCATCAATTCCTCTACAAAAACTAAATCTAAATCACGAAATTGAAATAACAAAAAGATTTCCTGTAAAAAGACAGAAAAACTAAGAAGACAAACCTGTATTGCTCCGGATCCTCCTCCAATGCCTTAATGTAAGCCTGAAAAATGGCCTCTCGATCCTCATCACTCGGATACCCTTCCATGAGTTGATCATACACAGTAACAAAACCAAGACCAAACACAGGATCGTAACGGTAAGTCTTCTTATACTTCATCAAATGTTGTTGCACTATCAACTCCTGCAGAACCGTGTTATAGATACTCGGGATCGGTCTCTTATAAGCCTTCAAGAAATTCAACTTGGTATCAGCTACCGTTGGTGGCACATCTGAAAATTAACCCAATTCATCAAACAAATCAGTACCACCAAATCCACACACTACTTTACACAATTTAAACCATAAACAAAATAATGAATACGAAAAAAAACAAATCTATGACCTCAAATTCTACCGTACTACTGGCCAGCATTGCAAAATTCAGATGCTAAACTTCAGCTTTATTACTTAAAAAAATATAATAAAAGTTTTAGTCTTGACTGGCTGACGCACAAGCTGTCTCGATGACATTCCTTTCCATCAAAAAAAAAAAAAACTTTATTAATAGTTCCAAATGAAGAATTAATTTTTGAAGAAAAAAAAACTAAAGCTTACTTCATCATTAATTTTGTGATTAAGCTAATAGCAAAATTAGTTATTTTCAAAATCTAAATAGAAATTTTCACTGTAATTATTCATAAAATAAATAAATCACACTGATTCCTCAACAAAGTTAAACAAAAAATAGGAATCGCAAAAATCATTCTATAATAAAAAAATTAAATAATAAAACCCTAAACCTCTTAATTACACTAACTTTCTAAGACTTTTATTTCTATTTTCTCTCACTTTCTCAACAACCAGACACAAAAAAGAAAGACGAATATCTAAAAAATATCAACAAAGATTTTTTCTTTTACCAGTAGAAGTGGACATGCAATGGATAACCATACGGGAAGTCGAATTCGAAGCTCTAACGCCGACATAATGACACGAAAAACTGGACCTAAACCGGGAGCCTTCAAAACCTAAATTACGCGCTACTGTACAGAAAGCCCTTCTGTCGCTCGAAGATTGGGAAATTGCAGAGAATGATACTGAAGTAACGGCAGCCATTGTGGTTGGATGGAGAGAAAATGAGAGTGAATTTTCCGGGAAAATTTTGATTTCTTTTTTTTAAGTTATAGGGAAGGAAGAGAGAAAATTGATTTGAATTTTTTTTTTCTTTTTCTTATTGGTGTGTTTGGATCGAGAGAAAAGGAGAGAAAGTGAGAGGTTGGAAATTTAAAGAGAGGATTATCCGTTATTTTTCGTAAGAACAAATTGGATTATTTTGATTTTTAGAGGGAACCAGTGATGTTTTGACACGTAAGTTTTATGGGTTATTGGGACTTTTGTAAATTTTGTAAGAATTTGTGGTTATGGTTTGACAGGGTACTAGGTTCATTTTGAAAGTTTTTGAAAGAAATTAAGTTTTATTTTCAATCTAATATATTTTTTATATTTTTATATTATTTTAATGTATTAATATGAAAAATAATTTTAAAAAAATAAAAAAAATTATTTTAATGTGTTTATAGAATAAAAAACACTTTAAAAAATAATCATTACTACAATATTAAAAAAATAATAAAAGATAGGTTATGGAAATTTGGATTTTCTATTCTTTTATTTATTTATTTTTAATTTAATTTATTTAAATCAACATGTGAATTTATAATTTTAAAGGGTTTATACTGGGATAAAACTTAAAACTAAGATCTATTTATAAGTATATGATTCGCTTAGATTTAATATATAGTTTAAAGTGATATTTTTTGTTTGGTTCGGTTTTTATATATAAAAAAAATAATCAAACCAATTTTTATTAAAAAAATCAAAACCGGTTCAAACTGACCGGTTTCAGTTCAATTCGGTTTGATTCATTTATTTTAGAATAAAAACCAGTTTTTTTGGTTTGGCTCGGTTTTTTCCAGTTTGGCTCGATTTTGACTTTTTTTTCGATTTAGTTTAGTTTTTTTTGTTTGGATCGGGTTTTTTTTAATTTGACTAGGTTTATTTTGTTTTTTCAGTTTGGGTTCAATTTAGTTTTTTCAGTTTCAAACTTATAAAACCAAATCGGTCGGTTTGTTAAAATTCTACTCGATTTAATCAAATTTTTTTATTGTTCTATTTTTTCGGTTATTTTTTTTCAGATTTTTTAATTTAATTGATTTTTTAATTTTTTTTCTCTAGTATAGTTATTAAATTTAATTTGATTTGACAAATCAATTTGTCAAAATTTAGCTAAAGTTTTTTTTTTCAACAAGGGTGGATACTAATTAATTTTAAAAAAAAAATTTTATTTTGGTTTGATTTTATTAGATTAGTTCTTAATAATTCGTTTTTTATATTTCATTTCTTATTATTTTTTAATTTATAAATAATTTATTATATTATAAATGATAATTTCATTTTTATAATTTTTTAATCTTTAAAGTTTAATTCTAATTTTTTTAATTGTAATTTTTTTGGTTTGCGATGAATCCAATTTTGATGTTGTTGGGTCCGAAAGAATTTTCTGTAATTTGGACTGGACATCGGCCGAAGTATTGTCCGTGAACAGCTCTAGTGGGTTCGCTCTATTATCTTTGGGCTTGTAGCCCTTTCTTGTCTCCGAGGCTTCATCTGTTCAGTTGCTTTTCTGTACTTGGGCACCATGCTTACTCGTGCCAGGAGAGTATTTTGTTTTTGAGATAGTTTTTGTAATTATAATTTTAAAAAATAAATTAAAAAAAATATGATTAATTTAGATTAGTTGGATTTAGATATGTATTTGATAAAAAATATTATTGAAATTTATATATAACAAAAAATATTTATAAAATATTTGGTAGTTATGTGATTCTGGTTACTTTTTAAAAGTGTTTTTTTATTTAAAAGTATATTAAAATAATATATTTTTATTTTTAAAATTTTATTTTTAATATCAGCTCATCAAAATAATCTAAAAACACTAAAATATATTAATTTAAAAAAATTAAATTTTTTTTAAAATATTTTTAAAACATAAAATTAAATAATATTTTATAAAACTCTTCGTATAAAATGCCGTTCGGACTCAGACTCAGTTATGCAGTACAAAACATAATTTTGACAGTTATCATATTTTTTACATTGTTGAGCTGATGTCTCATAGGTCCAAGTCAATTATGATGGTCATGGAACATTGAATTGCTGTGTGTGAGTTAGAGAAACAGCCTTTTCGCTCACGAGTCTTTTCACTCATAATGCCAAAACTGAGAGGTACATGCATAGTTTCCATTGTTGCTGTTTTCTTCTTCTTCTTTTTCATCTTGGCAGGGACTGCATGGGTGCTTGTACAGAAGCAGATGCGCCTTTTCCATGAAAAGCAATGATCATTTATTATTGGAACGGTGTGTTTGATAGTGTGATAATAATTGTTTTTTAAATAATTTTTTGTGTTAAAATATATATTAATGATGTTTTTTTTATTTTTAAAAAATTATTTTTGATATCAACACATCAAAACGATCCAAAAAATACAAATCACATTAAATTTTTTAAAAAAAAAAATTTAAATTTTTTGGGAACGCAATTTCAACCGTATTCCAAGTATTCCAAAAGGCTACCTAACTAATCAATTGCTTGCTGTTTTGATGTTATATATATATATATATATATATATGAACATACTTTTATACACAGTAAACGAGTGGGTAGCTATACATTACAGGGGAGAACTCATGATTCCGAATTAATCTCATATTTATATAATATAAATGATAAAAATGAAAAATAACCCGCGGGTAATACAGGAAACAATAGTAATAAAGATATAAAATTTACAAAACAAAAGGGGGGAAAGCAGTCAAATTGTAGCTTGCAGTCAGGGCTTCTCATGATGACGTGTCGATCTTATCCAAGTGACTTTGAACGTGCCTAGGCTATCCATTGATTCACATGGTTATATGCCTTCTGCTCCAATGACCATGGAAGTAACATGCTCCCTATCTTTTCATATTCAGCAACAATCTTACCGTACAGATTTCAACTATAAAGGAAGAGAAAAACAAATGTCCAGTACAGTAGTTGAAGAGACAGAAACACTGTATAACTGTGAGTGTTTGATTGATTGAAATTATTTTTTAAATTATTTTTAATTTTAAAATATATTAAAATAATAATAAAAAATTTAATTTAAAACAAAAAAATATATAAAAAAATTTTTTAAATGAAAAAAAAAAGTCATAGAAAAAAGCCTATTTTTTTGTTTTTAGCACATTTTTCCAAAAAAAAAAATATAGCCCCAAACAAACAAAATAGTACCATTTATAAATATCATGATTAAAAAACGTAATTTTTATAACTTACGTTATTTAGGATAGTAATATTCTATAGGAGGGAGCCACTAAGACAGAAAAAAAAAATCAATACACACCATAGCTTTGATTACAAAATACCAATATTATTTAAAAAAATCTTAATAAAAAAAATTTAACATAGATATAATCCAAATGAGTCATATTTGTCTTCCAAAACTAACCTACTTTGATGATAAATATGGTTCACTTGAGTTATTATTGGTGATTTTTTTTTTTATCGTTAGAATTATATTATTAAATTTTTTTTAATAATATTTATGGTGTTGTAATCCGAATTTTGATATGTTTTTGAGATTTTTTTTCTTGCATCTATCTTCTCTCCGTCTCATAATTTTTTAAAGTATATCATTATTTTATGCTATAAAAGTTATATTTTTCAATCATGATATGTAGAGAGTGTATTATTTTATCAATTAATTTTTCAACCATGCTATCCTGCTAATATTCTTAATTAACTGTTCTGATTTAAAAATAAACAAAAAGAAAAGAACCATGTCATTGATTCATCTATGAATCCATAAATTATTAGATTAATTAAAGTTTATTGTTTTTATTAAAATGATAGCATTTTAATTTTATTTTTCATATTAACTTTAAGGTAGTTTAGTTTTACCGAGTTAATATAGTACCGAATTAAAATCTACGTCAAATAAAGTAATGGATGGTCTGAGAGACATCTCTGGTAAAAAGAGGGAGGTGTAACAGTGAGGGAAGATCTTAAGATGGAGATTTTATGTCAAGTCATGCCTCTCTATAGACATGGATGGAAACTAGCTATAGCTACCAACATATAAATAATATGCGAGAAATTGAAGTATCAGTTGACAATTTCTGCAACTGGGTGATGGATTTAGAATCTTTCACTGTAAACCATTTTTTAGGTATTAGACTATTAGGTTTCCTAATGGTAAGTCTGGAATATATATATATATATATATATATATATATATATATATATATTATGATTTTAAGTTTAATTATTGTAATTATTAATATAATAATTACTAAAAATTTATATAATTATTACTTTTAAAACACGTGAAATTAATTAAAATATTTATAAATTAATCCAATATCCACAATAATAATAATAAAAAAAACAATTTCACTGTAAAATAAAACGGTGGAGACTCAGACACATCAAGGTAAGAGCATCTCCAATGGAAAATGTCATTTTGAAGAGCCAAATGAAGAAAATAGCTTTTTGAATAGTGTAAATGTATCTTTTTGTATTATGTGCATTCCAATGGTAAAAAGCTATTTAGAAAAGCCATTTATATTTTAATATATTTCATGTTAAATTTATTTTTATATAATTATGTAACTAATTTAGATATTTTATATATAATATAATTATGATGTTATTAATTATATAATTAATATTAGTAATTTATAAAAATAATATAAAATTTAATGAAATAATATGAAAGTTAAAAGATATAATTTAAAATTAAACTTAAAATTTATTTATATGAATATTTTTAATTTTTAATTTTCGGTTTTATATGTTACTGTTAAAAATTTAATTTTTTAAAAGTAAATTCAAATTAATCCTACTTATTGTTGTTTTTCATTATGGTTGTTATCTTTTAAGTTAATTAATCTTACTTATTATTGTTTTTCATTATGGTTGTTATCTTTTAAGTTAATTAATCCTACTTATTGTTAATAATTAACCGGAGAATAATCGATTCTTGTTTTTTAAAATTTGAGAGAAGGGTGAGGCACAATACAAAAATTTAAAACTACAAGTTTTTTCTTCATGTATTTATAGATAAAATTTTCTATGTAAAAAAAAAAAAAGTTGTTGGCCGTTGGCCATTTTAGTTATTTCTAAAGTTAAATATAAAAATAACTTTTCAATTTATAAAAAATCATTTTGACTGTCACTTTAGCATTCTATTAAAATATTAAAAGTAAAGAAATAAGAGTACATATAGCTCTTGGTTTGGCAGCTCCAACCTAAAGCTTTCATGTGGCTGTGGTGGCTGTTTCATTAAATTACACGGCCTGGTAACACAGGACCCTGGCCTCCCCTATAGCCATGAGATTTGCAGGTATTATTATTGCTGGCAACTCTATGTCCTATGATTTATAGACAAAATCATAGTTTCGGACATGACATCTTGATGTGATAGATTTACATAACATGGTCATTGAACGCAGAGTATTATCAGACCACCAGTGGTTGTAATATTGATTATTTTTAAAATAATTTTTTTATTTATAAATATATTAAAATAAGTTTTTAAATTTTATTTTTTATTCTGACACATTAAAATAATTTTAAAATATTAAAAAAATTAACTTATTTAAAATACGGTAAAAACAAACAATATCATATGTATCAAGAGTTTAAACTAGACTATCACCTTCATTTTTTTGGTACAACATAATAAAAAATTATTAAAACCAATGAATTAAGTGTATTAATTAAATCAATGTATAATAGTTTTTTTTTTAATATTTTTTTAAAATAAATAATATTATATTAAAAAGTTAAATTAAATTTTAATCTGATCACATCAAGTTAACTATAACTTAATTTAATTTAAAATCTAATATATCCACTAGATCAAATAAGACTAAATTTAATATTACTAAAAAACAACATAGGACCTCCACAATTCCCGCAACCTAAATTTGTTCAAGATTGAATGGGTTCTCTCATTACATGTAGCATTAAACATCAAGAAGAATCATGATGACATGCGAGACAGATTAAAATCTACAAAATTGGAAGGGGATAGATTTATAGCCAAGTGGAGTCACGAGATCTTTCAGTGAATTAATATTTTAATCATGGTCAGTGGCTAGCTGCTTTCTACACCAACTTTTTCAAAGCAGGAATCACAGAGCTAAAAAAAAAATAAATTACAAAATACCTTTGTTTCCTCTATATATTGATCTCTAGTCTCCAAGTTCCCCACTAAAGTCAATAACTAGATAAGCAACTTGCGATTCTTTACTCAAGCTTTGTTCTTACTCTAATGGTGTAGACTTTACATCTCTCTTCACTCCACTCTCCTCCAACACTCCCGAAACAAATACTATTTTCTACACACACAGAAGCAGTAAAAATGGAAAGCGTTTAGTCTCTCTCAGAACAAGTTATGAGCTTGAGATCCATTGGGAAGGAGTTCTTCCAGCCAGGTTCCCGAAGGATGCAGAGTGTTAAAGATAAAGCTTCTAAAAAAGACTCAAACGTCAAGCCCCTTAATGATGCTGCTTGTGCATCTGCTTCATCGAAGCAGAAAACAAGTTTCTCAGGTAATTTCAGTTCCAATGATTTCAATAATCCTGCTAAAAACAGTGAAGATAACAAGCGTAAACAGGCAGAGGAGTCGCTGCGGACTGTGATGTATTTGAGTTGTTGGGGTCCTAATTAACTTCTAGGCAATCCGAATTGTGAGAGCAGGTTGGGATACTGCATCGAAGTTAATGTACAGAGTCTGTAATGTAAGCGAGTGTTCATGTAATATGTACTGTATTTAACATATATGCCTATCTTTTCTTGTTCATCGTCATGGGAACTTTAAAGTGAGAAAATGGCAAGTAATGATCAGATCCTTGAGCACAGAAAATGGTCTGAAACTCTTAAAACTGCTAATGCATGGTGGTGCCTGAAAAAGCAGGATAGAGACTCCATGAAATTTGATTATAAGATATGCTTTCCCTTGAAGATCATGATGGGAATTAAGGCCACAGGATTTGGAGATAGATTTGCTTATGATTCATTCAAAACATCAATCGAAATCAACAATTAATTGAAGATAAATAAAATTGAAGTTCAAGGACATATTTTCTCTAGTAAAGAAAGGCATCAAACTATCATGGATCACACAAAGTGCCCTTTCATCTAATGAAGACGCTTGATATATGGAACATGTGTGAAGGGTTAAGAAATCGACACAGAAGAAGCACTGTATCTCTGAGGATTAGACAGCATGTATGAACACATTAATAATCTTGTGTTTCTATAATTTATTAGAAGGCTCATTGTTAAGCAACATGCTAATATTTACCATCATAATACATAAAGCTAAATCAACTGTTCATAAAATATCATTCATCCTCTCATGTATGTGAATTATAATAATTATAATAGTGTAATTTTTGAAAAATTTAAATTTGATCCTGGAATTTTTATTTACATGTTTTTTTTTAAAGGATTGTTGAATTAAAAAAAAAAAGGGACTTCACTGAGACAAACAAGTAATATAAGTAGTGGATTGAAAATTTATGTCAACAAATTATTTGAGTTCCTTACAATTTTTAGCTATTAGGTTATTAGTACTTTATATTTTATAAAATTTAATTTTAATACCAAATTTTAATTTACTTATTTTTCAATCTTGTTAGTAAGAGGAGAGAGAGGAGGTCGTTGGATTCTGGTTGGTGAGGAATTCAGCCACTAAAATGATTGTTTTTATGTTAAATGGTTTTATATGATGAAAAAAATTAAGATTAGGTGTTTTTCTACTTTATAAACATCTAAAAATCATATATGAGCTCAAAATTTTATTATTTTTTTGTTTCAGGTGGATTTTGAGTTTTAAGGCAATTCTTTACTTTTTTTTCGTGGCTATGTATTGGTTTAAAAAAATTACTATATTCAGTGGGGTTCATGACATAATTTACTTGAAAACTGAGATCTAATCTATTAATATCTCAATAGTTTTTATAAAAAAATTATCATCTTGAAATTTTGTTAAAAGCTAAGTTATATTTTTACTAATCATCAAGATTGCATCTTGAACTATGAAATTAATTAATTTAATCTGAGCTAACTCCCGAGCAATTTAATTTAAAATTTGAGTTAGATAAAAAGTTAAATTACAAAATTTCAAGATTAATCTATTAAATTAGGTATAATAATATAATCAAAAAAATTCTTCACCTCTTAATATTTTTTTATATATTTTAAAAAATTTGTATAATCTACAGCGGAAAACAGGCCAATTAACTAATATATAGGCAAATCAAGATGCGATGGGCCAGAGGTTTATAACATCTAAAAATAGGTCATGTGCCAATGTTTAAAATTAGGTTAGAGAAAGTTAGGAGCTCAAAGCTATAATAGGCCGCAAACCTCATAGAGCTCATATTCATATATACTTAATCACTCGAGTTTGGATATATTACTTGGTCAGGTGCTTATCTAGAAAATGGATCATCGATTTATACTTTTAGAAGTCATGATTGGCCAGCAAGTCCAAAACACATGCTTTTCAAATTAGACTTGCAGTGTCTATAGGATTTAAATTCTTGATAGGATGTTCACTAAAATCCCTTTGAACCGATTGAGCCCGAATAGACTAATACACTTGATGCTACTAAATTATAAAACGGCTTATTTTCAAGTTTTTTGTAGAAAAAAATTAAATCAATATTGTTTTAATAAAAAAATTCAAATCAGATCTCATCAAAATTTTATTTTGATCAAGTTAAGAATAAACCCGTATGATTAAACCAGATTTTACCGATTCAACTCTCATATAGTTCATAGCAAGCTCTGGATGGATAGATAACCGAATTTACTTGCAAAGACAGAGCGAGTTTAATACAATTGTCTGGAGCATTATGAATCCTCTCATATAAGTTACCACGAATCCCCAACGCACAATTGTATTCACAGTTGAGTCTCTAAAGAAACAATTTAGCAGTTTTACCCTTGAAGTTTGTTTGTCTCCACGACTTGTCGGCTTGTCCTCTGAAGTCAAAACCCAGACATGACCAGAGTGGGTGCCATCATTTGTTGCCGGTGGCCTCATCTGACAGCGTACCAGGCAGTTTCACAAGAAAACTGCGTGTCCATTATTACCTGCTCTAGTCTAGTGGCTGCATTATCTTGTCACATTTTCACCGTCAAGATGTGACCAAAATCCATACTTGTTTTTTTTTTTTTTATTATTATTTATTAATATAGGTATCGACAGTTTATATATATTTAAATTAATTTTTTAATTTTTTAAATTAATAATTATATAAATTTAAAGTAATTCTAATATTTGCATGATTTAAACTGGTAATTTTTAGAGAGATTATCTTTCTATTTTTTTATTAATATAGATATCCGAACTAACATACGTATCTTAATTAATTCTACGGTCTTTAAAATTAATAAATATATAAATTTTTAGTACCATAAAATTTATAAAATTCAAACTAATAATTTTTAAAATATAAATTTAAAATTTAATTAATTGTACTATATTTCTCTGGTTGATTATCCTTCTATTATTAATATGACATGTGGTTATGAAGGGTCAATAAAGTAATTGTAGAAAAAATAATGCTATTTTTTTGCCTTACAAGGGGCCAAAACCAGTGGCCTTAGCCTGTAGCTAATGGTTTCTGGCTTTCTACTACTTGTTTTCAGCCATCACCATCCCCTCTATAAATAAAGGCCCCTTAGAATCCATTAGCTTCATCAAGATCATCTGTAATCTGCAGTCATCTACTTGCAAAAGAAAACGGAAACTTAAAGGGTTAAAGGAAAAAAATGAGTACAGCAAGAACGGCTTGGATTGTGGGAGCTAGCATTGGAGCTGTAGAGGCATTGAAGGACCAGGGCTTTTGCAGATGGACCTACACCATGAGATCATTACACAAACATGCAAAGAATAATATGAGCTCAATCTCTCAGACCAAGAAGCTTTCGTCTTCATCGTTTGCTATGGTTTCGGGTGAATTGAGGGAATCAAGCCAATCCGAGGAGTCTCTGAGGAAAGTCATGTACTTGAGTTGTTGGGGTTCAAATTAAATGAGTTGAGAAGTTTGCCATGAGAATCTGACGCCTCATGCAGGCTGAAGCTGGTCCATTGAGAAGAACATAGCCAAAGCCATGATTACGGTTTGTGAGAGAAAATTTGCGGGGCTTGATTAGTGATTGATGCAAGCCTGATGTGAACTGTAGCTAGTCTGACTGCCCTCTCATCAGTGGCGGAGAGAGGGGGGCGCGGCCCCTGCAAGGAATTTTTTTTCCAGCCCCTCCCTTCATAATATTAATAAATTTAGTCTAAATAATCAAACAACTAATATTTTTGCCCCCTTTAATTCTTTTTTCTGGTTCCGCCCCTGCCTCTCATGATCAGCTTGTAATTACACCATTGCTATATGGAACAAAAATGTTGTCACCATCTTCCTATCTTTTGCTATCCCTTTGAATTGATGTCCCATGCAATCTCAAAATTCTTGCTTGTTCTTAAGATCATTGCGCTGTGAGATGTTGTTGTCACCAAATTTTCATGGTTTCTGTGACATGGGCTAAATGACATTCAAACATCCTGCTTAATTTTGAGCATGGATTAAGCCTTTCCTTGATAGATCATGGTTTGATGCTTAACGTCAAGCAACAAGATTGGATGCATGTGCATTTTCAATTAAGAATTCAAACTGGAATTTCAACAATTTTTCTGCAGATCTGTCTCCCAAATTCCAACCTGACTATCAGTGTGACCGCTTCTCACTTCAAGCAAAGCGATTAACCATTTCTGCGCATGGATAATAGGGCTTCGATAGGATTTTAGAGGCTTACTTTGAATGGTGGGCAGAATTCTTAAGAGCAATGGATATACAAACCACCAACTTTCATTTAATTCTCAATTGGATTCCCACATAGAAAACTAGAAAGGCCAAGGATGCACTCGGATGTGTAGATGGGCTTAGATATGCTCGGATGGTACTTCACTAAAAAAAACATGTGTAGCGGTGTTTTTTATTTTTTTTATTTTTTTAAATGAATTGTTTTTATTTTTCTTAAATTAAGTTTTTATTTTTTGTATTTTATGATTTTAAAAATGAATTTTTTAAAATAAAAAAAATTATTTTAATATATTTTCAAACAATTTTTTTAAATAAAAACCACTAACAAAACATCAGAATCTACATATATTTTTTAAACAATCTGAATTGAAATATCAAATATAAAATAATGTGCTAATTGATGCTTTCGTATTTTCTTTTCCCAAATCTTTTATAAACCTACCTGTGTAAGTTGATGGCGAGTAGGATTTTTATAAATCTTCATGTCCGGATGGAAGTAATTTGCTCAATTTTGTAAGTTCCTGAAAAGGGATAGATCCAAGCTTTATGTGAATACATGTTTACCGTAAAATAAAATATGAAAAAGATGAATTCCAAGAAATCGCGTGAGAGAGAGAGAGATAGAGAGGCTATCAACTTTATTTTATAAGAAGAAGAAAAGGAGAAGCATGCAATTTGACATTTGTTTATCCTCAGTCCCACACTTTTTTTTTATTGTTATTATCAAGGTTTGTAAAATTTCAACCGATAATTTTTAAAGAATAAATTTAAAAATTAATCAGTTAAACTACGCCCGGTTCAGTCCCGCACTTTCTTACATTCCTTACAAGTGGCAAATGCACTTCAATGAGAAAGTGCCACCGAATGGTTGCAAGCATGACTCACCACCCTTCAGCTATGATGCTCCTCCTGATGCCTTGGCTTGGATTTTTTTATTTTACAAAGCAAAACCGTGTGCTCATTTGAAGGCAGGCAGAGAAGCTTTTGGGTTGTTGTCGAGCAAAAGTATAATTACCATTGGCTTTTGCTGGTTTCCGCACCCAAAACCACCAGCAGGAAGCCTTTAGCCTCACGTTTTTTCCTCAACTTTTGGCATTCTCACCTATATAACCAAACCCCATCCTTCCATTGGATTCATCAAAGCATAGCTCGTGTTATCTTACTCTCTACAAATCCCACTACAAACTTGTTGGTTCTATATTACAGTAACATAAAAAATGAGTTCAGCGAGTAAAGCTTGGTTGGTTGCCGCTGCTATCGGAGGTGTTGAGGCGTTGAAAGATCAAGGGTTCTGTAGGTGGAACTACACCTTGAGATCCCTACACCACCATGCCAAGAACCATGTCAGATCAGCCTCTCAGGCCAAGAAGCTTTCTTCTTCATCCTCAGCCATGATCTCAAATATAGTCAAGGAAGAGAAGGCAAAACAGTCAGAGGAGTCTTTAAGAAAAGTCATGTACTTGAGTTGTTGGGGTCCAAACTGAAGCTATGAATCTAGTAGATGAAATCGAGGGACTTAGTTTGTAGGAGTAAATCCTTGCAAGCTTATGCAAATTGTAAAATTTGATGCTCATTTGGAGCTGTAGAGGCATTGAAGGACCAGGGTTTTTGCAGATGGACCTACACCATGAGATCATTACACAAACATGCCAAGAATAATACGAGGTCAATCTCTCAGGCCAGGAAGCTTTCTTCTTCATCTTTTGCTATGGTTTCGAATAAATTGAGGGGATCAAGCCAATACGAGGAGTCTCTGAGGAAAGTCATGTACTTGAGTTGTTGGGGTCCAAATTAAATGAGTTTAGAAGTTTGCCATGAGAATCTGATGCCTTATGCAGGCTGAAGCTGGTCCATTGAGAAGAACATAGCCAAAGCCATGATTATGGTTTGTGAGAGAAAATTTGCGGGGCTTGATTAGTGATTGATGCAAGCCTAGTGTTAACTGTAGCTAGTCTGACTGCCATCTCATGATCAGCTTGTAATTACACCATTGCTATACGCAACACGAAAATTTTGTGGAACAAAATATGTTGTCACCATCTTCCTATCTTTTGCTATCCCTTTTTAATTGATGTCCCATGCAATCTCAAAAATCTTGCTTGTTCTTTGATCATTTCGTTGTGAGATGTTGCCACCAAATTTTCATGGTTTCTGTGACATGGGCTAAATGACATTCAAACATCCTGCTTAATTTCGAGCATGGATTCAGCCTTTCCTTGATAGATCATGGTTTGATGCTTAACGTCAAGCAACAAGATTGGAAACATGTGCATTTTCAATTAAGAATTCTGGAATTTCAAAACTTTTTCTGCAGATCTGTCTTCCAAATTCCTACCTGTCTATCAGTGTGACCACTTCTCACTTCAAGCAAAGCGATTAACTATTTCTGTGCATGGATAGTAGGGCTTCGATAGGATTTTAGAGGCTTACCTTGAATGGTGGGCAGAATTTTTTAGAGCAAAGGACATTTATAGACTTAAATCTTGAAGTAAGGGATAATTTCTTCATCTTCTTCGCCATCATATCCTCCTTAACCATGCTACTATTCTAACACCCACACATACACATGGTTATTCAAGGCTCTTTCTCTTCTACTTAAATTGATTTAAGCATTGAAGGATCAATCATTTTCATCAAAAGACTTGTTTTGAAGGTTATCATCCATCCCAATACTTTCTCAAGCAGGTTTTAGTCCAACTCAACCTAAAGAGTAACTAATTCTTTTGGAAGGGGTTTCTACAACTTCATCACTGTTAGCTTGAAATTGTACTCACCTAATTAACCCTCGTTTTAAAGTTTGTGCATGATTTTTTTATATTCAAAAGTTAGCATTCTGAGTTTTTTTTTTAATGTATAATGTGTTTATAGGATATGGCTTCTAAAAATAATTTAAAAATAATGGTGCTAATTGGTGCTTACGTATTTTCTTTTCCCAAATCTTATATAAACCTTCTGTGTAAGTTGATGGCGAGTAGGATTTTTATAAATCTTCATGTCTGGATGTAAGTAATTTGCTCAATTTTGTAAGTTCCTGAAAAGGGATCGATTCAAGCTTTATGTGAATACATGTTTACCATAAAATAAAATATGAAAAAGATGAATTCCAAGAAATCGAGAGAGAAAGAGAGAGAGAGAGAGAGCTATCCTCAGTCCCACACTTTCTTTCAGTCCTTACAAGTGGCAAAAGCACTTCAATGAGAAGTGCCACCAAATTGTGACATGCATGACTCACCACCCTTCAGCTATGCTCCTCCTGATACGTTGGCTTGGATTTATTTATTTTACGAAGCAAAACCGTGTGCTCATTTCAAGGCAGGCAGAGAAGCTTTTGACTTGCTGTGGAGTGAAGGGCAAAAAAATCTAGCCATCCCAAGAACCCGATTTTGTCCCCACCTTCTTGTTGTCGCCATGTGGTAGTTGAATGTCAATACAGTCATCTCACCATAAAAAAATACCATTGGCTTTTGCTGGTTTCCTCACCCAAAACCACCAGCAGGAAGCCTTTAGCCTCAGGTTTTTTCCTAAACTTTTGGCATTCTCACCTATATAACCAAACCCCATCCTCCCATCGGATTCATCAAAGCATAGCTCGTGTTTTCTTACTCTCCACAAATCCCACTACAAACTTGTTGGTTCTATATTACAGTAACATAAAAAATGAGTTCAGCGAGTAAAGCTTGGTTGGTTGCCGCTGCTATCGGAGGTGTTGAGGCGTTGAAAGATCAAGGGTTCTGTAGGTGGAACTACACCTTGAGATCCCTACACCACCATGCCAAGAACCATGTCAGATCAGCCTCTCAGGCCAAGAAGCTTTCTTCTTCATCCTCAGCCATGATCTCAAATATAGTCAAGGAAGAGAAGGCAAAACAGTCAGAGGAGTCTTTAAGAAAAGTCATGTACTTGAGTTGTTGGGGTCCAAACTAAAGTAATGAATCTAGGAGATGAAATCGAGGGACTTAGTTTATAGGAGTAAATCGTAGCAAGCTTATGCAAATTGTAAATTTTGATGCTCATTTGATGAAATCGAACATTATCGCATGTTTCTACCATTTCTTTTGGTAACGCGCAGTGCATTTCCCTAGTGAGTAAATTTAACAAAGCTCTTTTCTAGTTTTCAAGTGGAATAAACAGGCAATTAATTTCAATATGAGATATGAAATTCAACTCGAGGCTAAAATCTCTTTCTCCCCACATCCTCAAATGGATAAAAAGGCTACATGAAAAACGAAAACCTCAAATTGGATTTGACCCCAAAGAAAATCCATTTTGCTGTAAAATTCTCAGTCACTGATCTCAACAGGAGTGATCGTTGTGTGAAAAATGGAACATAAGCTTGTACTATCAGATAAATTTATTAATAAGTAAGATTGGATTAGCTTCAATAAGGAATTATAATTACGAAAGCTAAATCTTTTAAATTTTAGAGCAATTAGAAATCAAAGAGTTACATGGTTATTAATTTAAAAATTCATAAAATTAATTAAAAAATATATGAATTGATTAGAACACCTATATTAATTAAAAAAAATAATAGGAATGATGCTGATTCAAAATTAATGTTCATTCTTAAATCACTCTTACAAGCTCACTAGAATCTCTCTATGTTAAACCCAAATGAAAACAAAAAACTAAAAATATGAGCGTTTATTTTCAGAAAAACAAATGGTCGTGAGACCAACACAATTTTTGCCTAAATTTCTTTTCAAGCGCTAATAGTTAGCATTAGTGGAAAGCTACCTCCAAGAATATGGCATGTGGCATTCCTCGACTCTAATTTGGCCTTTGTTGGATTTTTTTGTTTAACAAAACGGTGTGCTCGTGAGAAGATAGAGACAAAGTTGATTTGTCGCATGTCATGCACAAATTAAAAAATCCACTAACGCATCATGTCATAAAAAATACCGTTGGCCTTTGCTGGTTTCCTCCCTCGAAACCACCACCAAGAAGCCTTTAGCCTATGGTTTTTCTCCTACACTTTTGGTACACTCACCTATATAACCAAACCCCTTTACTCCCCTTTACTTCATCAAATCATAGCTCCTGATATCTTAATCTCTACAAATCCCACTTCAAAGAGTTTCCAACTCGTTGGTTCTATATTACAGTAACACAGAAAATGAGTTCAGCAAGCAAAGCTTGGTTGGTTGCAGCAGCTGTTGGAGGTGTTGAGGCCTTGAAAGACCAAGGGTTCTGCAGGTGGAACTACACCTTGAGATCCCTCCACCAACATGCCAAGAACCATGTCAGATCAGCCTCTCAGGCCAAGAAGCTTTCTTCTTCATCCTCTGCCATGATCTCGAATAAAATCAAGGAAGTGAGAGCAAAACAGTCTGAGGAATCTCTAAGAAAAGTCATGTATTTGAGCTGTTGGGGCCCTTACTAAGCAAAGAAGCAAGAACAGAGATTGAGGAAATTATCGTGATAGGATTACCCTGATTGTTGCAAGTCGATGTAAATATTTGTAAATTTTGTTGCTGACTTAATGGAATCAAACAATATTATTCTTGGATTAGTTTTTCCTTGCACCTTTTATGTTTTCCCACTTCTTTTGGTAGCACCTCATGTCACAGGTGAAAACTAAAGGGATCATGACAAGGTTCAATTTTAGTGCATCACAGCATTTGCTAAGGATATTTAAATTAATTGCAACCCCAAGCTAAATATCTAATTTGGTTTAAAAAGTATTTTAAAAAATCAGCA
The DNA here is from genome assembly GCA_964019445.1 of Populus tremula. Lineage (NCBI taxonomy): Eukaryota > Viridiplantae > Streptophyta > Magnoliopsida > Malpighiales > Salicaceae > Populus > Populus tremula. The sequence goes on from CAXHTJ010000011.1 coordinate 1,011,075, forward strand.
ACTCAACTGGAGGAGGGGTTGTATCGCAAAAGCTAAATATCTTGATAGGTTGACAAATTAGTGCAAATCTTAAACTGGAATTCTCAATTTCAATCTGGCCCAGAAGAAAATTAGTTTAGGAGTATTTCTTCACTCACAAGTGTTTTTTTTAATATTATATTTTATAATTTTTTAGTTGAATATTGAATTCTTTAATAGTTAAGTTTCATATTTTTATTTAGTTTTTTTTTTTACTTTTTTAATTATTTTTTGCCATGAATAATCTTTTGAATAAATATAAAATTTATTTCTAGCAACAAAATTACTAGATATAATTGAGTAATAACGCATAATTAAATATTTTAATCTTATTAAATATTTTAATCAAATATTAATTCATTCAATTAAATACATGCATAAATATTGTAATATATAATTGAGAATTTTTTATATTAACAACCTCATGAAAAACTTAATTATTATTTTTTTTTTTTACTAAAAAGGATATATAATCCTCTACGAAGTGCTGTTGAAATAGTTTACATACAGTCCTCATTGTGCATGGTGAATATTTTGCAGGAGATTCCCGGATCATTAAACAACTTCATCATTTAAATGATGAATGCAGAGAGGTATTTATGGTGCAGCTTGGATTCAGTTCAAAGAGATCCAATATATGTTTCCTTGCTTCGTCCAGATGAAGGTTACGTTTGTGTGATTGTGGATGGCAGCTCTCATGGGCAATCCAGGCGTGTCTGGATTTGGGGAACTGGTTTGAAACAATGACAGTCACCGGATGGCGGGTTTCTTGGGTTTTTGTGGTTTTGGATTGAATCTTCTTCCGGAACTTCTGGCAATTAAACATGGCTTAGCTGAAGCATAGGATAGAGGCCATAGGAGGATCATTATCGATTCTCAAGAGGCAATCAAGCTTACAAAAGAGAAGAATTCTAAATTTCATAAATTGGATGCGGTTATATGTAGATGTCAAGTTTTTTTGGCTAAGCATGATGTAAAGAATCATGATTTGTTCCAGGTGTGGGACATTCCTTCTCCGGGGCTACACTCTCTCCTTATGACCGATTCGTTGGTTCGTTGGGTTTCAATTTTAGAAGAGTTTTTTAGTTTGTGTCATTTAATTTTCACTGCATCAAAAAAAAAAAAAATTCCTAACTATTACTTCAACTTTCTTGCTTATTAGCAATCATACAACAACAGCAGCAACAAGTAACAGCATCACTTGTCTTTCATCCTTTTACAGTTCCATAACACCAAAACAGCTTTGTGAATACATGTTTAACCGTAAAATAAAATACGAAAAAAGATGAATTTTAAGAGAGAGAGAGAGAGGCTCTCAACTTTATTTTATATTAAAGAAAACGAAAAGGAGAAGCATGCATTTTGACATTTGTTTATCCTCAGTCCCACACTTTCTTTCAGTCCTTACAAGTGGCAAAAATGAGAAGTGCCACCAAATTGTGACATGCATGACTCACCACCCTTCAGCTATGCTCCTCCTTATACGGTGGCTAGGATTTATTTATTTTACGAAGCAAAACCATGTGCTCATTTCAAGGCAGGCAGAGAAGCTTTTGGCTTGTTGTGGAGTAAAGGGCAAAAAAATCTAGCCATCCCAAGAACCCGATTTTGTCCCCACTTTCTTATTGTCACCATGTGGTAGTTGAATGTTAATACAGCCATCTCACCATAAAAAATTACCATCGGCTTTTGCTGGTTTCCTCACCCAAAACAACCAGCAGGAAGCCTTTAGCCTCAGGTTTTTTCCTCAACTTTTGGCATTCTCACCTATATAACCAAACCCCATCCTCCCATCGGATTCATCAAAGCATAGCTCGAGCTTTCTTACTCTCTACAAATCCTACTACAAACTTGTTGGTTCTATATTACAGTAACATAAAAAATGAGTTCAGCGAGTAAAGCTTGGTTGGTTGCCGCTGCTATCGGAGGTGTTGAGGCGTTGAAAGATCAAGGGTTCTGTAGGTGGAACTACACATTGAGATCCCTCCACCACCATGCCAAGAACCATGTCAGATCAGTCTCTCAGGCCAAGAAGCTTTCTTCTTCGTCCTCAGCCATGATCTCAAATATAGTCAAGGAAGAGAAGGCAAAACAGTCAGAGGAGTCTTTAAGAAAAGTCATGTACTTGAGTTGTTGGGGTCCAAACTGAAGCTATGAATCTAGTAGATGAAATCGAGGGACTTAGTTTATAGTTTATAGGAGTAAATCCTTGCAAGCTTATGCAAATTGTAAATTTTGATGCACATTTTCTGAAATCGAACATTATCACATGTTTTTATCATTTCTTTTGGTAGCGCGAGTGCATTTCCCTAGTGAGTAAATTTAACAAAGCTCTTTTCTAGTTTTCTAGTGGAATAAACAGGCAATTAATTTCATTTAATTTCAATATGAGATATGAAATTCAACTGGAGGTTAAAATCTCTTTCTCCCCACATCCTCAGATGGATAAAAAGGCTATCTCAAATTGGATTTGACCCCAAAGAAAATCCATTTTGTTGTAAAATTCTCAGTCACTAATCACAACAGGAGTGATCATTGTGTGAAAAATGGAAGAGGACCTTGTACCATCACATAAATTTATTAATAAGTAAGATTGGATCGAATTCTTTTGATATTTAAAAATACAGAATTATGTCTTTTTCTATGTCAAAGTGTGCAGTTCAAGAAACTAGGAACGATGCTGATTCAAAATTAATGTTCATTCTTAGATCACTCTTACAAGCTCACTAGAATCTCTCTCTGTTAAACCCAAATGAAAAGAAAAAACTAAAAATATGAGCGTTTATTTTCAGAAATACAAATGGTCTTGACCAATACAATTTTTGCCTAAATTTCTATTCAAGCGCTAATAGTTAACATTAATGGAAAGCGACCTGCATATGACCTTCTTGCAGAAAGAAAACAACTGAACTTTTAACTTCCATGCATCATAGCCATTAAACCTGGCATAGATTAGATTAGCAAAGCTGAGTCTGAAAACAAATCCTCACAGAAATCTGAAAACATAAAACTAAAGTTATTGTTTTAATTATTTTTCTAATTAATTTTAAATTATAATTATTTATTTTCTATTTAATTTATGCTAGATGGATTATATTAATTAGAATTTTTTTTAACTATAAATCCTTTTTTATAACAAATTTTAGAATTAATATAAATAGAAATATGTAGTTTATTTTTATAGAGATAAAAACTATTATTTATATTTAATAAAAATATATAAAAAATTAAAATTTCTGAAAAGTTTAATCTACAATTTTAGAACTTGAAGTCTAGTTTTATTTTGGCTATAGTCTGTGTCATGACTTAAACTGTCTAGTTTTTTACTGAACTGTATTAAATATTAATTTAGTAAAATTCGAATTGGATTGGCTTGCGAGTTAATCTAATGATCGATTAAGTGGCCGTTTGGATTTGCTGCAGCGGTTGCGGTTGAAATGAAAATATGCAATATAGTGTTTGGTTAACACCAACCATGTTTTTTATTGATGTGGGTCCCAGTCCAAAACTAAGGCTGGACTTCAGTTTTTGAAAAGCAATTACCAATTGCTTTTCATGCGTTTTGCCCTCTCTTTCATCGCCGACACTTTCCTCTTGTTTTCCCAACGATCCCAACTCCTGTCCTTGATTTTTATGTTTCAACTCTCACAGCCTATCCATTTCCAAACCTCAGCAGCTTAGGAAAGAGAAAAGCTCACAATCTGTTTTTTTTGAAAAGGTTTATTCTACCCATATAACTTATAATTTTTTATCGCCTTGTTATTAATATGGGGTTTAATTTTTATTTTATTCTACGACTGTCTATTTTTAAAAAAATTATTTAATCTATCTTTTTTAAATAGCAATTATTCTTATATATATTTTTAGTTTTATAATGTACCAAAGAAGTTATTGTAATTTATCTTTATTTTTTTTCTTTTATATTTGATTAAAAAAATAACCTCTAAGATAAAAAAAAAAACAAAAAAAAACATATGAATTAAAAAAAAAGTTAGGTCAAATATTTTAATGCTTATTGTATTTTGTTTTTATGAAAGATATTAATTTTTTTATTTTAATATTTAATTACCATTAACAAATTTTTCTCAACTTATCACTTCTTAGATTTTTATATTTATTTTATTAAATTTAAATAAAAACTTAACATTTTTCAATTAAAAAAATTCACAATACAATAAAATGCATTTACAAAATTGGCGTTTATTAAAAAAATTCATTTCTTTTGAAAAGTGCTTTTTGAATCATAATTTTACCAAACACAAAACTGCTTTTTTTTTCTACCACAATTTAAACCACAGTTTTTTAACCAAACACAAGAAACTGTTTTTTTTAAAACCACAACTCCAACCACAGTTTTAACCAAACACTAACTTTTTTTGAAATCAATCTCACAAAAAATACTTTTTATTAAACTATTCTTTTCAAACCATAATTATAAAAGCTACCACAATACTAAACACATTCAGTAAGGGAAAAAAAAAAAAAAACAAAAGAAAGAAAGCATGCAGTTTCCTAGACGGTCCTGCTACCTTAATTGATACAGTTTCATGCGTATGAGCCTCCAAGAACATGGCATGTGGCATTCCTCACCTCTAATTTGGGCTTAGTTGGATATTTTTTTTAAGCAAAACGGTGTGCTCGCGGGAAGATAGAGACAAGGTTGATCTGTCGATTGTTATGAATAAATTAAAAAATCTACACCCACCCCATTTTATCCCAACTTATTTAATGAATCCAGTCGTCTACTAAGACAATAGATGCATCATGTCATCAAAAATACCGTTGGCCTTCGCTGGTTTCCTCACTCAAAACCACCACGAAGAAGCCTTGAGCCTCTGGTTTTTCTCCTACACTTTTGGTACACTCACCTATGTAACCAAACCCCCTTACTCTCATTTACTTCATCAAATCATAGCTCCTGATATCTTAATCTCTCCAAATCCAACTTCAAAGAGTTTCCAACTCGTTGGTTCTATATTACAGTAACAGAGAAAATGAGTTCAGCAAGCAAAGCGTGGTTGGTTGCAGCAGCTGTTGGAGGTGTTGAGGCGTTGAAAGATCAAGGGTTCTGTAAATGGAACTACACCTTAAGATCGCTGCACCAACATGCCAAGAACCATGTCAGATCAGCCTCTCAGGCCAAGAAGCTTTCTTCTTCATCTTCTGCCATGATCTCGAATAAAGTCAAGGAAGTGAAAGCAAAACAGTCTGAGGAATCTCTAAAAAAAGTCATGTATTTGATCAGCTGCTGGGGTCCTTACTAAAGCTAAGAAGCAAGATGAAATTGAGAAACTTATCGTGATAGGATTACCCTGATCGTTGCAAGTTGATGTAAATATTTGTAAATTTTGGTGCTGACTTAATGGAATCAAACTATATTATTTTTTCATTAATTTTTCCTTGCACCATTTATTTTTTCTGTTTTCCCCCTTCTCTTGGTAGCACCTCGTGTCACAAGTGAAAAAGGATCATGACAAGGTTCAAGTTTAGTGCATCACAGCATTTGCTAAGGATATTTAAATCAATTGCAATCTCAAGATAGAATCGAAATTCTAATTTCGTTACGAAAATCTATTTTAAAAAAGCTAGGCCTGCAACTTTGACTGGTTTTTTAATGACATCCATGGATTAAGAAATAATTATTGGATTAAAACCTTACCCCGTTTTTGGAGCCAAATGGAAGTTATATATATATATATATATATATATATATATATATATATATATAATCTGTTAAATGAAGATCAACAGGGCTTCTTTACTTCAATGTCAGAACTTTTGAGCATTCAAGAAACTTGGAATGTTGCAAAATGGTTGAACTTGACAGAAAAGAAATATTTTTTTTTGAAGTGAATAATGTTTAGTAACGTAATGAGAATCCATTTGATCACTGCTCAAGTCGTTTATGCATCAAAATTTTGCTTGATGACATGTCTGGATAAGGAGAGCTTGAGAGTTGAGAACTTGGTATTTTGTGACACACGCAATGGATCTACAATTATTGTCTGTCCTTTACTCAAGCCCCACTCCTGAAGAAAAACAGGAGGATTTGCCTCCTATACTTGAGGCTCACCTCGGAGTTTTATAAAGCAAACCGTGTGCCTCTTTATCAAAACAAGGCCCCGCTCTAGCAACATGATAAGATGCATGAAAAAGAAATGTATTTAATGCCACCAAGTGGTCCTTGATGGACATAAAGATTCAGTCCCATCATAGCTGGTGGTTTGGCTCCCTTAAGCTAAAACCACCAGCTACAGCTTGTTCCTAGCTTCCGGTTTCCTTCAAATTTCTGGCACCTAGTCCGCTACTCTCTTTATAAGCAAATCCCAGTTTGCCATTTACACCATCGACACGAATTCTCAATTACATCTCATCCTTTTCAACTAAAAATCTCACATCAACGAGTTTCCAACTATTGTTCTATTTTATATTACAGAGAAAATGAGTTCAGCAAGTAAAGCTTGGTTGGTAGCTGCTGCTATTGGAGGTGTTGAGGCCTTGAAAGACCAAGGCTTCTGTAGGTGGAACTACACATTGAGATCGCTACACCAACATGCCAAGAACCATGTCGGGTCAATTTCTCAGGCTAATAAGAAGCTCCCTTATTCATCTTCTGCCATTATTTCAAATAAATTCAAGGAAGAGAAGATGAAACAGTCAGAGGAGTCTCTAAGAAAAGTCATGTATTTGAGTTGTTGGGGTCCTAACTGATACTCTCAAGAAAAAGGAAATTCTGAGGAAATCAGTTCATAGGATTAGAGTAAATTTTTGCAAGTTGATTTAAACTGTAAATGCTTGTGCTGACAATCAAATATATCTCATTTTATTGGCAAAATTTTGGGAAAATGGCCTTAAAGTAACATTAACAAAGGATATGGCTCATGTTAAAAAAAACACCAGCAACTCAATTGGAGGAGGAGTTGTATCACAGAAGCTAAATATCTTGATAAGTTGATAAATTAGGACAAATCTTAAACTGGAATTCTCAATTTCAGTTTGGCCCAGAAGAAAATTAGTTTAGGAATATTTCTTTACTCACAAGTGTTCACGGCAGGGTGATGATCACTGTATGTGAAATGAAAACGCTGTGTTTGTTTTCCGGAAAGTGGTTTCCGGGAAAGCACTTTCCAAACTTTCTCGTGTTTGTTTGCCAGTAGGAAAGTTGGTCAATGGAAAACACTTTCCAGTAAAAGGAAAATTTGGCTTGGTTTTCAGGAAAGTGTTTTCCTGAAAAATTTGAGGGGAAAACACTTTCCAGAAGTTGTGAAAATTTTAGAAATGTCATTATTTGCTGATTATATCAAATTTGATCCTCAAACTTTTGATTGCTATATATATTTTGTTTTGAATATTTATTTTTCAATTTCATCTCTTAAAATTTTATTTTTATATTAACTTTGGTCCTTATTTTTATAATTGTTATTTGCTTTTTTCTTACCATTTTTTTATTGAAATTTTTTATTTATCAAATTTGATCCTCATTCTTTTTGATTGTTACTTATTTTATTTGAAATAATTTATGAAATGTTGATTATTATTATTTTAATTTCTTCATTTTTCATTTTTTTTTATTTTTTTAGATTTGATCCCTATTATTTTGATTATTATTTGTTTTATTTGAGATAATTTATGAAATTATATTTTTTTTTTTCAATTTCATTCTCATTCAACTTTTTAATTTGTAAGATTTGTTCCTCATTATTTTAATAAACTTGAGAAAAATAAAATATTAATAAGTTATTTTCCAGCTCATTTTTCATGACATAACTAAACACTGGAAAGTGTTTTCCAGTTCATTTTCCATAACACTACCAAACATCGGAAAATACTTTCCCGGAATTCACTTTCCAGGAATTCACTTTCCTCGGAATTCACTTTCCAAAAGAAATTCACTTTCCTGCAAACAAACGGAGCCTTAAATTACAAAAGAATTGTATAAATAATTAACCCGAAGAATTTTTGAATAATTATATGATGAATTTATGAAAAACTTTCACACAGAAATTGGGTTTTTAAAGACAACAATTATAGATGAGAGATGTGTGTGGGGGTCTAAATATGGGATTAGCCTTAAAAAATATCGATCTTGGGACGTGAAGAATATTTTCAAACCAATTGATTTGGTGAAAACTTTGGTGTTATCATTGATGTTGGCAAAACGTTATCTAGAAAAAGCTATTGGTATAGAAAATATATACTTGATTTTCATAGACATGTGATTATTGGCTTGATGTTTGGATCACGACCCCAACAATAACAAGGAGGCGAAGGTTTATTGCCATTTGGGTCAACAAAAACAATTTTGTTCTGGTAAAAATGTATGCCATCATTTTCCTCTCATGTTTTTTAAACAAATATGCTCGAAAGACATGAAAAGAAAAGAAAAAATTAGAAAAAGAAAACTTGTTTTGTATAGAGTTTACAAGTGTAGATAGTTTTTGTTAAATTTTTGCAAGAAAGAGCAAAGTTTAATTATCTTGCTTAGAGGTAGTTTAGTTAAAAAAAAGAGTGGAAAAGTAAGCAATATGATATCTGAATGAGTGTACAAGTTCAAGACGCCTTACATGAGAAGTCCAAATTTAATTATCATGTTTTGGAGACAGGTAGTCAAAAAGACTTGAAGAAAGATTTGTGATTTTTTTTATAGACAAGTGGTTACAGAATAATGAAAAAGGATATCTTATACTTTAGAAAATATATGATCATAGTGTTTTGGAGACATTTATGAAGATTCAATTAAGACATGAAGATTTTAGTATGAAAAATTAAAGAAGCTAGAGTTTATTTTCAATATAAGTTATATATTTATTACACTGAATAGGCTAATTTGTTTGTTTTGTTTATTGTAATTTCATGCTTGCAAGAGTTATTTTTCAATGCTATTGTGTAATCTTTTATATATATATATATATTCAATTACTATCTTTGCTTATTTTTTTATTGTCTAATTAAAATAAAACTAACTTATTAAATTTAAATGAGGCTATAACCTGAGTTATTTGTTTTTTTTTATTTCTTTTAAATATGCTTGTGACACCTAGATTATAGTTGTCTTTTTTTATTTTTTATTTTTTATTTTAATTGATACCTTTTTAAAAAAATATTTTTTTTTAATTTATATTTGCATTAATATCTCTTCTCAATTATTTTTTATTTTTAATTGATTTTTCCTTCAATTTCATCCATATCCTTTGGTTTAATTTGATTTTTAAATCAAACTTATTTCTTATTCTTTTGATATTTTTAAACCTTTTATAAATTGATTTTTTTTCAATTACATTCCTTGGCATTTAATTTCAATTTATTTTTCTATTAAATTTGGTTCCCGTTATTTGTTTTTCTTCTTGTCTTTTATGGGGTTAGTCTCATCCTCATTACAAGGGTCACAAGTTTCGAAGGTTAACATTGGTTGACTTTGATTTTTTTAAGTTTTTTTATCAAATTGATTTATTTTTAATTTTATCCTATAATATTTAATTTTTTTTAATTAGTTTTTTTTTATCTTTTTTTATATGGAGTTATCTCAATCCTATACCCATAGTCTTAGAGTTAGTGGCTTAATCCAAGTTAACTCGGATTTGTTTTCATATATAAATATAATTTTCTTAATTCCATTGCTAAAGATCTTTTTATTGAGAATTTTGCTTCGTTGTTTTTTTTGTTTGCCTTCCAATGCAGTCGGTCTCAGTCTCATGACCACGGTTGTGGATTTTAAAAGTTAATATTTGTTAATTTTGATTTGTTTAGGTTTTTTTTTTTTTCAATTTCATCATTCAACATTTAAATTTTTAGGATTGATCTTCATGCTTTTTTTTTATTCACTTTCTTTTTTATGGGGCTATCTCAATCTAATGCCCAAAATCGTGAAGTTAGTGAGTTAACCTAGCAGAGACAAGTTTGATATTAGAATAAATGGATTTAAATAATATTTTATTTTTAACTTTTTCGTATTAAAATGATTTGAATATATATATATATATATATATATATATATTTTAAAAGCAAAAACAAACTAGGTATAATAATAAAAACTTAATTTATCTCCATTTTTTTAATGACCAAGTTGTATTCCAATAATTGAAGGGGAAATAGAGACCACTTGTCTTCTAAAAAATACCGTTGGCCTTCGCTGGTTTCCTCACTCAAAACCACCACCAAGAAGCCTTTAGCCTCTGGTTTTTCTCCTACAATTTTGGTACACTCACCTATATAACCAAACCCCTTTACTCCCATTTCCTTCATCAAATCATTGCTCCTGATATCTTAATCTCTTCAAATCCCACTTCAAAGAGTTTCCAACTCGTTGGTTCTATATTACAGTAACATGAAAAATGAGTTCAGCGAGTAAAGCTTGGTTGGTTGCAGCAGCTGTTGGAGGTGTCGAGGCCTTGAAAGACCAAGGGTTCTGTAGGTGGAGCTACACCTTGAGATCCCTTCACCAACATGCCAAGAACCATGTCAGATCAGCCTCTCAGGCCAAGAAGCTTTCTTCTTCATCCTCTGCCATGATCTCGAATAAAATCAAGGAAGTGACAGCAAAACAGTCGGAGGAATCTCTAAGAAAAGTCATGTATTTGAGCTGTTGGGGTCCTTCCTAAAGCTAAGAAGCAAGATGGAATTGAGAAAATTATCGTGATAGGATTACCCTGATCGTTGCAAGTTGATGTAAATATTTGTAAATTTTGGTACTGACTTAATGGAATCAAACTATATTATTTCTTGATTAATTTTTCCTTGCACCATTTATTTTTTTCTGTTTTCCCACTTCTTTTGGAAAGGATCATGAAAAGGTTCAATTTTAGTGCATCACAGCATTTGCTAAGGATATTTGAATCAATTGCAATCTCAAGATAGAATCTAAATTCTAATTTGGTTAAGAAAATCTATTAAAACAAAATCCAGGTCTAACTTTGACTGGTTTTTTAATGACATATATATTATCTGTTAAATGAAGATCAATAGGGCTTATTTATTTAAATGTCAGAACTTTTGAACTTTCAAGAAAATTGGAATGTGGCAAAATGGTTGAACCTGACAAAAAAAAAAAGTATTTTCTTGAATATCTGAAAAATGAATTAGCTCGTAAGAAATAATTATTTTGAAGTGAATAGTGTTTCGTAACATTAGAGAATCCACTTGCTCACTGCTCAGGTCGTTTATGCGTCAAAATTTTGCTGGATGCCAAGTCTTTAGAACGCTCGATTAAGGAGAGCTTGAGAGTTCAGAACTTTGTATTTTGTGACGCATGCAATGGATCTACAAGACTACAAGTATTGTCTGTCCTTTACTCAAGCCCCACTGCTGAAGAAAAACAAGTGGATTTGCCTCCTATACTTGAGGCTCACTTCGGATTTTTATAAAGCAAACCGTGTGCTCTTTACCAAAACATGGCCCCGCTCTAGCAACATGATAAGATGCATGAAAAAGAAATGTATTTATAATTCCACCAAGTGGTCCTTGATAGACATAAAGATTCAGTCCCATCATAGCATAACCACGATAAAATAATACCACTGGCTCCCTTAAACCAAAACCAGCAACCACAGCTTGCTCCTTGCTTCCGGTTTCCTCCCAATTTCTGGCAATTAGTTCCCAACTCTCTTTATAAGCAAATCCCAGTTTGCCATTTACACCATCGACACGGATTCTGAATCACATCTCATCGTTTTCAACTAAAAATCCCACATCAAAGAGTTTCCAACTATTGTTCTATTTTATATTACAGAGAAAATGAGTTCAGCAAGTAAAGCTTGGTTGGTAGCTGCTGCTATTGGAGGTGTTGAGGCCTTAAAAGACCAAGGCTTCTGTAGGTGGAACTACACATTGAGATCGCTACGCCAGCATGCCAAGAACCATGTCGGGTCAATTTCTCAGGCTAATAAGAAGCTCCCTTGTTCATCTTCTGCCATTATTTCAAATAAATTCAAGGAAGAGAAGGCGAAACAGTCAGAGGAGTCTCTAAGAAAAGTCATGTATTTGAGTTGCTGGGGTCAAAACTGATACTCTCAAGAAAGAAGAAATTCTGAGGAAATCAGTTCATAGGATTAGAGTAAATTTTTGCAAGTTGATTTAAACTGTAAATGCTTGTGCTGATTGCCAATCAAATATATCTCATTTTATTGGCAAAATTTTGGGAAAATGGCCTTAAAGTAACATTAACAAAGGATATGGCTCATGTTAAAAAAAAAACCAGCAACTCAATTGGAGGAGGAGTTGATAAATTAGGACAAATCTTAAACTGGAATTCTCAATTTCAATTTGGCCCAGAAGAAAATTAGTTTAGGAATATTTCTTTACTCACAAGTGTTCACGGCAGGGTGATGATCACTGTATGTGAAATTAAACAGGCCTTTAAATTACAAAAGAATTGTATAAATAATTAACCCGAAGAATTTGTGAATAATTATCTGATGAATTTATGAAAAACTTTCACACAGAAATTGGGTTTTTAAAGACAACAATTATAGATGAGAGATGTATGGGGGTCTAAATATGGGATTAGCCTTAAAAAATATCGATCTTGGGACGTGAAGAATTTCAAACCAATTGATTTGGTGAAAACTTTGGTGTTATCATTGATGTTAGCAAAACGTTATCTAGAAAAAGCTATTGGTATAGAAAATATATACTTGATTTTCATAGACGTGTGATTATTGGCTTGATGTTTGGATCACGACCCCAACAATAACAAGAAGGCGAAGGTTTATTGCCATTTGGGCCAACAAAAACAATTTTGTTCTGGTAAAAATGTATGCCATCATTTTCCTCTCATGTTTTTTAAACAAATATGCTCGAAAGACATGAAAAGAAAAGAAAAAAATTAGAAAAAGAAAACTTGTTTTGTATAGAGTTTACAAGTGTAGATAGTTTTTGTTAAAAGTTTTTGCAAGAAAGAACAAAGTTTAATTATCTTGCTTAGAGGTAGTTTAGTAAAAAAAAAGAGTGGAAAAGTAAGCAATATGATATCTGAATGAGTGTACAAGTTCAAGACGCCTTACATGAGAAGTCCAAGTTTAATTATCATGTTTTGGAGACAGGTAGTCAAAAAGACTTGAAGAAAGATTTGTGATTTTTTTTATAGATTTGTGATTTTTTTTATAGACAAGTGGTTATAGAATAATGAAAAAGGATATCTTATACTTTAAAAAATATATGATCATGGTGTTTTGGAGACATTTATGAAGATTCAATTAAGACATGAAGATTCTAGTGTGAAAAATTAAAGAAGCTAGAGTTTATTTTCAATATAAGTTATATATTTATTACACTGAATAGGCTAATTTGTTTTTTTTGTTTATTGTAATTTCATGCTTGCAAGAGTTATTTTTCAATGTTATTGTGTAATATATATATATATATATATTCAATTACTATCTTTGTCTATTTTTTTATTGTCTATTTAAAATAAAACTAACTTATTAAATTTAAATGAGGCTATAACCTGAGTTATTTGTTTTTTTTATTTCTTTTAAATGTGCTTGTGACACCTAGATTATAGTTGTCTTTTTTTTATTTTTTTATTTTATTTTTTATTTTAATTGATACCTTTTTTAAAAAATATATATATTTTTTAATTTATATTTGCATTAATATCTCTTCTCAATTATTTTTTATTTTTAATTGATTTTTCCTTCAATTTCATCCATATCCTTTGGTTTAATTTGATTTTCAAATCAAACTTATTCCTTATTCTTTTGATATTTTTAAACTTTTTTATAAATTGATTTTTTTTCAATTACATTCCTTGGCATTTAATTTCAATTGATTTTTCTATTAAATTTGGTTCCCGTTATTTGTTTTTCTTCTTGTCTTCTATGGGGTTAGTCTCATCCTCATTACAAGGGTCACGAGTTTCGAAGGTTAACATTGGTTAACTTCAATTTTTTTAGGTTCTTTTATCAAATTGATTTATTTTTAATTTTATCCTTTAATATTTGATTTTTTTAATTAATTTTTTTTATCTTTCTTTATATGGGGTTATCTCAATTCTATGCCCATAGTCTTAGAGTTAGTGCCTTAATCCAAGTTAAATCATATATACATATAATTTTCTTAGTTCCATTGCTAAGGATCTTTTTGTTGAGAATTTTGCTTCATTGTTTTTTTTTGTTTGCCTTCCATGCAGTCGGTCTTAGTCTCATAACCACGGTTATGGATTTTAAAAGTTAACATTTGTTAATTTTGATTTGTTTAGGTTTTTTTTAAAATTGATTTTTTTTTAATTTTATCATTCAACATTTAAATTTTTGGGATTGATCTTCATACTTTTTTTTTTCACTTTTCATTTCATGGAGCTATCTCAATCTAATGCCCAAAATTGTGAAGTTAGTGAGTTAATCTAGATTGACCAAAATCTTTTTTTATTGATTTTTTTAAAATATTTATTTTTAGTTGTCACTCAATATTAGATTGTTTGAGTTTCATATTTTTTTCAATTTGTTTTTGTTAACAATTCTTTGTATTGTTTATTGGCACGAATAATCTTTTAATTAAACAAAAAGTTTATTCTATAAAACAAAGTTATTGAACATAAGTAAGTAGATAACATGGGTTGCATGATCAAATATTTTAATCTTAATAAGTCATTGATTAAATATTAATTTATTTAATTAAATATATGTATAAATATTTTAATATATGATTGAGAATTTTTTATATAAAAAACATGAAGAAAAACTTATTTATTCTTTATTTTTTTATTAAAAAATTAAGATATATAATCCTCTACGAAGCGCTGTTGAAATAGTTTATTGTAGTTTTCTAGACCATCACAATTGTTTACAGACAGTCCTCACTATTACTTCAATTGTCTTCAAAAACAGTCTTGCCCAAAACAAAACATTGATTGATAAGTGACAAACCCCATTTGTTTAATGCGTGTGACTCAGAGCAGAGACAAGTTTGATATTAGAATAAATGGATTTAAATAATATTTTATTATTTTTTAAAAAAATATTTTTAACTTTTTCATATTAAAATGATTTAAAAATAATAATAAAAAATATATTTTTTTTTAAAGCAAAAACAAACTAGGTATAATAAAAAAACTTAATTTATCTCCATTTTTTTAATGACCAAGTTGTATTCCAATAATTGAAGGGGAAATAGAGACCACTTGTCTTGTAAAAAATACCGTTGGCCTTTGCTGGTTTCCTCACTCAAAACCACGACGAAGAAGCCTTGAGCCTCTTGTTTTTCTCCCACACTTTTGGTACACTCACCTATATAACCAAACCCCTTTACTCCCATTTACTTCATCAAATCATAGCTCCTGATATCTTAATCTCTCCAAATCCCACTTCAAAGAGTTTCCAACTTGTTGGTTCTATATCACAGTAACAGAGAAAATGAGTTCAGCAAGCAAAGCTTGGTTGGTTGCAGCAGCTGTTGGAGGTGTTGAGGCGTTGAAAGACCAAGGGTTCTGTAGGTGGAACTACACCTTGAGATCCCTGCACCAACATGCCAAGAACCATGTCAGATCAGCCTCTCAGGCCAAGAAGCTTTCTTCTTCATCCTCTGCCATGATCTCGAATAAAGTCAAGGAAGTGAGAGCAAAACAGTCTGAGGAATCTCTAAGAAAAGTCATGTATTTGAGCTGTTGGGGCCCTTACTAAGCAAAGAAGCCACATGAAATTGAGGAAATTATCGTGATAGGATTAGCCTGATTGTTGCCAGTTGATGTAAATTGATTTTTAAATATTGTTGCTGACTTCATGGAATCAAACCATATTATTTTTGGATTAGTTTTTCCTTGCACCATTTATTTTATAGTTTCTGTTTTCCCATTTCTTTTCTCAGGCCCTCATGTCGCAAAGTGAAAAGGATCATGACAAGGTTAATTTTAGTGCACCACAGCTTAAAAAAAAATTGAGGGGCATTTGTATTCAAAGATATTTGCATCAATCGGAATCTCACTACAATCTAAATTATAATTTGGTAAAAATAAAAATTCAATTCAAGAAAAATTAGATTCGATTTAGAACTTATACTGGTTTTTCAAAGACATAAATGGATTAAGAAATAATTATTGGACTTATCCCCTTTTTGGAGCCGAAAGGAAGTTCATTAGTCTTTTGGTTTTTTGCATAAATGAAGATGAATAGGGATTATTTTCTTCAATGTCAAAACTTGTGAAATTTCAAGAAACTTGGGAATGCTGCAAAATGGTTGAACTGGCACAAAAAAATTAGTATTTTCTTGAATCTCTGACAGATGAATTAGATCGCAAGAAATACTTTTTTTTGAAGTGAATAATGTTTCGTAACGTAAGAGAATCATTTCTCTACTACTCGTAAAAACATAAATTATTTGGATTCTTTTTTTTAAGGTTTAGCTATATCTATTGGTGTAAATATTATAATAACTTTTTTTATGTAAAATTAGCAGTTTGTTTTATAAAACATTTAGCAAAATAATATCATTTAAAAAAGATTTGATTAAAT
The DNA here is from genome assembly GCA_964019445.1 of Populus tremula. Taxonomy (NCBI): domain Eukaryota; kingdom Viridiplantae; phylum Streptophyta; class Magnoliopsida; order Malpighiales; family Salicaceae; genus Populus; species Populus tremula. The sequence goes on from CAXHTJ010000011.1 coordinate 1,027,535, forward strand.
AACATGTTTTTATCATATCATGCCAAATATGATATTTATTAAATGTTGTTATTTGTAGAAGTAACAAATTGAAACTCCAATCATCTAGCTCAACAGGTTAATTAATTGAATTAAGTTATAGTAGTTATATAAACTGATCGATGTTTTCATATAAAAATGATAATTTAATGAATTTTATTAAAATATTTTTTATGAATCAAAATATATATCTTTTTTCAACTTATATACAAAAAAATAGATTTTAATTAAAATCTTAAAATATTATTATTCACATAGTGATTGTCCTTTGTTTTTCATTGTCAATGATGTAGCTATATTTGCAATAACTGGTAATTCTAAATAATCAGATGCAACTCTGCTGTAACTAAATGAGATTTGGCCCAAACATATTATTTGGATAGCTTTGCATTTGTGAACTAATAGGACATGTATAAACTTAGAAAGAAGGTCTAATTATACCATAACAAAATAATGCTTAAAAGAACCATAACTTTTGATTAGACACTTAAATTCTTTACATGAGTTTTCAGAGGAAGTTTTTTCTATTGTAGCTACTGTATCGCTATATGAACCGTTAGATTTTTAAATATAAAAAATCTAGTTGAGTCACTTTGATTTTAATAACTTTGAGATTTTTTTTGTTATTTTTCGAATCGATCAACTGGTTTCACTGACCATTATGAATCGGTTGAGCCAGATAATTGAAATTTCACCTTGTCATGTTTTAAAAGTGTGATATTTATTAAATGTCGCTATTATTTTAATTTTTTTAAAAATAATAATATTTAATAAATATTATATTTTTAAAGCACAATAAAATCAAAATATGCCATTTCATAAAAAAAAAAATCTTCTCTGTTAATTTGCCAATTGTTTTGATTTTATTCACTAATTTCCTAATTTATCCCTTTTTTTCCGTAACACAGCTAGCTATAATGTGCGGGTTCTTCATTTATTTATTTTTCTCAACTGTGATACATAACAATTAATTTTTTTTCCACGTTTGTTATTTTGGAAAAAAAAAAATCGTATCTTGTGACACATGCAATGGATCTACAATTATTATTGTCTTCAGGAGGTAATCCTGTCCGTTCCCTGTTTTTGAGTAGATGCCTAGACAAATGCTAAAATGCTATCCTTCCAGCCCCACTACTAAAGAAAAACAAGTGGATTTGCCTCCAATACTTGAGGCTCAATTTTGATTTTTATAAAGCAAACCGTGTGCCTCTTACCAAAAACAAGTCCCCACTCCAGCTTTGTCGTAATTGAATATGATAAGATGCATGAAAAAGAAATCCCCCATTTTTTCTCCATTTGTATTTAATGCCACCAAGTGGTCCTTGATGGACATAAAGATTCAGTCCCATCCTAGCCTAACTGCACTAAAATAATACCACTGGCTTTAACTTGTGCCAAAACCACCAGCCACAGCTTATCCCTGGCTTCCGGTTTCCTCCAATTTTCGGGTCCTCTAGTCCCCTCCTCTCTATATAAGCAATCCCCAGCTTGTCATCTCCACCATCAAACACCATTTCCCTTCTCAATTACATCTCAACTTTTTCAAAACGTTGTCCATCTTCTAGCTCTTCAGTTCAATCGAAAGAAATAGAAAAATGAGTTCAACAAGCAAAGCTTGGGCTGTTGCCACTAGTATTGCAGCTGTGGAGGCTTTGAAAGATCAAGGATTTTGCAGATGGAACTACACAATAAGATCACTATACCAACATGCCAAGAACCAAGGCAAGTCATCCTCTCTGCCCAAGAAGCTCTCTTCTCCAGCTTCTACTGTGGTTGCCGGTAAAGTAAGAGAGAATCAGAAAGCAAGGCAATCCGACGAGTCACTGAGGCAGGTCATGTACTTGAGTTGCTGGGGTCCTTACTAGCCAGGCAGTGAACTACCAGCAAGGAACTATGGCCATGCATGCACTGGTTGCAGCATAGAGACAATCGAAGTCTTTCCAAGAGAGACTTATTTGGAGAAACATGACAAGGCCGACTTCTTATGACGATGGACGCTGGAACCCATCAACGATTAGTCAGCTTCATTTGAATGTTATGCTCTAGCAATATATGTTTCAATCAATTGTAGCCCAATGAATTGCTGAATGATGGGAGCAAATTCTTTCCATTGCTGCAACAACTTGCAAGTGATGTAAATTGTAATTTTTCAGAATGTAACGGCATTTAAATTAAGACTCAATTGAATCAGTAAGCTAATTACATGAGTGGATTAAAGTCTTGTTCTCTGCTTTTAGCCCATAGGGAATAATTACTACAACGTCAAAACCTGTGTGCCTTCATGAAACTTGGACTGTGGCAGAGTGGATGAACCTCACACGACACTTTCTACTATAAGTTTATATATTGGGATTAGGCTGCAGTCAAGTCTTGAGTAACAAAAATTAAACCGGGTGGGGTTTTTTATTGTGGCAGTGTGCGACATCGCGGCGAAAAATATAAGTGTTTTTCATTTTAAATCGACAATGTAAATCTATATCTATTTTAAATCTACAATGTAAATCTATATCTATTTGGCAAATGGAGAGACAAGAAATTCTTGTTTTTTGTTGGTGGAAAATGGAATGGGAGTCGTCACCTAGTATTTTGGTCACTAGAAATTTTAACTGGTCTCAGAGATCGGGCACGGGGACTGGTTGCGTAAAGAGAAGGTATTAGCACCCCAAATACGCCTTACCTAAGATAAGCTGCATTATTTTATTGTCTGATAAAATCTAAGGTCTTTTCGTGTTTTCCTAGTTGTTGGTATAGTTCAAGAAAAGTCCTCCTCGGTAAGGAGATCCTTATCTTAATGGGTAATTCTGACGTTAACAAAAGAATTTAATATTCAGAATATGTCTTACGTATAAGATCGTAACCCCAAATACTAAGTCCTCCTCGGTAAGGAGATCCTTATCTTAATGGGTAATTCTGACGTTAACAAAAGAATTTAATATTTGGAATACGTCTTACGTATAAGATCGTAACCCCAAATACTAAAAGAAAACACAATAATTTTTTTGGAAGTTTTGAAATATTGGTCTAGTTCTCATGGCTTGAATAAACTGGTTATTAAAGCCAACATGCATGTTAATACATATATTGTTTTGAAGTTTCCTTTGTTGCGTGAAAATACGATGTTATAATATTTATATATATATATTGGAGAGACTAGGCCGTATGCATTAAAACAAAAACATTTTTTTTATATATATATTTTTGATGTTTTGACGAAAACCGGGTATTTTAATACTTGATTTGTATCTTTACGGTATAAAAATACAAACCAATATTAAACCATTTTGACAAAAAAATATGCAGGAAAATCATAGGATTTTTTATAATATATTTTTTTGAAAGCAAAACATTTTTTATTTTAAAATTTTTTGATGTTTTGACGGAAACCGAGTATTTTAATACTAGATTTGTATCTTTACAGTATAAAAATACAAACCAATATTAAACCATTTTGACAAAAATATGCAGGAAAATAAACAATATTTTTTTCAAATATTTTTTAGAATATTTCTTTTTATTTTATACACACACATAATATAAAACAATATAATATATAATATAATATATAATATAATATATAATATAATATATTATGTGGGCTGGGCCGACCCAAATAAATGGGCCAGGCTCAGCCCAGCATGGATTGGGCCAATCTCGGCCCATTCAATCTCTCATTTTTGTCTGGGCCAGACTGGCCCAGAATCAATCTGGCCCAGCGCAAGAAACCCATCGAGAGGGGAATTATTTTTCCCCTCCTATCAATTCTACATGCAGGAGGAAAACGCCACGAGAAAAAAATGCAGGGAGAAGACTTTACCTGGCGTGGAGGAGGTGGTCGTTGGTGGTGCTGCGATGGAGGCCGGTGGCGGTGTCGTGGCTCACGGACGGCGGCTCCAAGCGGCGGTGCTGCTGTTTCAAACGGCGGAGGGTGAGGATACTGCTCTTCCTTTCTCCTCCGTATGGCTTCCTCTTCTTTCGTTTTTGGTGGTTTCCTCAGTTCGGGTTTGCTAGTTGTTCTTTTTGGTTCGGTTCTTTCCCTCCTTTTCCTATGTTTTCTCTTTTTTTTTCTTTCGGTTTGTTCCTTCTCTTCCCTCTCTACTGATCGTTCTCTCTCTTCGGGTTTTCTCCTTTCTTTCCCCTCTCTCTATTCGAGCCTCTCTTTTCGTTTTCTTTTTTTTCCTCTTTTTTCCTCCCCCTCGCGTGCTGGCGTCCAGTCTTCATTTATATGGGGCAAGGGAGCGGGGGCGTCGCTATTGCCACCCTATGGCAGCGCACGGGGAGCAGGGCTTTGCTGCCCTGCCACAGCGCCGGGCTGGCTGGCCAGTGGGCGTGGCTGGTAGGGCGCGGCTCCCTCGACTTTTCATCATGAGAGCGCATGGGGGGGCGGTTTTGGCAGATGTGGCATGTCGGGTTCAACGACGAAAGAAGAAAAAATTGCCTTCCCCTGCTGCACGTCCAGGGGAAGAGATAGGGAACAGTGTCGTTCAAAACGACACTATTCTGTTTTTTTTTTTTTTAACATGAAACGGCGCCATTTTAGACAAAACGCGCCGTTTCATTTAAATCAAAAAGGGGCGCCGAAAGGCGTCATTGTCCAAGTCAGTCCTTAATTATATTTTGTTCATTTCAATTGCATCCCTTCCAATTTCGGTCGCCACCCCTATATTTGTCCGCGTTTTTCACTTCAATCCTTGGCCTCTGATTTATGCAATTTGACCCTCAATTAATCAATAAACTTCCAATTTCTTCAATTTAGCCCATGATTTTGTTAATTACAACCCCTATATTTACACGCCTTTTCCAATTTGGTCCTTGGTTTCGGATATTCTCAATTCAGTCCCTAATTGGCCATTAAAGTTCAATATTTATGCAATTAAGCCCTTGATTTGACCAAATCAATTCCTAAAAATTATAATTTGACCCCAGAACTTTAATTTCTTCCAATTAAAGCCCAAATTGACATAAAAATCAATTTTTCTTGCAATCAAAACCTCTATAAATTCAATTAAACTTGCAATAAAATCCAATTAAGTCCATAAACATCCAATTTTGAACTTTTCTCTTCAAATTGAATTTTTTTCTTTTCCAACTGGGCTTTCATCATTCAAGGATACACTGTCAAAATTTCAATCTTTGTATTTTTAACCTCCTATTATTTTTTTATTTTTTTAATTTCTTCCGGCTATATATATATATATATATTTATTATTATTATTATTTATTACTTTTATTATTTATTTTGATTTTTATTATTTTTGTTATTATTATATTTTTTATTTATTTTTATTTTTATTTTTATTTTTGTGTGGGGACCCAAAAATGGGTTACAACATCGATGTTGAAGATGCACTATTTACTTTTTCAAAGAGATGATTGGATTAAAAGAAAAAAAAAGAAGAAGGTAAAATGTAAGGTGATTTTGAATTTTATATAAAAAGTTTATCGTGGTTTTTTATATATTTATTTTTATAGATGATTGGTCCGAAATTAAATTTAGATATCAATTTTTTTTTTAGTTTTTTTTTAAGAGGAAAGGACTATTGGATTAGTAGAGAGAGAAAAAATAATTATTAACGATTATTCTAGCCATAAAAAATAATTAAAATTGGTGTTAATAGATTATATTTTTTACAACGATATTTAGTTGACGGATTCGGCGAAAAAACAAACTATGCGTAGTTTGTTGTCTTCATTCTCGAGGGTTGGGTTGGAAGGCTTACGTGTTTGTATTGCTTTTATTTTTTTTTATTTTTTGATATTTTATATTTTAATTAAAAAATTAATAAAAAATTTATTAAATTCAATCAAATTCATGAGGAGTTTCTGCTTCTCAAAAAAAAAAAAAAAATCATCTCTTATTAATGATGATCTATTTTTTTAACTCCAACTTAAAATAGTGCAATTTTAATTTTACTATTATTATCAATAATATACTTTTGCTATATTAGCACCACGTCCCTATCATGATTTTTTTACTTAACAAAAAATATTTCATACAAAAAAATTATCATGTGCTTTATTGTTTTTATTGTTATGTAATTAAATGAAAAATAATTTTTGGAATCAAAAAATTATTGAATTTGATGACTAACATGATTTGCTTTGTGAGTTTGACTGGCCGAGTCGAGTTGATTTAAGTTTTTAAATTAAATACTATTTTTTTAACCGATTTTGTTCTTCAACATTGAGTTAATTTAAGATTAAGCTTTTAATTTGTTTTTTTATTTTATTTTTCAGATTATCCCTACAACTTTTATATCACATCCATGTTAATTTAGGTAAATCAAATATTTTTTTTTATCTTAATATTAAATAAAAATATCGTTCAATTCATAATTAAAATCTAGTTTTTTAGAAGACACATCACTAATATTTAAATAATTTTTTTGTTTTTAATTTAAAATCTGCTCCAAACCCACGGCATAGGGCGGTAGTTCAAAGCTCCGTAAAAGGAATTCACAAGTTAGAGCAAATATTTGGAGTAATTATTCATAATCTTTCGTAAAATAGGTAAACCAATTTATTTTCTGATCACAGTCCATGTCGTTTCCATATCAACATTATGCATCACGAGTCATTTTTGCTTTTTTTGAACCCCTTGCAACTAAAGTTATTAAATTGGATATGCTAATAACTTATTTTAAGATTTGGACTAAACAAGTTAATTTAAATTGTTTTTATTAATTAAAATAATATTATTTAATTTATTTTTTAAAATTAAATTAAGTTTGAAACTAATTCAATCATGTGATAATTTGATCCATCATATAGTTTAACTAAGTTAATTATCATCTACTTTTTTAAAAAATTAACTTGATTCAGGTTTAATAATAATTATCAAAACTTGAGAACTGTTTTTTCCTTAAGTTTTACTTATTTATTTATCTTTTTAGTGATATATAAATCGTTAAAAAATAATATAAATTATATCCTGGAATTTTGCCTAACCGATTAAGCTATTAAGTTAAGATGGTTTTTTGATATAGTATCAGAGCGTTGATGATCAAGCGGTCACGAGTTCGAATCTCACCATCCCTATTTATTTAATAAAAATCAAACACAAGATAATATGAGTTTGTGCAAGTTTCAAGTCCAAATGACTTTTATTTGAGGAGGTGTCAATTTAAACTATTAAATTGAAATAATTTTTTTGAAACGGAAGGATTCACAATTATTGTGTTCATGATGTGATCCTATACTTTTTCCTGTTTTTGAGTAGATGACTAGATAAAATTTATTTAAAAAAAAAAATCAAAACGACATTGTTTTAGTAAAAAAGAAAACAAAAAAAATAAAAGCCAATAAGTTTGTGGCCGGGTCTTTACCAGATCTTTCCAGGTCAGCCGGATCACACCAAATTTTTCCTTTCTTTATTTTTTTTTCAACCCGGTCCGGTTTCGTTCCCGGATCGACCTACCAGGTCATCAGGTTTCAAAACTATGTCGAAGGTTACCACCTTTGGTTTTTTATCTCTATTTTTTAAATGACCAAGTTGTATTCCAATAATTAAAGGGGAAATAGAGACCACTTGTCTTATAAAAAATACCGTTGGCTTTTGCTGGTTTCCTCACTCAAAACCACCACGAAGAAGCCTTGAGCCTCTGGTTTTTCTCCTACAATTTTGGTACACACTCACCTATATAACCAAACCCCTTTACTCCCATTTACTTCATCAAATCATAACTCCTGATATCTTAATCTCTCCAAATCCCACTTCAAAGAGTTTCCAGCTCGTTGGTTCTATATTACAGTAACACAGAAAATGAGTTCAGCAAGCAAAGCTTGGTTGGTTGCAGCAGCTGTTGGAGGAGTCGAGGCCTTGAAAGACCAAGGGTTCTGTAGGTGGAACTATACCTTGAGATCGCTACACCAACATGCCAAGAACCATGTCAGATCAGCCTCTCAGGCCAAGAAGCTTTCTTCTTCATCTTCTGCTATGATCTCGAATAAAATCAAGGAAGTGAAAGCAAAACAGTCTGAGGAATCTCTAAGAAAAGTCATGTATTCGAGCTGTTGGGGTCCTTACTAAGCAAAGAAGCTAGAACAGATTGAGGAAGTTATCGTGATAGGATTATCCTGATTGTTGCAAGTTGATGTAAATTGATTCGTAAATATTGTTGCTGACTTCAGGGAATCAAACCATATTACTTTTGGATTAATTTTGGCTTACACCATTTATTTTATAATTTCTGTTTTCCCATTTCTTTTCTCAGGCCCTCATGTCGCAAAGTGATAAGGATCATGACAAGGTTAATTTTAGTGCACCACAGCTAAAAAAATTAAATTGAGGGGCATTTGTCAAAGATATTTGAATCAATCGGAATCTCACTAGAATCTAAATTATAGTTTGGTAAAAATAAAAATTCAGTTCAAGAAACATTAGATTTAGAACTTAAACTGGTTTTTCTAGGACAAAAATAGATTAAGAAATAATTATTGGACTTGTTCCCTTTTGGAGCCAAAAGGAAGTTCTTTATGTCTTTTGCTTTTCGGCATAAATGAAGATCAATAGGGATTATTTTCTTCGATGTCAAAACTTATGAAATTTCAAGAAACTTGGGAATGGTGCAAAATGGTTGAACTGGCACAAAAAATTAACATTTTCTTGAATCTCTGAAAGATGAATTAGATCGCAAGAAATACTTTTTTTGAAGTGAATAATGTTTCGTAATGTAAGGGAATCATTTGTCCACTACTCGTAAGAAAATAAATTATTTGGATAAATAATCGGGTTTTTTTTTTTTTTAAGGTTGATCTTTACCTAACAGTGTAAATATTATCATTAATTTTTTTTTTATGTATATTTTAAAGGTTGTGAAGTAATATCATAATTTATTAATCTGTTTTTAGTGGTTATTTTTCTAAAATTAGTATTTTTTTAATAAATTTTGACAGAACAATATCATTTGAAAATATTTTTGGTTAAATAATACATTTTCACCTGATCGTATTTCTGAAGTGTAACATTTACTAAATATCATTGTTTCTAAAAGTGACTAGGTGAATTTCCAATCACCTGGCAGAAGTGCTTGACTAATTGAATTTAGTTGTATGAATTGGTTTATTGTTTTAAAAAAAATTATAATTTAATAATTTTTTTCTTTCAAATATATTTTAAGAGTTCAATATCTTTATTCAACTTGTAGATTCAAAAATAGAATCCAATTAAAATCTCAAAAAGTTATTATACACAAAATGCTTGTCTTCTATTTTTTAATATCAATGATGTAGTTGGATTTGTGATAATAAGTGATTCTAAGTAGTCAGGTGTGACTCTACCATAACTAAATGAGATTTGGCCCAAATATATTACTTGATGATCTAACATATGTATTTATGAACCAATGAGACATATCTAAACTCAGAAAGAAGGTTTAATCACGCCAAACCAAAATAACTCTCAAAAGGACCATAACTTCTGATTAGATGCTCAAATTCTTTATAGAAGTTCTCGGAGGTTGTTTTCCTTATAGTAATCATTGCGTCGCTATGCGAACCATCAAATTTTTAGATATAAAAAATCTAGCTGAGGCCTCTCAAATTTAGCAGTTTTAAGATTTTTTTTGTTATTTTTAGAATTAATCGACCAATTTCACTAATCATTATGAATCTTTCAACTAGTTGATGCAAATAATTGAAATTTTACCTTGTCGTGCTTTAGAAGCACAATATTTATTAAATATTGTTATTCTAAAACGTGATAATTATTTTATTTCTTTTAAAGATAACAATATTTAATAAATATTGTATTTTTAAAATGCAATAAAGTGAAAATATACCATTTCATTAAAAAATTTGTTTCTCTACTAATTTGCCAATTATTTTGATTTTATATACTATTTTTTCAATTTATCCCCCGTGTAACATGGCTAGTAGTTACAATGTGCTGGTTCTTTAATTTTTTTTGTTCTCAAGTGTGATACATAACAATTAATTTTTTTGCCACGATTGTTATTTTGGAAAAAAAAAAATCGTATCTTGTGACACATGCAATGGATCTACAATTATTATTGTCTTCAGGAGGTAATCCTGTCCGTTCCCTGTTTTTGAGTAGATGCCTAGACAAATGCTAAAATGCTATCCTTCCAGCCCCACTATTAAAGAAAAACAAGTGGATTTGCCTCCAATAATACTTGAGGCTCAATTTTGATTTTTATAAAGCAAACCGTGTGCCTCTTACCAAAAACAAGTCTCCACTCCAGCTTTGTCGTCATTGAATATGATAAGATGCATGAAAAAGAAATCCCCCATTTTTTCTCCATTTGTATTTATTGCCACCAAGTGGTCCTTGATGGACATAAAGATTCAGTCCCATCCTCAGTCCCATCGTAGCCTAACTGCACTAAAATAATACCACTGGCTTTAACTTGTGCCAAAACCACCAGCCACAGCTTATCCCTGGCTTCCGGTTTCCTCCAATTTTCGGGTCCCCTAGTCCCCTCCTCTCTATATAAACAATCCCCAGCCTGTCATCTACACCATCAAACACAATTTCCCTTCTCAATTACATCTTAACTTTTTCAAAACATTGTCCATCTTCTAGCTGTTCAGTTCAATCAAAAGAAATAGAAAAATGAGTTCAACAAGCAAAGCTTGGGCTGTTGCCACTAGTATTGCAGCTGTGGAGGCTTTGAAAGATCCAAGGATTTTGCAGATGGAACTACACAATAAGATCACTATACCAACATGCCAAGAACCAAGGCAAGTCATCCTCTCTGCCCAAGAAGCTCTCTTCTCCAGTTTCTACTGTGGTTGCAAGTAAAGTAAGAGAGAATCAGAAAGCAAGGCAATCCGACGAGTCACTGAGGCAGGTCATGTACTTGAGTTGCTGGGGTCCTTACTAGCTAGGCAGTAAACTACCAGCAAGGAACTATGGCCATGCATGGACTGGTTGCAGCATAGAGACAATCGAAGTCTTTCCAAGAGAGACTCATTTGGCGAAACATGACAAGGCCGACTTCTTATGGCGATGGACGCTGGAACCCATCAACGATTATTCAGCTTCATTTGAATGTTATGCTCTAGCAATACATGTTTCAATGAATTGCTGAATGAAGGGAGCAAATTGTAATTTTTCAGAATGAAACGGCATTTAAAATTAGGACTCAATTGAATCAGTAAGCAAATTACATGAGTGGATTAAAGTCTTGTTCTCTGCTTTTAGCCCATAGGGATTAATTACTACGACGTCAAAACTTGTGTGCCTTCATGAAACTTGGACAGTGTCAGAGTGGATGAACCTAACACGACACTTTCTACTATAAGTTTATGTATTGGGGTTAGGCTGCAGTCAAGTCTTGAGTAACATGATGTAATTAATTAACAAAAATCAAACCGCGTGGGGTTTTCAATGTTGAAGAAGCACAGTTTACTTTTTCGAAAGAGATGATTGGATTTAAAAGGAAAAAAAAAAGGTAAAATAAATAATGATTTTGAATTTTATATAAAAAGTTTATCCGGGTCTTTTTTTTGTTTTGTTTTATAGATGATTGGTTCTAAATTTAATTTTGATATTAAAATTTAGTTTTTTTATATATAAATATAAAAGGAGAGAGGATTCTTGGATTCTCAATAAAAGATAAAATAATTGTGTAAATTAGTTTTAATAGGTTCTATTTTCAGTGACATTTGATTGACGGATTCTGCAAAAAAACAAATGTAGTTCGTTGTCTTTGTTTGAAAAAGACAAGCTAAGGCAGGCTGGCTGGAAGGCTTGCGTGTTTAGGCTTCTTTTGAATTTTTTGTTTTTTTGTTATTTTATATTTTGATTAAAAAAATTATTAAATTTAATTAAGTTTACAAATTTAACGATGTTATTATTTATAAATTCTTTTTTAGTTTTTTTAAAAATAATTTTTTATTATCGATAATTTATTTTTTTAACTCGAACATATAAATGCAATTTTAATTTTATTATTTATTATTAATGATCTATTTTTGTTATTTTGGCACTACATGGTTATTATAATTTTATTACTTAAAAAAATGTTTTTATACAAAAAAATTATCAATGTGCTTTATTGTTATGTAATTAAATAAAAAATAATTTTTATAATAAAAATTTATTGAATTTGATGACTAACATGGTTTGCATTGTGAGTTTGACTGTCAATTCGAGTTGATTTAATTTTTTTTAATTAAATGCTATTTTTTTTTACTGGTTTTATTCTTCAACATTAAGTTAATTTAGAATTGAGCTTTTAATTATTTTTTTCAAAATTATCCCTACAAATTTTATAGGTGAATCCATGTTAACTTAGGTAAATTAATTGAGCTTTTAATTATTTTTTTCAATCCATGTTAACTTAGGTAAATTAAATGTTTTTAGTTAAAATTTAATTTATTTAAAAAACATATTACTAATATCTAAATCATAGTTTTAAGACCCGGCCCGGTCCAAGGCCCGGGTTCCGGGTTTTGACCGGGTCACCGGGTCGTCGGGTCAAAATTTATTTTTTAATTTTTTTAAAAAAAATCAAAACGACGTCGTTTTAGCAAAAAAAAAAAACAAAAGTCAATGGGTTTGGGGTTGGGTGTTGACCGGGTCTTGCCGGGTCAACCGGGTCGACCCGCCGGGTCTGGCCGGGCCAATTTCCAGGCCGGTTTTGGCCTTCACCCTGACCGGTCCCATGCCCGGGTTGGCCGGGTCCCGGGTTGACCCGCCGGACCGGTCCGAGTTTTAAAACTATGATCTAAATAATTGTTTTCCTTAAAATATGCCACAACCCATGGCATAGCGCTGGAGTTTAAAGCTCTGTAAAAGGAATTCTCAAGTTAGAACAAATATTTGGAGTAATTATTCATAATCTTTCGTAAAATAAGAAAACCAATATATTTTCTGATCACAGTCCACGTCGTTTCCATGTCAACATTATGCATCGCGAGTCATTTTTGCTTTTTTGAAGCCTTGCAACTAAAGTTATTAAATTGGATATGCTAATAACTAATTTTAAGATTTGGATTAAACAAGTTAATTTGAATTGATTTTATTAATTAAAATGATATTATTTAATTTATTTTTTAAATTAAATCAAGTTTGAAACTAATTCAATCAGGTGATAATTTGATCCATCATATTTTTTAGTTTAACTAAGTTAACTATCATCTACTTTTAAAAGAAATTAACTTGATTCAGGTTTAATAATAATTATCAAGAACTGTTTTTTCCTTAAATTTTACTTTTTTATTATTATTGATATATAGATTGTTAGAGAATAATATAAATTATATTTTAAGACCTCACCTAATAGTTTAAGCTATTAAGTTGAGATGGTTTTTTGACAAGGTATCAGAGTCTTAATGATCAAGCGGTCACAAACTTGAATCTCATTATCCCTATTTATTTAATAAAAATCAAGCACAATGTAACGTAAATCTGTGCAAGTTTCAAGCCTAAATGATTTTTATTTGATAGGGGTGTGTTAGAAAATAATATAAATTATATCTTGAAATCTCACCTAATAATTTAAATTATGTACGAGTTTCAAGTCTAAATAGTTTTTATTTAAGATAAATATGTTAAAAAATAATATAAATTATATCATAAATCTTATCTAAATATTTAAATTATTAAATTGAGATTTTTTTTTTTTAATATGGATGGATTCATAATTATTGCGTTCATGATGTGATCCTATATACTTTTCCTGTTTTTGAGTAGACGTCTAGACAAATGCCAAGAATTCTTATCCTTCTATCCCATCTCATGAACAAAAACCGAGTGCCTTAACCTTTCGTAAACAAGTCCCTTTCTAGTTTTGTCATGATCCCTGATTTCCTCCTCCTCCTCTGTATTTTAGGCAGCCAAATGGTCCTTCCTCGTTCAAGAAACAATGGTCCTTCCTAGGTATTAGATTCATCCCGTCCACTAAATAATACCATTGGCTTTCTCACTTCAGCCGAAACCACCATCGACAACCTGTGCTAGTTTTTGGTTTCCTCCAAACCTTTGGGCCTCTACTCTCTATATAAGCAAAACCTAAAGCTTGGTTGCGCCAGCAAACAAAATCCTATATTACATCTTATCCTTCTCAACTAAAAATTGTCCTTTTTTGTTGTTGTTCTAGTGCAAAGAAAGGGTAAAGAAAGATGATTTCAGCAAGATCGTTCCATCAGAACGCCAAGAACCAAGTCAAGTCAATCTCTCAGGCCAAGAAGCTGTCTTCTCCAACTTCTAGTACTGTGGTTTCAAGCAAAGTAAAAGAAAACCAGAAAGCAACGCAAGCAGAGGAGTCCCTGAGGAGAGTCATGTACTTGAGCTGCTGGGGTCCTTACTAGTTAATTGATAAACTACTAGCTAGCAGAGGAACTATGGTCATGGAATGGTGACAGCAAAGAGGCGATCAAAGAGTTTCGAAGGCAAGGGGCCGACTGCTTATCAACAATCAGATTCTGCTCTAGCAATTGTTTTTAAATGGAATATTGTAGTTTAATGAATTGCTAGATGACGGGAGAAAGTTTTCTTAATTTCTGCATGTTGATGTAAATTGTACTTTTTTTGCTGAATTTTGTACATAATCAACCTGTAATGTAAGAGCCTTACTATGATCAAAGTAATATTATAGAGTGCAAGTATAATTATCTAGTCAACTCTTTCTCGTGCATATATATGAAAAAAAAGGAGAAATTTAGTAACCAATCCAACCTTTATACAATATAGTTTCATGATAAAACTCGATTAATTAGTAGTTTATGCAATTCTGATACATATATATCTAACAATTTTATCAATCAAGGTGTTTTTTTTTTTTTAAAAAAAAAGTAGATGGACTAGCTTTTCCAAATTCGTCAATTGGAGGCGGCGGCATTTCAGACTGTGTTTATGTTCTGTTTGTTATTGAAAAATAAAATGATTTTGGAAAATAATTTGCATAAAAACTTGATAAAGATTTGATCAAAACTTAATATAGCTGCCGTTAATTTGCGTATTCGATCGTGCCCGCAATATCCAAACATGACTTTATCTCCAATCATCATTCAGTCGAAGTTTAACAAATTAAAGATTAATTTAAAGTTTGAGTTTTTTAATCTTCAATTTCAAATGCTTTTTTGAAAGACAGATAATGTTGGATATAAACGGGCGGCCCGTGCCGACTTAATATTTTTTCAATAAGATAATGCAAGTGTTATAAAATATGAAAACAAAAAATTGAGATTCGGTTCATTGTATTGTTTTCATTGTATCTAATAAGTTTGACGAATTTAAATAATATGAATAAAAAATATAATAATAATAAATTAATTAAAAAAAATCTGAGACCCGAGTTATTAATTTGATAGGTTAAAAAAACTTAGTTAATTTAATAATATAATTTAAAAAAATATCAACAAAAAATAGAAATTATTAGCTAGTTATAAAAAAACGAGTTGTTAATATCATACTTGAAATAAAAAGAAAGAATATCTTGATAGACTCACCGTTGCTCTTCCATGAACATCATCTTACCACAAAGAAAAGCTTACCAAGACAGTTTTAATGCCACCGTGAAAGGTTGGATGACGACACTAAAAGAGACCGCACGTGCCATAAGAGCAATGATTTAGAAAGAAAATCAATGAAAAACCATGAAGTAAGCATTCCATACTTATATTTAATCAATTTATTTAATTTAATAAAAAAACATAATTTCTCTAAATAAAAGCTAAATCTAATAAAACAAATAACAAATAAAGAGACTCGAGGTAACTTGAGTTATTTTTAAAACTAATGAAAATTTCTATAGAAAGAAAATAAGAAAAATGAGCTTAATAAAAGCAAACATGTGCGAGTCTCTTAAATCTAGGTTAATCCGCCAAACTCGTAACTTGTAAAATCCTAAACTCAAGGTCAATATAGAAACTTAATTCCTAACCAATTTAATATTGAAATATGAAATAAAAAAAATTATCAATTTAGAAAATTTGTCAAAGTAGAAAAAATAGCAATAAAAAATAAGAATAAAATCTAACCTGAAAAAATAACATGAGGATGAAATGGTAAAAAAAATCAATTTTACATATCATTTTAAATAAAATAAATAGCAATCTAAATAATAAGACCAAATCTAACATATGAAAAAAAATTAAAAGAGAATGTAATTGAAAAACAAAATTCCAATTATATAAATTATTTTAAATAAAATCAATAGTAATCAAAAGAATACGAACTAAATATGAAAGAAAAATAAATCGAGGAGTTGATTTGAAAACTTGAAAGGTCAATGTGAAATCAAGGAGGAGAGAGAAAAAAAATGATCATCAATGTCAAATCGAAGGTTCATTGGTTACATGCACTGCCTAGAGATGGAGGGGTTGTAGAGATGATTTGACTGCTGCCCTAAAAGTCACCATTTAACCGCCAAACACTGCAGCATGCATAACACAACACAACACAAGAACAACCTATGTACTGACACGTGTAATGAACCCATCAATGATTTTATTTTTAAATGTTTATATATTTTAAAAGATCAAATCTATCATAATTTAAATGGATTATAACAAAAAAAAAGAAGATAAAAACACACAAAAGCTCATTGGCATTAGTTAAAGAATTTTTGCTTGCAAGGGTTTATTATTCATTTTACTATATCTAAAAAAGTAAAAAGACATATAAGTCCTTGACACCAACTTAAAATTTTTTTTTTCTTTAAAGGCTTTTTAGTTATTTTATTGAGCAAAAAATATATATAAAAAAACTAATTTGCCCTTCACCAATTTAATAATGACCAATTTGATAAAAATTTCTCAATTGGATCTCTTTATTAAAAATAACCCGATCAATTCACACCATTAAAATTTATGCTTAAAACGACATCTTCTTAAAACAAATAAGTTCTTGGTATAATTTTAAAAGAAACTTTTTATGGCAAGACTTAATTTGACAATATCCAATAGATAAAGCACTCAAATGTATTCATCTCTTTTTTTTCTTCTTCCTTTTTATTTTTAGGACATAGCCATAGATATAAAACCCGGCCTTACATATTGATTTAGAACTTGGACTACCTAGGGCCTTGGCAGGGTTTTAAATGATCTAAACCCGAGTTTGTAATTAGCCTGGTAAAACCCAGGTGACCTGTCGGATCAACTCAAAACTTAGGTGACCTGGTTTACCCGGGCTCTTTTTGTTTTTTTTACAATTTTGTTTAATAAAATCCAAAAAATATAAAGTTAATTTATGATTACTTGGTCTCATATATTTTTTTTCTATAACTTACATCCTTATAAAATATTTTTTAACTTTTCCATGTGAAATAATTATATTTATAACCTAAATTCCATGAATTGTTTCTTAATATTTTGATAGCCATGTATATAGTCATAAAAAATATAAAATGTTTTTTTTAACTTTTTTATGTGATAGTCATACCGCATCAAAAAGTTAAGAAATATTTTTATATTTATATTTATATAGTTTATATGTATACTTATCCTATGTTTTATTTATTATTTATTATTTATTATTTATTAATTTAATATAAATCAACCTAAATTGACTGAAAAAAATAAAAATCTCATTTCTTAGCCGCGTACACCCAGAGTAAGGTTTAATACCTATATACACAGCATCTACCTTTATATTTTATCTTGAGGATGCCCTCGTGTACATTTTCTGGTTTTGAGTAGAAAGAAGTTAAAATTCTATCCTTCTAGCCTCGCTCTTGAACATGGATTTGCCTTCGATAGTTAGGCTCAATTTGGATTTTTATAAAGAAAAATTGAGTGGCCATTAGTGGTGAGGTTGTTTTTAAATTTTTTTTTATTTAAAAATATATTAAAATAATATCTTTATATTTCTTAAAATTTATTTTTAATATTAACATAACAATTTTAAAAATTTAAAAATTTACAAAACTACAACTCAACGCAAAACATCCTCATAGTACAAATCACATTCATGCTTTGTCATGATCGAACATGCTAAAATGTATAAAAAACTCCAATTTTTTATTTTATTATTATTTTGTCACTGTCTGCTTAGTGATTTATGCCATCAAGTGAGTGGTCCTTAAAATAATACCATTGGCTTTCTAAAGCCAAAACCACCAGCTGCAGCCTGTACCCAGTTTCTGGTTTCCTTCAAGCTTACGGCCCCTTAGACTCTATATAAGCAAATCCCAGTATACCATTTGAACCATCAAACACAAATCCTCAATTACTTCTGAACTTTTTCAACTAAAACTTTCTCCATTTTTTTTGTTGTTCTACTCGTACAAAGAAAGAAAGAAGGTAGAAAAATGAGTTCGGCAAGCAGAGCTTGGGCTGTAGCCGCTAGTATGGCAGCTGTGGAGGCCTTGAAAGATCAAGGGTTCTGTAGATGGAACTACACAATAAGATCACTACACCAACATGCCAAGAACCAAGTGAAGTCAATCTCTCAGACCAATAAGCTCTCTTCTCCAGCTTCTACTGTGATTTCTCGTAAAGTAAGAGAAAATCAGAAAGCAAAGCAATCGGAGGAGTCACTGAGGAAAGTCATGTACTTAAGTTGTTGGGGTCCTTACTAGTTGATTACTGAACTACTAGCAGAGGAACTATAATCATGGATCGGTGACCACAGAGGCAACCAAAGAACTCCAAGGGACACTTGTCTGAACAGACATCACAAGGCCAACTGCTTCTGGAGCTGGAACCCATCAACAATTATGATTATCTCGATCAGCTTAATTTATCATCAGTAGCAATTGTATTTCAATCGAATGTTTTTGAATAAATTGCTAATGATGGGGGAAAATGCATGTTTTTAACGCTGCCAGTTCATATATAAATTGTAAATTTTGAACCTATAATGGAAGAGCTTTGAAAGGTTTGCTATGATAGAGGAAATCATGATAGCATACAGTGGAATATATATATATATATATATATATATATATATATATTCTATCATAACATTTATTTAATAAGGCTCTTTTTTGATAACTTCTATTAAAATCTATTTTTGTTATGGTGATAATGTGATTTTAAAAAAATAAAAATTACATAGAGAACTTGATAGGTTTTCGCCAAAATTTAACTGGAGTATTTTGATCATCAACGTCTATTTGCGTTTTCAAGCCATCTAAACTCATTTTTTTTCCAACGCAAATCTCACCCCAACATACTACACATAACTTTATTTCCTTTCAATATTCACCATTAGAGTTGCAGTTCAATAAATTATTAAATTTAAACGTTTGGGTTTATCAATGAAATTTAACAAGAAGACAGTTAAAAAAATTAAATACAAAATCTTAAATAAAAGTTATGAAAAAAATATTAATTTAAAATAAAAAATATAAACCTGAAACTTATTCCGACCAATTTTCTTCAATCAAGATATTCAAATTTTTACTATTTGATCAAAAATATTATAATATATATATCATATTAAAAAATTAAATTTATAATCAAATTCTTAAAAATAATTTAATATTAAATTTTAACACTTACCAAATTCCATAGAACGAATTCAAAATCAATATCAATAAAGTTTAAAGTACTTTAGATAGAAACAAAATAAAGGGTTAAATTGTTATTTTCTAACCAATAAAAACTATATTTTTATGTTTTAAAAATATTTTTAAATTTTTATTTTCTTACATCGTTTTAATATATTGATATCAAAAGTTAATTTTTTTAAATAAAAAAATATTATAATATATTTTTAAATAAAAAAACTTTAAACACAACTAAAACTGTATTTTTAAAAAATAAAAATAATTCTGCGCCCCTTGTTGAGAGTCGAGACCTTGGTTCTGGTGATACATGCCATGAATGCATGGTAATCGACTATTCAAAGAAAATGATTGGATTTTTACAAAAGAAAACCGTGTGTTGCTCATCAGCAACAGCTCACACTCTAGCCTTTTCATGATTTAAAAAAAAAAGTGTGCTTGAGATACCATTTTCTCCAACCTGTAGTTTTTGACATTAATGAAAATCTTATCCTAACACGACCCCACTAATAAAAAACACAAGAAAACATCTCATTGGCTTCCACTTTGCCTAAACCAGCGGCTAACATCCTGATCTTGTAGGCTCTAGTTTTCTCCCAAAGCTTCTGGCCCTTTCTGTACTCTCTATATAAGCAAACCCCTGCTTGCCATTTTCACGATCAAGCACAAAAGCTCGATAGATTATACCTCGTCTTCCTGAACTAAAAGATTCTCCGTCCTTCTGTTCTAGTACAGAGAAGAAAATAGAAAAAAAATGAGTTCAACAAGCAAAGCTTGGATGGTAGCCTTTGGTATTGCAGCTGTGGAGGCAATGAAAGATCAAGGGTTTTGCAGATGGAACTACACAATAAGATCATTACACCATCATGCCAAGAACAAAGTTAGGTCAATGTCTAAGGCCAGGAAGCTGTCTTCTCCGACTTCTAACGTGGTTTCAAGTAAAGTAAGAGAAAATCAGAAGGCAAAGCAATCAGAGGAGTCACTAAGGACAGTCATGTACTTAAGTTGTTGGGGTCCCTACTGATGTTGTTGATGGTTATAGAAGACAAAGATCAAACTGTTTGTAGAGTTCCCATCAAAGATTTTGATCAGCCATGATCAGATTCTAGCTACTCCAGGACCATCAATTGTAAATCTGTCATTTTTTGTTTATTAAAGCATATAAATCTTTAATTTGATTATAAACTGCTATTCATGTAAAATATAAAAAAAATTATATAGATTTTATTTTTCACAACCTATATTAATTTGAAATTGAAAATAAATTATAGACGATTCCTTTTATATGATAAATTATAACTTAAGTATTTTATTAACATTTAATAATATTATAAATATCAGTAATATCCTTTGGTGTTTTCTCCAAGAAGAAAATGATATCCTTTTGTGCTGAAAGTCATGAGCTATTTTAAATAGGATATCTGAAAATAAGATAAAAGATAACTTAGCGGCGCACTGAATTCAGAAAGCAATATAGCACATAGGAAAGGTATTATTAGATTTTCTTAAAGCGGAAAATGAAATGAATTTTTTTTCTTTGAATTTAAAATTAAATTGTTATGGTACAAATTAAACTTCACAAAAATATAAAATTATTGTACATCAAATAGAATATTTGTTTTTTTACAATTATTCATGCATCATAAATTTTGAATTCATAAAATTACTTAATGTAATTTTTCACATAAATTTTGAATATAAATCTCATTCAAACATCACCACATGAATCACGGGAGGATGCTTTGGCTAATCTCCTAAAAATGCTCCTGAATAATTTTTTTAAAAAAGTTAATTTGCAAGGAACTTTTTCTAGTTTTAATTACGACTGACCTAGTGCATCAATTCGGGATCTGGCTAACCTAATCTTGCATGGAACACTAGATGTAACACAAATAAATTACTCTCAATTTCGCTAAAACAACAGGCATGGAATTTCATCTGTATTGAGTCTTGCATGATTCTTAACTGGTCCATTTTCTTTTAGTACAATGAGTTGGAAGAGCAAGGTTTGGACTGCTGTAGGCAGTGTAGCAGCTGTGGAGGAGTTGAGAGATAAAAATACGTGGAGGCTAAATCCTGCCATGAAATCCTTGCACCATCAACATGTCATTAACAACACGGGATCCTCCTCAAAGCCTACTCAAGTGGGAAGTGCAGCAGCAGCAGGATCACCACCTCCACAAGCAACTACAGCTTCAAAAATATATAGAAGTAAAGAGGAAAGGCTAAATCAATCTGAAGAATCCCTGAACAGCATCTTTGGTGTTCTTAGGGATCGCCTCTCACCTACAAGTGATCATGACCCTAATCCTTATCTTGAATTTCCTTTTCCACTCGCCATTGCTTCCTTGTTGATTGTTATCCTATCACATCTTTAACTATGATGATTAGTCCAATGGCAAGATCCAAGGGAATCCATGCTTCGTTGACCATGTCAAAAGATTTGTAAGAGTAAAGTCACTTTCTACAAAGGTTGTGTGACTAGAACCCAGCAGGCCATCTAGTGCCATATGCGTCTGGTTGGGTTAAATCATTGCCCGCAAAATATTTTGAATGAATCACCGAAATGAAATCATGGAAGAGAGATGCTTTTTCTTGCAAGAGGGCCACATGGGAGCATCAGTGTGTGTGTGTTCCCGTGTTGTTATTTTAACGTTTCCACAAGATCATGTTTCCAACATCATAGCAAATCATGATGTTTTAGATGCTTTCTTCCGGTCTATAGTCTATTATCCATTCTTTTTAAGATAAAGCATATATATAAATAAAAAGAATGTGTTAGGTTGTTTTTTAAAATATTTTTTATTTTTTAAAATTAATTTTTGATATTTATATATAAAAATAATAATTTAAAAATAAAAAAATATAGTTAGACGGTAATGCTAAACGAGATATATTTCTTAAAGTAATAAAATTAAAGAGAGTCTCCATTTGAAAGCAAAAGTGACATCCAAGGCTCATTTCAAGCAAAAGTAAATTTTTTAATTTTTCATTGAGACAATGATACCTTATGACAGGTTGATCGAGTCTAAGTATGTGTATAATATTGTGGTATAAAATATGTTTTTAAAGTATTTTTATTTAAAAATATATTAAAATAATTTTTTAATTTTAAATATTAATACATTAAAATTATCTAAATAAAATATTAATTTAATTTTTTTTTAAAATCGGATACACCGAAACAAAATTCCAAACATAAGCTAAACACACTCCAAGTGGGACCTGCGAGATCAAGTTTAATGATTGTGACAACTAACAATCCATTATTATTATTATTATTATTATTATTATTATTGTAGTAAAAATAGAAAATATAACTAAAGTACAAAACCCCTCAAAAAAAAAAAAACTATTCAAATTTTCCATCTTTTAAGCAGAGAGTGAAATGAAAATTTAGTCTTTGCAAAATGCCTTTTTGGCAAACAAGCACTGGCACTGGCAATGGCAATGCCACTTCTTCTTCAACTACCACCACCACTTCTTCTTCTTCAACATCTTCAAGTTCCATGAGCAGTAATAACAGTAATGGCAACAATGGTTGTCAGCAGAACCAAAGTAACCAGCTTGGAGAGACAAGATCAAGTCTTTATTATTCAACAAATGCAATGTCTTTTGTTACCAAGTCTTTGTTGCCTACTAGAAGAAGACTCAGGCTTGATCCTCCTAACAAGCTCTTCTTCCCTTGTAAGTACTAAGGTTTTGGGTTCTTTTTGTTGTCTATATTCTTTTGGTTTTTGTTCTGTATGCACAACTTGGACTCTTTTTTACTTTTTTTTCTTTGCTGTTTTCTTTAGTTTGTGTGATCTGGGTTTCTTTGTTTTTATTTCAAGCAAAGATATTCTGACTTGTCGATGTTATAGATTACACAGCATAGATTGTCGTCTGCATGTTTTACTTGATATGAACTGTGATTAATAGATTCATTTGTTGTTTGTGATGATCTGGGGAAGGGGGGTTAATTTATTGAAGGGAAATGAACTTTTTGAGGATGATAATGTCGAGTCCTTATGAAAGCAGATTGGTTATTCGTTAGTGGTCAAAATCAAACAAGTTTAAGAAACCTGATTGGGTTTGCTCATTGTATATCCAAAAGTTAATCATCCAACTTTTCTTAATTAATGTACTTGGAGCTGAGAAATCTTTTATTATTATTATTATTATTATTATTGGTTTTCACATTTGAAGCTATCATTATACAGATGGACTAGTTTTTCTTGATTAATCTTGCTATTTCTGGGGTTACTTTATGTGTGTTTCCATTACTGTAAATTTTGCAATGAACTGGATTTGTGTTTGCTTGGTTCTTAATTTGTTTCAATCTTATTGTATTGAAGATGAACCAGGAAAACAGGTTAGGAGTGCCATTGGCAAAAAAACACTAGCAAGTCTCATGTAGCTTTCAAGGTATGAATAATCTGTCAACTTTTTTTTTAATCAACGCTTTTTATGTATATCATTTTTTTTTGGAATTGTTGGTGGTATGATGGCTGTTGTAGTTCCAAACAACTGCACCAAAGAGCTGTTACATGCGTCCTCCCGGGGCTATACTTGCACCTGGTGAAAGTCTTATTGCAACTGGTAATCAATATCTCCTCCACCACCTATCTTGTTCATTGTGCCCAATAAAATGATCAGGGACCATGTGCGCTGTATACATTTTGATTTTAGGGAATTATCATTCTGAATCATTACTTGCCAACAGTATTCAAGTTTGTGGAGCCTCCAGAGAACAATGAGAGACTATTTGATCAGAAGAGCAGGGTAAAGTTCAAGATCATGAGCTTGAAAGTGAAAGGAGAAATGGAATATGTTCCTGAGATGGTATATTGTCTGCACCCTTCATCTGATTTTAATTATTGATTTTACACTAAGCTCCTGTCAACATGATTTGATGAACATCTTCCTTTGTTTTGTTGATAAAACTATTGGTTTTCAACGTGGTCATAAGCATCATTACTAAGGGTTATAGATTAGTTGTAAGAATTTCTTAAAAGAGAACTCTGGCAAAACACAGCATTATAAGTAGAAATAAGTGGATGCATCAGTCGTTCAATATGTACTTTTGATAGGCTAGCCCTTCTTTGTTCCGACTTCCAACTCTTGATTTGTGAATCTTCAACACTAGTTTAAATGCTTGTCAATAAATGAATTTCAGGATTTTCTTGACTGCATTTTCATCTTGCTTCAGTTTTCCTTCATCTGAATCATCTATCAGAATTGTGAGCTCTCTATGATTGGCATATGCTTGTTTTATGAAACATGTAGGACTGGAGATCTAATTTTGTGTCTCAATGTGTAGCTTATTTTTTGGTCTGTATGCCAGGAAGAATGCTTCTGATGTTGTGTTCTATTACAAAACAATGGCATTGATCTACACAAATGCTGACCAAGCTATGTTTATACATTTCTATGCAGTTTGATGAGCAGAAGGATCAAGTAGCAGTTGAGCAAATTTTACGAGTTGTTTTTCTTGATCCAGAATGCCCTAGCCCTGTAAGCAAAACAGATACATCTCTAATATGTTCTCTGCCTGTATTTAAAAGGAAGATATAAAGACCAAAAACAGGCCTTCTGAATCTTCGAGGAAATTCTGTTTTGTTTCCTTCAAAGGCACTGGAAAAGCTTAAAAGACAACTGGCTGAGGCTGAAGCTGAGCTCGAAGCACGCAAGAAGCCTCCAGAAGATGCAGGCCCCCGAGTTGTTGGCGAAGGACTTGTTATAGATGAGTGGGTGAGGTCTTGAACATTTGGTTTGCCATTTATTTCTTCTTTACAACATTGTGGCCTATAAATTTTCCTGACATTGCTTCTCTGATATGCATTTCAGAAAGAGCGGAGGGAAAGATACCTGGCACGCCAGCAGGTTGAAGTTGATTCTGTGTGAAGATCCTGTTTTCCTTGTAAGCACTTGTTTTTTCTTGAGCTGAGGTTTCCTTCATGCAATGTTGAATGCTTTGCCTCTCGGTCCGTTGGTGGAGGCGGATGTGTGATAAGTCCGGTCCAGTTAGGGGTGCAGACATAAGATTTGGAAAGCAGGATTTATCAGCAAAGCCTGTAAAAAAAAGGTAAAATCAAGGCATTTGTCATGTCATATTAAGCTGTAAGGCACTTAATTATGTACTTGTGCCCTATTTATTGTAGATATGGGATTTTGATTAACGATGAATTAGTTAAATTTGTGTTGTGAAACCATGTTTTTTTTTTTTTAATCAATGCTGCACGGTGCAACTCGGTTTCTGTATTTTTGTTCACAAGAACAATATTTGTAGTCCTTATGATGTCTTTCATGCTTTAAAATGTTATAAATTTACTATAAATTTATTCCAAAACATATTTATTTTAAGCTTCTGGATCTATCTCTCAACCAAAACACGATTATATCTTTTCAGTATCCGTCACCTACCCTACTTGTTTACTTTTTGTTTCTTGGGATATTTGAGCTTTATAATCATTTTTATAATCATTAGCACACGTGTAAATTATTTATAATGCTGTCACGTAAAGCATCATAACATTGCATTATTATTTAGATGCTCCATGGAAGTGACAATGGATACATGCTCAACTTTGCTGCTGCTTTTGTTTTGCACATGAAAGCAACCTTTGAGCAGCTGTCCTTTATTAGTATTGTTTATTGGATTGACAGCCTGATAGAGGCAAATTTGGCACAGCTTAGTTGGAGATTTTGCCTGAGGAAGGCAGATATATACCCTTTTCTTTTGCTGATAAGGTAAGGAACTAGTGGAATTTAGATTGAGATCTGGATTTGGTTCTTGCTTTGTGTTTTGTCCACTGCAATTAAATTATCCTGCTAATGACAGTGATCAAGAACATGGAATGTGTTGTGCTTAATTTGGACACTTCCTGGAAAAAAGAAGTCACTTTTATCGTGCTAATCCTCTTCATGCCTTGCATCTTTGTGTTTTTGATTGCCTTTAATAACATCCAAGATGTCCTCGTCTAGCACGAACTAATAAATTAAAGAAGAAATTACATGAAACATAGTTTGATCAGCAAAATCGTGTTGGGAATAAAGGGGAAGATCTTATTTTCTAAGGAACTGGAGACGGGGAAGATCTTGTTTAGATAGATTGATAGATATGGCCACCCAAACGTAGATGTCAATATAAAGCTTTAGCACTATCGAGGGAGAAATGATTATGAATGAATGAATTATTATTATTATTATTATCATAAAAAATCTAAATGGTTTTCACTGTAAAATTAAAACAACTTGTAATAATAATTTATTTTTTTCATCTTTTTATTGTATTTTATTGTTCAGTATTTTTAATTTTTTTTTCTTTTAATGATTTAGTTTTTTAGAAATTAGACTTCATTATTTGTTTATATTTATTTTCTATTTAGTTATTATTGTGTTAAAAAAAATATTGGCATTGTGCCGCAAATTTTTTTTTTTAATTTTGTAATTTAAAAGAAATTGATAATAGGAGGATTAAAAATGTGCATTTTTTTTTCAAGGCACTGTTCATCCAGTACATTTATATCATGATATTTTCCCAAGATTTTATTTTAGTCCCTTTAGTTTTCTTTTCAAAAAACAATGAGGGTGGGACCTTTAACCACAAATAAGTATGAAGCCATGAGTGCTGGCCTTCCCTTACAGGACCAAGCGAGGCGCCATTCTTTTCTATGCTAGGCGCACTGAGCCACCCAGATAACTGCCTAACCTTTGTTTTTTGGGTTTATAATATTATTTTTTTCATTTTTTTGATTAAATTTCATTCAAATAAATAATTATATTATAAATGTCATTTTATTATGTACTATTCAATTTATATTTTTTTTTGGATGACATTATAGTGTTTTTTTAATAAAATTAATATTATTTTGGACAACCCTTTGTGGATTTTTTTTTATAGATTTTATTTGTTTGCTTTTTTTGCACAATTTTTATTTATTATTATAGCATGATTGTATAAGAAATAATCTCCAAAAAGTTCTAATGTATTATTCTTATATTTTAAGTACATCTGCAACATAATCATCAAAATATATTTTTTAATTAAAATTAAATCAGTTTTTATGATTCTAATAGTTATTTGCTTCAAAAAATAAATATTTTAATAAAAAATTCCAAAACAAAGAAGAAGCGCTTCGATATGATAAGAAGGTTTTAAATAAAGTAATGCATTTTCTATCCTTATTTTAATTTCCCAGAGTATTTTGGATATTTATTCTAATCCCTTATTTTTTTTATTAAATAAGATACATTACTAAGAAACTATTTTTTTAACAGATTAACAAGAAAGTGAAGAATTATACTAGTAAGTTATATTATTTTAATAGAATTTAAATTATTACTTTTCTTATAAAAAATTATAAAAATATAATTAAATAAAAAATGGAAACACTCCTTACTATTCAGATTAGATATTTTTATTTATATTTATCTTTTATTTTCTTGATTTAGTTTTTGATCATATATAAATCTCTTTTTTTATATTTATTTGTTTATATAATTTTTTTATTTATTCAGTTAAATATATATATATATAATTTTTGGTTTGTACTGAATTTAAATAAAAAAAACTAAAAAACACGTTGTCAATATTAAAAAAGTTTTTGTGTTCATAAACAACTTTAGATCTAATAAATATATTTAGGGACCCTCCATGGGAACGGGATAGCGTTTCTCTCCCAAGTGGGTTGCAAAGTTAAGTGGAACTTTAATCTAAAAAGTTGAAATCAATTCTCCTTGTCCCCGTAAATTGCCATCTAAAGGGCAGTCATGATCTCTATCCTTGAATTTATATAAACTCATTATTAAAGTTGCTTGGTGGACCTCTCTTTGATAGTTGAAATATCACAATGAAGATTCATAAATTTCAATGGGTTGGTTGAAAAAGTATGTTTTTATTTTAAAATTTTTATATTTAAACCTTTAAATTATTAACAGAAACTAATTGATAAGTTAAAATCATTCTTCTTCGTCTTATAAAGTATTGTTTATTAAATTTTTATATTTTTTGTAATTATTTTTTTTATTCTTCAATATTTAAATTAAATAAAAATTAAATTTCATAATTTATTTCTGTTTACTTTATATAAGGTTATCTTAGTCTCATTATACGAGTCAAAGATTTAACGGGTTGACTCGAGGTTTTTTTTTTAATTGATTATTTTTTTTTAATTTCATCATAACACTGAATTGATTTGGAATTGAGTTTCATAATTTGTTTTGATTGATTTTTTATTAGTTTATCCAAGTCTTATAATCTAGATTTGATAAGTTAATCCGGGTTAACTCAAGTTTTTTTGTCTATTTTTTATTGATTTTTTTTCAATTTCACTAATTTAACATTGAGTTAATCGAGAATCGAGCTTCAATATATTGTTTGATTTAATTTTTATAAGGTTGTCATGATCTTATAATTCAGATCGTAAATTTTACATGTTAACTTAGATTGATCCAAGTTAATTTAATATATTATTATATTAATTTTTTAAAAAACTTTTTTTTGTTTTTTTTTTTGTGAAATTATTATTTTTAATTATTTATGTTGCTTTTAAACTTGACAAACCAAAGTAGTCACATTGCTTTTGTTAATGATTTCCTCCCACCATGCAGTTAGGACATGGTTAGCTCACAACCTTTGACTATATGATTATTATCTCCTCTATGATAGAGACCACACCATTGATTTCTTTTCCTTATCTCCTCTATGATTCCCACTTGTCTCTGCTTGCTGTTGCTCTTGTGCGATACCTTCTTCCTCTCGTAATTAAAAAAAAAAAAAAAAATTACTTCCCCTTAAGCTGCTTCTACGCAAGACATATTTGGACGGTACCAGAGTTATCTTCCTTTCTTTTTCATTATTATTTGTTGAAAATATATAATGAAACTCATTGAGCAATCTCAATACAAATGCCTACAGGAAAAGGAAAATGATTTTTAATTTTGGTATTTATAAAAAAAAACAAAATATAATTATTAAACTTGATGTAGCAAGTGATCCAATAATCTAGTAATTAATAGTTAATCAGATCAAATCTAACCAGATTAAATTGAATGATTTTTTTAAAAAATATAAATTAAAATAATTAAATATCATTTATGATAACTATAGTATATAATAATTGTAGAAGAGCGGGCACTCAGCAAAGATTAAACCAATATGAATCCATCATCATGACTCAAAAAAAAAAAAAAAACTCCAGCTAGTTCTCAATTTGCCAACCATTTTCAATTGGATCCTTGAACTAATTTTTGTAATAGATTTTAAAGTATTAAACATTGTTCAATTGAATCCTTCCATCATGCCTAGCAACTAGTTTGAAAGAAATATTTATATAAAAAATAAATCCAAATTCCATCAATCATCCACTGAGGAATCTATTCACATGATGTCCCCTTATAAACACCACTATCTTCAATCAAATGGCATAGCTTTGGAAGCTTCCTAGCATCCCTCATGCTAACACTATCTTTTACCATCACTCCCAAGTCTACAACATACAATAATTGATCATCCAGCACGTGACATCCTTGCCCGCCCATTCAGACAAAGAGCCATCTCCGATTCTCGTCACAGCACGTGTCCCCTCATCACGTGGTTTGGCAAGTCAAGAAAAAGACAAAATTATCTTAAATTCCTGTGGGACCACACTTGATAAGAGTGTTGAGCTGTTATTGGTCAGATAAAGATGAACCGTGGGTTTTAGATAAGGTCGACACCTGTTGCTCCCTTTACCTGTTACAAAATTACACTTTATCGTCATTTCTTTTCGTGATAATTCCACGCTTCAGTGAATCATTTTCTATCATTTTATCGAACCCTTCCACTTTATTAAAAAATAAAAATAAAAGCAACAATATATTAATCTCAAATATAGTACATTCATTTCCTTTACTTATCATAAGTTAAACAATATAAAAAATTTAAATTAAAAATATAAACATTTAAATTATACTTTTTATATTTGAGCTTTTATTTAAACTACAATCCTAATAAAATATTTTACAAAAATTAATTGTACTCATTCAAAATAAAATCTCATTAAAATCTTAATATAAAAAATATGTTTTAAAAATTAAATAAATATTTTTTATAAAAAATTATTTTAAAAATAATCACATACGCAATTAAAAAATTTTAAAAATATAAAATTTCAATCACATCAATACACAATTTCTCGCGATAAAAACTTCACTTCTGTACGAAACATCAAACCTCGATCCTCAGGCCCACCACTAATCTACTACTATCCCAAACCACTTTATCAAAGTAAACCACTTCCTGTTTTACAAAACCACAAGCACTTTTCCCTCTATAAAACCACACACCCAGCCCTCCCTCCAAGCACTCAAGCAAACTTAAAATTCCTCCCACCGTAATTTTTTCTGCCGATACATCGGAAAGGCCTGGAAGATGAGTTATTTGAACCGAGTTTGGGTGGCAGCTACCGTGGCTGCAGTTAGACACCCTGATCAAGGGTGGAAATCCAACTTAAAATCACTGCAACAAGGTAAGATGAGGGTGTTCTCCAGAGGAGATGCCACGGAGATCCGGCCACTTGCTGGTTCAGTTGAATCGGATTGTGGTGGAGTTTTTGGGAGTTGTGGATTAGAAGGAGTGAGGCAAAATGATGATTCTCTTCGACGAGTTATGTACTTAAATTGCTGGGGTCAGGGGTGAGGAGATAGCAAGGAGACTCATGTTTAAGAGAGAGGATGATTGACTCGGTGGTGAGAGCGAGTTTTGACTCGGTGAGTTGTGAAGTATTAAGAGGAGATTGAATTGACTGGGCGAGTTGGAGTGTAATTGTGAAATTTTATCCAGGATGATAGAGATAGATTAATGTGACTTTGTTAAGAAAACAATTGTACAGAGCGTGTTTTTAATGAATATATATTTTATTTACTCTATTTTAATTTTAATTAATATAATGGATAAAATATTATTATTATGAGATACTTTGTATTTCAGAAAGACATCTCACAGTAATTATGTTTTGATTAACATTCTTTAATAGAAAAATAATCAAATGATTCAATTCTATCTTGAAAATATTCTCTTAAACTTAATAAATAAGCAACTACCTAGTCTAACAAATTTAAATTTAAATTTAGCCACTTAAATCAAAATAAATTTCATGATGAAAGTAAACTTCATGTGTTTGAAACATATAAATATATACAATTAATTGGAAATAAGAATAATATTTTTGTTTAATTTATAATTTGAAAAAGAAACTAATTGCTAATTTTTTTTAGCTATAACTATAATATTTGAATAGTCTCTTCAATATTATATCCTCTTTATTTACATGTGATAATAAAATCATGTGTTTCTTATAGTTTCTATTTTAGCTTTAATCAACAATTTAATTTTTTTCCCAATATCTTAAATAAATTGATATTGTAATTGTGGGTGGATTATAATGCAATGATAATTAAAAAAAATGTCAGTAAATCTTAATCATTCAAATAATTTATTTTCTTTGATAAATTAGTCCTTCATATTTACTGAGCATCTAATTTGATCCTTGTCAACAAATTTCTTGGAATTCAGTCCAATTACAAGATGAATTAAGACAATATTTATTTTAAGTGCAAGCAAGATTTCTTTTAAATATGTGTGGGTGCCTTCTCCTTCAGTACTGTGCATTAATTAATTTATTTAATTTTATCTTCTCTCCTTTGACTCTTGAGCTAGGAACTGTCTGTATTATTGTGGCAACATGGAGGCAAGGTTCCTGCTCATGTGGACCCTGAGTCTCATTGGCCGAAGACTGGAGCCTGCTGTGTGTTACAGACTTCAGCTGATACTTCCTTTCTGGTTCCTTTTTTCTGCTGTGATATGCTGATTTATCAACCATTAATCATATGAAAATATTTTTACCATCAAATTGGAAAAAAAAAAAATAACTTGAAGGATATAATTACCTTCTCGATCTGCTAACAAAATTATTAATGAGATTAGTAGTCATACGGGTAATTATGATTTTCTTGCCCCCCCCATAGAAGTAATCATCGGCCATTTCCTATTGAAATCAAAATTATTAATCTTGTTTGGTCTTGATTATAAAATACATATGTGATTAATTTATTTAATCTGAATTAATTAAAATAAATTTATTTTTTATTTTTTAATGAAAATTCAAAGTTATGTTGTTTTGAATATATTTTTAAAATTAAACTACTAGATTTTAATCAATTATAAATTTATCCAATTAACACTTAATCAGTTTTTTTTATACATGATCTAAATTAAATCATATATCAATAAAAAATGATATACTAAATTAATTCAGGTTTAGATAATATTTAGAAGTATAATAAAGATTTTTTTAAAAAATATATTTTTATTTGAAAAAGTATTAAAAAATAATTTTAATTTCTAAAAAAATAATTTTAATTTCAACACAGCAATCTAAAAATTACTAAAACAATTTCAAACTTTAACAAAACTTACTCTTAAGAACCCCTTAACATTATTCAAATATGTTTTTTTTTTATTACTATGAATATTTAAACTAGTTTGTATGTATTTTGACTATTCTTAAAAGTTTTAAAATTAATAATTATATAAAATTCAATATAATTAAAGAACAATCCAATACATCACTAATTAAACAACCCTCAGAATTACAAATACGCTTTTTCTTGCTCATCAAACAGGAAACAAACAACGCACCAAGTCCCATCCCACACAAAATTTTCCTTTTTTGACAAAATAACCCTTTAAATCAAATGGGAGCGTCTAATATAAGCCGTTTATGGAACTGTCAGTATTCCACCATGAGGCTCCAACGTATACTTTTTCTCCAACGGTCAAAAAATCTTTCAAAACAACACAAAACCCCCCCAAAAATCCCCTCATTAAACTCAAATAATCCTCACTTTCTCTCTCTCTCTCTCTCTCTCAAAAATTCACAGATTCCTTTGAAAAAGGTCAAATCTTGATTTGTAAAAAGAACAAAGAAAACCCCCCATTTTGATAGTGTTGAAAAAGGTCAAATCTTGATTTGTAAAAAGAACAAAGAAAACCCCCCATTTTGATAGTGCAACAAGAAAGATGAGTAGTCTTCTTCAATACCCAGATGGGGTTGATGCCCCAGAAGTTCAAATATGGAACAATGCAGCGTTTGATAATGGAGAATCAGAGGATTCTTTGAATCTTAAGTCTTCATGGTGGACTCAAAGTCTTGAATCCAATGCAAGTAAAGAGAATCTTAGCCCAGTTTGTGAAAAATCATCACCTGTTTTTGTCAATTCTTCAAACCCCACCAAGCCACTTCAATCAAATACCAATCTAGTTAACTCACTCGGGGGTAGTTCTTTGAAGATTGGGGTTTCAAAGATGGTGGCAAAGAATGAAGAGATCAAGAATCGTGATGAGAAAAAGATTGATATGGAGATTGAAGAGATTGAGAGAGAGATTAAGCGTTTATCTTCAAGACTTGAAGCACTTAGGCTTGAAAAGGTAGAGAGGAATACATCAAAGACTATTGAGAAGAAAGGGAGGATTGTGGCTGCAAAATTTATGGATCAGAAACAGAGTGTCAAGATTGAGGAACCGTTGATCCCAAGTTCTAAATCGAAGATTAATAGAAGAGGAGTCAGTTTAGGGCCAAGTGAGATTTTATCCGGATCCAAATCAAGGTTATTCTGTGGGAAACAAGAAATGAACACTCCTGTTTCGATTCAGAATCGGCGGAAATCTTGTTTTTGGAAGCTTGAAGAGATTGATGAATTAAAGGCAACTAAAGAGAGAGGAAAAAGCTTGAGTGTTAGTCCAAGATCGCGAAAAAATGTGTCCAAGATTCAATTTCCTAAACAGGCTGTTACTACTGTGGGGTCTAGAAGATCAGTGAAGAAAGAAGATGGGATTATTGCTTCAATTCAGCCAAAGAATCTATTCAAAGATGGAGAAAAATCTGTTACTAATAAGAAACCCTTGAAGCCCGGACGGGTGGTGGCTAGTAGGTATAGTCAGATTGGAACAAATCAGTCTAATGGGAATCTAAGTGCTAGCGAGGCTCGAAAGAGGTCTTTGCCGGATAATGAGAAGGAAGATGTTAATAAGAGGAGGGCTTCGCGAGGAGATGGGGCGTGTCAGAGAATGGACAGTGGTAGAGTGAAGAAGAAGTGGGAGATTCCAATTGAAGTAGTGGTGTATAAGGGTGATGATGAAGGCGAATCTCCGCCGACAGTTTCTACAGTGGCTGATGTGTTGCCAAAGATTAGGACTGTCAGGTGTGTTGCCGAGACTCCAAGGGATTCAGGCGCTGCGAAAAGAGTGGCTGATTTGGCTGGGAAGAAACCATACTTTTGCATCGAGGAGGCTGAAGCAGGGGACTCTGTTTGTCAGGCTCTGAGTTTTGCAGGAGAGGATGGCGAGGAATAAAGGGAAGTTTTTCTTTTTTTGGCCACTTTCGAATTGGTCTATTAGTAATTTTTTTCAGGTCTGTTGTTGATAAGCCATAACTCTTGTTAATTGTTACGACGGGGGTAAGGTTGTTCTTGGTTTGGTCTATAAATGGGGTTGGAAATTTGTAAGTTTGTAGTCTAATTTCATCGCCATTTCTGATAATATGCAATAATATGCAATAATATGATAAGCTTGTCTCTTGCTTTCTGTAATAGTTCAATCTTCATGGCATGGCAATGTGCAATGATTAATTTGTAATTTCATTTAATGATATCATATCCTACACTCGTATATATTTGCAAGGAAAACCAGTACTTTTCTGCTATTCAATTTCCTTTGTAATGATGCAGCTTAGCACACTAGGAGAGGTCTTCTGAATATTGTTCTGTCAATTAATATGGAGTTTGCTGGTTGATGCAGGATTCTATCAACTAGTAAAAAGATCACTTTTGTTTTTCCTTCAATTTAGCTATCTAATTAGTAGGCTATAATTTGATATATTTAGCCATAATTATGCTAACCATACCTCAGGTACCTTTCCAGGGCAAGAAAGAAGGTAGTTTTTTTTTTGGCCCCGAGAACAAGGCCTTTCCATTGAGTTAAAAAGGAAATAATATTTTCCTAGGTTGTTTTGTTTATTTTATTCATGTTTTTAGATTGTTTTGCTATGCTATATTAAAAATAAATTTTTTAAAACATAAAAAATATTAATTTGATATATTTTCTAGTAAAAAAATATTTTGAAAACAACTATTATTACAATATCAACAATTATGGTAATTAAATCATAATATCATTTTTTCGGTCTTCCAATTGTTTTGAAAGGCATACTGAAGATACTTACTATATATAACAGGTAATTAGATGAAGTACTGTCATTTCATGGCACTGCAAATGAAAAAGATCACAAGAAAAGAAACTGTAGGAGATTTTGATTAAACATGTATCCTTACAATAAAAGATATAATTTTCAATTCATTTATATCAAACTTAGATTTTTTAAGAGATCTTAGAGGTCCTGTTCGCTGTAAAATTATCTTTCCCTACCTTTTGAGGTTTTATCAAATCTCATGGTTAAAAGAGTCTTAGAGAGATCCTGTTATTACATATATATCAGAAACAGAAACTTAAAGATATTTGTCCATTCACAATTTTGGTGGGATTGAGATTTGTTCAGCTAGCTGTGTTTTTTCGTATGGTGTGCTCCACCGTACGTAAGAATGCAACCTGTGGGTTAATAATTTATTTTTACATTTTATAATAGAAGTGTTACTGTAATTGAAATTTTTTTATAATGGTTATCGCACCCGACATCGCGGCGGCCCTAAAAATTTAATTAAATCTTTGGAAAGAATGAATTTCTGGCATCCTGTTCTTTGATGTGAATATTCTTTGTTTAAGGAGTCGCCACCTAGTATTATGGTCACTAGGAACCCTAACTGGTCAACATAGATTCTATGGTTCGATACTGGTTACGTAAAAAGGAAGATATTATCACCCATTGAACGTCCTGCCTAAGGCAGGCTGCATTGCTAATTTCGTCTTAAATTGCTAAATGTTTATTAGTTTATGCTATGAAAATTTGCTTATAATATTCCTGACTCTGGCGCCAGTGAATTTTTAACTACGAATATTTTCAACTCTGGCGTTGATAAATATTACGTAGCTATAAAATAAATTAAATTAATATTTTTTTATTCCCGACTCTAGCACTAGTGAATAAATAAATAAATAATAAATTTATTTTTACGCATGCATATATTTTTTATTTTTCTAGCTAAATAAAATAAAATACAACGAATAAAAATAATATAAATTTAAACTGGTATTTTTATTCTTGACTCTGGCGTCAGTGAATAAACCAATAAATTTACATTATTTTTATTCATCTAAATAAAATAAAATACAACGAATAAAAATAATATAAATTTAAACCGGTGTTTTTTATTCCTGACTCTGGCGTAAGTGAATAAACCAATAAATTTATATTATTTTTATTCATGCATGTGCATTTTTTATTATTTATTATTTTATTTTATTTTATTTGTTTTTTTTTTTGGGGCTGGGCTGGGCTAAAACCCAGCCCAGCATATGTATCTTTGTGGCTGGGCTCAGCTCAGCCCCACAGGGGCTGGGCTGGGCCCAGCCAGCCCCGCCCGGGTCACTGGCCCAAGCCAGTGACCCGGCTGCAAAAAAAACGACGATGCACGCGTGAAGCACTGTCACGCGTGCATCAACAGTGCGAAGGTAATTAAATTACCTTCGCACTGTTCAAAGGCAATTCAAACACAGGAGAAATAACGAAGAGAAACGGGCGCACCTGCTTCTGGAGATTGCAAAGAAGGCTGCAACGCTGGTGGAGTTCGACTTTCCGTTTCTGGCGATGGTGAAGAAGGCTATGATACTGGTGTGTGTCCGAATGTTATTGTTTTTGTTTCTGGCGATGGTGAGAATTGCAACGCCGGTGTGGGTTCGACCGCGTTCTGTCGATAATCGATGGTTAGGGGATTAATTGCTTTCTTGCAGGGACGAAAACAAGATCAATCCGTGACTCCTCTCAGCCTTTCTCTCTTTTTTCTGCGTTTGTATTTTTTTTGGTTTATGCCCTGTTTCTGTGCTGTGAGTTCTCTGTTCTTGGCTATGTTTTTGGTTTGATTTTCTGCAGGGATGACAGCAATGGCAGAACCGGTTCTCCTCTTTATTTCAGTCTTCTGCGTTCTGGGTTTCTGCTTTGCTTTCTGGGTTTCTCTTTCGTTTTTTTTTGCTGGGTTTCTGCCTCTGTCTCTGGGTTTTCCTCCTTTCGGGTTTAGCTTCTGTTCTGCCTTTTTATAGAGCTCGAGCTTCCCCCTAAATCAATCCCATCTTTGCAGGACTGTTATTCAAATCACGAGCGGGATCATGGGCAAGAGACGTGGTCCAAGATCGAT
Source organism: Populus tremula (assembly GCA_964019445.1). NCBI lineage: Eukaryota > Viridiplantae > Streptophyta > Magnoliopsida > Malpighiales > Salicaceae > Populus > Populus tremula. The sequence continues at coordinate 1,065,295 of CAXHTJ010000011.1, forward strand.
CGAATTTGTTGCAGATCTTCAGCCTGCTGAACCGGGATGGAGAAGACGACCACAGCTGTTTCCAGCAACAGCGACGTTTCGGGAAAAATGGGGATTTTCAATTAGACCCCTGAACTTTGGACATTTCACAATTGGACCCCTAAACAAATAAAAATTTCTTTTAATTTTGCCCTTTTATTGGATAAATTTCAATTAAATCCTTAAATTGGTGCACTGTTTACAGAACAGTCCTTAATTCCTGGATTATTCAATTTGGTCCTTAATTAATTCTTTCAATTTTGCCCTTTTTGGATAAATTTCAATTAAGTCCCTGAATTTATTTAATTAATTAAATTAAAGTTTAATTAAGTCCTCAAACTTATTAATTCTTCTAATTTCATTAATTAAACTAATCCAAAATTTAAATAAATTTCCCAACTTATTAATTCTTCAATTTCTAACCAAATTATTCTCAAATTTGATAATTCCATCCATGAACTTTGAATTTGTGTTGTTTTAACCCCATTCTCAAATATATTTTTATTTTTATTATTTGTTCAAAAATTAGGTTATGACAATGGTGTTCTCCACCGTAATAACATTTCGTTAGTATTAAATATTTTAGATGTGATTTTGGATGATGAATATATCTTTAATAAATTTTATGAGTTACTTGTTTTATATGAAATTATTTACCAAATCTCGTATACAGATATTTTTAAGTAAAATAACGTTACTAAAAGAAAATATAGGCACATTGTTGAAACTACTTGTTTTTTTTTTTATTGTTTGCTTTAGTTTCTAGTGTGTTTTAGGGCAAAGCTGTTTTTACTAATGTATGTTTGATTAATATAATTCTATCTTCTCATATTTCAGGTTTATTTTATTTTGAAAAATTGTATAAGTATGCCCTTGATTATTTTTTCTTTAGAGTTTTTGGTTGTACTTCTTTCATTTTTCATCCTCGTATAAAACACAATAAGTTTTTCTATTGATCTGCTATTTGTGTATTTCTTGGTTATGGTGAACGTAAAAGAATGTATCATTGTTTTGATCCAATAACTTATAAATTTTATGTTTCTCGTCATATTATCTTTCTCGAGCACATGCCTTTCTTTTCCATTCTATCCATTACTCATAGCTTGACTAGATTTGAACTTATTTGTATAGATCCTTTTTTTAAGGATTCTAATAGTTTATCATCTCATGTTCTTAGTACCTCAAATACCTCTCCTCATGTTCGACCAATTCATACTAATTATTTTGTAGGTAATGACACTTTACTCTTCAACACACTTAAAGCTTCATTCTCTTCTATGATCCCTCCACCCCCATTTGAGATTGTGGATCTATCTCTACATCAATCCATATTCTTTCATAGGTTTACAAAGTTACCAAATTTTGCTTATTCTTGTTATTCCTCATCATTTACTTCTTGTTTAGCTTGTATTCATTGTTTTTTTAAGCCCTCTTTCTATAAAGAGACAATTCTTGACTTTGACAGCAAACTATGGATGAGAAACTTTATGCTTTGCATAAAACATATACTTGAGATTTGATTCCTCTACCTTCTGGTAAGAGTGATATTGGTTGTCGCTGAATGTATAAAATCAAGACTAATTCTGATGGATCAATTGAGCGATACAAAGCTGAGTTGGTTGCAAAAGGATACTCTTAACAATATGGTATGGATTATGATGAGACATTTGCTCCTGTTGTAAAAATGATTACTATTCATACTCTTATTGCAATAGCTTCGGTTCGTCAGTGACATATATTTCAACTTGATATTAAAAATACCTTATTGAATAGAGATTTTAAAGAAAAAGTTTATATGGCGCCCGTCTTAGTATTTCACATGATTCTGAGTATGTTTGAAAGCTTAAGAAATCATTATATGATCTCAAACAAGAACCTCGTGCTTGGTTTGAAAAATTCTATGCTGTGATCTCTTCTCTTGGTTTTGTTTCTAGTAGTCATGATTCTGTTCTTTTTGTTAAGTGCATTGATATAAGTCTTATCATTATGTCTTTATATGTTAATGACATAATTATTACTCGTGAAGATATTGATGGTATTTTAGTTTTGAAGACAAAGTTAGCTAGATAGTTTGAAATTAAGGATTTGGGTTCTCTACGATATTTTCTAAGTATTGAGGTAGTCTACTTACCCATAGGTTATCTTCTTTCTCAGTCAAAATATATGGTAGATATTCTTGAGCAGGCTAGACTTACTAATACTAAGACTGTAGATACTCCCATTAAGTTAACATGAAATATTCTTCTTCTGATGATTTACCTTGTCACATCCTACTTTATACCGTATTATTGTTGGGAGCTTGATATATCTCACTATTACTTATCTAGATATTGAATATGTTGTTCATGTTGTTAGTTCATTTGTTACTTCTTTTACTACCATTCATTAGACAACTGTTCTTTGTATTTTGCGATATCTTTGTATTTTGCGATATCTTTGAGGTACATTTTTTCAGTCTTTTACTTCTATCCACTCTTTCTTAGAGCTGTGTGCATACTCTGATGCTGATCATGGTAATGATCCTATATATCGCAAGTCTGTTACTGGTTTTTGTATGTTTTTAAGTGATTATCTTGTTTCTTGGAAAATCAAGAAACATTCTATTATTTCTCAATCTTCAACTGAAACAGAATATTGTGCTATGACATCTACTACTAAAAAGATTGTTTGGTTATGTTGGTTACTTGCAGATATGAGTTTTTTTTTCTCATCTCACTTCTATGTATTGTGACAATCAGAGTTCTATTTATATTGCTCACAACTCATTTTTTTATTATAGAACTAAACACATTGAGATCGATTGTCATCTTACTCGTCATCATCTTAAGCATGACACCATTACTTTGCCTTTTATTTCTTTTTCTTTGTAGATTTCTTTACCAAGTCACATTCTATTTCCTATTTTTAGCTTTTAGTTGGCAAACTCTCGATATTTGTAGTTGCCGCATCATGAGTTTGAGGGGAGATGTTAAAAAATATAAGTTATTTTATTTTATTTATTAAAGGTAGAATAATATTCTTATTTTCCTTTTCAGTTTAACTATATATAATCTCTTTGTATTTAGGTTAAACATGTCCCTTCAATGCAATATCAATAAATCGTAACCTCCTCCTCTCTTGTTTTTGTATTTATCTTTTATTTATTTAGATTGTTTAATAATTATAATATCATTTAAGCTTTAAATGATCAAAATGACAATTTCATCTAATTTTGGATTTTGATATATGGTTGAGATACATCTTTTGAGATTTGTTTTTAAAATAGTGTGAGAATCAATAATACAAAAAAAATATAAAAATCAAACAAGCTAAAATAATTTTCAAGCCAAAACAAAGAAACCTAGATTTTAAAAAATCTGATGATAATTAATAACTTTTAAATATCATCATCATCTTTTTTAACATGGGATGATTATTAATAATTATCAATTTAGAAAAATCAATTATTTCACACTAACTAGATATTTTATCACTTTTATTTATTTATTGCTGGCAATCGATATATTTTTGGAATGATGATGATTACTATAATATTAATAATTAATAATTATTTAATTAGGAGAATTAACTATTCCATGCTAAATAGAAATTTTAATATTTTATTTGCGACCAATATCTAACCTTATGAGACTATAAGTGATGGCAACTTTTTTTTATTGCATATGATGGATTAATCAATTTACTAATTGATTTATTAATGAAATTCATTTGTCTGGAATATTTTCATATTAAGATTATATAAATGTAATTGTTGATTAAATTAGATATGTTTAACTCCATAATGCTTAAGTAAATATTTTTTTAAAAAAGGATTTATCATAAAAGATGTGAGATGCAATCCTTCTATATATTATAGATAGGATTTTATCTGCCTACTTTCTTTTTTTTATGTCGTCTATGCTTTTGAACTTGAGAAGTTCTCAATATGAATAAACCTCACTTGTCTACGTAAATTTTGTTAAGGACAAAAAAAAAATTAAATTTTTTTTATTCTTAATTCCCATGTGTAATTAAGCATAACTTACTAGCAACGTAAAGGATTTTGTAACACAAAAGTGAAAAGGAAAAGAGATGTAATCTTTCTTAGTAACCCTCAAATGAGGGCGTATCATTTATAATATTCTTGATTATTATAAAAAAAAAAGATGGGATAATTTTTGCACTTTTGTTTATTCTTTTATAAAAGGAAATACTGATACTTTGACTTACTAGGAAGTTATGCTACACCCTAAAATAAAACAACACACACACCCTAAAATAAAACAACATTTCAATAAATATAACATTTCATTGTACATAAAATATTGTGCACAAATTCATAAAATGCTATTTAGTTAATAAAATTAAAAATTTTGATAACAAATTTTTTTTAATCATTTGTTTTCTTTTCTATAAATAGAGAATATCGATACTTTGAAACTCATATATATCTAAGTATCTCGTGTTAAGGTTTCTAATAAGAAAAATGTTTTAAAGAAGGAAGCTTACGTTTAGGAAATCCCAAATCAAGCTTCCTCATGATCTGTCGTGATCTTGATAAATCTTATGCTATAATTCTTGAAGAATATCTGCTAGAATGATGCATACCTCCTTTTCTTACTCTTTTAAACTTCCTAGAAAGGCAAAGGATTTTGCAACAAAAAAAACAGGAAAAGAAATATGATTATGTTAGCAATTTTTTTTAATCTATTTTTTCTTTTCTATAAATAAAGAATATCGATACTTTGACACTCATATATATATATATATATATATATATATCTCGTGATAAGGTTTCTGATAAGGAAAATGCTTCATAGAAGGAAGCTTACGTTCAGGAAATACAAAATCAAGCTTGTGATCTGCCATGATCTTGATAAATCTTATGCTATAATTCTTGAAGAATATCTACTAGAATTATGAATATCTCCTTTTCTTACTCTTTTAAACTTTCTAGCAAGGCAAAGGATTTTGCAACACAAAAAAGAAAAGGAAAAGAAATGTGATTATATTAGCACTTTTTTTTAATCTTTTTTTTTCTTTTCTATAAATAGAAAATATCGATACTTTGACACTTGTATATATCTAAGTATCTCGTGTTAAGGTTTCTGATAAGGAAAATGCTTCAGAGAAGGAAGCTTACGTTCAAGAAATCCCAAATCAAGCTTCCTCATGATCTGTCGTGATCTTGATAAATCTTGTGCTATAATTCTTGAAGAATATCTACTAGAATTATGCATATCTCCTTTTCTTACTCTTTTAAACTTCCTAGCAAGGCAAAGGATTTTGCAACAAAAAAAAGAAAGAAAAAGAAATTTGATTATGTTAGCATTTTTTTTAATTCTTTTTTTTTTTTTTACACTTGTATATATCTAAGCATCTCGTGTTAAGGTGTCTGATAAGGAAAATGCTTCAGAGAGGGAAGCTTCAGTTCAGGAAATCCCAAATCAAGCTTCCTCGTGATCTGCAGTGATCTTGATAAATCTTATGCTATAATTCTTAAAGAATATATGCTAGAATTATGCATATCTCCTTTTTTTACTCATTTAAACTTCCTAGCAAGGCATAGGATTTTGCAACGCAAAAAAAAAAGGAAAAGAAATGTGATTATGTTAGCACTTTTTTTTAATCTTTTTTTTCTTTTCTATAAATAGAGAATATCGATACTTTGACACTCGTATATATCCAAGTATCTCGTGTTAAGGTTTCTGATAAGGAAAATGCTTCAGAGAAGGAAGCTTACGTTCAGGAATCCCAAATCAAGCTTCCTCATGATCTACCGTGATCTTGATAAATCTTATGCTATAATTCTTGAAGAATATCTACTAGAATTATGAACATCTCATTTTCTTACTCTTTTAAACTTCCTAGCAAGGAAAATGATTTTGCAACACAAAAAAGAAAAGGAAAAGAAATGTGATTATGTTAGCACTTTTTTTTTTAATCTTTTTTTTCTTTGACACTCAGATATATCTAAGTATCTCGTGTTAAGGTTTCTAATAAGGAAAATGCTTTAGAGAAGGAAGCTTCAGTTCAGGACATCCCAAATCAAGCTTCCTCATGATCTGTCGTGATCTTGATAAATCTTTTGCTATAATTCTTGAAGAATATCTGCTAGAATGATGCATATCTCCTTTTCGTACGGTTTTAAACTTTCTTGAAAGGCAAAGGATTTTGCAACACAAAAAAGAAAAGGATAAGAAATGTGATTATGTTAGCATTTTTTTTTTAATCTTTTTTTTTCTTTTCTATAAATAGAGAATATCGATACTTTGATATTCATATAGATCCAAGTATCTCGTGTAAAGGTTTTTGATAAGGAAAATGCTTCAGAGAAGGAAGCTTACGTTTAGAAAATCCCAAATCAAGCTTCTTCATGATCTCTCATGATCTTGATAAATCTTATGCTATAACACTCGAATAATATCTGCTATAATTATGCATACCTCATTTTCTTAGAGTGTGTTTGGTATTGTAGTAGCGGTTGTGGTTGTGGTTTAAAAAAAGCTGTTTTATAAAAAGTATTTTTAGTTGAGGTTGGTTTGAAAAAATATATGTTTGGTTAAAATTGTGGTTGAAATTGAGGTTGAACAAAAAGTAATTTTAGTGTGTTTGGTTAAAAATAATTTTTAAATTGAGGTTATAAAATAACTAAAATATATATATATATATATATATATTAATATTGATGGTTTTTAATTTAAATATTGTAGATTTAACTAATACTATTATATCATGAAATAAATAATATTTTATATAAAATATTTTTTATTGTTTAATTAAACTATCTATAATTTCAACACGTACAAAATTTATCGGATAAGGATTATAGTTTTCATGGTTTTTTAAGCGTGCAATAAAATCATGTAAAATATCATCAGAAACAAAATTAGAATTACGATTAAATTTTACAAATGTCACACGATCATGTGATCTCCTACTAATTTATATAGTTTTATTAAATAATATTAAACACTAATTTTTTAAAATAAAATAAATTAAAAAATTAAAATTTTTTACTGTTCATTTTTTTTTTTTTTTTTGCAGAGAGTGAATTAAATTCACTGTCCACGCAGACAAGGAGAGCACACAAAGGAAGGAAGAATAAAGGGAAAACAGAAGAGAAGAAAATGGTTTCGGTAGGCCAGCCCTCCATCACAATCATCATCATCTTCAAGTGCAGCAATAGTAGAAGAATATAAGGAGCACTGTTAAGAACAACCATCGTGGTTGAACAAAAGGAAAATGGTTCCAGTAGGCTAGCTTAGCTCTCCCTCGATGCCTTCAGCAGTGGCATGCCTAAGAACAACCCTCATGGTTTTCTCATCTGGACAAAATCCACTCATACCCGAAGCACTGGTCAAGGAAGGAAGAGGAGACCAATTTTATACTGTGTTTAAACACAGTTGCAATGAACAGGAAAGGAAAAGCATGTAATTTCTGCTTCAGCAAAACTGTGTTTTGAACGCAAATGAAGGTGGGGTCCATGCATGAAAATTGCGTCTCATTATGTAACCAAACGGTTTGTTACAACTGTTCAATAAAAACGTAAGTACAAACGCTTAGCCAAACAGGCTCAAAATTGGTCTCCTCTTCCTTCCTTGACCAGTGCTTCGGGTATTAGTGGATTTTGTCCAGATGAGAAAACCACGAGGGTTGTTCTTAGGCATGCCACTGCTGAAGGCATCGAGGGAGAGCTGAGCTGGCCTACTGGAACCATTTTTCTTTTGTTTAACCACGAGGGTTGTTCTTAGCAGTGCTCCTTTTATTCTTCCACTATTGCTGCACTTGAAGATGATGATGACTGTGATGGAGGGCTGGCCTACCGAAACCATTTTCTTCTCTTCTGTTTTCCCTTTATTCTTCCTTCCTTTGTGTGCTCTCCTTGTCTGCGTGGAGAGTGAATTTAATTCACTCTCTGCAAAAAAAAAAAAAAAAATGAACAGTAAAAAATTTTAATTTTTTAATTGTATTTTATTTTAAAAAATTAGTGTTTAATATTATTTAATAAAACTATATAAATTAGTAGGAGATCACATGATCGTGTGACATTTGTAAAATTTAATCGTAATTCTAATTTTGTTTCTGATGATATTTTACATGATTTTATTGCACACTTAAAAAACCATGAAAACTATAATCCTTATCCGATAAATTTCGTACTTGTTGAAATTATAGATAGTTTAATTAAACAATAAAAAATATTTTATATAAAATATTATTTATTTCATGATATAATAGTATTAGTTAAATCTACAATATTTAAATTAAAAACCATCAATATTAATATATATATATATATATATATATATATATATATATATATTTTAGTTATTTTATAACCTCAATTTAAAAATTATTTTTAACCAAACACACTAAAATTATTTTTTGTTCAACCTCAATTTCAACCACAATTTTAACCAAACATATATTTTTTCAAACCAACCTCAACTAAAAGTACTTTTTATAAAATAGTTTTTTTTAAACCACAACCACAATCGCTACCATAATATCAAACACACTCTTACTCTTTTACTTATGTATTTAAATACAAACCGTTTCAATTATGTTGTCCGGTACAGAATAATAAAAACTACATTCTTCCCTTCCGCAATTTTTCTATCTTCCCACTACATCAAATATTTGACGGATTTAAAAAGTAATTAAATCAAACACACACAACCCCCCATAGACATGTACTAAACTAAAACAACATTTTACTGTATATGTTATGCATACATTCATAAAACTCTATTCAGTGAAGTGAATGAAACTAAAAAATTCGATCACAATATTTTTTTTAAATTTTTTATTTTCTATTTGTGATTAGCAAATCATTCCAAAAAAGTAATATATTAAAAAAAAAGTCAACATAATTTGATAGCAAATCTAGTACTGATTGTTTTGGTTGTAATTAATGTTCCCAATTTTTAGCTAAAATTTTTGTTTCATTATTGAAAATTATGATTATTATTATTGTTAATGTTTTTTATGAAAATTAATTATTAAAAAAAAATTATGATGATCACTATGATATTAGTTAGCACTAACTATCTAATTAGAAAAATTAATTATTCCGACAAAATAGGAATTTTATCAATATTTTGGGACCAAAAAGCGACTATATATATTATTAATTTTTTCAAAACTATTTTAAATTTGCATTTGAAAATGGTCACAAGTTTTTTAAATAATGAAATATCTGTGCTAATGGAAATGGGTTACAAAGAAATCAGATTTTTGTGAATATGTTTTTAACAGCTCTAACTCTTTTTAACACTTTTTTTAATAGCTGTAACTTTTTAATTTCCTAACAAATCTTTTATTTTTTTAACTATTATAATAATTTTTTAATTTATTTTCTACATTTCTATTACATGTTAGTAGCCTAATACACCATCCACTCTTACAAACGTAGAAAAAAATAAAAATAAATCATAGTATTACTTTTTTGTGTTTGCAAGGGTTGCTGATATTTTTTTTTTATCATTGTCACTGTTTCTGTAATCCTTGTCTTTAGAGAAAGAAGTTGGATTCTGGAAGATAGCCTTGTGTTGAGAAAATATATTTAAAAACAGTGTTTAATAGCCCCAAGTTATAGTTTATTTATGTTCATTGTATTTAATTTTACAACATATCTGACCTCTCTCTCTGTGTGTGTATATATATATATATATATATATATATATATATATATATATATATATATATATATATATACCACAACAATATATTTATTATAGTGATATAATAAATATATTATATATAGGAGATGCAATGCTTCTGTCATATGAATAAACCTCACTTGTGTACGTAATTGTTTTTTAAGGACAATAAAAAAAATTAATTTTTTTTATTCTTCATTCCCTTGTGGAAAACATAACTTCCTAGCAAGGTAAAGGATTTTGCATTACAAAGGTGAAAAGGAAAAGAGATGTGATTATTTTTGCACTTTTGTTTATTCTTTTATAAGAGAAAATATTGATACTTTGATTGATACTTTGACTTTCTAGGAAGTTATGCTACTACATCAATATTTGTCAGAGTTAAGAAGTTTATAAAACACACGCACACCCTAAAATAAAACAACATTTCAATGTATATAATAACATTTTATTGTACATAATATTGTGTACATATTCATCAAATGTTATTTAGTTGGAATTTGTTAATATTCTCTCATCCTAGACGACCCATACTAAAAATATTATGAGGGGAAAATATTTATTAGAAATAAAATTCATACAAATTATTTAACTATGATTAACTGAAACCTTTTATTTAGTAAGTATATTACTTAACATGTTTTTATTCTCGACCAATTTATCTCTTATAATATCATAAATTGATATATTATTGAATTCTATGTAGGAAACATTATTAATTTTTATTGTTCTAAAATTCATAGCAGATTGAATATCAAATCTTTCAATTATTAAATGAATAATTTTTTACATGGTTCAAAACATATATAAGTGTTGTTTAATTATTATTATTTTTTGGGATACTTAATTTCATTACACATTTCTCGTTAATTGTTCATGGTTATATTTCATGCATCATGTTTATTAATTTGGAGGGAATGCAAGTGTTGCTTTATCTTTACTAAGTATAGATCTTGAAAGAAATGTGAAGTGTTGCAGCTGGTATTTCATCAATAAATATGTGTTTCATATTAAAAAAATATGGTCATGTTAGAAAGATATAACAATAAGTTTATGTTAAGGGATCGATTTATAATAAGTTTTAAATTGATTATTATGAAAAGTTAGAAAAGGTAATTGAATTGCAATATTATAGCAAATATAATAAAGAAACGAAATATGATTGTGCTAAAGCATATCTTACTTCAAAATAATGTATCCCAGACTTATATCACAATGGTTTCCTCTCCATTTTTTTTTTATTTCCATCTGTACTCGTCCATTATTTCCTAAGCATGTAATTTAACTTCTTAAGAAATCATCTATGATTTGAAAATATTAAATAACCATTTTAACTTAAAAATTTAAATTTATTTTTATACTTTGTTTTACATTTTTTGAACATATAAAAATTTAAATTGTTAGTGAAATTCTAGAATCATTTTTATTCTATTCTCTCACAGAACTCAGACAGCTTCCTCTGCTTTATTTATTTGTTTTTTCATATTGATGAATTAGTATAAATAGGCTTACAAGCCTAGCTAGTAAATGGAACTAGCCAAAATAGTTACTTCTATCAACAACCATTTTCAACAAACAACAGTCATACAAGATGAATTCCTCTGATCAACAAATGAATAGCATCACTTACATGGAACCCGAATTGTATGAAGCTGCAGAAGTAGGCAACATCAACCCATTTTATTCTGAACATTCTCTCAATGAGCTATTGACTCCAAACAAAAACACAATTCTTCATGTCTACTTAGGAAACCAAAGTAGGGAGCCGGAATCCACTGATTTTGTTGATGAAATTCTTGAAATGTGTCCACCACTATTATTGCAGGCCAATAGGAAAGGTGAAATCCCACTCCATTTTGCGGCAAGATATGGGCGTTCCAACGTGGTAAGAGTCCTCATTGACCGCGCAAAAGCTCGACCTACTGATCCAGAGAGCGGAGTAACAGAAGCAAAAAACATGTTGAGGATGGCCAATGAAGAGCAAGATACAGCGTTGCATGTGGCAGCTCGAAATATCCAAGCCCAAGTGGTGGAAATATTGACAAAAGAGGACCCTGAGTTTTCATATTCCGCCAATGTTCATGGAGAAACTCCACTTTATATTGCAGCCAATATGAGGTTTGTGAACATTTTTTTTAGTCTCAAACAGAGTTTGATACCGATTCGATACTATATGTGACCAACATCTTCTTCTTGTTTTTTTTCTTTTAATATATACTAGATTAATCAATTTTTTACTAATCTATTTATCAATCTAGAATACTATAATTTTAAGATTATATAAATGTAATTGTTGATTAATTTTAATTTGTTCAGCTTTATAATGTTAAAGTAAATCTGTTTTTTAAATTATCATAAAAGATAATAGAAAAGCAATGCTTCTATAATAATAGGATTTTACCTGGTTATTTTTTTATGCTATGTATGTTCTTGAACTCGAGACATTAGTTCAATATGAATAAGTTCACTTATCTCCCTAATTGTTTTTCAAGAACAATAAAAAATAGCAAAAATTAATGGTTTTTAATTCTCTTTTATTGGACTTAAAAAATCTTACTACATCAGTATTTATTGGACTTAAAATGTTAATAAAAATCACATATATCTAATTATGATTATATTGCTGCCAATGTAAGGTTTAATAATTGGAGGTTTAAAAGACATGAAGCAAATAGAAAAAAAGTGATCGACGAAATCTTGAGTAATTGCGAGTCACTGGAATATTGTGGTTCTCATGGCAGAACCGCACTCCACGCGGCAGCCATGCATGGTGATCATGGTAAGATTTTATTCTGAACTGTAAAGCTTTGAATTCATAAATTATTATCGGAAACCATAACTAAATTCGTTTTTAATTCAAGAAAAACCCTTATCTGTTTAGCACACAATATATTGTATTTTTTAGATTTTAGTTTCTTTTTATTTAAACTCATTTATTTTATGTCTCTTAAGAAAATCTTATTTTAACCTTTAGGATATTGTTCTTTTCATTTATTGTTCATTTGTCACATTCTTCGTTTACTCTATCACATTTATTTGATATAGAAGTTAATAAAGGAAAAAAAAATATTCATTTTATGTTTGTTAAATTAAAGGTTAAATTGTATTATTACTTATATAATTCATTGGAAGATACAAGGGAAAGAAAATACATAATAAGAAGACAATGAATTTCCTAGTCTATTTAATTAAGGACTTATTTGCATGATTATAAGATTTTAGGACCAAATTGTTCTTATATACGTTTGCATGTAAGGAATCTATATGACATGTATGTGTGGGCATATCATTTCCCTAACATAAATAAAAATTAAAAATTAAAAATAAAAGAACACAAATGAATTATTAGATTAGTAAGACTATTGGATTCTACGTTAAAATGATAATTTAAAGGCACAATAATTTTGAACTTTATTCTTGTTGTTTAAAGTTTTTCTTAAAAACTTTGGTCATCTAGTTGAAATGAAGTTGGAGTTGTTGACATTTCCATATTATTATTTTAAATATGACCAAATAATAAGAAACAAAAAAATATGATGCATAAACAATATTGAATAGCGACTATAAGAACCCAAGAACGCAGAAAGCAAGAAAGGGCATTTATAATACAATTGAAGAGAGAAAAATGCCAAATTAAATATTAACTTATCACTAAATTAGTAGCGTAGATTACGCATTAACCATAATATTATTCATATATTTGCTAATATGCACCATATATTTTTTTTATGGTTTATTGCAGAGACAGCAAGAAAGATATTGAATAGAGACCCGAGTTTGACGAGAAGAACCGACGATGACGGGTGGTCCCCACTTCACTACGCTGCCTTTTTCCCTGATTTATTTGAAATTGTGCCAAAAGTAAGAGTACTACTAGACCATGATGTGTCCGCAGCCTACATTGTTGATTCAGAGAAGAGAACTGCCCTTCACTTGGCCGTCGCTCGAGGCAATCTGGAAGCAGTGCGAGCGATTATGATCACCTGTCCAGCTTGTTGTGAACTAGTGGATAGCAGAGGTTGGAATGCCCTTCACTATGCTGCCATAACTCGAAAAGGATATCTCGATTTCTCTCGATTGATTCCTATATTTGAGAAACTTAAATACGAGAAGGATAACGATGGAAACACACCATTGCATCTATTTGCTGCTTTCGGCAATTTTCCCCAGAGGTTTTTGAGTAGTGATTGGAGACATGCGTCCAAGAAGATGTGTGGGCTTAACAAGCAAAACCTCAGCGTTGATGACATCTTGGAAGGACATTTTCCTGAAAAAAAGGTAATTCCCTCGATTTGATTTTTTAACGAGTCGCACTCGTACACGCGAAAGACTGTTTGCATTTGAAAAAATTACCAAAACAAAATTAAATTTAAATTGTCAGAGGAATGATGTAAGATAATTTATAATATTCATTCAATCTTGTTAAAAAAAATACTTCAACTTTAACAATAAATCCGTATGCACCTTTAATAAAGCACATCAATCAAACATAAAGTCACTTGGTTTGTCTCCCTTTTTTAAAAAATAAAATAAAAATAGAATAGAATCCTTTGGCAATATAACAAAATTATAACTTCAACTCCAACAATTATTTTTAATTGATTAACACTATTTGCTTTGCCCTCTAAACTGATGTTGGTTTATTTCGGTTGTTTAATATTTTTTTAAAATATTTTTTTATTAAAAAAGATATTAATTTTTTTATATTAGTCCATCAAAATTATTAAAAAATACTAAAAAAAATAATTTGATATTTTTTCAAGGAATACACTTTTAAATGCACCTAAAAACAATATAAAACTAAAAAACAAATAGCCCTCGTAGCAACAAAAGCAATATATATTGTTGCTGGCTAAAAGAAACAAAATTACTAGATTTCAAACTCGCTGGTTATGATAGCAAACAAAGGTTGAGAGTCTACAGATGATAATGGAAAAGAAAGATTCGTTTAATTTCATTGCCGAAACTTGTTGCAGAAAGAGTTTTTGGAATCATTAAAAGATGTACGGAGTGGACCGCTTCAACGGCCCATAGTTATGATGAAAAAAGAGTACTTCTATATTTCTGAGAGAGGAAAGGAGGCTCGTGTACTTGTAGCGGCACTCGTAGCAACAGTAACATTTGCAGCTGCTTTCACCATGCCTGGCGGTTACAAGAACGATAAAGGCACTGCAGTTCTTATTAAAAATGCTGCTTTTGTAGTCTTCGTTATATCAGATGCAATAGCAATGGTTCTCTCAACTTCTGCTCTCTTCTTGCACTTTTTTGGGCACTGCTTCGAAAAGGAGGTCAACTGGAAGAGGATATAAGAGCAAACTTCTCTGATTGGACATCTGCTTTAACCATATGTGCCATCCCAGCATTGATCATCGCATTCATCACAGGAAGTTATGCAGTGCTAGCTCCATCATTTTGGCTTGCAATCACGATTTGTTTCATTGGTGTATCCTTCATCTTCTTTGCGTTCAGGGCATTCAAAGTTGAATTGTACACCCTTTTAAAAACTTGAAAATAAACACTTCACAGCAGACTTTAAAAGAGTCTGATATTGAAGAAGATTATTGATTCTCATTTAGCTCGTGTTATAAACCATCTTCTCGTCATCTTCTTGATGGCATCAGCTGTAACGTTGGTTTTTGTTGGGAAATCTAGGAACAACCGGACACCAATTTACCGGAATACAATTCACAAGTCCCAATTATTTCCCTTTTTGTGCAGTAAAAACAGAATCAAACAATGACCAAATATAATGCAAAAAATCACACAAATCAACACCAAGATTTTTACGTGGAAAACCCGATGCGGGAAAAACCACGGGACCGTAGTCCACCTAAAAAACTTCCACTATCAACAATAATGGGTTCACAACTGTTCTTCCTCAGATTCAACTAAGGGATACAACATAATATCATCAAGAACAACTTATTCTCAGATTACAACAAGATTATAAGAGAATTATTGGAGAAAAACTCACAATACTGACAGCCCCGTTTTCTATCAAAACGGCCAGCTTCCACGCCACCAATCTTCAATCCAACCGTCTAGAATGAATTGAAACGCGTCTAGAAGCTGCTGTCAAAATTTCAGCCCGATCCAACGGTGAACGAGTTAGGAATCGAAGGAAGAGCACGGACTGCTTTGCTGCCTCTTCTTCTCTTTTTCTCTCGGTTTTCTCTTCTCTCTTGTTTTTCTTCTACTGCGTCTACAGTGGCAGCTCCAGCTTTTTAATTAAGAGAGAGCTGGCCAAGTCTCTTGCCAATTAATGTGGCGGTCCCACCATCACATGGTGCGGGACCACACACAACAAATCTCCCCCTCACGCACCATGTGAGGAATTCGCCATACTGGCGATCAATATGTAAACTTCAATTTAGGAGGCTCTGACACGCCTGCTTCCCTTTTACAAAACTCAAACTTCTCTCTCGGTAGAGGTTTGGTCATCATATCTGACACGTTGTCATCGGTATGGATCTTCTCAACAACAAATGACTTCATCTCCATAGCATCTCGAATCCATTGATATCTAACCTCAATGTGCTTTGATCGAGAGTGAAAAGTAGGATGCTTACTGAGATGGATTGCACTTTGACTATCACAGTGCAACACAAAGTTCTCTTGAACTAGGCCAAGTTCATGTAAGAACTTCTTCATCCATAACAACTCTTTGCCCCCTTCAGTAAGAGCAATATATTCAGCTTCTGTAGTGGATAATGCAACACATTTTTGCAACCTTGATTGCCATGAGACTGCTCCCCCTGCAAACTTCATCAAGTATCCTGATGTGGACTTTCTAGAATCAACATCACCAGCCATATCTGCATCTGTGTATCCATCCAACACAGGTTTATTATTACCAAAACATAGGCTGAAACTAGAAGTACCTTTGAGATACCTGAGTATCCATTTCACTGCTGACCAGTGTTCTTTACCAGGATCGGAGAGGAACCGACTAACCACACCAACTGCATGAGCTATATCCGGCCTTGTGCAAACCATGGCATACATCAAGCTACCAACTGCGGATGCATAAGGAACCTTTTTCATCTCATCTCTTTCTTCATCACTTGAAGGACACTGCTTAGAACTTAGTTTAAAGTGGCTTGCAAGTGGAGAACAAACCGGTTTGGAGTTGCTCATGTTGAATCTCTCAAGTACCTTTTGAACATATCTCTCCTGAGATAGCCAAAGTTTCTCCTTCTTCCTGTCACGTGTGATCTTCATGCCAAGAATCTGTTTTGCCGGTCCTAAGTCTTTCATTGCAAAAGACTTGCTTAACTCTTCCTTTAACATCTGAATCTTCTTAGCATCATGGCCAACAATCAACATATCATCCACATACAACAGAGAATAATAAAGTTTCCATCTGGAAACCTTTTCATAAATACACAATGATCAGAAGTGGTCCTGTCATAACCATGATCCACCATGAAAGAATCAAACTTCTTGTACCATTGTCTTGGAGCTTGCTTTAAACCATATAGGCTCTTTTTCAACTTGCAAACTAACTGCTCTTTACCTTTTGCTTCAAACCCTTCAGGCTGCTCCATGTAGATCTCTTCATCTAAATCACCATGGAGAAAGGCAGTTTTCACATCAAGCTGTTCAACTTCAAGATTCAAACTAGCAGCTAAGCCAAGCACAACTCGGATTGAAGACATCTTGACCACTGGTGAAAAGATTTCTTCAAAATCAATACCCTTCTTCTGACCGAAACCTTTCACAACCAATCTTGCCTTGTACCTTGGTTGTGAGCAATGTTCATCAATTTTCAACCTGAACACCCATTTGTTCTTGAGTGCTCTCTTACCTTTAGGAAGCTTCACTAACTCAAAAGTATGGTTTTCATGCAAGGATTTCATCTCTTCTTGCATTGCTTTCAACCACTCACTTTTCTTCTCATGTGACATAGCTTCATCAAAGCATTCTGGCTCTCCCCCATCAGTAACCAGCACATACTCATGAGGAGAGTATTTGGTGGAAGGTTGGCGAGGTCTAGTTGACCTCCTCAATTGTGGCTCATCTGGAGCTTCCTGCATAACCTGTTCAGGAATAACATCAATCATCATTAGCTGATTCAGGATCACCAACTAATGGCTCATTAAGAAAACCACCATTATCATCATTTTGCAAATCTCCCCCGTGATTAGCAGGCATCAAAGGTAACTGTGGAGTAGGTATTGGATTTGAATTAGATGGATAAAAGTAGTACTCTGTTTTCTCCTTCTGTTCAAAGTCTTCAATGGTTTGATCTTCAAAGAAGATAACATCTCTGCTTCTCACAATTTTCTTCTCCTTTGGATCCCATAACCTATAGCCAAACTCATCATCTTCAGAGCCCAAGAAAATACACTGTTTTGTCTTGCTGTCAAGCTTAGACCTTTCATCCCTTGGAACATGTACGAATGCTCTGCATCCAAACACTCTCAAGTGTGCATAAGAGACATCCTTTCCTTTCCAAACTCTATTGGAACATCAAAATCAAGAGGAACTGATGGAGAAAGGTTGATCATGGCAACTGCAGTCTTCATTGCCTCACCCCAAAAGGACTTAGGCAGCTTTGCATGAGAGAGCATACATCTAATTCTTTCAACAATGGTTCTGTTCATTCTCTCAGCCACTCCATTCTGCTGTGGAGTCTTAGGAACTGTCTTCTCCAACTTGATACCATGTTCCCTGCAATACTTCTCAAAAGGACCTGTATTCACCACCATTGTCAGCTCGAATACATTTCAGCTTTCTACCAGTTTCTCTTTCAACTCTGGCATGGAAATCCTTAAAGACATCAAGCACCTGATCTTTGGATTTCAAACAAGTGGCCCAAATTTTCCTGGAGTGATCATCAATAAAACTAACAAAGTACAATGCACCTCCAAGAGACTTATCAATCATAGAGCAAACATCAGTATGAACTAAATCAAGAACATGTGATCTTCTATGTGAAGGTGATCTTTGAAATGCTACTCTATGTTGTTTACCAACTAAACAATGAGTACATGTGTTCAAGTTCATACCTTTTAATGGAAGGTAGTTTTTCTTGGCAAGGATGCCAAGGCCTTTCTCACTCAAATGTCCAAGCCGTTTATGCCATAAATCAGTAGAGCAATCTTCAATTGCATTCACCTCCCCTTTGATCACCTTGGCTTGTGACATGTAGAGACCCATCTTTTTCCCTTTAGCAACAATTAGGGAATTTCTGGAGAGTTTCCATTTACCATCTCCAAAGAAATTGTAATAGCCTTCTTCATCAAGAGTACCTGTAGAGATCAAATGTAGGCGCATATCAGGCACATGCCTAACATCTTTGAGTAGCAACTTGCACCCAGTATTGGTTTCCAACCAAATGTCTCCAATGCCCACAACACTAGCCATCCCTTGATTTCCCATCCTAACTTGACCAAAGTCACCAGCAGTGTAGGATGTGTAAAAATCACGTCGAGGTGTTACATGGTAGGAAGCTGCTGAATCTGCAACCCAGGTGGTATCCTGACATGCAAGATTAACACAACCATCATCACAAACAATGGCAACATCACCATCAAATACAACTGCAGCTGTACCATTCTCTTCATTTTTGTCTTCATCTTTGCCCTTTTTATCTCTTTTGTACTTTCTGCAATCTTTTTGCATATGCTTAGGCTTGTCACAATAATAACACTTGAAACCCTTCCTTGACTGAGATCTTCCTCTTGGCTTCCATTTGCCTTTTCTGAATTCATGGATGGATGCAATGGAATAAGCTATTGAAACTATTTTGTATCTATAAATTAAATGGCTCAGAGTTACAACAGCTCTATCAATCAAGAATTTTCAGTAGCAGAACTGGCATTAAAGCTGTATATTAATCATCATTGCCAAAAATTTATGGAAAAAAGCATAACTTCAATCACAGAGCAAACAGAACCCAAGATCGATCAATAAAACAAAAACTTGATGAATCCAATCAAAACTTGATTTATCTCTTTGCTTCTTTGATTTCTCTCAGAATAGCGATAAATCCAATCTAATAATCGCCAACAAATTCAATAACATAAAACAATCAAAACTTGATGAATATGGAGGGATTTTTTTGAGGCAAAACCATTGACACAAAGGGCATAAGCCCCACGTGAACACCACCAAAAAAGACTCAATCCTTGCCCCAGTGACTAGCTTAATTTCCACCATAGTTCTAAAAAAAAACAAGCTAGGGGTACAGAGAAGCAGCAAAAAAACACATACCCAGATGAAAAAAATGAGAAATTTTTAAAATATAAGAGATGTAGTCGTTGATTTGACACAGATAAGCCATGGAAAAAGGTACAAGAGGCTAAACTGCAACACTGAATGACATGATTTTTTAGCACCAGCATTAGAGCTTTCTACTTCAGTGAATGGTAACAAGTGATGCCTAGGAGGCATCATTCATAGAGAATTTTGTTAAAAGAAAAGGTTTTGAAAGGATTTGCGAGTTTTTGGAGGCGTGGAGCCGGCTAATGGAGAGAAACAGAATTGTCAATAAGTTATATAGGGGCTGTAAAGAGCTATAAAACCCTAGTTTTGTTACCTGAGGAGGTATTTTGTGTTTTTTGGGTTACGAGGCTGCGCTTGTTTTTCACATGTTTTTGTATTTACAATAAAACAAATATAATAAGATATTATATTTGATAGTATGATTCCATTAAAAAATTAAATTTGAAAAAAGTTTGTGTATAGTTTTTACATGTTTTTTAATTTAGTTTTGTAAAATTTTGTTTATTTTTACATCTCAAGAGCTTTTAAAAAAATTATATTTTATTTTATTTTTTTACTTTAAATTGATATATTTTATGGTATTTTTAAATCATTTTAATATTTTATAATTTGTTTCGGGAATTCAAGGTATTGATATTTGGAGTTTATTTTTTATTTTTCATCTTTAATTACTGGATAATTTTCACGAACATAAATTTCAATTTTTTGGTCTAAAAAATCAATAACAAAATAATCCTTCTTTTTCATTCTTCCAAAAATAGGTTTATTAGGTTTAGGGCTGGATTTGGGGCATTCATTTCAAAACCAAAATATCATGAAAAATAAAATAAATTATTATATATTTTATCTATGTTGAAAAATATTTTAGCTCTTTTTTTTAATTTTTTGATATAATTATTTTGGTTTTAGTGGTTATTGTTAAGATTTCTCTTGGGTATTAAAGGTAAAATAATTTTTGGACTAGATTTTATATATTATAACTAAATTTATTTTCAATTAGATTTTAAATAAATCATTTATATCGAAACCGATGTATACGTAAAAAAAATAATATAAAGAATCATTGATATTTTTAATTTTTTTATATAGTTTATTGCCTCTGTTTCTTTAAATAATTTGTTTTTATTATTGTTGACACCTTTCTTTTCTTATTTTACTATTGTTATTTCGGCTACAGTTACTAACAATAACATTAAGAATTAAGGTAAAATCACGTGCTTGCACTGTTCATGTAAATAACAAGCAGGCTCTTTTTTTTTTCTTTTGTTTTTTAATTTAAATTTCACTCAATAATACCTTTTGAATTATTTTTTATAATTTATTTTGGTTTGTTTTTTATAAGATTATTATATTTACAAACAAATAAATTGTTATTTAATTGGTTCTTAATTTTATAACCATTTAATTTTATTATCATAAAATTACGTAAAATTTAGTTTAAAAAAAACAAAATTATTAAATTTAATGAAATTTATAACTCGGGTTGCGAATTTAGTGGGTTAAGCCGCAACGCTTAAAATATTGTTGTCTCAATATTAAAAAAAATATCAATTGAATTTTTTTTAAAGCCAATCCATATTTTTACCGGTTATTTCATAGTCTTTGGATTCATCAAGTAGATTAGGTTATATTGAGACGAAAAAAAAGTATAAATAACAAAGTTATTATACCTTGAGGAGTCCATAACTTGGATAGCGAGTTTTAAGGGTTAAACTAAAAAGCTCGGGTCGGTTTAATATTATCATTTTAATATTTAAAAAATAAAAATTATTTTGAATATTTTTTAAAGTTAAATTATATTTTTACTGGTTATCTGAGTTATTTTTGAAGTCCACAACTTTTAACTAAATTATGACTTGATCCATCCTTTATAGAAGTACATAGACATCTTAGGATTCCTCCTAAGTTTAGTAAAAAAAAAAAATCAAATTAAGAATAAATTGTATTCCATTGTCCGCAGGAGTATAAATTACGAACGACTAAATAAAAAAAATCTCATTTTTCTTGTTTTATTTTATATCCTTGGTTTTAAAATACTTTCAAATCCAATTCAAGGAACAAAAGAAAATAAATGAAAAGATACATTCATCTAGGTGCTTGCAACAACTTGTCCGAATAAATTAATGAAATAAAAATTCTTCATAAAGAAAGAGAAAATTAAATGTCTTCTCAAACTAAATGTTTACTTATAAATGTAAAGTAAATAAAACAATAAATCAATAATTGAATAAAGGGTTATTACATAATATTTGTCCAGCTTGATTGTCATTCCAAGTAAAGTCTGCTTTAGATGCCACCTTGTTTGGTTTACCTCCTTTATATCATCAGCACTCTAGGGTGCTTGATCTAACTTTAAAAGTTATTCCTTTGGACTTAATTTCGTCATATGTATTCTATTTCTTATCGTAACTTAATTTTTAAATAAATAATAAAAATATATATATAATTGAAAATGAGGGTAAAACAATACAAATTCAAAGTTCAGGGATGAAGTTATCAAATTTGAGAGTTAATTGGTCAGAAATTAAAGAATTAATAAGTTTGAGAATTTAATTAAAATTTTAATTAGTTTAATTAATGAAATCAAGAGTTTAATTAAAGAATAAATAAGTTTGCAGACTTAATTAAACTTTGATTTAATAAATTAAATAAATTCAGGGATTTAATTAAAATTAATCCAAGGGGCAAAATTAAAATTTGTTGATTAAGGGACCCGATTGATACATTTCAAAACATCAGGGACCAAACTACAATTTGTCATTTTCCATGCCAAATGACGCCGTTTTGGATCTTACTGTTCATCATCTGTTTGCCGAAGACTAGTTCAACAGGGCAAATCCAGCAATCACGGCCACTATACCCACGATGCCGCCCACGATCTCTCGCCTCCATGATGCCCGCCATTGCTGGAGGCAGGGACACAAGACCTTCTCTGGCTTTGTAGTGACCAGGATAGAACTAGCCCTAAAAAATAAATAAAAAAATAAAAAAAATGTGTGTATGCATAAATAAATAAAATATTGATTTAAATTTATTTTTATTTTATTGTATTTTATTTTATTTAGATACATAAAAAATATGTGTATGTTTATGCGTAAAAGTAAATTTATTTTATTGGTTTATTCATTGACACCATAGTCAGGAATAAAAAAAAAATTATTTAAATTTATTTTGTTTTTATAACTATTTATTGACACCAATGTCAAGTTGGAAGTATCTATAGTTGAATATTCACTAGCGTCAAAGTCAAAAATATTACACACAAACCATCATAGCATAAACCAACAAAATATTAGCAATTTATGATGAAATTAGAAATGTAGTCTGCCTCAGGCAGGACGCTTAAGGGTAATAATATCTTTTTTTTTGCGTAACTAGTCTCGTACCATAGAATCTCTGTTGACCAGTTAGGGTTTCTAGTAACCATAATACTAGGTGGTGACTCCTTAAACAAAATCATTCCCCATCAAAGAATAGGAAGCCGAAATCTATTTTTTTTCATGAAAATTTTTAAGACCGCCGCGATGTCCAGATACGACATTGCTAATCATAAATTAAGTCAATCTGGAATGCCAACTTTGTCTTATGTTGTTGTATTATTGGCAAAAATCATATTTGAATGGTTTGCAATTTAACCTAATAACAATCTATCTTGAAGAACCAAAGTTATATACAATGATTATTCACAGTTTATGTCTATAAAGAGATATGAATGAGTAGTATAAAATTACAACGAAGTTGATTAATCATTCGAAGAATTTATACGTGCCATCAAGAACTTAGTATGAAATTACTCAACCACTCAAAAGATAGCAAGAATGTTGATTTTTTTTTATATTAAAATATTCTTTCTCCCATAAAAAAAAAGTCTTTACAAAAGGTTTATATATTAGAAGAATTATAAGTTTAATAGGATATTCATAATGAATATGGATAAATCTAATAAATATTAATAATAATTCAATGAATCTAAATTTAAATAAAAGGACCTAATATATCTAAAAGACATAATATTAACTAAAATAAACCTTGAGTGTTTGCATCCCCTTACAGTTTTCTAGATTCAATTCTTTAATTGTAGGGTAATTCAATGTCAAATTCCAGGGAGGCTCTAACATGAACCCTTTCAATTTCAAAACTGTAATACTTTGGCTGGATAATACTTTCTTTGGCAAATTATAATGTGCCTTGAATTTGAATTTCTCTTTTCGAAAAATATTTAGCTCTAATCCCTCCACCTTATTCTGTATTGCATAAAATTCGGATTTTTCTTTTCCAACAATATCAAGCTCCAACTCCTTCACCTTATTTTCTATTGCATAACTAATTGCACTATTAATATCATTATTTGTATCCTCACAACTAACCTCTAAACTAAAAGAAAACAACATAAGGTTTTATTATGGATCAACGTCAACTAGTTTAACTTTCTCGGGACAATTTCAATTGTTAATTTTGTTCTGGTTGACATTTTATTTTGTCAATTAAAACAGTATGTTTTGGTTTCAGTGTACTATTTTGACGTATATATCCATTGATATAATGAAAAAATGGGCTTAGAAACATTTTAATATTTACCATCTTCTCATGTTCAATGCATGTGTTTCAAGAAGTGATATTAAGCTTTAAGATTAGGCATTGATACCAAATCACTTCTTAAGAAAACCCATGATGAATTTAGAAAAATAATTAGAAAGGCCCAATAGGTATATTGTCATGAAATTTAAAATATAGAAATGACTTATCTTAGATAATGTTTTAGGGTGATGTATTTTTTTTTTAATATAATCATCATCTTATCTAAATTAGATGGTAACTTCTTATCTATTTTTACAATTCTAATTTTTACCACAATGTTAGGTGCAAAAAAACAATGACTTCATTGGGGATGATTTTGACCATTATCGCTAAGCTTCATGTATTTAATTTTATGATGAATGTATCTTTCCTAATTAATTTTGTTTACTTTATTTTTGCCTGGTTTTGTTCTTTTTATTCTTTTATATTTCCTTATTCTTTTATGCATGTTTTTTTTTAATTAGATATGGACTTATATATGTACACACACTACATAAACTTTTATTTGCACACACATTGCTGAACGCTAGGATTGAGGAATTAGCAATGTCTCGATAGTTATTGACTTGAACAACAATTGTAAAACCACTAAATTCTCATGAAAAGTCTACTTTGTGGAGACAAATGAGTCAATAGAGCTTTGCCTTGATCCATTATTTTCTACAATGTAGGCCTTAGTTCAGCCTATTAAAGCCCATTAATTGAACAACGGGATCCTTCTGAAACCAATTAGATATTAAATTTATATTCATGTAATGACTAGAATCTTTTAATAGATTGTCTTCTTGTATTATCACAATGAGAAGTCTTATAAAGATAAACTTTCATGAGAAAATGGATGACAAGATAGTAACAATTCACAAATATACCACACAAAAATTCTAACATGAGTTTGAAACCTTGCAGCAAATTAAGGGGACTTTTTTACTAAAAAAAACTTGATACCGAGCTCCCGGACTTGAAAAATATAACTTGTCTTGTCAATAGAACTCACAGACTCCAATATTGGAAGAAGTTGAGTAATTGAGAACAACATATTTTAAATGAGAGGTATGAGAATTTGATTGCAATGTTGAATATATTTTTGCAAAAAATAGCTATAAAGGTGCTCGTACATTTTTAGGACCCCTTTTTATAGATTTTTTTTTGTTTTTTTGTTTTGTTTTGTGGAGAAATGGACATCATACCAACTATTGAAGAATATGGCAAATGCCCAAATCTACACGCGCGCGCGCATATATATTATAAAATTTATTTTCACAATTGGTAAGATGGGAATATTGCATGACATCTTGTAAAAGCTTATAAATGCTAGAAACATGACAAGCAAAGTGGGAGATACTGCAGGTGTTAAGGGCTGGCCTTGAAAAACCTGGGAAAATATGCTTAACCAGAAAATAAAAGACCCAAGTAGTTGTTTTAACAGAATCAGGATATTGGCTCTGGTATCTTTGGGCTAATATTATTTCTCTTTGTTGGTGGTCTGATTAGTTTAGAGGCGGCAAATGTGCTTCTAGAAATGGAAAGAAATTAGGTCAATTCAATAGTCACGGTGATAATAGAAACTATTTTTTCACTTAATCACTGTCGAAGAACGAATAAAGGTGAGATGTTGTGTTCACTTGCTATACATGTAGATAGTCAACCATATGATAACTGGCAAAACAGTTTTATGGTAAGTTTGGTGGGTTGATCAAAAGCCATTAAAGGAGTTTGTGGAAAAAAATAGCAACCTATAATGAGGAAAAATTTATGATTGAGTTGTTTTATAAGTTTACCAACAGTAGTTGGACAACAATTTTGATGGGAATTAAACGTCCATGGGTCCTCTAATAGGTATCGCTGGTATATTAATTAGTACTTATGCACCCTCCATGATGGCGAGACAATTTAAGTATATGCAATGTATCCCAATAACAATGATGTGAATAGCTTAATGCATGTCCTTGAACCAAATCAGTTTCTTATAAATCTCATTTCCTTAAATACACAAAAAAATAAAAAAATAAAAACTATTTTGGTCGTTGAGCTCCCATTGTTGCTCCTAATGGTTATGAAGATTGTGTTCTCCCATGAATTCTCCACTTTCTATGGTAAAGTGTAAGAGTTAGGCTTAAAGCCACGACTTGAGGTATACTTGTATGGTAACACGATAACAATGACTTGAATAGCTGAACGCGTACTGTTGGACCAAATTAGTTTCTTACGAATCTCATTTCCTCATTAAGTATTGAGAATCCAAAAAAGAAAAAACTAATTTGATCCAATGTTATGTGTTGGGTTGTCCAAGTTATTGTTAAGATAAGATCATGCAATTAAATCTCATGCTGAATGGAAGTTGTTAAATGTTAACAAGAGACTCATAACAGTTGAATTTCATATGTGAGTAAGGAGTTTTATAGCAAATTTTGATATGATTATATAAATGATGAATTTATATTTCAATAGCCTGGATTTATGATTTAAAGAAAGCATCCATCAACGTGTATAAATCCTTACGTGCATCTCATGTGAAGACAAAGGTGATCTCAAGTGCAGATTCTCCCTAATACATATATACGACGTACAGCTTCTTAAAGACAATCAGACCAGAGATGAGTTTTGTTGGTTGTAATATTGGATTTTGGAACCGAACTATGTAGAGATGGCCAAAGACTGGCTTCCTGAGAAGTTTGAAACGGAAATGGGGCTGATGAAGTTCTTGATGAAGAATATACCTATTTCTTGGAGGAAATAATCATGTACATCAACACTAGGGAGAATTTTGAAGAGAAAAAAAAAGAATAAATATTTATATCTTCGAAAACATGTTCAAGTGCCCTTCTGCCGCACAGAATTCTGATCCTCATGACGCCAGAATCGTTTCTGTTTATGAATTAGTTTTGGCTTTTTTTTTTTGGTTGCAAAGTTTTCGATGAAAACTGAAATACATGATTTCTGATTGTATATATGGTTTCCGTATATTTAGACAAATATCAGAAGGCTAATTATTTTGTGATACTAATTTCTTTATTTTCATTTTTTTTTTGTAATTAGGTTTTGTGTTTTCGATTCATAAATGTTTTTCTACAACTTCGATGTGCTTGTATTACCATGCATGGTTTTTTAAGAAAAACAGGGAAAACTAAAATAAAAATATATATTAACTTGTAAATTTTCACTACATATATTCTTGTTAGTACTCACAAAATTAAATAGATTCAATTAGAGGAAATTCGAGCATATAATTTATATTGTTTTTTTTAACTAATTACTGGTATAACAATCAAACACTAATTCGAATTAAAATAAAATAAAATCAGAGACATTACTTCTTCATGAGAGAATGAAAAGAACAGGATCCGATGGAATCGCTATGTATCATGTGAAGTTTACAATTTCCACCACCGGTTCCAACGGTCAAGTGACATGAGTTAAGCATACTCTTTTAAGCATATTAATTGTAAACTTGCTTTGCACTTCTATATTATGTAATTATTTATTTTTGTAATATTTATTAATACCAGGCTGCAAAGTCAATGCTCAGGGAGGAGAATGATTAACTACGTGCACGCCCTTGCATTATGAATTTGTCTAAGACGACGTCCTCTTTAACATGATAGAGTGTAATTTTCTTTCTTTGGTCTTTCCTTCAAGATCTAACATCCCATTTGCAAAATAATTATATCAAAAGAAAGTCGGTCCAATATTAAACTATATAATAAGTTACAAGTCCAATCATTCCCATTATTTTATCAAATTACATGTTCTATTTATAGAGAGCATATAGCACCTTGTTTGACATATTCATACTATCATACACTTCAACTCAATCGTTCTTCTCCACAATCAAATTCAGGCTTCAGCAACAGAAGTTATAATGGCGGTAAGCATGTATACATATAGTGGATGAAATTAACCGAAGGTTAATTAATAAGAGTCTTCTATTAATTACTATTTTCTCGTATCATATTACAACTGAAAGGAAAGAATGGCACAATTGTATTGAAAATTTTCGTTGTAATTTACTCAGTCGATCATAGAAATGAGAGTGCATATGGATTGTGCTGGATGCGAGAGCAAGGTGAAAAATGCTCTGGAAAAAGTCAAAGGTAAGAAATCACCTCCAATAAAAACTTTATGCATGCGACAATTTTCATCTTAATCATCCCTTTTTTTCTCATAAATTATTTTCACTGTTCCTCTCTTTTTAAGGTTTTCTTTGGCCATATTTTCTTGGACTATAATTTGTATTTGAACTTATACACACACAGGCGTAGATGACATAGATATAGATATGGGGTTGCAAAAGGTGACAGTCACAGGATGGGCTGACCAAAAGAAGGTTCTAAAGACAGTTCGTAAGACAGGGAGAAGGGCTGAGCTCTGGCAATTACCTTACAATCCACATCATCATAGCTATTCTGACCATTACTACAACCAACACCAAGTTAACGGTCCACTTACTTACCATGCTCCTCAGCCTTCCTCTTCTTACAATTACTACAAACATGGATATGATAGCAACGATCATGGTTATTACCATCATCCTGTGCATTCCTCCATCTTTAACCACCAGACAGGAGCAGTTTTCAGTGATGAAAACCCTCATGGTTGTTCTATAATGTGAACAATGTAGTATATATTATTCTTACTATATAGTATATATGTACTTATACTGCTTTGTTTTTCATGCACTAATTTCCTTTTAACTTTATGTTTTGTTAAACCTTGTTCTCATGAAGCTATAAAATATAGATAAGAAATACCTTTTTTTCCTTATCACTTTGCACTTTATAAATTGTTTTATTCTGATTTGTGCCCTAGACATGGTATTGTTTGTTGAGAAAACCGTGCTCCATTGATCTTTTGTTTTTACTAAACTAAATCGCCACTGATTGCAATTAAAATTCTCATCTACATTAATTTCATTCGGATAGGATTAGGATGTACTCCTCCACATACTCTAATAAATCTTCTCCAAAGAAGAGATGCCTTGGAATGTTTTAGGAAGGGGATAATATTCTCGTATTCGCACCCAACTTATTCGTTATTACCCTTTCTCAGTTGTGTCCCTAACCTACATATTTAAGCAATTGGGTCCAAAAAGTATCTAGGAATTATCAATCTGATCCTTTCATCTTCAAATATGCTTTGAAGTTATCTTTAGGTGTGGACTCAGATGAGAAAATTCTTAAGCAATTTTTTTATGGACAAATCTAATTGAGAATTCCTGGGACCAGTTGATTGAAAATTATAACTAGGTTGGGGACCAAATTTGGAAAACAATTAGAGATAGGGGACTAATATTATGTTACCCAAAAACCTCATAAAAATTAGGGATGTACGGCATCACTCAACAGATATCAGGAATCCTCCTGTCTAATTGAGATTAAGATGGCTTTTAACCCAGTTTGACTACTATCCAACCTAGTATGGATATAACTTCTCGCTTTTATTTTTTAGCATACAAATGAGTGTGTGGTTTTGCCCAATTAATACCCAAATGGATTTTTTATATTTCCTAAATATTCTAAGAATTTTTGTGACTTATAGTTTTTAATTTTTTATTTCCTTAATATTATGAAAAAAAAATGTTTTTTAAAAATTAATTTTCAAAATTCTTTAAGCTTTTCAAATATTTTTCTTAAATAAGAAGTTTCCATAACCCATTTTTTTGTTTATTCCTCAAATTCATTTCATGCACTGTTAAAAAAAAAATTATATAATGTTATTTTGAACAACACTATGTATCTTCTTCTTCCGTACAAATGTAGAGACAGGGAAGAAAAAGGATTTTGAATGTTTTTTTCCTCCTCTCTCTCTTCCTCCAAACCTGACAAAACCTTACTCATATGCCCATGCCACCATAATGAGAAAGAAAGATAACCCATACCTCGATCACCATGCCCTGTACTTGGACAAGGTATGGTGACCCTCTCCCCTGGCCTCCTATAAATACAGGGGGAGATTTGAGAGAAAGGGCGGAGAAAAATTGTTCTGGGAGAATAGTATAGAGAGAAGGAAATAGAAAGACAGTTTGAGAAAGGGTTGGGGAATTGTTTGTGGGAAACAAGGAGGAACGGAGGGGAGAAGCAGAAGAGAGAGAAAAAAGAGCCACCGCAGGGACCACCTGCATTCTGTTGGGCGGAATCCGGGACCGGTGATGTACTGATCTTTACTTATAAGAGGGGTAAGCACACTGAGACAATATTTAACGTGGTTTGGCAAATTGCCTACATCCACGGGAAAGATCAATATTATTAGAGATAGAGAAAGAATACAACACATGGAGGAGGATCACATCCACTCAACTCCCATCTCTCATTGCTGTATAGGGCAGCAGCTGCATAAGGCAGCAGGGCTGCTGGTGGCAGCCCTTCTCTTTCTTTCTCTCTTCTTCTCTCTTTTGTAGCTCTCCTACAAGACTCTCTCTCTCATTTTGTGATGCACTCTTGGTGTCTATTTATAGGCTTCAATGACAGCTTCTTTGTCAACAATGGTGGCTGCCAAACTTACCAAACTTTGACATTAGACAATGGTTGTTGGCTGCCACCAACAACCCACCATTGTAGCCTCCTTCTTTGACAATGTCAACATAATTGGCAATATTCCAACAATCACCCCCTTTGCCATTTATGTGGGCAATTGTCATCTTGCTTCTTCAGCACAAGCTTTCTGGAGCGTTCTGAACTGGGCTCTTTTCATGGCCCTCACACCTTCTCTAAGGTGTCTTCGTTTGTCATTATGCGACGGTATGAATTGGGGCTCCTATCATGGCCCGCACACCTTCTCCTGAGATGTCTTTGCCTTTCATAGGCAGTCGCATCCTCTTTCAGCTGGGATGTTTCAGTGGCTCCAAGATTCTCTACTACCATGTGGACTTGGGAGAGATTATTGTCACTGATTACATAGAAAGAGAAAGTTGCGGTATACTCCTCGCAATCCTCCACCTTGATTTCTATGTTTGGAGCTTCTACGCCTTTCTGCTTGACAGCTCCACCTACACCAATTCTCTTTAGTATCTTCGCCTTTCATCATAGGTGGTCGCCTTTTATCACAGGCGTTCACACCCCCTCAATTAGGTGCTTCTGCAACACCTCATCTTTCCATCCTTGCATGCATTGGAAAGGTCTTTGCGTGTTGTCTTCATCAAGAGCACAAGAGACTTCCTGTTCTACACAGTCTCTGCTCTAAGCTTCATCTGGGAACTCTTATTCTCCTTGCACCTGTTGTCTCTTTATAGTACCTCGTTGGATCCTTCGGGTACTCCTGCACAATCTCCGTGTGCCCTCGTGCAATATCTGTTCTCCAGATTTCTCCCTATTCCTTGCTTATGTTTGACAACAGCTCATCCCGTCACAACACCTATCCAAGTCAAAATAGGGTGCCAATCTTCATCCCCTTGCTGTATTTCTCTTCCATTATCAGGGTCTTCATCAATTCTCCCCTCGAGAAATCACAGTCACCGAATCTACCTTCTTTGGAGAAATCACCACTCCATCAGATCCTTGATCATACGGAACCCAACTGTTCCCCTTGTGCCGTTATCCTACTAGTCTTCTTCAGTTTCATTACACACTGTTACATATACGAAAATAGTACTGTATGGATAATCCTTCCACTAAGCAAGTTCCCAAGAAAGATTGGAGGGGTCACACTGGTCCCGCTTAAAACCCAATCTCCTAGACAGAACTTCTTAGGCCATATCTATCCATCGTACTGTCTCTCCGTATATACAACCATTTGCTAACTTTGTTGCGGCTTTCCTTTACAAGTGATATGGAATATCCTGGTTTTATACATGATTTCTCAACATCTGGCGAGACTACCATGCTTAGATTCGCCAAGATTGGTCTTCGTCAATTTGCACTCTACACCTCTAATTGTCCACATAATCGAGTGTCCAGAGTGTCCCAATTTTGCCCTCTATCAAGGCAATTAAATTGTTCACTTAATAGTTCGGCACATGTAATTGGGTAAAACATGTGCACCTTCTTCTTCTTCATCTCCACCGACCACCATGATGACCTTCAGATGCCTCCTGATCGGGCAATCTCTCTTTAATAATTCACCACTGCCATTTTTGGTCTCAAATCTCAACGCTCGGACCATACCATTGCATCCGGAATGATCAAATTAGCTGGAAACATGTATTGAATCGTTCAAATCGCACTTCAGACGGCTAAGATTTGATCAAAACAATTCTAGCCTGATCAACGGCTCAGATTCAATCTCAGATCCGGTTGCACGTAGGATCAGCTACACTGGATCCTATCCCTCGGCTCGCGGCTCGGCTCGGATCAGCTCCACTCGGCTCGGCTTGCGGCCGATGACATGGCAAGTGGGTCCCCCTATGCTGACATGTCAGTTGACTGGTCAATGCATGCTGATGTCATCATTACATCAGGCTGATGCCATCCTTTGCATGCTACTGTTCAAACTGTTCATGGGTCAGGGCAACTCATCCGGGTGAAGAAGACGTGTGGGACGCGTTTGGGCTCATGGGCAGACGCCTTGCCGGAGAGTGATGGAGAGTGCGGCAATGTCCGACGTCCGATTTTGACGCCGTTTTCACTAGTGGCTTCGTATCGTCCTCCTCTACACAGTGGGATGGTCAAAACACCATTTTGACAACTTTCATTTTTGAGCAAAGATCAAACACCACTTTAAACCAAAAGCTCTGATACCAATTATTGGGCGGAATCCGGGACCGGTGATGTACTGATCTTTGCTCATAGGAGGGGTAAGCACACTGAGACAATATTTAACGTGGTTCGGCAAATTGCCTACATCCACGGGAGAGATCAATATTATTAGAGATAGAGAAAGAATACAACACATGGAGGAGGATCACATCCACTCAACTCCCATCTCTCATTGCTGCATAGGGCAGCAGCTGCATAAGGCAGCCCTTCTATTTCTTTCTCTCTTCTTCTCTCTTTTGTAGCTCTCCTACAAGACTCTCTCTCTCATTTTGTGATGCACTC
This sequence comes from Populus tremula, assembly GCA_964019445.1. Classification (NCBI taxonomy): domain Eukaryota; kingdom Viridiplantae; phylum Streptophyta; class Magnoliopsida; order Malpighiales; family Salicaceae; genus Populus; species Populus tremula. The sequence continues at coordinate 1,098,734 of CAXHTJ010000011.1, forward strand.
TTGGTGTCTATTTATAGGCTTCAATGACAGCTTCTTTGTCAACAATGGTGGCTGCCAAACTTACCAAACTTTGACATTAGACAATGGTTGTTGGCTGCCACCAACAACCCACCATTGTAGCCTCCTTCTTTGATAATGTCAACATAATTGGCAATAATCCAACACATTCCACCACCAACATTGCTGCCACAATGTTGCCACTAAGAACGACTTCACTGGAAACAGAGTTAGCAAAAAAGACAGAAGAGAAGAACGACCAGCAAGAAAAATAGAGGTTGGGGCCTCTACACAGGGAAGAAGAAGAAAATTGCAGCAACTGTCACCTATCGTCGTCCTGCCTCTAGTGACACTGCCTTTGCCTCCGCTAAAGAATAAAAGGAGAAGAACAAGATAAAATAGAGACAAAGAGGAGACTGAAAGAAGAACAAAAGAAAATAGAAGAAAATAAAGGATAAGAATAGAAGGAAAATACGCAGAGAAGAAGAAGAATCGGCCACCAACCAAGCAACTCTCCGGTCAGTAACCACCAGTAGCACCGCCACAAAGCCACCGCAGGTCCGCCCCTCTTCCTTCTTCCTCATTCTCCTCTTTATCTTTGTTAGTTTCCTTCACTATTCACTGAGTGAATTAATTCATTCTTCATTGTTAACATGAACAATGAAGAGTAATTCACTGTTCATTGAGCTGGACAAGTACGACCCAACCCAATCCAAATTTTTTATTATAAAAATCTCTTTTAATTTTATTTTTATTTCTATCTATTTTGATTATTATCAATTTATATTTTTATACCATAAAGATAAAAATCCGATATTAAAATAGCTGATTTTCATCGAAACATCGCAAAAATTTATAAACAACAAAAAAATATCTTGTTTTTATGCATATGGCGAAGTCTTTAAAAAACAATCATATTGTTTTTTCATATATCAAAAATTTAAAAATAAGTTTTAGCATGCATTTCGACATTAATAACCAGTTTATTAAGGTCATGAGAACTAGGTGAATATTTCAAAAATTCTAAAAAAATCAATTTGTTTTCTTTTAATAGTAAGGATTACGAGCTCATACGTAAAACGAATCCCCGATATTAAAAAGATAGTTCTTTTTATTGATGTTAGAATGATTATGTTTCACCTAATAAGATAATAATCTCCTTACTGAAAATTATCTTTTTTAAACTATAGACGAACCAACAATTAGACCTTAGCATATATCTCCTTACTAATACATTTCTTTTACGCAACTAGTCCCTGTGTCCAATCTCTAAGATAAGTTAGGGTTTATAAGGACCAAAATACTAGGTGACAACTTTTATTCTCTCTTTCCACTGATAAAAGATAAGAATTTATTGTCTTTTTCAATTTCCCAATTACCTAGACAAACCTATGAGAGTGGAAGACCCGTCACAACGTCGCACACGTGCAACAATTTCATTCGGTCATTGAATCTTTGTAAGGGAATGATAATGGGTATTCACGGGTTAGGTTTTTGTATTATCTATACTTGAATTCAAACCCAAAACATTAGCAATATCTGACTCAAAACTTGACGAGTGTAAATTTTGAATACCAAAATCTAATGCAATTAATAAGGTTTTAGTTATCGATTCAGATAGTTATATATTACCTAAATGATACAGTTAGGTTTGTGGAAATTAAAAATTTTGATCATCTACATGAGGATTTGTCACATACACACTATTTGAATGACTTAACATATACTTTTATAAACTAGTACTGAGATAAGACTGAGTTTAAAAGGATGTGTGATTATGCTATATTAGAGTAGTGGCTTTAAATGAAGATAACAAATTGACGGTTGGTTGAGATCAAATTTTTATAAGAGATTCTAAAAGTTTTTTTTTTTTAGGAAATTGCTCTGTCATTTATTAGACTGCTAGATCTTTTAAAATTAGGCCTAAAAAGGCCTAATTTGAACAGAAAAGCTGGAATTTATGCAGTGACAGTGATAGAAAAGCAAGCAATTATGCACAATTATCCTATTTGCAGTCAGTGCATCTAATTCCGAGTTGTTTTTATTTTTTTTATTTTTTTTTATTCTTAATCAATTATTCATTTTTTTTTCCAATTTCATTCTCTTCACATAATTTTAACAGGGTTTGGTTTGCTTGTGGTACTGTATTCATGATATAAGAAAAATACCATGGCATTAAATTGATCATTAATTTTATAAAACTTAATTTAATTTTATCAATTCAAAAAAATATATACAGTGCCGACCAAGTTTCACACAAACAAAAAATCCTTTTTTTCTTTTTTATTGTTTATGAAGAATGGAAAATTATAGTTTATTCCCAAAGTTTTTTTTTTCAGTTTTAGTCCCTATATATGTTTTCTAAGGTTTCATGTTAGGATTTCAATAGTTATTATAATTTGAAAGGAAAGAGAAAGTTACAAAAAATATATATATAAAATATTTGACCATCCATATTTTGACAGTAAAAAAAACTGATTTTATTAGTAACATAACACGCATAGTAGCTGTATAGCGTCTGTTTATAAGTGCTAATAACAATAATGATTATTTACAACTATCATTTCTATTAATGGTTATAAAATATTAAATCAAAGTGTTCTATTTTTTAAATATTTTTATCTTTTCTAGCTATATTTTAAAAAAAAATTACGACAATAAAAAAAATGACTCATGAATGCTACATGGTATGGTCCCAGAATTGGACCGTGCAAAGATTTCTTGGTCCCACAAATATTTCTGATCGATTAACTTTAATAGTAATTTAGCATTTGCTTGGCTGCTTTTGAATTTTTTTTCCCTGACTTTAGCAAATAACTTCTGGACTGATTTGATTTTTTATCTTGTCTTGGAGCCCAGGTTTAACGTGTCATCCGCGGAAAAAGAAGACTCTTGGGTATAATTCGATTTTTTTTTTTAAATGAATATTCTTTTTATATTTTTATAAAAAAATATATTATATTAATATATTAAGAAAAAAAAAATTAAATGCTTTAAATGCCCACGCAACACTTACTGTCCCGTCCCCTCTGCAGTATTGTCCATGGGTCTATACTTTTAAGTGGTAGTATAAATCATGGTTTCCACACTTGATCGAGTAAAGCAGAATGATTTAGGGTTTAATCGGATTTTAATGCGTAATTAAATTAGTTAAGGAGTTGATCGTTTAACTTTTTAAAAAAATTACTTAAACTAAGAATCAAATCTTGATAGCTTCTGTTTTAAATAAAAATGCTTTGTCAACACACTCTTTTAACACATTTGATAGAAATTGATTTTAATATTATATATTTATATCTGTATATATTGTTTAAAACAAGAAAAAATGTTTAAATTACGGCGACTTGGGATACGTAAAGGAATTTTTGACTATCCTGTTGCACAAAAAAATATTTTTAAATTAATTTTTTAAAGTGTTGATAACTAGAAGTAGTAGTGTCTAGAGTTAAAATTCTACTTTTCACTATTTAAAAAGCCTTTTGGTTCGGCCACTAGCTAGCACTCGGCCAGCACCCGTGCAGCGCCTCGTCAACATCCCAGGAAGACAACAAGCGTGCCTGCCTGCACTCACTTTCGGGCCTAAAGGCCCAGGGATTTTTATTTTTGTTTTATCAAAATCTTTAACACATTTAGATAATTCATATAATATTACAATACTTAAAAAGGAACGTATTGCAATTATAATAAAAGTTAAACGCGGTAGAGAAATCATGGTAAAAAGGAACGTATTGCAATTATAATAAATTTTTTTAATATCTTTTTTTTTTTATCAAATTAAGCATCTGATCATATCTAAATTTTTTGGGTTTAGATTTCACCATACTAAAATATTTTAGGTTTAGCATGATTACTAAACACAAGTCTCTTGAATCTCACATGATTATTAAATCTAATATCTATAAAAAAATTAAAAATAATTAATTAAAATTTCTGTTTCAGATATTTTAAAAATACTTTAATTTTTTTTATAAAAAAAATACATTAGAATTTTTGTTTAAAATACTTTAAGGATAATTTAAATATTTTTTTATATTTGTTTTAAATACATCTGAATTTTATTTGATAGAAAAGTAAGAAATTCTAAAATATATATGATTTTGATAATTTTTAATTTAAAATAAAAATATTTAAGAAAAAAACATGTTTTCGTAATTAAAAAAAAACACATTAATAAAATAAAAATGGAGTTTTGATTAGATACATTGTTCACTCTTTATTTTAAATCAATACAATATTTCTAGTTTCTATTGTAGTTTTCTTTATTTTTTATTCCATAAACTTTATTGCTATTAGAAAAGATATGTTTTTCAAATTAAAAAAAAAATATTATGAAAAGAGAATTTTAACAAAAAAATATATTTTTCCAGAGAATTCAAATAACTATCTTTATTAAAAATATTCATTTTTATTTTATACAATTAAATAAACAAATAAAAAGCAATCATGTTACTAGGTTAAATAGTTACACTTACATTTATTTTTATTTTTTTACAACAAAAAAAAAAAACCCAACTGTTGTAGCCTTTAATTAGATTAACCATTCTTTATGTGATTTATTAATTCAAATATTTTTAATTTGTTTTTTTTTTAATACAAACATCATCATTTCAATTTTCAATTTAAAATTTTTATGCTATCAAAACACAAGTTCAGAGGTCTGACATGTCATCCAATGGAGTCGATGAGATTAGTCCAACCATACATGCACTTCATGGAACAAGCTAGCTAGCGGACACAGGAGCCGAAGAAGAATGAAACTTGGCATATCCCACTTTGGAGAGTAGTTTTTGTTACAATGTTTTGAGTGTGGTAAAAGTGTTTTTTAAAATAATTTTTATTTAAAAATATGTTTAAAAAATTTATTTGTGTTTATTTTTAAAATTTTATTTTTAACATTAACATATTAAAACAATCTAAAATTATAAAAAAATTAATATAAAATTTTAAAAATAAAAAAAAATTTAATAATACCTTTTGAAATTTGAATACAAAAACAAAGACTTTGCAAGTACAATCTTGATTAATAAACAATCAAACAAAGCAAATTGTACTTGGAAAATAAATTTAATTTTACCAACTAGTAATTGCATCATTAAATTTTAGGCATGAATAAAAACAATAAATAAAAAATAGTGTTAGAGTTTTTGACCATTTGACTTGTGAGCGCATCAATTAGAATAAAAAAATAAAATAAAAAATTAACAACTAATTTGACAACCATCCACATGATTTCTGACCATATGATGTCACAATTTTTCTTTATAAACAATAAGAATGTCTTAAAAAATACATCTGAATTTTATTTTGATAAAAAATTTAGAATGATTGTTTCACTCCCAAATCGCATATCCTACATACTTGTAAATTAACCCTAACACGAAAAACATTAAGAACAAGAAGCTCGAATCAATGAGACAAGTGCTGATGGCAAGCCCCAATGAAGATTCTAGAACTACATATGTGCCTGTGATAAATGTGATAATCATTGTCTCCATGCCAATCACGGTCATCCACGTGGCAACCTCAAATAATTTCTCATTGGTTCCTACAATTATCACTTCATCATTTATATTTTTCCAACCTTTAATCAGTGAAATCAAAAGGTGGATAAAAACAGCTAAAATAGAGAGCATCAACGATATTGTATCTGATATGATAAATACTATAAAAGCAGCTTTTTTAGCAAGAATTGCAGTGCCTCGGTCGCTCTTGTAACCGCCAGGTACGGTGAATGCAGCTGCAAATGTTACCGTTGCTATCAATGCCGCAACAACTAGTTGAGACTCTCTTGCTTTACTCAAATCATCCTTTAACTCTTTCTTTCTCTCCTCAATGTATTCCTCTCCTTTCAAAACAAAGGGACCCCAACCAATCAGTCCACTACCAACATCTTCAAGTGATTTTACGAGCTCTAATTTCTGCAAAAATATATATTTTGAGTAAAATATGATAGATAATTGTTCTAAGAATTTAAGATGCTAATGAGGTTTTAAAAATAATTTTATATTATTTTTTAGCATACTTTTTAAAATGAAAAATTTTTGGACTTTATTTATGTTATTTTGCATTTAATTTTTGTTAATAAAAATAAAAATAATAAAATTTGAATTTATGATTGCTTGACCAGAAAGACTAATAATATTTAAAAAACCCACATCAATCCAAAAATTTAAACAAATAATCCATTATTTTTAGCAATTTAACATATATCATATATCCACTTCGGAGCCTTTGTTTTTGTTTCCACAACTAATCCTTTTTGTTGCTGTATATATTAGAAGGTGACAAAAACTAATTTGGTTGAAATAAAACCGCATGCTTTGCATTAGCCCAACTATCCCAGAAAAGAAAACTAAGATGTGGACTTAATTTTATATACCATTAATTCTACATCATTTCATTCTAAAATTAATTTCCTAGGAGGACTTAATTGCTTGTAAGATTATGTTAAGTTTCTATTAGATTTTTCAACTTTAATTTTCAGATTTTTAAAATTTTAATTAATTGTATTTTTTTTCATTCATTTGTACTACTTTTTTTATTGAATAATATATGTTTTTATAAAACAGTTACATGTGATTCATATGAAAAACTTAACAAAATCAATAAAACAACTTGATTTCAAATAAAAAATAGTATTAAGTTATTTCGTTGATTTCATTTTTATATTTAGTACTGCGATATAAATAATTTTTGAAAGTATTTTTTTATTTAAAAATAATTTTTCAAAATTTTATTTTATTTTTAATATCAGCTTATTAAAATATAAAAATTTTAATTTAATTTTTTAAAATAAAATACATTTTTAAAACAAAACAAAAAATAGAAGACACTCGTAAGATGATACAGAACTGATCTCATTTGGTGGATATGATTTTAAGATGCGGAGCTAAAAGAATCTTGGATGCAAAGGAAAACCGGTTTGCTGTGATTTAATTATATTCAAACCCAAATTGAGAAATCGAGAAATTGATATATATATATATATATATATATTGTGTGTGTGTGGGGGGGGGGGGGGGGGTTTCAATGGATGCATTAATTATCACAACAGTTAATTCATAGAGGATTGATTACCTGTATCTCTGCTAAATTTCCGAAATATATGTCGTCGACTCTTAGCTTTCCCTTATTGAGACCATATATCTCCCCTTCACTAAATCTATATTCATATAAAACACGTCTCCATTGCTTCTGCTCGTGCGCTAAAGCAGCAATTAGATGGTAGGGCGTGTTTCCTTTGTCATCCTTCTCAGTTTTAAGTATTGCAAGTTCAGGAATCTTCAGACATTCCTTGAATACATAGATACTTTTACTGGCCACAGCATAGTGAAGGGCATTCCAACCTCTGTTATCAACTAGCTCACAACAAGCTGGGCATCCAGAAACAATCTCTTTCACTGTGTCTACATGTCCTTGAAAGGCAGCAATGTGAAGAGCTGTTCTCTTCTTCTCTGTTTCAGCAATGTAGGCCGCGGACGCATCATATTCTAGTAATACTTCCACTGTACGAGTAGACCACCGGTAATAAAAGGCAGCGTAGTGAAGTGGTGACCAGCCGTTCTCATCGGTTGTTTTCGTCAACTTTTTTTCTTTTCCTAACAACTTTCTTGCTGTCTCTGAAAGCAACAAAACAAGGAATAAAAGTTCTCCTTCATGAACAACAGAGATTTCACATAGTCAGTGTGAATTACTATATATCCAGTACTTAAACTCACAAATAATTTTAGTGGTATAATTTATTTATTTTTAAAAAAAAAAAGCTAATTATGAAGCAAACAAGGATATATAAAATCAAATATACGTGGCTTTTAAATTATAGTTGACACTATTATATATATAAATTAATTAATTCTCTAGACTTGAGCACAATAGCCTACCATCATATCCCAGCCTGCTTGCCGCGTGTAGAGCAGTTCTACCATGAGGGCCGCCATAGTCCACTGAAATGCAATTAGTTAGGCTTTCATCGATCACCGTTTCTCGTTCTTGACCCCTTCTGGAAGCAGCAGCAATATAAAGTGGAGTTTCTCCATGAACATTGGCAGAATATGAAAACTCAGGGTCCTCTTTTGTCAATATTTCCACCACATGGCTCCGCCTATTTCGAGCTGCCTCGTGCAACGCTGTATCTCCCTCTTCAGTGGTCATCCTCAACATCTTTTTTGCTTCTGTTACTCCGCTCTCTGGATCAGTAGGTATACCGAGGAAATTACCGTGGGAAAAAAAAATTAAAACAAAGCAAAAATGTTCCGTCGGTATTTTCCAGTAAATCCGGTAAATCCGTCGGGAAATCCATCGGTAAACTGTGAACACTGTTCATCATGTCAATTACAAAGGGAATTACCGACGGAATGTTCCGTCGGTATTTTCCAGAGAGCTCCAGAACTGTTCATCTTCCAATTGCACTGTTAATTGTTTTACTTTACGGACAAAATCACCGACGGATTGAAAATTCGTCGGTGTGTTTTGGCGGTTTTCTGAAAAAATTCAATTGATTTAAAATTTTCATTTAAATATTACAGACGGAATCACCGACGGATTGAAAAATCATCGGTAATTTTTTGGCGGTTTCTGAAAACATTTTACGAAATTGAAAATTTAAATTAAATATTACCGACGGAATAATTAAAAAATTTTAATATTAAATAATCCGTCGGTAACGCGCCCCAATAAAAAACCTGAATCCGCTTATTTCACAAGAGACAGACTCATTATTTCTTTTTCTTCTTCTACTGCTTCTTCTACTTCTACTTCTACTTCTTCTTCTTCTTCTTCTACTTCTTCTTCTTTTTCTTCTTCTTCACTATATGTAAAAAACATCAATATCTATTTTTTTTCTCTTCTTTTCTCTCCTCATCTCCTTCTCTTTTCCTCCATGCTCGGGTATGTCTTCTTCTTCTTTCTTCTTTTATCCTCTTAGTTTTTTTTAATTAATATGCTTTACGAATTTTTTTTTTCCTTAGCTTCACTTGCAAGTATATTAAGGTAAGATTTTTTTTTTTCTTATTTTTTCACGATTTTTTCACTATATTTGTTTTTTATTTAATTTTAATTGATTTTGTTTATAATAATTGTATAAATGTTGTTGTGAGATTTTTTTTTCATATGAGATCAATTTTTAGTTGATTTATTTATAGAATTTTTAAATTTTTAGCAATTGCAACTTCATTTTTTTCATATGAATTTTTTTAGTTGAATTAATTTTTTTGTTTTATTTATTTGAGTTGATTTTCTTATTCTTTTTTCCAAGCATTTTGAGTATATATTATACAATGTTGATTTATGTTAATTTAATTATTTTATAATTTTATAAAATGAATTTTTTTTAAAATGTTTTTAAATAATTACCGACGGATTTACCGACGGAAATTTCCGTCGGTAAATCCGTTGGTAAATCCGTCGGTAATAAAAAAAAATTTACCGACGCGTCTGTTCCGCCAGTAAATCCGTCGGTAATATTATTACCGACGGATTTAGCGACGGACAAAAAATTACCGACAAAAGATTCACCGACGAAAATTATCCGTCGGTGATTTCGTCGGTAAATTAATTACCGATGGAGTATGTGTCTTACGCCGACGGAAAAATTCCGTCGGTAAAACTGTTAAATCTTGTAGTGTGACCATCCATATTTTAACACTAAAAAAAATGGTTATAAAATATTAAATCAAAGTGTTTTATTTTTTAAATATTTTTATCTTTTCTAGCTATACTTCAAAAAAAAATATTACGAAAAAAAAAAAAAGTCTTGAATGCTACATGGTATATGGTCCCAGAATGAGACCGTGCAAAGATTTATTGGTCCCATAAATATTTCTGATCGGTTAACTTTACTAGTGATTTAGCATTTGCTTGGCTGGCAGCTGCTTTTGAATTTTTTTTCCCTTGCCTTTAGCAAATAATTTCTGGACTGATTTGATTTTTTATCTTGTCTCCTAAGTAGCCTTTGTCAGCTGTTCACACGGTGGAAAGTATGAATGCTCTTGGACAAAAATAAGAGCGAAAGACGAAGAAAACAAGTCTGGTCCTTTTCTTTTTCCTTTCACTGGTTTCGGTGCTGTCCCGTCCCCTCTGCTTTTTTGTCCACAGAGCCCAAGTTCAACGTGTTTCGCATTGCTCAAGACCTCATCATCCGCGGAAAAGAAGACTCTAGGGTAGAATTTTTGTTTTTGTTTTTATTTTTAAATTAATATTTTTTTATTATTTTAAAAATAAATTTTAAAAAATAAAAATATATATTTCAGTAAAAAACATGCAATACTTGCTGTCCCGTCCCCTCTGCAGGTTTGTGACGTTTGTCTATAGAGCCCAAGCTTAATTCTGATGCAATCTTGAATATTTTAAACCGCAACTGTTAAAATCCAACATGAGAATTAGTATTCACTGATTTTTAAAGTATTTTTTTGTTTAAAAATATATTAAAATAATACTTTTTTTATTTTTAAAATTTTATTTTTTTAATATTAGGATATCAAAACTATTAAAAACAACAAATATAATTTAATTTCAAACTAAAAACAATAAAATTTTTAAAAAACATGGTTAACCATCTAGACTTGAAGATAAGGAAATTGTGGTCCAGCTCTAACCATAAGAAAAACGAGTGAAGACAGAAAAGATGCAAGTGGGGCAGATAAATTGACCTCGGGGAAGACAAGCCAGGACAATTATCATACTGAGTATGCTCATGTTCAAGAGACGAAGAAGGTCAAGCTATTTTCAAAAATTGAATTTCCACGAAAGTTGTCAATCAAATTTAAATTTTAGACTTGGATCCAAGGCAAGAATTAAAGGAACGGTTGGTATGCATCAATGTCATGACAAATAGGGTTTACATTAGTAGTTTCTTAGTTATTTGGAGATTTTTATTTATTTGATGCTCATAATAGTTTCTTTTTAATTGTTGATATTATAATTGTTTTTTTTTTTAATTTAAACTCTAGGAATTTGTTTAACATTTGAACATAATTGTTAGGTTATTAAACTGATTCCCTCCTTTGGTTTCCTCAGTAGACATGAAGAATGGTGTTCTCGTCTGGAGTCAATAACTGATCAAGGCAGGTTTGATGATTCTCAAAGGGATCGATATTGCCTGCTCCTGCAGCTTTGAACAAGACAGGATCCATATAGGTCGTCATACTATTTTTTAGCTTAGAGAAACTCAGTAAATGAAACGTAAACAAATAAAGGGGAGGTGAAATTAACCACTGTGGCTCAAAGGCAAGAGGTTCCACTCCTCAACTGATCACAAGCTGCTGATTTCTTCGGTATTTAAAGGAAGAAAAAGCGTTCAGAACCACAAATTACATTTATTTTCCTTTTTGATATTTTGTCGCAATATCTTTTCTTTTTCCCTGCCGGAAAGTTATATCTGTTTTTATCAACATAATAAGAAAATAAAAAATAAATTGTTTGGCCCATCCATCATTATTAGTGAACTTGGACTCGTCTATGTGTATCCACGTCACTTTTGTTTCCCAAATACCTTTCTTTCGGTTCCATGTTATGATGGGCACATTACTGGACACAGCCATGCAGGAGCTGTACTGTATAACAAGCAAATTCTATCCTCCCGTACAGTTAGTTCAATGGCAAGCTGGCGTTGTGTTATTTGGGCATGGGATTAATTTGCTTACATTTTGATGTTCCATGCAGACTGCAGGATCTGTCCCTTGGAGGTGGTTATGTTTACCTTACAAACAACATTGTAGTAATCAATATTTCTAAATACTGCTTTCTGAATTTCCATATCTCAATTTTATTATATTACCTGTAGAATAAAAGAAAATACAAAAAAAATTCATTAAAATCACGTTTATATACAATCACTGTCATAAAAAAGCCAATGTAGAGAATCAGAATTAAACAACTGTATGTGGGTTAATTATGATTGAGGTGTTCTTCGAAACCAAAAGTTAACAAATTGGCCCTCCTTCTTTTTCTTTTTCATTTCTTTTCCTATTCTCCCTCTTTTTTCTTTTTCTTTTTCTTTTTTATTTCATCTCTTTCTCTCTCTCTTGTACTTCATTTTTTCTTTTTCTTTATACTCATCCACACACGTTTTCTCTTCAACACAGGAACAAAAAAAATGAAAAGGCCAAAAAGTGTGATCATATTAAAAAACCATTTGCTATACACTTATACTAGAATAGTTTTCTTTTTATTTCTTTTTGTACTCATCTTCCTGTACTTGAACTTCTTGTAACAGCATGTAGGGAAAATGTTGCTGTAAATGTTACCGTTATTATTAGCGTCACAATTTCAAACACGTATAGTAAGTTTAAACTAACAGCCACTTCTACTATATCTTGAAATCTCAAGATCTAAAATTACCAAAAGATTTTAAGAATTAATAAAATGTATTTATTAACTATTTTTTATGAAATAAAATTAGTCACACTTAACAAAAGACCATAACTGCATATAAAATAAAAATTGCTTAAGACTTCACTTATTAAACATACATAAATATATGACGGTGCGCCGCGTAAACAAACAGCATCGTCTTCAAGGTTCAAAGCATGTAATGGGTTTTCTTCATTTTTCCATGATACCAGGGATCTTGCATTTTTTAATAATTCCTTTTTTTTTTTTATCCTATTGATTCTCTTAACTGGAGTACTCTAAGACTCATGCTTTATTCAGAGCATCCTTTTCCTTTTTGTTTTTCTCATTCCGTTTCTTCCAGAACAATGCGCCGGCAGCCAAACGGTCCCCGCCAACATCTTCAAGGGATTCTAGGATCTCCTGCAAAATATTTTGGGTGAAATATCGTAGGTAAACCATCATTTTTAGCTAATTATCAAATATCATATATCAACTTCATTTATTTTCTGAGCTAGTTTGTTTGCAATGAAAGTTTTTTTCTTACTGTATATATGATAGATAATTAACGCGCGCACGCGCATGCATATATATATATATATAAAAGGGCGGAGCTGTGCTGAGGGCTAGGGTGGGTTCTAGCCCAGGTTAAAATTTTATTACTATTTTTTTAACTAGTTTTATATAAAATAAATTTTTAATTTTTAATTGAGTTATTAATTTTTTTTAATAATTTACGTAGAGCCTTGTAATATAATACTTTAGCTTGGATTAAAATTTCAGAATTTTTAAAGAAATTTAGAAATTTGATGAAAAATCACAATTTGACTAGTTTTACGTTATTGAACGTAATTTTCAATCCGACTATTAAATTGAGCTGAAATTTTACAAGGGATCTTAAAATATATTGAATAAAATCTGATTAAAATTTTAGGATGAACGGAGCTTTGTAGTGCTAACAAAAAAAAAACTGTCAAATAAAAGCAAAACAACTCATTAAGAATAAATTGATTATTTGCCATTAAAAAATAAAACAAATAAGCTCTTCCTTTCTTTTATATGTTGCTGACTGAAAAGAAGCAAAATAGAAAAAAAAAAAAAAAAAGGCAAGAGAGAAAGAGAGAGAAGAAAGGGAAAACATAAAAAAAAAATCCAAGGAAAAAAAATAAAAAAAGTAAGAAAATAACCTTATAAACTTACAAAGTATAACTTATAAAACTCTAATCTAAGGAAGAATCAAGTGAAGGAATGAGGAATTGAGAGAGGGAAAAAAATAATTATTTTGTTTTCCAGTTGACATGAGATTATTATTTTATCTTGGTTGATGGGTTGTTATAATATTGATTCAGATTTGATTATAAATGAATTTATTTCATAAAACATCAAAGGATGTAATTTCAATAGTGAGTTTCTTTTTACTTTTTACTTTAATTTTATGTATTTTTAATTTTTTTAATATTTTATGTAATGTATTTGAATTAATACTGTAATGTTAACTTCAAAAATTTATATACATGAATTAATAGTTATTTTTTTAAAAAAAATATATTTATTTAATAGCCCATGACATGAAAAATTCCTGACTCCGCACTTTTATATATATTGGGTTTAATGGATGCATTATTTATCACAACAATTAATTAACAGAGGATTGATTACCTGTATCTCAGCTAAATCTCCGTTATATATGTCCTTGATGCTCAGCTTTTGCTTATTAAGGCCATATATTCCTTCTTCTCTAAACCAAAAAACAAGTAACCAGTTGTCGAGCTTGAGTGCTAAAGCAGCAATTAGATGGAAGGGCGTGTTTCCTTTGCCATCCTTCTTCGTTTTAAGTCTGTCAAGTAACGGAATCCTCAGACATTCCTTGAATACTTCGGTTCTCTTACTGGCCACAACATAGTGAAGGGCATTCCAGCCTCTGTTATCAACTAGCTCACAACAATCTGGACATCGAGAAACAATCTCTTTCATTGCGTTTACATGTCCTTGAATGGCTGCAATGTGAAGAGCTGTTCTCTTCTTCTCTGTTTCAGCAATGTAGGCCGCGGACGCATCATATTTTATTAATACGTACTTTCACAACTGAAATATTTAACCAAGTAGAGAAATAGGCAGCGTAGTGAAGTGGTGACCAGCCGTTGTCATCGGTTGTTTTCGTCAACTTTTTTTCTTTCTCTATCAATTTTCTTGCTGTCTCTGAAACCAACAAAACAATGAATAAATGTTTACCTTCATGAACAACATAGATTTCACAGAGACTGTGTGAATTACTATATACCCAGTACTTAAACTCACAAAGAATTTTAGTGGTATAATTTTTTTTTTTTTTTTTTTTAAAAAAGCTAATTATGAAGCAAACACGGATATATAAAATGAAATATACGTGGCTTTTAAATTATAGTTACTCTATTATATATAAATTATTTAATTCTCCAGACTTGAGCACAAAATCCTACCATAATCTCCCACCGCGCTTGCCGCATGTAGAGCAGTTCTACCATTAGGGCCGCCATAGTCCACTGAAATGCAATTAGCAAGGATTTCATCGATCACCTTTCCTCGTTCTTGACCCCAACTGGAAGCAGCAATATAAAGTGGAGTTTCTCCATGAACATTGGCGGAATATGAAAACTCAGGGTCCTCTTTAGTCAATATTTCCACCACCTGGCTCCGCATATTCCGAGCTGCCTCGTGCAACGCTGTATCTTGCTCTTCATTGATCATCCTTAGCATCTTTTTTGCTTCTGTTTCTCCGCTCTCCGGATCTGAAGGTAGACCTTTTGCGAGGTCAATGAGGACGCTTACCACGTTGGAATGGCCATATCTTGCTGCCAAATGGAGTGGGGTTTCACCTTTCTTATTGGCCTGCAATAACAGTGGTGGACACTTTTCAAGAATTATAACAACAAAATCAGTGGATTCCGGTTCACTGCTTTGGTTTCCTAAGTAGACATGAAGAATGGTGTTCTCGTCTGGAGTCAATAACTGATCAAGGCGGGTTTGATAATTCTCAAAGGGACCGATATCGCCTTCAGCTGCAGCTTTGAACAAGACAGGATCCATATAGGTCGTCATACTATGTTGTAGCTTAGAGAAACTAACTAAATGAAAAGTAAACACATGAAGGGGAGGCGAAATTAACCACTGTGGCTCAAAGGCAAGAGGTTCCACTCCTCAACTGATCACAAGCTGCTGATTTCTTCGGTATTTAAAGGAAGAAAAAGCGTTCAGAACCACAAATTACATTTATTTTCCTTTTTGATATTTTGTCGCAATATCTTTTCTTTTGCCCTGCCGGAAAGTTATATCTGTTTTATCAAGATAATAAGAAAATAAAAAATAAATTGTTTGGCTCATCCATCATTATTAGTGAACTTGGACTCGTCTATGTCTATGTGTATCCACGTCACTTTTGTCACCCAAATACCTTTCTTTCGGTTCCATGTTATGATGGGCACATTATCCACGTCACCTCTCTCTCTCTCTCTCTCACTTCATTTTTTCTTTTCTTCGCATATTTAATTTCTTTTTTTTTTTGTTGCAATCTATCTGTGCATATTTATCTAACCCATAATTCTAACTCTTATATAATTCTTTGTTTATATCACTCTAACATTTATTTTTTCTTTTTTCTCCTCTCTCTGTTATTTTCTCTAATTTATACACCATTTGCTATACACAGGAACAAAAAAATGAAAAGGCAAAAAAGTGTGATTAATTGTATTAAAACACCATTTCCTATACACTTATACTAGAATAGTTTTTCTCATGTTCTTTATATTTCTTTTTGTACTTATCTTCATGTATATGAACTTTTCAAATAATTATTCCAATAAAAAATTTATATTTTTGTTAGGATACATTATAATTTATTAAATAATCATTTCAATTTAAGAATTCAAGTTATTGAAATTCGTAACTCTTGACAACTAAATTTTAATAACATATATAAAAAAAAACAACAATTAAATTCAAGAGCTCAATTACGGCAGCTCCCTCTTTTCAATACGAATTAGTATAAAAACGCTTACAAGTCTAGCTAGTACTTGGATTAATTAGCCAAAAGTACCTCCTGTCAACGGCCACTGTCAAGAAACAACAGTCATGCAAGATGATTTCCTCTGATGTTGCATCATGCTGCAGTAAAAAAGCAACAGCGCCCATTCAAGAATCATCAAACTTCTCTAAACCAGCTATTCACTCCACACACAAAAAAAAAAAAAAAAAAAAAAAAAAACAAACAAACAGTTCTTCATATTTAAGGCCTTATTTGAAAACCGGGTCAATCCATGTTTTTAAAAAATTTAAATTTATAATATTTAAGTTTTTTTTTGCTTATCATAAAAGACAATAGAGATGAAATGCTTTCTATCGTAATAGGTGACAAATGCTCAAATGTGAATAAATCACTTGTCCGCCTAATTATTTTTTAGGACAATAAGAAGTTTTCAAAAAGCATTTATTGTTAATTCCCTCAGCATAACTTCCTAGCAATGCAAAGGATTCTGAAACACAGAATAAAAGGAAAGGATTACCATGCTGACACTCTTTTTTTTTTTTAAAAAAAAAAAACCTGATACTTAGACACTTTTATATATTAAAGCACCTCCCTACATCGGACGTGAAATAAAAACACACACATATGTGCAAGTGTATGCACACCTCCGCGCCCACACGTAAACTAAATCAATATAAATATTGGATGTACATTCATAAAAACATTATTTAGCAAATGAAACTAAAACATTTTATCACAATTTAAAAAACAATTGTGAGTATTTTTTTTTCCTTCTTTTATAAGTAGAGAATATTGATACTTTAACAATAGTGTTGATATCTAAGTATTGTAAGTAAAGAATTTATATATATATATATAGAGAGAGAGAGAGAGAATATTGATACTTTAACACATATATATCAAAGTATCTCTCGTTATACTAATAATTTTCAGACATGAAAAAGTTAATCAAACACATTACCTGTAATCTAAAACTTGTGAGGAAAGTACTATGGCAATAATACTTTCCCCACATTTTCCCACATGTTTTGTGACTCTAAAAAATACATCTTTTTTTTGTTTTTATTTTTTTCAATCAATGTTTTTTTTTTTTAATTTTATCATTTTATATTAGATTTTTTATTGGGTTATCTCACTCTCAAGACATGGATTGCAGGTGTCGCACGTGTGCGGCGGCGCGGCGATCATCCACCCTCAAGGAAAAATCGGAATATTTATTCTTGGAAAATAGGGAGAGACAAGGAATTCTTGTCTCTACAAGTGAAAATATGGACTGGGAGTCGCCACCTAGTGTTCTAGTTACTAGGAACCTTAACTGGTCTTTAGAGATCGGGTACGGAGACTGGTTGCGTAAAGGGAAGGTATTAGCACCCCAACTACGCCCTACCTAAGGTAAGCTGCATTGTTTTAATGTCTGATAAAATCTAAGGTCGTGTTGTGGTTTTTTATTGTTCGGAATACGCATTACATGTAATGTCATACCCCAGGTTCTATTGTCCAAAAAAAAAAGAATTAAATATCCGGAATATGTATTACGTGTAAAGTCATACCCCGGATACTAAGAGACAAACAAAATAAAATTTTTGTTGTTTTTGAAATATTGGCCAATATTCTCTTGACTTTAATAAACTGGTTATTAAAGCCAAAATGCATGCTAAAACATTTTGTTTTGGTGTATGAAAAAATACAACATAAATTTTTAGCTTTGAGACACTTGGCCGTATGCACAAAAACATTTTTTTTTTTAATTGTTTTGTATTTTGTGGAAGTTTTTGACGAAAACCGGGTATTTAAAAATCAGATTTTTGTATTTTTAACAACATCAAAAAATACCACCAAATATTAATCAAAATGACATAAAAATTACGCGGAAAAATTAGAAAATGCTGAAACAAATATTTTTTTGATTTTTTTCTTTGAAATGGGCCGGATCAGGCCCAAATATATGGGTTGGGCCGAACCTGGCCCAAAGAATGGGCTGGTACTGTGCACATAGTAACCGGGGTTACTGTGTGTACAGTAACCAGAGAATTAATCTGCGGGTTACTGTGCACATGCACAGTAACCGTGAATTAATTAGCGAGTTACTTTGCACAGCACAATAACTCGCTAATTAATCTACATGCGGAACAAAAAAAACGACGGGAAAGGCTACCTGCGGTGGTGATGTTGGACTCTCTTCTCTGCTTCTTCTTCTTCTGCTTTCTTCTCTCTGTCTCTCCCTTCTCTTCTCTTCTCCTCTCTTTTCTTCCTCCTTTCTTCAGTGATTGTCACCGGCTATTTATAGCCAGTGAACAGTAACGTAAGAGTTGATTTCTGCCTAAATTGTTGCCTAATTGTAAGAAAAAACATCCCTGCCTAACATTGCCTAACATGCCTAATATGACAAAAAAATTTGTTTTATTATATATAATAATAAATATTTATATAGGTAAAATTAAAAACTCAAATCAGTATTAGAAAAAGCCCGACTCAAACGCTAAAAATCAATTTTAATTACCGAAAATTATGTCGAAACATAAAAAACTTTCAGTGGGTATCAACCCGGTGAACCGGGTTTTGACCACAAAATAACAGTTTTGACCCAAAATGACCTGAAACTCATTTTTCATCCCGGTCGACATGGTTAGACCCGTATCGACCCGGTGAACTCGGTTTTGATGGAAAGATGCGGTTGACTCGAGAAAAAAATATTCTTTTGAATTTTAAACTTTTTTTATTTTTTGGATTTTTATAAATAATAATAGAAATAAAATAACATTCAAGAAAAACTTGGTGAATCCAAAATTGGGTTACAACAATGGGGACCCAAAAATGGGTTACAATAGTTGCCCCCCTCTTTACAATGCTTACGGAGCAAAGATTTGTGCATAGTAAGTGTTGTAAAGAAAAAATAACATTGGTCTTCCGAAACTGGTCATCTCAAAATTTGATTGACCTAAAACTTCAACCGGACCCAAAGTCCTGTGTATGGTTGGGCTAAACTGAGATTCCTTTCGCCAATCCCCTTTAACCCGAAAAAAAGGAAAGAATGTGAAGTGTAGTCTCATTGTAATGGGTGACCTACCCAGATATAAAACATGGAGAATTGGTCGCATTGTAATGGGTGACCTACCTAGAAAAATGTTGGTGAGGGCTCAAAGGCGCACTTAAAAGGAGGTAGGGTTACAAAACGCTCTACCTGAATGGTGGTGGCTCAAAGGCACACTTGGAATGAGTTGAGGGCTCAAAGGCACACTTAAAAGGAGGTAGGGTTAGAAAACGCACTACCTAAGGGATGAGGGCTCAAAGGCGCACTCAATAATGAAGGTGAGGGCTCAAAGGCGCACTCAAAATGGAGGTAAGGGCTCAAAGGCGCACTCAAAAGGAGGTAGGGTTAGAAAACGCACTACCAAAGGGATGAGGGCTCAAAGGCGCACTCAAAATGGAGGTGAGGGCTCAAAGGCGCACTCAAAAGGAGGTAGGGTTAAAAAACGCACTACCCAAGGGATGAGGGCTTAAAGGCGCACTCAAAATAGAGGTGAGGGCTCAAAGGCGCGCTCAAAAGGAGTTGAGGGCTCAAAGGCGCACTCAAAAGGAGGTAGGGTTAGAAAACGCACTACCAAAGGGATGAGGGCTCAAAGGCGCACTCAAAATGGAGGTGAGGGCTCAAAGGCGCACTCAAACGGAGGTAGGGTTATAAAACGCACTACCTAAAAGTGATGTTGAAACAATGATTGTCAATGTTGAAAAGCAAATGCATTATGATTGATATGCATGTATACTTACCTGAGAAATATAGGCCCCCATTTCTTCATGGTGTCTTTCTTTTCTCTCAAAAGTTGTAGTATTGGTAGTAAACTTCGATGGCTTTTCCACTTTTGCTTACTCGGGTTACATCTTGTGATCTTGACCTCTGGGAAGGGTTTGATGTCATCATACATCTTTGTCCTTCACCCATTATCTCAAGAGTTACCAATTTTGCCCGACATTTTCCTTAGAACAGGAATCATGGAGCCAGCCCTACCATGTGTTTTTGATTGCCCCCCAGCTTGATCATGCCCCCCAAGTGTTCAACTTGGGTTTAGTTTGGGGTGAGGATATGTGAAAGTGGGTTTTTTGGTACAATGAAATGTTTTCATGCAAAATTTTTGGAACGTCCAAGTTATTCCAATCACAAAAATGATTTTGACATTGGTTCAAAATAAACTTGTTCTAAAAAATTCAAGTGATTCCTATGGACAGGTTTCTTGAAGTGATGAAAGCTTTTTGCTTTTGGTTTAAAGATGAAGTGACATCTGGTTGGTCACAAAAGGTTTAAATTTCAATTTGAGGGTTATTGAGAACCGAATTGATTCAAAGCATTTATTTTATTTGCATGAATAATGATTTGACCCGCACGAGAAAGCACTGCCTACCTATCCAGATTGCTTGCCTTTGATCAGAAAGGGCTTTATCAGGTATATAATGTAGGCTTTGGCTATTGGTTACGAAGAAAATGGATATGTTGCAGGCTCAAAAAGTGTTTAAGGGATTTCAAAAACTAGGGATCACTTGTGCTTGTTTCCTGACCTTTGTCTTTTGGATTTGTTTTTTTTTTTTTTTTTCAAAATGATTTGTCCTGCCCCCCAGTGTCGGGTTTGGGCTTTTCTCTTTGTTTTCTTCGTTTTTGTTTCGTTGAGAACAATCATATCAGTTGTTTTTATGAGAAGCTCAAATCTTTTAACCAATCGCAGTATTTATCTTCACTGTTTCATTTGGATGATAATGAAAGAAGAAACATTACATGATCAATTCCAACACCCATCTTCACTGCTTTGTCTGGATGGTAAAAACAACAAACTCTCTTATTTTGCCCCCCAGTGTGGGGTGTGATCCTAGTCAAGGTTATTTCCAAAAAACGCTACTAGGCTCAACATGGGACTGCAAAGGATATATTTCAGTCTTGTGAAAGGATTATCAAAGATGGCCTTTCCTCATCTCAAATGCACTGCAGTGAGGATCGATAGGTCTTGCTTTCATGCGCGTATGCAAAGTGATTTATTCAGTCAAATAAAACTCAGCTTTTGAGTCACCTCATAGTGTTGTTTGTCTTTATTGTCTTTTTTTCTTTCAAGTTTTCTAGGTATATGTGTACCTATTTAAGGAATCACTTGAATTTTCAAAATGCATTTGTTTTGGACAAATATCAACACGATTTGCTCAAAATGTTATTTACATGTAATAACAACAAAGAAGAGTGTGATGTGAACACAAGAAAACACATGATCTTATTTCACAAGAGAAGCTCATTAACAGAGAGTCTTATTCAAAAGCATTAACAAAATGAAATAACAAGGCAGGCTTCATTCCTCTATTTTGGCGAATCTGTTCATAGGCTAAACTTTTCTCAAAAGGTCTGCGTAGAGGACTCAAAGACAATGCGGAACAACACCACGGTCAAAAATTCAAGCTATCATGCTGGACCATTGATGCTTTCCAATTCCCCAAACATTCCATCCTAATATGCTTCAAGCATGATTAGGCAGCGGGTTCGTATTCACATTGGGGGTGTCTTCCAACTCTATCCAACCAGCCTTGATTAATTGCAGAAGCTTTCTCTTGAAGGCGTTGCAGGTATAGATGCTATGCCCAGTAATACCGGTATGGTATTCACATTTGAGTTCTGGTTTGTACCAATTAGGATAAGGTGGCTGCAGAGGTGTTAGAGGTTCTGGAGCTATTTGCCCAATGCTCAATAGCTTTTGATACATCTCATTCAGGGGTAACGGTAGTGGAGGCAGTTGTTCTTGAACCCTTTGGAAATTTCCAATTTGGCTTTTGGCTTGAAAGTTTTGGGGTTTAGGTTTTTGGATGTTGGCAATTTGGGATGGAGTATGGTAATTTTGGGATGTATTATTTTTACCCATGTAGCCATCTTCAACATGGTGAACCTCTTTTCTTTCGAAGCCTCTTTTCTCGGTTGGTGCATAAATTCTACCACTCTTGACATCTTGCTCTATGCGTTCACACACTATCACGGCATCAGTGAATTGTTGGGCTGAACTACCCATCATATGTTCGTAATATGGTGCTTTGAGTGTGTTGGCAAATAAAGAGACCATCTCTTTGTCCAGAAGTGGGGGATGTACTTGAGCAGCTAATTCTCGCCATCTTTGAGCATATTCCCTTATGCTTTCTTTATCCTTTTTCTCTATATTGGACAAACTGGTTCTGTCGGGCGCAATGTCCATGTTGTATTTGTATTGCTTGACGAAAGCATCCACAAGATTTTTCCAGTTGCGAATTTTTGTGTTATCCAATCTCATGTACCAACTCAAAGTTGCCCCACTTAAACTGTCTTGGAAAAAGTGCATTAGTAGTTTTTCATCATGTACTACCTCAGCCATTTTATTGCAGTAGGACCTGAGATGAGTCATGGGGCATTGTGTTCCATTGTATTTGATGAATTCAGGAACACAAAATTTCTTTGGGATAACCACGTTTGGGACCAAACACATCTCTGCTGCCCGTACCGGGTCATATAAGTCTACCCCTTCAATGGCTTTGAGTCTGGCTTCCAGCGCCTCTATCTTAGCTTGATCAATGCTATCAGATGACTTAGCCTTGTGGGACTCATTAGCAGATGCCTTCACAACTGTTGGGGATGGTGCAGGTGTCGTTGACTGCACAAATGTTGGATTTTGCTGAGGTTCTTGACCATGTTCGCTCATTCTTTCCTCAGGCTGAACTGAAGTAGGAGCCGGATCAAAGGTGATCGGTTGATTAGAAGGACCTTCATCAGAGGTATTTCTTAGTGTTTGCTTGAGTAAGCTAGTGAGGTGAGCCACACTTATTTTCAGAGACTCCAACTCGTCGTGCAAATAGGCCTCACGTTGAGCACGTTCTTCATCTTCCATGTTTCTTGCTCGAAGTCGGGTGTTGTAGACTTTTTGGGGACCTATATTTCAATCTGACATGTATGCATGTTAAATGTATGAACATGTAATCTATATGACGAACTCGCCCTTCGAGGGGTGACATATGGTCGCAACTCTTGTATGATGAAACAAGAATCTTGATTCTTGCACAAACTCTACAATGAAAATTTTCTGAGCGACGGTCATTGTGTCACCCATAAGTCTGGAGTTCAAGATGCTTCAAGAAGGGCTTGCTCGGATGCAAAACAATGTATACGGAGCATACATCCTAAAAGCAGGTTCTAATCTTTTTAAGTGAGACAAAAGGTAGGTTTACTATTTGGTCTCTAAAAAAGGACTCTCGTTGTCCCAGTGATCGCCCTCGTGGAGGCAATATGGGGGCTTGTAGGCAGTGAGATGGCACGTGTCCAACTATTACCAGTCTAAGCACTCAACGAAGAGTTGGGGTTTACACAAACTTAAACCTTGACTAAAAGTCATAAGGTAAGCTGCTAGTTCCCCCCTAACCTGAAGCTTGTGTGTGCTTTAAAAAAATTAACTATGTGATGCATGAGATAAATATGTACAAAAATTAAAGCGCACAACTAAATATGAACAAATATATAAAGAAAATGCATATTTAAAAATAAAAATGCAAACCACAACAATAAAACACAATCAACAGACAAAACAAAGCTTAGTCCACAAAGTCCCCAGTGGAGTCGCCATTCTGTCGCACGTGTGCGGCGGCGCGGCGATCATCTTCCCTCAAGGAAAAATCGGAATATTTATTCTTGGAAAATAGGGAGAGACAAGGAATTCTTGTCTCTACAAGTGAAAATATAGACTGGGAGTCGCCACCTAGTGTTCTAGTTACTAGGAACCTTAACTGGTCTTTAGAGATCGGGTACGGAGACTGGTTGCGTAAAGGGAAGGTATTAGCACCTCAACTACGCCCTACCTAAGGTAGCTGCATTGTTTTAATGTCTGATAAAATCTAAGGTCGTGTTGTGTTTTTTATTGTTCGGAATACGCATTACATGTAATGTCATACCCCAGGTTCTATTGTCCAAAAAAAAAGAATTAAATATCCGGAATATGCATTACGTGTAAAGTCATACCCCGGATACTAAGAGACAAACAAAATAAAATTTTTGTTGTTTTTGAAATATTGGCCAATATTCTCTTGACTTTAATAAACTGGTTATTAAAGCCAAAATGCATGCTAAAACATTTTTTTTGGTGTATGAAAAAATACAATAAATTTTTAGCTTTGAGACACTTGGCCGTATGCACAAAAACATTTTTTTTTTTAATTTTTTTTGTATTTTGTGGAAGTTTTTGACGAAAACCGGGTATTTAAAAATCAGATTTTTGTATTTTTAACAACATAAAAAAATACCACCAAATATTAATCAAAATGACATAAAAATTACGCGGAAAAATTATAAAATGCTGAAACAAATATTTTTGATTTTTTTCTTTGAAATGGGCCGGATCAGGCCCAAATATATGGGCTGGGCCGAACCTGGCCCAAAGAATGGGCTGGTTACTGTGCACATAGTAACCGGGTTACTGTGTGTACAGTAACCAGAGAATTAATCTGCGGGTTACTGTGCACATGCACAGTAACCGTGAATTAATTAGCGAGTTACTTGCACAGCACATAACTCGCTAATTAATCTTACATGCGGAACAAAAAAAACGACAGGAAAGGCTACCTGCAGTGGTGATGTTGGACTCTCTTCTCTGCTTCTTCTTCTTCTGCTTTCTTCTCTCTGTCTCTCCCTTCTCTTCTCTTCTCCTCTCTTTTCTTCCCCCTTTCTTCAGTGATTGTCTAAAAATCAATTTTAATTACCGAAAATTATGTCGAAACATAAAAAACTTTCAGTGGGTATCAACCCGCTGAACCGGGTTTTGACCACAAAATAACAGTTTTGACCCAAAATGACCTGAAACTCATTTTTCATCCCGGTCGACATGGTTAGACCCGTATCGACCCGGTGAACTCGGTTTTGATGGAAAGATGCGGTTGACTCGAGAAAAAAATATTCTTTTGAATTTTAAACTTTTTTTATTTTTGGGATTTTTATAAATAATAATAGAAATAAAATAACATTCAAGAAAAACTTGGTGAATCCAAAATTGGGTTACAACAATGGGAATCCAAAAATGGGTTACAACAGCGGGTACGGCGAATTAAACTAGTTGGCTGGGGTTTTATTCTATTTTATTTTATTTTCAATTTTATCATTCAATATTGGTTTTAATAAAGAATTAGGTTTCATGATTTATTTTATTTGCTTTCTATTAGGTTAATCTGGTTTCATGACCCGAAAATAGTTTTTAATAGATTAATCTCAAGTTAACTCAGGTTATTTTTTATGTTTTTTGTTTAATTGAATTTCTTTTCAATTTTATCATTGAATATTAGGTCGGTTGGAAATTGAGCTTTCATAATTTATTCTGATTTCTTTTCTACTAGGATATTTTGGTATCATGATCAGTGTTGTGGGTTTTGGTATTTTAACCTCGGTTAAATCATGTTGTTATTTTTTTATTTTCTTTCAAGAGGTTATCTTGATCTCATGTCCTTCAACATTATATTTGTTTTTTTATTGGGTTGTCCATGTTTTATGATCTAAGTTGCGTGTTTGACAAATTAATCCAGTTGACTCAGTTTTTTATAACTAATTTTTTTCTCAATTTTATCATTTAATATTGTGTTTGATTGAGAATTAAACTTCATTATTTATTTTGATTTGATTTTATGGGATTATTTCAGCTTAATGACTCGGGAATAATACTTAACGGGTTAACATATATTAACTTAGCTCTTTTTTTAATTAAAATTTTTACAAATTTCATCATTTAACCCTAGGTCCGATAGAATCGATTAAAAATTAAGCTTCATAATTTTTTTTTCATTTACTTTTTATTGGGTTATATCAACCTCATGACTAGATTTATAAATTTGATAGGTTAATCTAATAACTTAAATCAAGTTTTTTTTTTTTAAGGTCATCTTAATTTTTTTATTTTAGTCATGAGTTTTACTTGTATCATTGTTATTTTTCCCCTCCCGTGCAGTTCAATGGCAAGCTGGGGTTGTGTTTTTTGGGCATGGGATTTGCTTACATTTTGATCCTCCATGCAGACGGCAGGATGTCACTGTCATAAAAAACTAAATTTGCTTCTTCTTTTTTTTTTAGCTTATCATAAAAGACAATAAAGATGAAATGCTTTCTATCATAATAGGTTATTACCTGCCTTTTTTTAATGTTGTCTATGCTCTTGAACTTGATAAATGCTCAAATGTGAAATCAATTGTTTTTTGGGACAATAATAGATGACATGCTTTCTATCCTAATTGTTTTTTGGGACAATAAGAAGTTTTCAAAAAATATATATTGTTAATTCCCTTAGCATAACTTCCTAGCAGGGCAAAGGATTTTGAAAAAGAAAAAGGAAATGAAGACCATGCTGCCACTTTTTTTTATATCTTTTTTTTTTTTGAATATTTAGACACTTATATATATCAAAGTATCTCTTTACATCAATATTTATCAGACTTAAAAAGTGAATTAAAAACACTCATATATGTGCAAGTATATAAACACATCTAAACACATAAACTAAATCAACATTTTACTTATTAGGAATTAAATTTTATAATTTATTTTAATTTTTTTGGTGAGGTTATCTCAGTCTTATAATCTAAATTGCAAGTTTGACAGATTAACTTGGGTTGTTTTTTTAAGTCTTTTTTTAATTGATTTTGTTTTTAATTTCATTCTTTAACTTTGAGTTGATTGAAAATTAAGCTTTATAATTTGTTTTCCATGGAGTTATCATAGTCTCATAACCCAAGTCACAGATTTGACATATTAACTTAAGTTGATCGAAGTCAGTCTAATATATTGTTATCTTAATATTTTTTTTTAAAAAAAATCATCTTGAATTATTTTTAATCAAATTATGTTTTTATTGGTCATTTGAATTACTTTTAGACCTTCAAAGTCAATCATGTCATATTGAGTCAATACCCACACAATTTAAATTTCTTTTCCACTAAAATATACATTAGCAACATCTAAATATTTTTTTATGTTCAAGAAAAATTTGATCCAACCCACGTAGCTAGTGCGGGTCAATAATCTAGCACACGCAATAAACTAAAACAATATCTCACTATACATGTACATGCATTCATAAAACACTATTAAGAGAATCAAACTAAAAAATTCTATCACAAATTGTTTTAAAATTCTTTATTTTCTATTTGTAACAAACAATTTATTCCAAATAATGAATTTTTTTTAAAAAAAATACAACTGAATTTTATTTGATAGCAAATCAAGGACTGATTATTTTAGTTGTAAATCAAGTTCATAAATTTTAGCTTAAATTTTAATTTTTTTGTTTAATTATTGAAAAATTATTGTTATTGTTATTGTTATTGTTATTGTTATTGTTATTGTCATATGAAAATATACTTACTATGATATTAAATATTAATAACTATCTAATTAGGAAAAATTAATTATTCATAGTAAATACAAATTTAATATCATTATATATATATATAAACAAATTCCAAATTTTCATTACTGTGAAAAAAATCAGATTTTTGTGAACATTTGTTTGTAGTATATGCTGGATTAATCAATATTTTATTGATTAATTTATTAATCAAATTCATTAATATGGAATCCTATCACTCTAAGATTATATAAATTATATAAATGCAATTATTGATTAATTTATAATTTATAATTTTTATTTTAATTTTTTTAATTTTTTTCTTTGTTTTCTTATCATAAAAAACACTGGAGATGAAAAGTTTACAAAAACATTTTATTGTTAATTCCCTCTTCTAAAACATAACTTGCTAGCAAGGCAAAGGATTTTGGAATACAAAAGTGAAAAGGAAAGGATGACTATGCTAGCACTTCTTCCTTTTTTTAATGTTTTTTCTAATACTTAGACACTCGTATGCATCAAAGTATCTCGCTACATTAATTAATAGTTATTAAACTTAAAAAGTGAATAAAAAAAACACATATATGAAATTTTATTTGATAACAAATCTGGGATTGATTGTTTTAGTTTGAAATTTTTTTCAAACAAATTCCAAATTTGCATTATTTTGAAAAAAAATCAGATTTTTGTAAACATTTGTTTGTAGTATATGCTGGATTAATCAATATTTTATTGATTAATTTATTAATCAAATTCATGAATATGGAATAATATCAATCTAAGATTATATAAATTATATAAATGCAATTATTGATTAATTTATAATTTTTATGTTTTTTTTTAAGTTTTTTCTTTGTTTTCTTATCATAAAAAACACTAGAGATGAAAAGTTTACAAAAACATTTTATTGTTAATTCCCTCTTCTAAAACATAACTTGCTAGCAAGGCAAAGGATTTTGGAACACAAAGGTTAAAGGAAAGGATGACTATGCTAGCACTTCTTCCTTTTTTAATGTTTTTTTTTCTAATACTTAGACACTACATTAATAGTTATTGAACTTAAAAAGTGAATAAAAAACACAAATATATGAAATTTCATTTGATAGCAAATCTTGGATTGATTGTTTTAGTTTGAAATCTTTTTCACAAATTTTAGCTAAAATTTAAAATTTTTGTCTTATTATTATTATAACCCAATTTTTTAATTTAAAAAAAATGAATGGATAAAAAAATAATTTGAGATTTAGGTTAGGACAACACAAATTGAAAGTTTGAGGATTAATAATGATGAAATTATAAATTTGGCAGTCAATGTGTAAAAAAATAGAAGAATTAATATGTTTGGGGACTTAAATAAACTTTTATTTAATTAATTAATGCAATCAAGGGCTTAATTGAAGAAATATCAAAGTTTGAGGCTGATTTGAGTCACAATTACTAGCAATTAAAGTTCTAGAATCAAAGTGAATAGCCAGTGATACTATGGGGGTGTTAATTGATTTTTTCAGGGGTAATTTTGATTGAATTAAAAGTTAAAGAGTCAATTGAAGAGTGAATTGATTAAATTAGAAATCAAGTACTGTTTTGTAAATGGCTTTGAAACTTAGGAGTTGAATTGCAATTTGATCCAAGGGTAACATTAAGAAAAGAAAAAAGAGATTTTTCTTGATTAAAGACCCAATTGTTAAGTGTCAGAAATTTAAGGGTTAAATTGAAAATAATCATTTTGAGTGAAATGATGTCGTTTTCTACCTTGTTCATTATCTGTTCTTCCTCTTGAAGACCTGATCAACAAGAAACACAACTAAAAAAAATCACGGACCACGATGCCAATATCCCCACCCACACGATGAATTATGTCTATCGCAACTGGCTTGTAACTCGTAAGAATGTGAGCCTTGGGCTTGGTTGAGGCGGATATGTGGCAATTACATATTCCCGGTTCAACTCTGAGAACCATTGTAACGCAAACATAAGAAATCAATTAGCTAATGTGTTCATAAAAAACAAATATAAAACTTTGGTACAAGGACCACATGCAATCGACTTTTATAATCGGTTAATAAGCGTTATTCTCCTTAAAATAATGATAAAATATAATTTCTAAATCTTTATTAAAAAGCTTAATTTCTCAAATATTGAGAGAATCATATATATAGTTACTACATATCGAGAATTTAAAAATTTCTATGTAAATATATACTATATATATATAAAAAACTAAAGTATTAATAAATTAATTTTATATTTTTTTAGTTTTAAGCACTCGAATTCTCTATAAATAAAAATAGATAATTGAAAGCTTGTTATTTAATGGTATAAAATAAAAGAATAAAAAAAAAACTTGATTTCACATCATTCATCCAAATCTGACTAATGCTTTAAGACCTAGCCAATATCTTAGATTGCCCGGTTACGGGTTAAAAGGTCTCTCATAAGATTATTAGATTTTTATGGCCTCAAAAGGCCAGAGTAATTAGATTATCTTGAAAGGGCAGGCATGAATTTGACTTCACAAATGATTTCTTTTTTCTAGAGAAATTAACAATAATTTAATGAAGGACAACTTACCTGACTTTACATCATCTTCTCTATAGTCTCATGGCCAGAAAGTTGTCCTCCTCATCCAATATTAATAATCTTAAAATAAAATTTATGAATTAAATATGCCATTTTTATTTTAAGATTAAGAATTCTTTAAGAATTTGGACTCATTTTCAAGCAAGTTAAGAATTCTTTAATTAATAATTCCTAATTATAAAGGGATCTGCATTGATTTTTTGGAGTCATTTTTACTCTCTTAAACTGTAGTAAGGTTTCTTAATTAGGTGGCGAGAAATCTGTCTGAATTCGTTATTTATTCTAATAAAATAGCATGCAATTTAGTCTTTCTTAACCAAGTTGCAAATTGGCTCTGAATTTTCTAAACTTTTTGGCGTTGTCCATCCTTCTTCGTATTATAAACTAGTTATTTGACTCAGAGACTATCACGTTCATAATCACTCTATTTCCTATTTAACTCTTTAAAAGGCCAGAAAAAAGCTCAGTTGTTGGGCCCACTGCCCAACATGCCTGGCCATTATAAAAAAAGCTTAAGCATGTGGGTGGGCCTTCAAGCCCAGCCCCGCATGCTTGGGCTTTGTTTTATTTTTTTTATATATAAAAAAAAAAACATAAACATACATTTTGTCTACAAATCTGGATTCCGGACACTAAAATAGTAACTGGAAAATCACGTCTTTTTTGGTAAAAAAAACTACACCTTATCAACATCAGGGCAACACCTTTTTTGGTTTTTTTTTTTTAAAAAAAATACCTCTATTTTAAGATATCATAGCCCCAAAACACCTTACAAACATCTTTATAGCACCCGAAAATTATTCCATCAACTTCAAATACCCAAAAAAATAGCCCAAAAATCTAAAGTCAAATCGGTTTAGTTTTAGTTTTCTTGGTTTAGATCTGGAATTTTACGCACCATTAAAGCTCTAAACAACCATCATGAAACTCCTCTCATATCTGAGAACCCGTGGACACCAATAAAATCCATTTTGGTGGTCGAAAATGGAGTGAACAATGACTTTATCTCTTATAATTAGAATCTGGCAACGCTTATCTCTCTCTTCTCTGTAACCTTAGACTGAAAAATAATACAAATAAACTTGTGTACCAAAACTAATTTCAAGAGACCTGAATTCTATGAATGATTTTATTTTTAAAGATCAAATACCTAAGTATATTTTGCTTGAAGTCTCTGGTACATCATTCATGTTTGATGTCTTTTTTATTTTAATCCTTATTTTTTAATTTCACTCTTGATTAAAAAATTATAAGTAATTCGCTTTCAATTACGATCAAATTATATAAAATAAATTTTGAGACTCAAAATAAATTATTATATAAAAAAATTCATAATGTTTTGTGAATGTATGAACAATATTCAAATATAATAATAAAAAAAACAAACCACACGGTTTTAGAGTTTGTTATAAATCCATCATTTAGACTCGAATCAAAACCTCACAGGAGGACAGATTCATTACGGCATGCACACCAAAATGGAATTTCAACGAGAGAGATATATACAGATGGTTTTTTCTTATTGGGCAAGTGCAGTGGAATTACACATCATTTATACGAGTAATGTGTCGCTGCGAAAATTTGACAGCATTCAGGATATCACTAGCTATTTATTTAATGTGTTTCTTATATTTTATTAAAATCTTCAAAGTAAAAAAATTTAAAATATATATATGATTATGATTTAAAAAAACTACCCCAAGGTGGTAGTCTATAGCCGTATATCAACTAGGGGCTTGGGGTTTGCTTCTTCAGAACTCTGGTACTAGAAAAGTTATCCTTCATGAACAACAGTGATTTCAGAAGCTGCTGATTTCTTCGGTTTTTAAAGGAAGAAAAAGCGTTAATAACCACAAATTACATTTATTTTCCTTTTTGATATTTTGTTGCAATATCTTTTCTTTTGCCCTGCTGGAAAGTTATATCTGTTTTTATCAGAACAATAAAAAAATAAAAAATAAATTGTTTGGCCCATCCATCCTTATAATTGAGCTTGGACTCGTCCATATGTATCCACGTCACTTTTGTCACTGGAGTCAACCAATTGCCTCCTTGGTTCCCTCGAATATACCGTATGCAGGTGCTGTTTATAACAAGCAAATTCTATCCTCCCGTACAGTTCAACGGCAAGCTGGGGTTGTGTTTTTGGGCATGGGATTTGCTTACATTTTGATCCTCCATGCAGACTGCAAGATGTCCCTTGGTGAAGCTGCTAATATTCATACTTCGTTAAAAAAACTACAAATTACATTACAAACAACACTGTAGTAATCAATATTTAGAAATAGTGCTTTCTGAATTTCCAGATCTCAATTTTATTATATTCCATATTACCTGTAGAATAAAAGAAAATACAACTCATTCTTGAAATGGTGATGTTGCTTTTTTACTGCAGATACAGCATAGAGAATATATCTGAATTAGAGGTTTTCATAGCCATGCCACAAACTCTTCTGCTTTACAGGTTCCTTGTTTAGCAAGAACATCTGCACGGTGACTAATCTCCCTTGGTGTACGTACGAGTGAAGGATACAGGACCCAAGCAAGATGAAAATCTACCTGCTAGGATGAAAAGATCATTAAAGCGCCACGACCTGATAAGGGGTTTAGTCATCCATTGTTTTTGGGGACAATAAAAAGTTTTTTTAAAAAAACTTTATTGTTAATTCCCTCGTCATAACTTCCTAGGTAAAGGATTTTGAAACACAAAAGAAAAGGAAAGGATGACCATGCTGCCACTTCTTTTTTTTAAAAAATTATTTTTATTTGATACTTAGACACTTATATATATTAAAATATCTTGCTATATCAATATTTATCATACTTAAAAAGTGAATTAAACACACACATACATGCAAGTGTATGCACACATGCTCACACAAATATAAACTAAATCAGCACTTCACTCTAAATATTGGATATACATCTATAAAATATTATTTATAGCAAATGAAACTAAAACATTTTATCACAATTTTGAAAGAAAATATCTGAGAGTATTTTTTTCCCTTCTTTTTATAAGCAGGGAATATTGAAACTTTAACACTCAAATATATCAAACTATCTCACTACATCAATAGTTTTCGGACTTTAAAAAAGTTAATCAAACACATTGTTATAATCTAAAACATGCAGGTAAAGTATTATAGCAATAGTAATTTCTCCAAATGTTTTAGTATGGCTCTAAAAAATTCATTTGCTTTTGATTTTTTTATATATTTTTTTCAATCAATATTTTATTTTTTAATTTTATCATTTTAATATTAAATTATTTTATTGGATTATCTCATTCTTAAAACAAATCGCAGGTTTGACGGGTTTTTAATTTATTCCAAATAATGAATATTTTTTGAAAAATTACAACTGAACTTTATTTGATAGCAAATCTACAACTAATTATTTTAGTTGTAAATCATGTTCATAAATTTTAGCTTAAATTTTAATATTTTTTTATTATTGAAAAATTATATTATTATTATTATTATTATATGAAAATTCATTATTTTTAAAAAATGGTGATACTTACTATGATATTAATTATTAATAACTATCTAATTACGAAAATTAACTATTTCATACTAAATAGAAATTTATCATATATATATATATATATATATATTGTTAATTCCCTTGTCTGTCTAATTATTTTTTAGGACAATAAAAAGTTTTCAAATTTTTTTTATTGTTAATTCCCTTGTATAAAGCATAACTTGCTAGCAAGGCATAGGATTTTGGAATACAAAAGTGAAAAGGAAAGCATGACTATGCTAGCACCTCTTCTTCTTTTCTTTTTTTTTAATTGTTTCTAATACTTAGACACTCATATACATCAAAGTATCTCACTATATTAATAATTGTTGAACTTAAAAAGTGAATAAAAAGCATACATATTTTATTTGATAACGGGATTGATTGTTTTAGTTTGAAATCTTGTCACAAATTTTAGCTATTTAAAATTGTTGTCTCATTATTGAAAAACATTATTATTATTATTATTATTTTCATAACCCAATTTTTGAATTTTCTAAAAAAAATTAATAAAATATAAAAGAAATAACAAGATAACAAAATAAATAAATGAATAAAACAATAATTTAAAATTGGGTTAAGACAACACAAATTGAAAGTTTGAGGATTAATAATGATGAAATTATAAATTTGAGAGTTAATTTGATTAAAAAGTGGACGAATTAATAAATTTAGAGACTTAATTAAACTTTGATTTAATTAATTAATGCAATCAAGGGCTTAATTGAAGAAATATCATTTTTGGGGTTAATTTGGGTCGCAATTGCAAGAAATTAAAGTACAAGGACTAAAGTTAATATGCAGTGATACTATAGGGGTTCAAATAATTTGTTCAGGGGTAATTTTGAAAGAATTAAAAGTTGAAGAGTCAATTATGTACTGAATTGATTACATTGAAAAGCAAGTACTGTTTTGTAAATGACGTTGAAGTTTAGGGGTTCAATTGCAATTTGATCCAGGAGCAAAATTAAAAAAAGAAGAAGAGATTTTCCAAGATTAGGGACCCAATCGTTAAATTTCAGAAGTTCAAAGGCTAAATCGTAAACAGTCATTTCAGAACACACACTATTCATCATCTCTTCATCCTGAAGACCGGATCAACAGGAAACACAACCAAAAATATCATGGACCACGCCGCCAATATCCCCACCCACACGATGAATCTCAAAGTGAACGTGGGTCGTAGAATTTTCTGTTCCCATCGTGCAGGTCGCCCATGATAATGGGGGGGGGGGGGCAGGAGACCATGGACACTGGAACAATACAGGGGAAGCACGGGCAGGGAGGACGAACTGAGAGGGGGGAACAACACAGGGGGAGCATACAACAGGGACGAACAGAGGAAACCAGGGGAGAAGGAAGACCGAGGGAGCGATGGTAATACAGACAGACCAGATGAGAAAGTCACAAGGAACGAACAGACAGAGAGACGAAGAAGAAAAGGCACAGAACAGAAGGCGAGAGAACAGGACGAACAACACAAGAATACCAGGAGACAAATACAGAGAAAGAACAGGCGACCCAAGAAAGTGAAAGACGAAAAGAAGCAGAGGAGAGAGTTTCTTTTCGTCAAGCAACCTCACGCCTTCATCGCCATCATCCTCGACTTGCAGCGACCAGGTAAGTTCTTCATTTCCCTCTCCTTTACAATTATAATTGCATAGGTACTCTTCTTATGCAGTTTTAATTCAATCTTGCGACTTCAGCAATTATAATCCAGTGGCTGGGTGTGCACCCGTGCCTTATCCTTTTATTTTCACCCTCAATGTTTTTAAAACTCTTTTTTTACTCTAAATGAAAAAAAATAATATAAACTCTAAATGAAAAATATAATATAAACTTGAATTGTAAAATTATAAAAGTGCAATTAATTTTTTTTAAATAATTATATATTGAAAATTCTAATCATGAAATTAAATTATATAAAAATTTGATAAATTAAGTCAACAATATTATAATCAATGAATGATCTAAATAAAATGAGAGAGACAAATAGTATGAATCAATAAATTAATGATATTTTAAAATAAAAAGTTTCAAAATAAAACTTTTCAATACATGAATGATAGGAAGTATACATGAATCTGGTGATAACTTGGTTGTTCTCATCTCAATAAGTCCTAATAGACCTCTTTTGGATTGCAAGCTAATGAACTTAAAGTAGTTATTAGCTAATAAACAATGTCTAATGCACTAGAAAAAAATTCAAATTCAAAATAATTATTCAAAATTAAATAAATAAATAAATAATAAAAAAAATCTTCACGTTAAAATTCCTCAATGTATTTGCGAATATCCAATTTTTGCATATATCTTGGCAGATTTGAGTTTTGATTTCAAACATGTCGTTCTTTCTCGTGTTGATGAATTACTGAGCATACGATATATGGTTATAAAGCTTTAGATGTCTAGTTTCCAACCCAACTTTAATCGTAGCAAAATTTCACTAGTAGCTTTAGATATATCTCAAACAATATATAAAGGTCTAGCTTGACATATTTGATAAGATTCATCTACTAACTATGACCCTCTAAAATATTATGTTCTCAAACTCTATTTGACTTGAAAATTTACCATAATATATTTTCATGTGTCTAATATTTTCCTGTAAAATTTTAGCTCTATCAAATATATAGTGTGAAAAGATATGTTCAATCTCTCAAATCTGGTTAGTAGACATTTTAAAACCAAATTTAGATTTGACTTGGTTCATATCATAAATTTAGTAAGCTCGTAAAATCAAATTGAGTTTACCGAGTTTACTAATTTTACTGTTTTTGCACAAGTTAAGTTTGACTTTGCAAGTTAGATACATGTTGACTCATAAAATTGTAAGTTACCGGATTTTAACAACAATGTTCACCTTTCTTTATTTTAATATCTAGTCAAACAGGTCTTTTCTGATATCATAAAATTCCAAAAAAAATTGTGGATCTTTTTGAATTTATTTATAGGTCCCTTGTATTTTTTTAGGTATTTCACTATATTATTAATATGTGAATTTTTACTATAAAATATAAATCTGTTATATGATATATTTAAAAAATATATATATTTTTAGAATTTTTAAAGTTCATCACGTTGTGGGTGTGATAATTATTATTATTATTGAAAAAGATGATGATTCTATGATATTAATTACTAATTAATAACTATCCAATTAGGTAAATTGATTATTCCATACTAAATAAAATTTTATCTTTGATTTTCTCAACAAATATGTGACCTATATAAACCTACGACAAATAATATCAATTGATGGTAAGCTTCCACATCTAATTATATAATATATAGGTTTTGAAGAGATAGGGTGAAGGCTACAGTAAATGTTACCGTTATCAGCGCTGATAACTATACGGGACTCTGTTGCTTTACTCAAAGCATCCTCTTCCCCTTTGTTTCTCCCATCACTTCCTCTTTTGTGAGATGCCAAGGAAGTAGGAACAATGCATATACCCTTTCTGCTTATAATTATTAACTAGTCCAAGTTTGATACTTTTCCATAAATATCATCAGAAAAAAAATAAAAAACAAAGAAAAACCAAAAAAATATATTTTTGATATATTTACATTGTTTTAATATTTTCAAAATCATCTCAAAAAAATTTAAATTTTAAAAGTATTTTGAATAAGTTTAACTTTTAACACGTAAATTTTATGATCACTGATTTTTATTGTTGAGTCGACGTTGATATTACTTATTTTTTAAAATATAAAAATTAAAAAAAATTAAAATTAAAAGGAAAATAGAAAAAAAAAAAATTAAGAAACTAATTTGAAAATATAACAATATTTTACCTTTAAATACTAGCCTACAGTAAAGTTATATAAAAAAAAAAAATTCAGGCAAAAACCTAACCTAAAATTTATCTACAGGCAAGCCGCCGTCCGACGCCCTTTCAGCTTTTAGTTTTTTTGGTCCCAGAACCAGCAAAAAGCTTGGCTCGCCATCTTCCCTGAAACCGGAGAGAAACCCCACTCAAATACACTCCCTGGTCTCTGCCATTTTCGGCACCTTCCCCTTTCCCATTCCAGCCTTCCCAAATCAACCATCCTCTTCACCTGCTCTCGGTGATCAGCTTCCCTTTAGCCCTCGGTCAAAGCAAGCCACAGTCGGCCTTCCCTCAACTTTTGCCCTTTGGTTTCTTTTTCTTCCAGCAGCGATGGCCCCCTCCCCGTGCAGCGGCGCCGTGTTCCTCTAGCAGCAGCCCACACACGACAGCGCCCGGGCAACGCTCTCTTCTCCATGTTCTGCAATCGGCCTCCAGCAACAGCCAAGCCCGGCAGAACCCACCTTGGTCTAGCACAGCAACCTCCACCCTCACCTCGGAGCCGTCAGCCGTCATGAAGAGGAAGAACTAAACTCAGATCTGGAAAAGAAAGGAGACTGAGAACAGATGAAAGAAAAAGAAAAGAACAGACCCGAAAGAAACAGACCTGAAGAAGGAGAAGAAAAAAACAGATCCGTGAAGAAGTAAAGAAAATTAAAAACAACTGCTTGTGTTTTGCTTTCTGCAGGTGACGGTGGGTGTCACCGCCGACAGGAGAAGGAAAAAGGGACGAAGCTGGTACAGACCCCCTGTTACCCGGGTTGTCTTCGCGGCGGCGCCGCCAGTGGCATGGCGCGTGGGGGGACGCCCCAGAAACCTTCCAGCCATTGCAGAAGGCCTTCGATGCAATTCTTGTAGATTTTTGGGTTTTATTTTGTAATTTGTGAATTGTATTTGATTTATTATGAGTTTTGTTTTTTTTTTACATGTAAAAAATAATGTATAAGAAAATCATAATAAAAAAGAGAGATCCTTTGTATTTTTATTTATGTTATTGAATTATATAAAAAATAATTGTTTAATTTGAATATGGTTAAATATTTTAAGGATAAATAAAATCATTTTATATTTTTTATAAAAATATAAGAATATGTTTCTACATGTATTCTAGATGATTTAATTATTGATTTATTAAAACTTTAGAATTTGATTAATATTTTAGATTTTTAAATCATATCAAATCACAAAACAGCTTATTTCTGGTAAGATGTGTTAGGGGTATTAATATCTTTCCTAACTACAACTAGTCTCATACCCGTGAATTTTTGACAATGATCATTGCATTTAGATTTTTTATTAACCTTTAATCAAATACTAGGTGGAGACTTCTAAGACTCTAAATCAAACAAAGGAATGAAAAATCACTAATTTATCGCCGCCAGTGACGTGCAAGAATAACTAATTTTATTTTATTAATATCTTCAAAGTAAGAAATTCTAAAATATACATAATTATTTTGATAAATTTTAACTTAAAAAAAACAATAATTCTTAAAAAAACATGTTTTTGTAACAAAAAAGAAAAGAAAGAAACACATTCATTTTTTAAAAAGAAACACGTTATGTTCACTTTTTATTTCAAATCAATACAATTTTTTTAATTTCTATGTTTGTTTTCTTTATTTTTTATCCAATAAACTTTATAGCTATTAGAAAAAAAATATTCTTTTTAAATTAAAAAAAAATATGAAAAAAGAATTTTAACTAAAAATATATTTTTTTCCAAGAATTCAAATAACTATTATGAAAAAATAGTTTTAGTTACCCTTAATGTAACTTTATAGCTTACGGTATAAGCTAGTGCTTGGGATTATAATGCAAACAAGAAACTAAACTGTAATGTACTAAAAGAGAATTCATTTTTATCTTCATACAAGTAAATAAAAAATAAAAAAACAACCATGTTATAGGTTAAATATTTACACTTGCATTTATTTTTTTGTTTTCTACAAAAAAACCCAACTGTTTCAGCCTTTAATTAGCATGAACAAATATTATTTATGTGATTTATTAATTTAAATATTTTTAATTCATTTTTTTAAAAATAAAAATATCATCTTTTCAGTTTCTAAATTAAAAATTTCATGCTATCAAAACACATGTCCACATATTCATAGCTTCTTGTTTTTTTTATTATTATTATTATTATTTATTACATTACAATTTAGTTTGTAATGTTACCCGTAATTAACTAGATGGTATCTAATGTCTCGTCTCTTTGTATCTCAAGGGCAGTCTAGTTTGTCAGGTCTGACTTGTTATCCAATGGAGATTATCCAAAGAAAATAAATAAATCATAATGTCAGAGTTTTTGACTACGCACTTGTGATGCACATCGATTACAAAATAAAATATAAAAAAATGACAATTTGAGAATCAAACACAATTTTTTTGATATAATACATAGGAGTTTTATTTGATATAAAATTTACATTGATTGTTTCAGTAGCATATCTAATCTTTTATATTCTTGCGAATGAACTTAGGCCCCGTTTGTTTGCAGGAAAGTGAATTCCTTTTGGAAAATGAATTCCGGGGAAAGTGAATTTCTGGAAAGTAAATTCCGGGAAAGTATTTTATGATGTTTGGTAGTGTTATGGAAAATGAATTGGAAAATAATTTATTAATAAATTAATTTTTTTTTTCAAATTTATCTAATATATATAAAATATTTAATATAAAATATTTAATCACTTACAATAAAAAAAAATAAAATCTAAAATGTATAATGATGAATTTTTTTTATTATATTCTATATTCATACATAGCTTATTTTATAAAATATAACTATATATATCATATCATATTATAAAGAAATAAGCTTGTGAAATATTTTTTATTATTCTATGAAACCATTTATAATTTCATTACGTACGAAATACATCCGACAAAAACTATAGTTTTAATAATATTTTTAGCATGTAATAAAATTGGATAAAATATTAAGGTATAAAATTCACTCTAAACTATTTTTTTTAAAATGTTAAAAAAATAGCACACTTAAAAATAAAAATAAAAAGTCCCCGCAGGCAAGTGAACAGTGCACTAAAACTGCGCTGTTCACTATTTTTTTAGTGAACAGTGTATGCGATACACTGTTCATGTTAATTGCACTGTTCATTGAACAGTGCAATTAACATGAACAGTTACAGAAAAAACATGACAACGCAGTATTGGCCCACATTAGGAAAGTGTTTTTCGAGAATTAAAAGCGGAAAACACTTTCCTTATGTTAAAATTAACATTTTCCTTTGACTGGAATTACATTTCCTTTGATTCACTTTCCATGTATTGACAAACATGGGAAAGTGAGTAAAATGGTTTCTAGGAAAGTGAATTCCTGGAAACAAACGGGGCCTAAGTATTTTAGATTTTGCATGACAATTAAACCGAAGGCTCTTGGGTTTGTCATGACCACTAAAACCAAGATCCTATAAAAGTATTTAAAAAAATAATAATTAAGATTTAAGTTTAAAATATTTTAATGATAATTTAAATAAAAGAAAGAGGGCTCTCTTCCACCTTTCCTTTCTTTCACATCTTGATTCGGATTTTATAGTGGTCCATGGTCGGCCATTTCCCCTTGACCTCGCTGTCCATGGCAACTTCTTCTATCGTACCATTTCTTTTTAGCGGTCTTATGTCATGGTCATGCACAGGATATATCAGTCAAGTTTTGTCCTTGATATGCGACTCCCTCGAGTATATATTTATCTGCCTTCTTTTTCTATATCGTAAAAAGGAAACCTTTCACTAAAAGAGCTTTAAGTTATGATAGTTTGGTTTTTTATTGAACAAAAACTAGCAAAACTTGTTTTGTTTTTTTCGAGTTTTTATGGGATTTTACTGACTTTTCCTAGGTTTTTTTAAATTTTTTTTTTTTAAGTTTTATGGATTTTTAAAAAACTTTTTATATATCTAGTTATTTTGAGGCCAAGTTAATTAACAATGCATGCAAGGAGAAAAGTTAATCCACTAAAGTTATCAAAAGCAACGTAATCTAATTCAACTACCAGTCAATATATCATATGGATTCAACAATTATTTATTGAACTATCCTGGATTGGGTTTAATTTTTTGGTGAATCATCACATACATAATATATATAAGCTTTTCCTGTTGCCATTGATTAACTTTTAACGTCCAATACATGGACAAAAGATCTGAAATTCTTTGAACAGAAAAGCTGGAATTTATGCAGTGACAGTGATACAAAATCAAGCTATTATACTTTACAAGTACAAACTTGATTAATAAACAAACCATCCAAGCAAATTGTACTTGGAAAATAAATGTATCTGTCCCAACTAGTAGTTGTGTCTATATCCTTGTAAATGAGCCTAAGACTAAATACAGAAGGAAGAAGAAGATCAAACCAATGAGACAACTAATGTTGAAAACAAGCCCTACTGAAGGTACTAGAACTGCGTATTTGCGAATGCGATAATCATTGTCCCCATGCCAATTATGGTTAACAACATTGCAACCGCAAATAATCTTAGAGTGGTTTTCAAATTCATTTCTTCATCCTTATTCATGTCCAAATCTTGAATCAACACCGTCAAAAAATGAATAATTAGATACAACAGAAATAGAGAGCATCATTAACATTGCATCTAATATGACAAATACTATAAAAATAACTTTTTTTAGCTAGAATTGCAATGCCTCTGTCACTCTTGTAACTGCCAGGTAGGATAAATGGTGCTACAAATGTTAATGTTGCTATCAATGCTGTAACTACTAGATGAGACTCTCTTGCTTTACTTAAAGCATCCTCTTCCTCTTTGTTTTCCTCCTTCTCTCTTCTCAAAACAAAGCGCCCGACCAAATGGTCCCCTGCCAACATCAAAGGATTCTAGGATCGTTTTCTGCAAAATATTTAGGGTAAAATATCATAGATATCCATTATCTTTTTCTATTTAATTCTCAGATTATTTAAATTTTAATTAATTGTTTTTTTTCATTCAATTGTTCTGCTTTTTGTTTTTTTAT
Source organism: Populus tremula (assembly GCA_964019445.1). NCBI lineage: Eukaryota > Viridiplantae > Streptophyta > Magnoliopsida > Malpighiales > Salicaceae > Populus > Populus tremula. Next base: position 1,141,371 of record CAXHTJ010000011.1, read on the forward strand.
TGAATAATATGTTTTTATAAAGCAGTTACATGCGATTGATATGCATAATCTGTTATCGTAGATGAAAAACTTAACAAAATCAATAAAATAACTTGATTTCAAATAAAAAAGATTATTAAGTTATTTAGATGAATTCATTTTTATGTTTGGTATTGCAATACGAATGGTTTTTAAAAGGAAAACCTTTCTTGAAAATTAAGTTATATTTTTTTTTACTGGAAAGTATTTTTCATTGATTAACTTTTTAAATAGCAAACAAACACAATAAAGTTTGAAAAGTAATTTTTAAAAAAATAATTAAAATAATATATCAGCATGTTAAAATGATTTAAAAATATTAAATATAATTTAATTTCAAACTTTAAAAAAATTTGAAATTTAAAAAAACATGCTTCACACATCTAAGACTTGAAGATAAGAAGATTATGGTCCAGCTCTAACCATAAGAAAAACGAGTGAAGACAGAAAAGATGCAAGTGGAGCAGAGATATTTAAATTGTTTGTGAAACTTCTAGAATCATTTTTATTCTAATCTCTCACAGAACTCAGACAGCTTCCTCTGCTTTATTTATTTATTTATTCATATTGATGAATTGGTATAAATAGGCTTACAAGCCTAGCTAGTAAATGGAAATAGCCAAAATAGTTACTTCTATCAACAACCATTGTCAACAAACAAACAGTCATACAAGATGAATTCCTCTGATCAACAAATGAATAGCATCTCTTACATGGAACCAAAATTGTACAAAGCTGCAGAAGCAGGCAACATCAACCCATTGAAGGATCGTCCTCCAACTTCTCTCATTGAGCTATTGACTCCACAAAAAAACACAATTCTTCATGTTTACTTCGAAAACCAACGTAGAGGATGGAGATCCACTGATTTTGTTGGCCAAATTATTGATATGTGTCCACAACTGCTATTGCAAGCCAATACTAAAGGCGTTCCAATGCAGTGGAAGTCCTCATTGACCGCGCAGAAGCAAAAAAGATGTTGAGGATGACCAATGAAGAGCAAGATACAGCGTTGCATGTGGCAGCTCGAAATATCCAAGCCCAAGTGGTGGAAATATTGACAAAAGAGGACCCTGAGTTTTCATATTCCGCCAATGTTCATGGAGAATCTCCACTTTATATTGCTGCCAATATGAGGTTTGTGAACATTTTTTTAGTCTCAAACAGAGTTTGATACCGATTCGATACTATATGTGACCAACATCTTTTTTTTTTCTTTTAATATATACTAGATTAATCAATTTTTTACTAATCTATTTATCAATCTAGAATACTATCGTTTTAAGATTATATAAATGTAATTGTTGCATGATTAATTTTAATTTGTTCAGCTTTATAATGTTTAAGTAAATCTGTTTTTAAAATTATCATAAGAGATATTAGAAAAGCAATGCTTCTATAATAATAGGATTTTACCTGGTTATTTTTTTATGCTATGTATGTTCTTGAACTCGAGACATATTAATTCAATATGAATAAGTTCACTTATCTCCCTAATTGCTTTTTAAGAACAATAAAAAATAGCAAAATTTAATGGTTTTTAATTCTGTTTTATTGGACTTAAAATCTTGCTACATAAGTATTTATTGGACTTAAAATGTTAATAAAAATCACATATATCTAATTATGATATATTGCTGCCAATGTAAGGTTTAATTGGATGTTTAAAAGACATGAAGAAAATAGAAAAAAAGTGATCGACGAAATTGAGTAATTGCAAGTCAGTGGAATATTGTGGTTCTCATGGCAGAACCGCACTACACGCGGCAGCCATGCATGGTGATCATGGTAAGATTTTATTCTGAACTGTAAATCCTTGAATTCATAAATTATTATCGGAAACCATAACTGTGAGAAGTGTGTTCTTATCTTAAATTATTTCTTATCTGTTTGCCATTTTATTGTACTCATTTATTTTATGTTTCTTAAAAAAAATCTTATTTTAACCTTTAGGATATTGTTCTTTTCATTTATTGTTCATTTGTCAAATTCTTCGTTTACTCTATCACATTTAATATTTGATATATATAGAAGTTAATAAAGGGGTAAAAAAACAAAAATATTCATTTTATGTTTGTTAAATTAAAGGTTAAATTGTATTTATTACTTACATAATTCTTTGGAAGATATATACAAGGTAAAGAAAATACATATTAAGAAGACAATGAATTTCCTAGTCTATTTAATTAAGGACTTATTTGCATGATTATATATAAGATTTTAGGACCAAAATGTTCTTATATACGTTTGTATGTAAGGAATCTATATGACATGTATGTGTGGGCGAATCATTTCCATATTATTATTGAACATAAAAAAAAAAAGAACACAAATGAATTATTAGATTAGTAAGACTACTGGATTCTACGTTAAAATGATAATTTAAAGGCTCATAATAATATTGAACTTTATTCTTGTTGTTTATAGTTTTCTTAAAAACTTTGGTCATCTAGTTTAAATGAGGTTGGAGTTGTTGACATTTCCATATTATTATTTTAAATATGACCAAATAATAATAACCAATAAAAAAAAATGATGCATAAACAATATTGAATAGCGACTATAAGAACCCAAGAACGTAGAAAGCAAGAAAGGGCATTTATAATACAATTAAAGAGAGAAAAATGCCAAATTAAATATTAACTTATCACTAAATTAGTAGCGTAGATTACGCATTAACCATAATATTATTCATATATTACCTAATATGTACCATATTTTTTTTATGGTTTATTGCAGAGACAGCAAGAAAGATATTAAAAAGCGACGCGAGTTTGACGAGAAGAACCGACGATGACGGGTGGTCACCACTTCACTACGCTGCCTTTTTCCCTACTTTATTGCCAGGTTCTCTAACAGTAAAAGTATTACTAGAACATGATGTGTCCGCAGCCTACATTGTTGATTCAGAGAAGAGAACAGCCCTTCACTTGGCCGTCGTTCGAGGCAATGTGGCAGCAGTGGGAGCGATTATGAACACTTGTCCAGCTTGTTGTGAACTAGTGGATAGCGGAGGTCGGAATGTCCTTCACTATGCTGCCTTAACTCTAAAAGGAGCACTTACATCTATGTCTTTCCCTCGATTGATTCCTAAATTTGACAAACTTATATACGAGAAGGATAACAATGGAAACACACCATTGCATCTATTTGCTGCTTTCGGCAGTTATCCCCAGAAGTTTCTGAGTAGTGATTGTAGACATGTGTACAAGAAGATGTGTGGCCTTAACAAGCAAAACCTCAGCATTGATGACATCTTGGAACGAAATTTTCCTGAAGAAAAGGTAATTCCCTCTATTTGATTTTTTAACGAGTCGCACTCGTACACGCGAAAAAGTCTTTGCATTTGAAAAAGCTCGCTAACTTACCAAAAAAAATTAAATTTAAATTGTCAGAGGAATGATGTAAGATTATTTTCATAACTATCAAAGGACGCATCAAGAGAATTTATAATATTCATTCAATCTTGTTAAAGAAAAAAAAACTTCAACTCTAACAATAAATACGTATGCACCTTTAATAAATCACATCAATCAAACATAAATTCACTTCGTTATTCTCTTTTTTTTTTTAAAAATAAAATAAAAATAGAATAGAAATCCTTTTGTCAATATAACAAAATTATACCTTCAACATCAACACTTATAATTGATTAACACTATTTGCTTTGTCCCTAGACTGATGTTGGTTTCTTTATTTGTTTGTTTTAAGATGTGTTTGATATTATGGTATAAAATATTTTTAAAAATTATTTTTGTTTTGAAAATATATTAAAAATAATTTTTTAATTTTTAACATTAAAAAATACTAAAAAGTTTCATTTGATTTTTTTTTCCAGCGAGACACTTTTAAATCATACCTAAAAACAGTTTAAAATTAAAAAACAAACAGCCCTCTCGTAGCAACAAAAGCATTATATATTGTTGCTAGCTAAAAGAAACAAAATTACTTGATTTCAAACTCGCTGGTTATGATATCAAACAAAGGTTGAGAGTCTACAGGTGATAAAGGAAAAGAAAGATTCGTTTAATTTCATTGCCGAAACTTGTTGCAGAAAGAGATTTTGGAATCATTGAAAGATGTACGGAGTGGACTGCTTCAACGGCCCATAGCTATGCTGACACTAGACGACTTCTTTATTACCGACAGTGGAATGGACGCTCTTATAGTTGTAGCGGCACTCGTAGCAACAGTAACATTTGCAGCTGCTTTCACCATGCCTGGCGGTTACAAGAACGAAAAAGGCACTCCAGTTCTTCTTAAAAATACTGCTTTTGCAGTCTTTGTTATATCAGATGCAGTAGCAATGGTTCTCTCAACTTCTGCTCTCTTCATGCACTTTTCTAGGGCACTGCTTGGAAAAAGAGGTCAAGTGGAAGACGATATAAAAGAAACCTTCTCTTATAGGACATCTACTTTAACCATATGTGCCATCCCAGCAATGGTCATCGCATTCATCACAGGAAGTTATGCAGTGCTAGCTCCATCATTATGGCTTGCAATCACGACTTGTTTCATTGGTGTAGCCTTCTTCTTCTTTGCGTGCCAGGCATTCATAGTTCAATTCCGCACCCTCATAAAATACTGAAAATAAACACTTCACAGCAGACTTTAAAAGAGTCTGATATTGAAGAAGATTATTGATTCTCATTTAGCTCGTGTTATAAACTATTATAGCATGTAATTATATAGGAAATATTGTAGTCATATTCTTATGTGGTAATCTCCACCTTTACTATTGTATATTGCCCTACTCATATATATAGAAAGGGTTGGCTAACCTATTAGGTTAAGCCTCCTAATCATTCTCAACTTGGTATCAGAGCCTCCTAATATTTTCTCTCTTTGCAGCCGGCCCTAATTTTCTTCCCCATGGACTCTCCTCCTGCTGCCGTTGATCCAATCTCCCCCTCCACCGGTGATGCATCATCACCGGCCAGCCCTCTTCCTGCTGCTGGCTCTGCCGTTCCTCTGCCTCTTATGGGAACACAATCTACAATGGTTCCTCTATCAAACACCCACCATGTTGTGTCGTTGAAACTTACGAACACAAATTATCTTTATTGGAGAATGCAGATGAAGCCATATCTCCTTGGTCAAGGTGTTTTTCAGTTTGTTGACGGCTCCTTGCCGTGTCCTCCATCTCATATGATTGATGCTTCGGCTGATTCTTCTTCTGCCATCAGCCCCTCTTTTCTTCGTTGGAAGCAACAAGATCAACTTATTTTGAGTGCTCTACTCTCCTCTCTTTCCGTGGATGTGCTGCATCTTGTAGTCGATTGTTCTACTTCACATTGTGTTTGGCGCACGCTTGAGAAGGCACTTGCCTCTCCATCTAATTCGGATCATGCAACTACATGGCTCCTTTCAAGACCTTCGGCAAGGTGATGCATCGGTTAGTATGTATATGCAGCAAGCCAAATCGTTATTTGACGAATTGGCTGCTGCTGGTCGCCCAATGTCCCTTGAAGATTTCAATCTCTATGTGTTTCGTGGACTTCGCGGTGAGTTCAAAGACTTGGTAACTAGTCTCATAACCAAGGCTGAACCGCTATCGTATGCTGATCTTCATAGCCATCTCCTTACCCATGAGTTTTTGCACAAAAACTCCTTTCACTCCATGGCTGTCGGTTCATCCTCTTCATCACTGCTGTCTTCTTCTTCTCTGCCGCAGCAGCCACCATTGCTGCCAACACCTCCGAATTCTGCTTATTATGCCATGACTAATCACAGCCGAAACAGGGGACGTTCTAGAGGTAATTGGCGCTCAAACACCAACCGATTTCAGGCCCCAAACAGAGGTCACTCCGCTGCAGATTGGAGGCAAAATCAGTGGCAGAACAGGCGCACCTCTGCTGCAGATTTTCGGCCAAATCAGGGGCAGTGGTCTGGACATGTGCGCTGCCAATTATGTTCCACTCCTGGCCATTCAGCTCTTCAATGCTATCAGTTTCGCAGCAGCACACAGCAGCCCTCTGCTCACCTTGCTGTTGCGAATGATTCTGCTGCAACGACTTGGTTTCCCGACACCGGCGCGAATCAACATGTGACGCCTGATCTTGCAACTCTAACTGATTCTGCTCCTTATCTTGGTAATGATTTCTTGCATGTTGGTGATGGTAAGGCCCTTGACATATCCCATGTTGGACATACTACTTTATATTCCCCCAAACGCTTGTTTACATTAACTAATGTTCTTCGTGTGCCTCACATTACCAAACCGTTGTTATCTGTTCAGAAATTCTGTCGTGATAATCATGTTTATTTTGAATTTCACGATTCTGTGTTTTATGTGAAGGATCTCGTCACCAAGGAAGTTCTTCTTTCCGGTCGGAGTCATGATGGTCTTTATGTTCTCTCCGAGTCCTCGGCTACGTCAGTTCCTCAAGCTTTTTGGTCTCCTTGCATTTCCGCGACTGCCGACTTGTGGCATCGTCGTTTAGGTCATCCAACTCCTCGCATTCTAAATTTGTTAGTTTCTGATAATAAAATTATTTGTACGTCTAAACGATCTTTTACTCAATGTCAAGCATGTCCATTAGGCAAGTCATCCCGTTTGTCATTACGACCGACGGGTCACAAAACTTCTACCCCACTTGAATTAATTTTTAGTGATGTTTGGGGCCCTGCTCCAATGTTTTCTTCTGATGGTTTTCGTTATTTTGTTATCTTTGTTGATGCGCACACTAAATATATCTGGTATTATCCGCTTGTTGCGAAATCTGATGTATTTTCCACGTTTCAACGTTTTCAGACACTTGTTGAGCGTCAGTTTTCTCTTAAAATTAAATCTGTTCAAACTGATTGGGGTGGTGAATATCGTAAATTAAATACATTTTTTCAAACAATTGGTATTCATCATCGATTAATTTGTCCTCATACTCATGAACAAAATGGCACAGTTGAACGTCGTCATAGACATATTGTCGAAACTGGCCTAACCCTCTTAGGCCAGTGTAATGCCCCATTGCGTTTTTGGAACTATGCTATGGAATCATCGGTCTATCTTATTAATCGCATGCCTACTCCTGTTCTTCAAAATAAATCTCCTTTTGCGTGTCTGTTTCATCGCACTCCTGATTATAATTTCTACGCACTTTTGGGTGTCTTTGTTTTCCATTTTTACGTCCATATCATGCTCATAAATTAGATTTTCGGTCTTCTCCTTGTGTGTTTTTAGGCTATAGCTCGTCTCATCTTGGTTATCGGTGTCTTGATTTAGAGTCTGGTCGTGTCTATGTCTCCCGTCATGTTCGTTTTCATGAATGTGTCTTTCCTTTTAAAAAGTCTGAACAGGTAACAACACCCCCGGTTCCCCCCACTCCACCTACCTATCTTCCATCACTGCAACCCCCTTCCTGTTTTCAGCCTCTTCCTTCCCAACTCGGCAAAACACACCCTTTGCCCCTTGCCGCAACCCCCCAGCTTGCTCCCCTGCCCGTTGATTTAGCCGACCCTGCCTCACCACCCCACACAGCCATACTATCACCACGTGCTTGTCTTTCCAATGATTATTGTGCAGGAACAGGTTCTGACTTGCAGGATTCAGTAGCGGCACAACCCAGCACCTCCCCGGCTTCACCTCCTGGTCTGCAACTTTGTGTTGATCTCTCCTCTTATCCTCTTCAGCACATTCCAGGTACAGGTGCTGCTACTCCATGTCCAGCTGCTCCTAAACACCCCATGGTTCTTCGTCCGAGACAGCCCAAGACAGCGCTGATCACCACCACGGCAGCCACCTCTGCTGCTTCCTTCAGTCGGGTAACTTCTCCTCCCTCGCATGAGCCACTTATTTTTCCTGATGCTAACAGATATGAGGCGTGGCATAATGCTATGCGAGAGGAAATTCAGGCCTTACGCGCAAACAGAACATGGACTTTAGTGCCATTTCATCCGTCCATGAATGTTGTTGGTAGCCGATGGGTCTACAAAATTAAACGCAGATCTGATGGTAGCATTGAGAGGTATAAGGCGCGCCTGGTTGCTAGGGGCTTCACTCAGCAAGAAGGTATTGATTACTCAGAAACTTTTAGTCCTGTTATCAAACAGGCAACAGTCCGCTTAGTGTTCTCCATTGCAGTTTCGAGTGGTTGGAAAATTCATCAGCTTGACATTCATAATGCATTTCTAAATGGAGTCCTTGATGAAGAGGTTTACATGAAACAACCTCCAGGTTTTGTTGATTCTGCACTCCCAGGTCATGTATGTCGATTGCATAAATCTCTATATGGGTTAAAACAGGCTCCGCGGGCTTGGTACACTCGTCTGAATGATTTTCTATTATCCATTGGTTTCCGTGCTTCTAAAGTGGATACCTCATTGTTTATCTTCTCGGTTGGTAGTGATATTTGTTATCTTTTGGTTTATGTTGATGATATTCTGCTTACGGGTAATAATGGAACTCTGCTACAACGACTCATTCAGCTACTGAGCTCAGAATTTAAACTTCGGGATTTGGGTGATGTTCATTATTTCTTGGGTATTGAAGTGCAGTGTACTGGTCTGGGACTTATGCTTTGTCAACATAAATATACACTTGATATCCTCACACGAGCTGGTATGTTATCCTGTAAACCAGTTGATACTCCTATTTCGGCATCCAAAGCCACCATTATGCCATCCATTGTTTTCTGATGCTACTCGTTTTCGGCAACTTGTTGGTGCTCTCCAATATCTCACTTTCACACGCCCGGATATTTGCTTTGCTGTTAACCGGGTCTGTCAATTTATGCATGCTCCTACAGAATCCCATTGGGCTGCCGTGAAACGCATCTTGCGTTATCTCCGTGGTACGGCATCACATGGTTTACATATTACTCGCAGCTCTTCCTTTGCTTTACACGGTTTTACAGATGCAGATTCGGCAGGTAGTATTGAGGATAGAAAGTCTACAGGTGGTTATCTTGTGTTCTTTGGTCAGACGCCAATTTCTGGAAATCGAGTAAGCAACGCACTGTTGCTCGTTCTTCGACGGAAGCTGAGTACCGATGGCACGGCTGAAGTTATCTGGCTTCAGTACTTGTTAACGGATCTTCAGATTCCGGCTCCTTCTGCTCCTATTATCTGGTGTGACAACCTTGGTGCCACGTATTTGTCCGCAAACCCTATATTTCATGCTCGCACAAAACATATTGAGATTGATTATCATTTTGTCCGAGATAGAGTTGCGAAGAAGGAGATTCAGATTCGTTTTATTTCCTCTCAGGATCAACTTGCCGATGTCTTCACTAAGCCACTTCCTGCTGCTTCATTTACTGCTTTTAGATTCAAGCTTCGGGTTGATCCTCCACCCTCAGCTTGAGGGGGCGTATTATAGCATGTAATTATATAGGAAATATTGTAGTCATATTCTTATGTGGTAATCTCCACCTTTACTATTGTATATTGCCCTACTCATATATATAGAAAGGGTTGGCTAACCTATTAGGTTAAGCCTCCTAATCATTCTCAACTTAAACTATCTTCTCGTCATCTTCTTGATGGCATCAGCTGTAACGTTGGCTTTATTTATCAATATATTTTACCTTGCTTTTCACGAGTACAATGATCGAAAAATTCAATTTTGGCACTTGGAAAATGCTAACACCTTCAATATAGAGACCATAGAATGAAGGCTAACAAGTTCACCATTGATTCTAGATGAATGGAATTAGCCATAATTTTCGAAGGACTTGAATTTCTAATATATATATATTGATTAGAATTTCCATTAATTGCTGAATGGTAATTCAGACTTCAATTTCTACACATTGCAACTTCATTCACCTTCCCAACTTTTTGTTTAACAGAAATCATTCTCATGAAATGCAAAACATTCTTTTACGAGAACAAAAATAAATAAATAAAGTAACAAAGGAAAATTTTACGACAGGCACAAGAAAACCATAATAAAAAAAGGAGGAAAATGGGTATATAAAACAGCAGAACATAAACATTTTGAGAAATTAATGAATTAATGATGTAGTGCTATGATTTAACTCCGATCTAGTGGGTTATGAAGGACATGAAGCTGATGACAACACCCAATGTCTGAGTTTTTCAGACCCTAATTCCACTGACAAGGTGTAAAGAGTAGTTAAAACTCAATTTGAACAACGGAGACAAAAAAATAAAAATCAATTTATGTTTATATTTAGTGTGTTTTAAGACTAAATAATTTGTTTTATTTTGCATTTGGTTAACATTAGTCAAGACACAAGTAAAAAATAATTAGTGGAAGAATTAATCTAATTTGAACCCGATCAAAAATTCAAGTTGACCTACTATAAAGTTTACCTGAGATAAAACACAAATAAAAAATTTTAATTTGTTTTTTATTAAGATAAAACAAGTAATCAAAATCTTGTCTTATTTATATTGAGTTTTAAACAATTAAAATAATTATATTTATTTTTATATTCACTCAGATTAACAATGAACATAATGTATGAATCAAACCTTATATCGAAATCGACTATTATTTAAATTTTTAAATTATAATAATTATTATTTTTATTTTTATATTAATATAGATCAACCCGGTAAATTCTTATGCAAAAAATTTAACAATCTAGCTTATTCTACTCCTTTTAATAAACAAATATTTCTTCACTGGAATGGCCTTGATAGAACAAAAAATAAATACTCCAAAAAACTTCACAAAAAGATTATACCGTCCAATCCATTTTTACAGCATATCAAAAACACTACATAAATTTCAAAATCAAATTACCTCAGTTAAATCCATTAATATCATCGTAATGTAGCTTCCACCAAGTAGGTTCTCCTTGATCATGGTTATTATCATCATCCTGTGCATTCCTCCATCTTTAACCACCAGACAGGAGCAGTTTTCAGTGATGAAAACCCTCATGGTTGTTCTATAATGTGAACAACGTAGTATAATTATTCTTACTATATATGTACTTATACTGCTTTGTTTTTCGTGTACTAATTTCCTTTTCACTTTATGTTTTGTTAAACCTTGTTCACATGAAGCTATAAAATATAGACAAGAAATGCCTTTTTTTCCTTATCATTTTGCAACTTATAAATTGTTTTATTCTGATTTGTGCCCTAGGCATGGTATTGTCTGCTGAGAAAACCAAGCTCCATTGATCTTTTCTTTTTACTAAATTAAATCGCCACCGATTGCAATTAAAATTCTGATCTACATTAATATCATTCGGATAGGATTAGGATGTACTCCACCACAAACTCTAATAAATCTTTTCCAAAGAAGAGATGCCTTGGAATGTTTTAGAAAGGGGATAATATTCTCATATGCACCCCTAACTTATTCGTTATTACCCTTTCTGAGTTGTGTCCCTAAACTACATAATTAAGCAATTAGGTCCAGAATGTATCTAGGAATTATCAATTTAATCTTTGTAAAGGGATTGTGATAGGTATTTATGGGCTAGGTTTTGGTATTATCTATATTTGAATTCAAACCCAAAATATTATAAGTCAAAATTTGACGGGTGTAAATTTTGAATACCAAAATCTAATTCATTAAGGTTTTAGTTATCGATTTAGATAATTATTATCTAATTGATACAGTAAGGTTTGTGAAAACTTGAAGTTTTGATATGTATATAAGAATCTATCACAAGCACACTATTTGGATAACTTAACATATATTTTTATAAATTGGTACTGAGATAGCACTAGGTTTAAGAAGATGCATGGCCATGCTATACTACAGTACGTAGTGGCTTTAAACCGAAATAATAAGAGATAATTTGATGGTTGGTTGAGATTAATTTTTTTTTAAAAGATTCTACAAGTTTTTTTTTTGTGGAAAGCCATTATGTCATTCATTGGACTATTAGATCTTCAAAAATTAGTCCTAAAAGTTGCTACTTAGACTAATTTTGTTGTTTTTTTCTAGATTGTTTTGGATTTATTATTTTATTTAAGATTTTATGTTAGTTTTCTTTATGATTTTGAATTCTAAATTCTTTTTATAGAGATAGGGTTTTCTAGTTTATTTAAACATCTTGTAAACATTTTAAAAAAAACTTAATATATACTTAATTTTTAGAGAATATAACCGTATTTCAAATTCAAATCTACAATTTATTTTCTTATAAAAATTCTATTATCAAAATCTTGAAGTGGTGGGGGTAATGACTGCCTCATAGTATACATCATAAGTGGATCAGAAAGGGACTCAGACAAGTGTTTTTTTTTTAATCAAAATTGATGTCTTTTTCGGTTTCACTTGCAAACGGAACACCTATCTCCAAAACCCATGTTTGCAAAAATGTATGCTATGCGTCAAAAGATGAAATCTATGTGCGATAGGATTAGCAATTTACCTGATGCACTCCTCCTTCACACACACTCTTTTCTGAGATGCCAAGGAGTTTTGATTGGATACATTGTTCACTCTTTATTTCAAATCAATTCAATTTTTCTAATTTCTATTTTAGTTTTCTTTATTTTTATCCAATAAACTTTATTTCTATTAGAAAATATTTGTTTTTCAAATTAAAAAAATTAACATTAAAAGAAAATTTTAACTAAAAATATATTTTTTTCCCGAGAATTCAAATAACTATCTTTATTAATGAATATTCATTTTTATTTTTATATAATTAAATAAAAAACAAAAAGCAACCATGTTATTAGATTAAATATTTGCATTTGCATTTTTTTTATTTTTTACAAAAAAAAAAAACCCAACTATTTTAGCCTTTAATTAGATTAACCATTTGATTTATTAATTCAAATATTTTTAATTCGTTTTTTTTTTTTGAAAATACAAACACCATCATTTCAATTTTGAATTTAAAAATTTTATGCTATCAAAACACAACTCCACAGATTCATGGCTTCTAGTTTTTTTTGTTTTACATTACAACTTAGTTTGGAATGTTACCCGTAACTAGTTGGTATCTAATGTCTTTAACTGTTTCCCCATGAATTTGTATCTCAAGAGCAGTCTGGTTTGTCATGTACATGCACTTCATGGAAAATGCTAGCTAGCTGGCACAGGAGCCGAAGAAGAACGAAACTTGGCATATTCATCTTTCAAAAAAAAAAAAAACTTGGCATATTAATTCCACTTTTCAGAATAAGCTGTGCTTAAGATTTGTTCTTTAAAATATCTTTTATTTAAAAATATATTAAAATAATTTATTTTTTATTTTTAAAATTTTATTTTTAATATATGATTTAAAATCATAAAAAATATTAGAAAAATTCAATAATACTTTTAAATATAAAAACAAACACTTTAGAAGTACAATTTTGATTAATAAACAAACCATCAAAGCAAATTGTACTTGGAAAATAAATTTATCTGTCCCTAAATTTTAGTCATGAATAGGAAAATGAAAATAAATAAATAATGTCAGAGTTTTTAACCACTTCACTTGTGATGCACAATTGCACATTCATTACAATAATAAATAAAAAATTGACAATTGATTTGGCAACCAACCACATGATTTTTAAACATATGACGTCACCAATTTTTTTCAAAATCAATAAGAATGTTTTAAAAAATACATCTGAATTTGATTTGATAGAAAATTTAGAATTTATTGTTTCACTATGACATCACGTCTTTTACATTCTTTAAAATGAACCTGAACACTAAATACACAAGGAAGAAGAAGCTCAGACCAATTAGACAAGTGCTCATGACAAGCCTTAATGAAGATTCTAGAACTGCATATGTGCCTCTAACGAATGCAATAATCATTGTACCCATGCCAATCATGGTCGACAACGTGGCAAACAAAAATAATTTCCTAGTGGTATACTTATTTATCACTTTATACTTATCCACTTCAAGACCATGAATCAGCGAAATCAAAAAGTGGATAAAGACAACAAAAATGGAGAGCATCATTGACATTGCATCTGAGATGACAAATACTATAAAAACAGTTTTTTTAGCTAGAATAGCAGTGCCTCGGTCACTCTTGTAACCGCCAGGTAGGGTGAATGCTGCTGCAAATGTTACGGTTGCTATCAGCGCCGCAACAACTAGATGAGACTCTCTTGCTTTACTCAAAGCTTCCTCTTGCTCTTTGTTTTTCTCTTCCTCTTTCTCTTCCAAAACAAAGGGACAGTAATCAATCAGTCCACTGCAAACATCTTTAAGGGATTCTAGGATCTCTTTCTGTAAAAATATATATTTTGAGTAAAATATGTTAAGATATTAAAAGAGGTTTTAAAAGTAATTCTTTATTACTTTCTAGATTATTTTTTTAAGTGAATTTTTGTAAAAAAAAAAATTCATATTATCTTGCATTTAAATTTTATTAATTACAATAGAAATAGTGAGATTTGAATTTATAATTGTTTGATCAATAAGATTGTAATACTATTTTAAAAAAACTATCTCAATCTAAGAATATAAACAAATAATCCATCATTTTTAGCTATTTAACATATATCATATATCAACTTCCGAGCCTTTGTTTTTGTTTCCACAACTAGTTTGTTTGCAATCAAATCCTTTGTGTTACAAAAACTAATTTGGTTGAAATTAAACCGCATGCTTTCCATTAGTCCAATTATCCCCAAAAAGAAAACTAAGATGTGTGTGTTTGGGGATGCATTAATTATCACAACAGTTAATTCATAGAGGATTGATTACTCGTATCTCTGCAAAATTTCCGAAATATATGTCGTCGACCCTTAGCTTTCGCTTATTGAGACCAATTAGATGGAAGGGCGTGTTTCCTTTGTCATCCTTCTTCGTTCCAAGTCTTGCAAGTAATGGAATATTCTCCAGACATTCCTCGAATACTGCTATATCTTTACTTCCAGAGCATAGTGAAGGGCATTCCAGCCTCTGTTATCAACTAGCTCACAACAAGCTGGACATCCAGAAACAATCTCTTCCATTACGTTTACGTGTCCTCGAATGGCTGCAATGTGAAGAGCTGTTCTCTTCTTCTCTGTTTCAGCAATGTAGGCCGCGGACGCATCATATTCTAGTAATACTTCCACTATACGATTAGGCAATATTAAATAATAGGCAGCGTAGTGAAGTGGTGACCAGCCGTTCTCATCGGTTGTTTTCGTCAACGTTTTTTCTTTTTCTAACAATTTTCTTGCTGTCCCTGAAACCAACAAAACAAGCAATAAAAGTTATCCTTCATGAACAACAGTGATTTCACTTATGCCCCGTTTTATAATTTCTTTTAGAAAAGTGGTTTCTTGCAAAATATTTTTCTAAAAAATAAATTATTTTTCAATGTTTTGTAGCATCATGAAAAATAAATTAAAAAATATTTTTCAGTATTTGGCTATATCATTAAAAATACGCTAGAAAAAAAATGGTTAATATTTTTTTTTCAAGTTTAATAAAATAATGAGAAGCAAATTTTATAAATTAAAAAGTTGAATGAGAATAAAATTTAAAAATATATATAATTTCATAAATAATCTCAAATAAAATAAATAACAATCAAGATAATAAAGATCAAATCTAAATAATAAAAAAATAGAAAAATAATAAAATTTAAAAAAATTATAATTTCATAAATTATTTCAAATAAAATAAATAACAATAAAAAAATATGGACAAAATCTTATAGATACAAAAAAATCCAATTAATGATAAGAGAAAAACAAATAACAATGATAAAAATAAGGATCAAAGTTGATATAAAAATCAAATTAAATCAAATTTTAAGAGATGAAATTTGAAAAAAAAAATTCAAAATAAAATATATACCAATCAAAAGTTTGAGGATCAAATTTGATATAATCAGTAAATAACATAATATTTCTAAATTTTCAAAATAATATTTCTAAAATAATATTTCTAAAGGACCAAGTTTGAGGACCAATTCAAAATAATATTTTTAAAGTTTGAGGAACAAATATATATAATCTATGTGAATTACTATATATCCAATTCTTAAACTCACAAAGTTTCTTTTTAAAAAAAAAAAAGCTAATTATGAAGCAAACACGGATATATAAAATCAAATATATGTGGATTTTAAATTATAGTTTACACTATTATATATAAATTATTTAATTTTCCAGACTTGAGCACAAAATCCTACCACCAGCTCCCTCCCTGATTGCCTCGTGTAGAGCAGTTCTACCATTAGGGCCGCCATAGTCCACTGAAATGCAATTAGTTAGGATTTCACCGATCACCAAAGTACCCCTGGAAGCAGCAATATAAAGTGGAGTTTCTCCATGAACATTGGCGGGATATGAAAACTAAGGGTCCTCTTTAGTCAATATTTCCACCACATGGCTCCGCCTATTTCGAGCTGCCTCGTGCAACGCTGTATCTCCCTCTTCATTGGTCATCCTCAACATCTTTTTTGCTTCTGTTACTCCGCTCTTCGGATCTGAAGGTAGAGCTTTTGCGAGGTCAATGAGGACTCTTACCACGTTGGAATGACCATATCTTGCTGCAAAATGGAGTGGGATTTCACCTTTCTTATTGGCTTGGAATAACAGTGGTGGACACTTTTCAAGAATTATTTCAACAAAATAAGTGGATTCCGATTCACTGCTTTGGTTTCCCAAGTAGACATGAAGAATGGTGTTCTCGTCTGGAGTCGATAACTGATCAAGGCAGGTTTGATATTTCTCAATGGGATCGATATTGCCTGCTTCTGCAGCTTTGAACAAGACAGGATCCATACTATTTTGAGTTTGGCTCTGCGGCTGGCGTTTTATTGAAAACGCAGCGCGCAGCCATTTGGTTAAAGAAAAAAGCATTTTACTGTTTACTAGGCTCCACTTAAATTCTGCGTTTCCAACGCAGGGAACGGAAAGCAGCTATTTCATGCTTTTTTGTTACTGTTCATGTTAATTGCACTGTTAATGAACAGTGGAACTAACATGAACATTATATAGTGTACTGTTCATGGAACAGTGCAGGAGAGCTGCACTGTACACTTAACCCCAGTGAACAGTGCAATTCTCTTGCACTGTTCACTTGCCTGCGTGCCTTTTTTTTTTCTTCTTTTTAACATTTTAAAAAAAATAAATTAGTTTATAGTGAAATTTATACCTGATAATATTTTAAAAGCATTTTGAAGTTTTAACCAAACACATTAAACTATTTTTTCTTTAACTTCAATTTCAACCATAGTTTTAACCAAACACCTATTTTTTCAAACCAAACTCAACTAAAAGTACTTTTAATAAAACAACTTTTTTTAAATCACAACCACAACAACTATCACAATACCAAACACACTCTTTGTAGCATAGAGAAACTCACTAAATGAAATTTAAGCTAATGAAGGGAGGAAAAACCACTATGGCACAAAGGTTAGAGGTTCCACTCCTCAACTGATCACAAGCTGCTGATTTCTGTTTGTTGCATCCCTGGATAAAGGAGTATTTAAATAGCGTGTTAGATGTTGTTTTTTAATGTTTTTTATTTGAAAATATATTAAATAATATATATTTTTTAAAAAAAATTAGTTTTCATATCATGACAATAAAATTATTTAAAAAACTTAATTTAAAATAAAAAAACGTTTTTACCCTTTGAGCAGAAACACAGATTATAGTGTTTGGTTTGAAAAAAAAAAAAACCTTAATTTTTAATAGTGGGTACACCAAAAGCATCTTTTACAATTTTTTTTTTCCCCTGTGATTCACTTGACTGATTGAGCTGTATCCTTCTCGCTTTTTATTGTTGATAACTTAAACAGACGAAAATGACCTCCTTCTTCCTTCTCCTCAATTGAGAGACAAATCAAGCTATCATCAAGAAAACTAGAATATCGATCATTCTTGAAGGGATCGATATTGCCTTCTTCCGCAGCTTTGATATATCAAATTAAAATTATCTAAAAATACAAAACAAATTAATTTATATCCAAAAAAAATTCAATTTTTTTTCACATTTTGAGAAAAAACACAGATTATACCACAATTGTCTATTTGTTCTATTTGGCTTTTTTTTTTTTTAATTGGAACCATATATTTTAATTTTGAAGTGTTTTAAAATGTCATTTCGGGGGTTGTACAACTACAAATTACTATCAAGTTGGTGGCTGCATTAACTAGCTACTAGACAAATGGTAGGAGATTTAGTGTTTACTAGTTGGATGTCTACTGGCGGACTCACTTTTTATTTTTATAAAAAATAAAAAATTTATAATATAAAAAATAATATTTTTTAATATTTTTAAAAATATATTAATTATTTTATTAATAATATTAATTATAATAAAAATAATATTTTTTTATAACACAAATAATAATATTTTTAATATTCATACTATTAATCATAATAAAAATAATTATATTTATAACATAAATAATTATATTAAGAATTTCAAGGATGATTATAACACAAATAATAATATTTTTTACATCAATATTTTGAGTTATAATAAAAAAATAATATTTTTAACACAAATAATAACATTAAAAAAACTAACGTGGGGTTGGATGTGGACGTGGTGACATCCAGCTTAACATGAGGTTGGGCATTGACGCATTCAGAGTCAACATGGGGTGGGTCGGGGACGCGTCCTAATCCAACTTGTGGTCGGGCACGAATATTTCTAGGCCCAACCTGGAGTTGGTAAGATTGTGTCCCCGCACGAGGGCGTGTGCCTTGCTCATGCCAGGACAAGGTCAAAGGCAAGCCAGCCCCAACACCACGTGGCGTGTGGCCTGCCCTAACACATGGACAGGTCAACCCAAACGCCTGGTGTCCTCACTTGGGGGCGTGGGTCTGGCTGACATCTTGAGCAGCCTCACCAAAACTTCAAATGACAATTTTCTCCTTAACTAACACTTCAATGTCAAATACATCTCATAAAAAATATATCCCCACCCCTCACTCGCTGCCCTTGCAACTCTTTATGGCAAGGTTGAGCTGTTATTATAGTACTCCAATCCATAGTGCTCTAAGTCTAGGTAAACAGTAAGAGGAGCACTGAACCCTTTTAGTATATAGTGTAATTTGATATTATAATTAATTGTATTTTTTAAAAAATATTTTTTGTTTGAAAATATATTAAGATAATAGTTTTTAGATTTTTTTATTTTTAAAATCAATACATTAAAATTATTAATGAAACATACTAATAAAAACATAAATTTGATTTGTTTTAAAAAAACTCTTTTAAAAATAACAGTGGTGGACACCTTTCAAGAATTTTATCAACAAAATCAATGAATTCCGGTTCACTGCTTTGGTTTTTCAAGTAAACATGAAGAATGGTGTTCTCGTCTGGTGTCAATAACTGATCAAGGCAGGTTTGACAATTCTCGAAGGTTCCACCCCTCAACTGATCACAAGCTGCTGATTTATGTGGTTTGTTGCCTCCCTGGATGAAGGGGTATTTGAGAGAGTGTCAAATATTGTTTTTTTTTTTTTAATATTTTTAATTTTAAAAAAATATTTTTTATTTTAAAAAAATATTATTTTTAATATCATCACAATAAAATTATTTAAAAATATCTAAATTTTTTCTTTATGTTTATGTTTTGAGCACAAACACGGATTACAGTGTCTGGATAAAACAAAAAACTTAGTTTTTATAAGTGGTCTTTTACGAAGCTTTTTTATTTCCTGTGGTTCACGTGACTGACTGTGCTGTATCGTTCTTGCTTTTAACAGTTAATAACATAAACAGAAGAAAATGAGCTCCTTCTCCGTTCTCCACAATTGAGAGACGAAAAAAATTATAGCATTCTTAGTGCGCCCAATAAAACCTTCAGCATCCATAAAATCAGATCTTAATTGCATGACTCTGAGCAGTGGCGGAGCCAGGATTTTTTAAATGAGGGGGCAAATTACTAACAAATATTTGATATTATATATTATATATTATACATACATGTGTTATATATAGAAATTAATTTGAAATATATATACCAACTCAAGTTAAGCAAAATTAATTTAAGAATACTTTTAAAATAAAAAAACTTACATTATAATTGTTCTTTTCGAGATTTAATATTTTAAAACTGTTTCATAATGATTTTATTTTTAATCTCATTAAAAATATCTTTCTCAATATATATAACAAATTTTATTTATTTATTTCTAAATTTTTCAAGGATTGAGAAAGTTTTTGGCAGTAATTTTATGCTGACATATAGTACATAATATCTAAAATCATAGCTTAAAAGGATTGTCATAAATTAATGTTGTTCTTGCTAGCTTGTTGTTTTGTACAAGTGAATTAAACATACATATTAAATATATATTTTTTAATTTATTTATTATGTCCTTAATTTTTTTAGTTCCTGTATTTCATTTTTAATCATTAATAAATTTATTATTATCATTTTTCATATGAAATTCATAATAAATACTACCAGTTCATCAAAACTCATTTCATTTCATATCTATTAGCATATAATATTATCCATACACATATTAATTCAACAAACCCATAAATTATTATAAACCCTAACATTTTCAAATAAAACTAAAATTATATAATAAAATAAATAAAAAAGTAATTTGGATATTGATTTATCTACTATTAATTTATATAAATCATTTAAAAAAAGTAACAATTTTATACCATGAAATAATTAAAGTGGAATCAATAGTAGCATTGATGAATCGGACTATCAAAGAGAGGACCAAAGACATTCATCTTTGTGCTTTTTCCTCGCCATCAAATGCTTCTCTTGCTGTGGAGGGTTTCTAATTAATTGGGAGGGGGAGGGGGCAATTGCCCCCTCTTGCCCCTACGTGGCTCCGCCACTGACTCTGAGCCAGAGGATACAAATTCAAAGCCAAAGGTGATACAAGAAACGCAATCAAATTTTCCCCAACGCCAAGAGAAAGGAAATTAAGTGGTCCAGCTCTAACCATAAGAAAAACGAGTGAAGACAAAAAAGATGCAATTAAGTAGGGAAGAGAAATTGACGTCGAGGAAGACAAGCTAGGACAATCATTATGAGTGTCTTTATGTTCAAGAGCAGCTGCAACACACGAAGAAGGCCAAGCTACTTCAAAAATTGAACTTTCCACGAAGGTTGTCAGTCAAATTTAAATTTTAGACTTTGGATCCTAGGCAAGGATTAAAGGAACGGTTGGTATGCATCACTGTCATAGGGTTAACATTAATCGTTTCTTAGTTATTTGGAGATTTTTATTTATTTGATGCTCATAATAGTTCCTTTTTAATTGTTGATATTATAATTGTTTTTTTAATTAAAACTCTCGGAATTTGTTTAACATTTGAAGATAGGTTATTATAAAACTAATTATCATATCACACTTAATAAGTCACTTTAATATTATGCATCTAGTAGTCACAATTTTTTCTTTAATTTATATCTATCATAAATTTTTATTGCCAATTTTAAGAAATTCAATATAGGTTAAAATTTTCTAGCAGGCATCTCGAGTTTCTCAAGTTGGCTTACTTGGCGCAGGCGAGGCAAGGCATCCTTGGATCCGAGTTTGAGGCCTATCGCCCCCTCCTGTAAACAAATTGTTGGCAACTTCCCTGAGACGCAAATATTGGTTGATTGCTCCACTTGTGAATCTCGGTTGCAAATGAACCCCTTTTTTTTTCAATGGTGAGTTGATTTGCCAAGTTACTGAGTTGATTTGCAAACCCGTCCAGCTACTGAGTTGATTTGCCAAGTTTAATAACTATACTATAAACAGCTTCTGCACGTTCAATGAGGAGTTTTACCACATTGGAATGGCCATATCTTGCTGCCAAATGGAGGGGGGTTTCTCCTTTTTTATTGGCTTGGAATAACAGTGGTGGACACCTTTCAAGAATTTTATAAACAAAATCAGTGGATTCCGGTTCCGTCGTTTGGTTTCTTAAGTAGACAAGAAGAATGGTGTTCTCGTCTGGAGTCAATAACTGATCAAGGCAAGTTTGACAATTCTCAAAGGGATCGATATTGCCTTCTTCCGCAGCTTTGTACAAGACATGATCCATATAGATGATGCTATTCATTTTCTCAGAAGAATCCATAAAATCAAATTCACTCATAACCAAAAAAAATCAAAAACTTTTGTACGTTTTGAGCAGAAACACAGATTATACCACGATTGTCTATATTTTATTATAGTTGGAGTTTTATTTTTTCAATTGGAACCAGATATTTTAATTTTGAAGCATTTTAAAATATCAGGTTGTACTACTACAAGTTACTATCAAGTAGGTGGCTGCATTAACTAGCTATAGTAGATAAAATTGCATGAGAATTAAGTTTATTATAATTTTAAAAAATATTTTTTATTTAAAAATATATTAAGATATTATTTTTTATAACTTGTTTTTTAAATCAATACATCCAAACTATTAAAAAATAATAATAAAAACGTAAATTTAATTTGTTTTTAAAAAATATATAAAAACAAAAGCAATCTCTTTGTTATGGTTAGAATTATCAAGGACAATGTAGTTAATTTTAAAGATCTGTTTAAAAGTATGATAAATATTATTTTTTAAAGTATTTTTTATTTAAAAATATATTAAAATAATATTGTTTTATTAATTTTTAAAATTTAATTTTATATCATTTAAAAACATAAAATATAATTTAATTTCAAACTAAAAAAATTAAAAATTTTAGAAAAATATTTCACACATCTAAGACTTGAAGATAAGGAGACTGTGGTCCAGCTCTAACCATAAGAAAAACGAGTGAAGACAGAAAAGATACAAGTGGGGCAGAGAAATTGACGTTGAGGAAGACAAGCTAGGACAATCATTATGAGTATGTTTATGTTCAAGAGACAAGAAGGTCAAGCTACTTTAAAAATTGAACTTTCCACGAAGGTTGTCAGTCAAATTTAAATTTTAGACTTGGGTCCAAGGCAAGAATTAAAGGAACGGTTGGTATGCATCACTGTCATGATAAATAGGGTTTACATTATTAGTTTCTTAGTTATTTGGAGATTTTTATTTATTTGATGCACATAATAGTTTCTTTTTAATTGTTGATATTATAATTATTTTTTTAATTAAAACTCTTGAAATTTGTTTAACATTTGAACATAGGTTATCATATCACACATGATATGTCACTTTAATATTATGCATCTAGTTGTCACATTTTTTTCTCTAATTTATATCTATCATAAATTTTTATTGCCAATTTTAAGAATTTCAATACAGGTTAAAATTTTCTACCAGGCATCTCGAATTTTCCCCGTCGGCTTACTTGGCGCAGGCTAGGCATCCTTGGATCCGAGTTTGAGGCCTATCGCCCCCTCCCGTAAGCAAATTGTTGGCAACTTCCCTGAGACTCTTTTAACCATGTGACGTGAAACTTGTAAGAGTAATTTGTATATTGATGGAGTGTAGGTACTGATGAGAAAAATGCTCAGTAATTACTGCATTTCTTGTTCCGCATACTGGAAATGTTGATGAAATTGTTGTTTTGTTCATTATAATTGTAATATCATGAAATTGCAGTGCTGTCTGGGGATCATGTTATATTATATGGTATCTTTTCAGCATGTCACTCAAAACCAATTGGACTACCCTAAAAATTATATTATATACATATGATTTAATGAACCCAATTGTTAATAAACGTTTCTTGACAGTAATAACATGAATTCAGGTTGTATATACGAAACTTGAATAAAAGAAAAAAGTTCAATATTGGAGAGGATCTTGCCAATTTTCCAACTTAACACCCAGTCCTTGGACTCAGATGAGATCACGTAATGATCTTATACACTGATGGCAAGCCCGATAAAGATTCTAGAATTGCATATGTGACTGTGATGAATGCACTTTACCACAACCAAAAAACAAACAAATAAATAAAATTATAGCATTCTTAATTAGTACGCCCAATAAAACCTTCAGCATCCATAAAATCATATCTTAATCGCATAACTCTGAGCCAGAGGATACAAATTCAAAGCCAAAGGTGATACAAGAAACACAATCAAATTTGCCCCAACGCCAAGATAAAGGAAATTTCAATCACCCCTTCTTGCTAGTCTACACTGTCATCACCTCGTACCAATTTTGTTTTAGTTGGCGTTTAATTTTTAGTTGGTATTTTAATTTTGAAGTGTTTTCGAATTTCGAGGTTGTAGTATTTTAAAGTTACTATCAGGTAAGTGGCTGCATTAATTAGCTACTAGACAAAATTGCATGAGATTTGGAGAGTGTTTCGGAGTGCTTTTCAAAAGCATTTATAAAAAAATTTGAAAATTTTTTATTTTTTATTTTGAATTAATATGTTTTTGATGTTTTCAAATCATTTTGATATGCTGATCTCAAAAATAATTTTTAAAAAATAAAATAATATTATTGACATGCTTTTTTGAGTGAAAAACACTTTGAAAAGCAACAACAACCACACTCTCAAACACGTTTTTGATGAATATTTGAACTATTTTTTAAATGTTTTTTTATATATTAAAATAATATTTTTTGAAATTTTTTATTTTAAAATTAATATATCAAAACCATTAAAAAACACTGAAATACATATAAATTTAATTTTTTTAAAAAAAAAAACTTTTAAAAAATATATACAACCAAAAGGAATCTCTTTTCTATTGTTAGAGAATATAATTTAGGGTGCTTGTTTGTTCGGAATTCCAAACTTTCATGTGTTTTTTTGCTATTAAAAAAGTTGGTCAACGAAAAACACTTTTCAGTAAAAAACAGTTGGCTTGATTTTCAAGAAAATATTTTCCTTTTATTTTGGACGAAAAACACTTTCCAAAAGTTGTGAAAAATTTTAAAATATCATATTATTTGCTGATTATATAAAATTTGGTCCTCAAACTTTTGATTGATATATATTTTGTATGAATCTTTTTTTTTTCAATTTTATCCCTAAAAATTTGATTTAATTTGATTTTTATATTAACTTTGATCATCATTTTTATGATTGTTATTTGTTTTTCTCTTATTATTTTTTTAATTGAAATTTTTCATCTATTAAATTTGGTCCTTATTGTCTTTATTGTTACTTATTTTATTTGAAATTATTTATGAAAATAAAATTATTATTATTTTAATTTCATCATCTTTTAAATTTTTTATTTGTTAAATTTGATCTCTATTATTTTGATTATTATTTATTTTATTTGAGATAATTTATGAAATTAGATTTTTTTTTAATTTTATTTTTATTCAACTTTTTAATTTATAAGATTTATTCCTCATTATTTTAATAAACTTGAAAAAAAAAACATTAATAAGTTATTATTCAGTTCATTTTTCATAACATAACCAAACACTGAAAAAAAATATTTTTCTATTTATTTTTCATTACACTACCAAATTTCATTAAATAATTTATTTTTCAACAATTTAATATTTTTTTTAAAAAACCACTTTATAAAAGAAAATTCAGCGCTTTAATTTCAAACTAAAAAAAATAAAAATTTTAAAAAACATGTTTAACGCATCTGACTTTTAGATAAGGAGATTGTGGTCCAGCTCTAACCATAAGAAAAACGAGTGGACAGAAATGATGCAAGTGTAGCAGAGAAATTGACGTCGAGGAAGAAAAGCTAGGACAATCATACTGAGTATGTTCATGTTCAAGAACTTCTGCAATACACGAAGGTTGCCAGCCAAATTTAAATTTTAGCCTTGGATCCAATGCAAGAACTAAAGGAACGGTTGGTATGCATCGTTGTCATAAATAATGAGTACCACTTTTTGGTGCAGCTTTTTCTGCCACTTTGAATTTAAGAATATAGTTGGCTGAATTGCCTCTGAATTTATTGTAATAGATCATCAACTTTATCTTGTCTCGTAGCCTTTGTCACATGTTCACACGGTGGAAAGTATGAATGCACTTGGACAAAAATAACAGCAAAGACAAAGAACACAAGTCTATTATTTCCTAAGCATGTAATTTAACTTCTTAAGAAATCATCTCTAGTCAAGAAGTTACATTTGTTTTTACTACTCTTATTTAATAAAAATATTAAACAACTATTTCAACTTAAAAATTTAAATTTATTTTTATACTTTGTTTTACATTTTTTGAACATATAAAAATTTAAATTGTTTGTGAAACTTCTAGAATCATTTTTATTCTATTCTCTCACAGAACTCAGACAGCTTCCTCTTCTTTATTTATTTTTCCATATTGATGAATTAGTATAAATAGGCTTACAAGCCTAGCTAGTAAATGGAACTAGCCAAAATAGTTACTTCTATCAACAACCATTTTCAATAAACAACAGTCATACAAGATGAATTCCTCTGATCAACAAATGAATAGCATCACTTACATGGAACCAAAATTGTACAAAGCTGCAGCAAAAGGCAACATCAACCCATTTAATGATCGTCTTACAACTTCTCTCAATGAGCTATTGACTCCAAAAAAGAACACAATTCTTCATGTGTACTTAGAAAACCAACGTAGAGGATCGAAATCCACTGATTTTGTTGGCCAAATTATTGATATGTGTCCACAACTGCTATTGCAAGCCAATACTAAAGGCGAAACTCCACTACATTTTGCGGCAAGATATGGGCATTCCAATGCAGTGAAAGTCCTGATTGACCGCGCAAAAAAGCTAGCTATAGATCCTGAGAACGGGCCAGCAGAAGAAAAGAATATGTTGAGGATGACGAATGAAGAGCAAGATACAGCGTTGCATGTGGCAGCTCGACATATCCAAGCCCAAGTGGTGGAAATATTGACAAAAGAGGACCCTGAGTTTTCATATTCCGCCAATGTTCATGGAGAAACTCCACTTTATATTGCTGCCAATATGAGGTTTGTGAACTTTTTTTTTTGTCTCAAACAGAGTTTGATACCGATTCGATACTATAAGTGACCAACATCTTTTTTTTTCTTTTAATATTTACTAGATTAATCAATTTTTTACTAATCTATTTATCAATCTAGAATACTATCATTTTAAGATTATATAAATGTAATTGTTAATTAATTTTAATTTGTACAGCTTTATAATGTTAAAGTAAATCTGTTTTTTAAATTATCATAAAAGATATTAGGATTTTACCTGCTTATTTTTTTTTATGCTATATATGTTATTGAACTCGAGACATATTAATTCAATAAAAAACAGCAAAATTTAATGGTTTTTAATTCTCTTTTATAAAGCAAACTTCCCAGAAAGGCAAGAGAGTTTTGAAGGGGAAAAAAAAATAAAAAGGAAAAGAATTTTGATAATATTAATTAGCATTTTTTTTTATCTCTTATAAAAGAGAATATTGATACTTTAACACTCGTGTACATCAAAAAAATCTTGCTACATCAGTATTTATTGGACTTAAAATGTTAATAAAAATCACATATATCTAATTATGATTATATTGCTGCCAATGTAAGGTTTAATAGGAAGTTAAAAAGACATGAAGAACATAGAAAAAAAGTGATCGAAATCTTGAGTAGTTGCAAGTCAGTGGAATATTGTGGTTCTCATGGCAGAACCGCACTACACGCGGCAGCCATGCATGGTGATCATGGTAAGATTTTTTTCTGAACTGTAAATCTTTGAATTCATAAATTATTATCGGAAACCATAACTGTGAGAAGTGTGTTCTTATCTTAAATTATTTCTTATCTGTTTGCCATTTTATTGTACTCATTTATTTTATGTTTCTTAAAAAAAATCTTATTTTAACCTTTAGGATATTGTTGTTTTCATTTATTGTTCATTTGTCAAATTCTTCGTTTACTCTATCACATTTATTTGATATATATAGAAGTTAATAAAGGTGAAAAAAAAAACAAAAATATTCATTTTATGTTTGTTAAATTAAAGGTTAGATTGTATTTATTACTTGTATAATTCATTGGAAGATACAAGGTAAAGAAAATACATATTAAGAAGACAATGAATTTCCTAGTCTATTTAATTAAGGACTTATTTGCATGATTATATATAAGATTTTAGGACCAAAATGTTCTTATATACGTTTGAATGTAAGGAATGTATATGACAAGTATGTGTGGGAGAATCATTTCCCTTACATAAATAAATAAATAAATAAATAACACTAATGAATTATTAGATTAGTAAGACTATTGGATTCTACTTTAAAATGATAATTAAAGGCTCATAATAATATTGAATTTTATTCTTGTTGTTTATAGTTTTTCTTAAGAACTTTGGTCATCTAGTTCAAATGAAGTTGGAGTTGGTGACATTTCCATATTATTATTTTAAATATGACCAAATAATAAGAACCAATAAAAATATGATGCATAAACAATATTGAATAGCGACTATAAGAACCAAATAACTTAATTAGAAAGCAAGAAAGGGCATTTATAATACAATTGAAGAGAGAAAAATGCCAAATTAAATATTAACTTATCACTAAATTAGTAGCGTAGATAACGCATTAACTATAATATTATTCATATATTACTTAATATGTACCATATTTTTTCTTATGGTTTATTGCAGAGACAGCAATAAATATATTACAAAGCAACGCGAGTTTGACGAGAAGAACCGACGATGACGGGTGGTCACCACTTCACTACGCTGCCTTTTTCCCTTTTTCATATACTGGTTTTGTAACAGTAATAGAACTACTAAAACATGATGTGTCCGCAGCCTACATTGTTGATTCAGAGAAGAGAACAGCCCTTCACTTGGCTGCCGTTCGAGGCAATATGGCAGTAATGGAAGAGATTATGAAGACTTGTCCAGCTTGTTGTGAACTAGTGGATAGCAGAGGTCGGAATGCCCTTCACTATGCTGCCATAACTCTAAGAGGAGCACTTACAGCTATGTCTTTCCCTCGATCGATTCCTAAATTTGAGAAACTTATATACGAGAAGGATAACGATGGAAACACACCATTGCATCTATTTGCTGCTTTCGGCAGTTTTACCCAGAAGAGTAGTGATTGGATACATGCGTGCAAGAAGATGTGTGGCCTTAACAAGCAAAAGCTCAGCGTTGATGACATCTTGGTAGGAAATTTTCCTGAAGAAAAGGTAATTCCCTCGATTTGACTTTTTAACGAGTCGCACTCGTACACGCGAAAGAGTCTTTGCATTTGAAAAAGCTTGCTAACTTACCAAGACAAATTAAATTTAATATGTCATAGGAATGATGTAAGATTATTTTCATAAATATCAAAGGATGCATCAAGAGAATTTATAATATTCATTCAATCTTGTTAAAAAAAAAAAACTTCAACTCTAACAATAAACACGCGTGCACCTTTAATAAATCACATCAATCAAACATAAATTCACTTGGATTGTCTCCCTTTTTTAAAAAAATAAAATAAAAATAGAATAGAAATCCTTTTGGCAATATAACAAAATTATACCTTCAACTTCAACACGTATTTTTAATTGACTAACACTATTTGCTTTGAGCCTGTTTGGCTCTACGGTTCAACCTGTGTTTTCATAAATTTTAAATTTTATTTTTTTGCTAAAATTAAATGCGGTTTGTATCTTTTGAATCATTTTGATGTGCTGATATCAAAAATAATTTTTAAAAAATAAAAAAACATCATTGGCATGCATTTTGTCCCCTAGACTGATGTTGGTTTCTTTTATTTGTTTGTTTTATGGTGTGTTTGATATTTTAATTGATTAAAATAATTTTTTTATTTTTAATATAAACATATTAAAAATATTAAAACACGCTAAAAAAATTAATTTGATTTGTTTCCAAACCAGACCCTTTTAAATCATACTTAAAAATAATTTAAAATTAAAAAACAAACAGCCCTCGTAGCAACAAAAGCAATATATATTGTTGGTAGCTAAAAGAAACAAAATTACTTGATTTCAAACTCGCTGGTTATGATAGCAAACAAAGGTTGAGAGTCTACAGATGATAAAGGAAAAGAAAGATTCGTTTAATTTCACAGCCGAAACTTGTTGCAGAAAAAGATTTTGGAATCATTGAAAGATGTACGGAGTGGACCGCTTCAACGGCCCATACCTATGATGAAAGAAGTGAACCTCTCTAGTACTGAGATTGGAATGGAGACTCGTGTACTTGTAGCGGCACTCGTAGCAACAGTAACATTTGCAGCTGCTTTCACGATGCCTGGCGGTTACAAGAACGAACAAGGCACTCCAGTTCTTCTTAAAAATGCTGCTTTTGCAGTCTTTGTTATATCAGATACAACAGCAATGGTTCTCTCAATTTCTGCCCTCTACATATACTTTTATTGGGCAGTGATTGGAAAAAGAGGTCAAGTGGAACAGAATATAAAAGAAAACTTCTCTGACTGGACATCTGCTTTAACCGCATATGCCATCCTAGCTATGCTCATCGCATTCATCACAGGAAGTTATGCAGTGCTAGCTCCATCATCATGGCTTGCAATCACGACTTGTTTCATTGGTGTAGTCTACGTCTTCTTTGCGTCCACGGCATACATAGTTGACGTACGCACCATTATAAAATATTGGAAATATTGAAGAAGATTGATTATCATTTAGCTCGTGTTATAAACTATCTTCTCGTCATCTTCTTTATGGCATCAGCTGTAACGTTGGTTTTATTTATCAAGTTAATTTACCTTGCTTTTCACAAGTACAATGATCGAAAAATTCAATTTTGGCACTTGGGAAGTGGTACTGAGCCATAGAATGACGGCTAACAAGTTCACCATTGATTCTAGATGAATGGCACTGAGCCATAATTTTCAAAGGACTTGAATTTCTAATATATATATATATATATATATATATATTGATTAGAATTTCCATTAATTGCTGAACGGTAATTCGGACTTCAATTTCTACACATTGCAACTTCATTCACCTTCCCAACTTTTTGTTTAACCGAAATCATTCTCATGAAATGCAAAACATTCTTTTACGAGAACAAAAATAAATAAAAAAAGTAACAAAGGAAAATTTTACGACAGGCACAAGAAAAACCATAATAAAAAAAAGGAGGAAAATGGGTATATAAAACAGCAGAACATAAACATTTTGAGAAATTAATGAATTAATGATGTAGTGCTATGATTTAACTCCGATCTAGTGGGTTATGAAGGAAATGAAGCTGATGACAACACCCAATGTCTGAGATTTTCAGACCCTAATTCCACTGACAAGGTGTAAAGAGTGTAGTTAAAACACAATTTGAACAACGGAGACAAAAAAAATAAAAATCAATTTATGTTTATGTTTAGTGTGTTTTAAGACTAAATAATTTGTTTTATTTTGTGTTTGGTTAGCATTAGTCAAGACACAAGTAAAAAATAATTAGTGGAAGAATTAATCTAACTTGAACCCGATCAAAAATTCAAGTTGACCTACTATAAAGTTTACTCGAAATAAAACACTAATAAAAACTTTTAATTTTTTTTATCAAAATAAAATTATTTTAATTTATTTTTAATTTATATCAACTTAAATTGACTTTCCTATTGACCTTCCTCCTAACTCATGATTAGGCCTTATCTCACATTAACTCTTAGGTTAGATTTTAAAACAACTATAACAAATATTTTGATTTATATATTAATTTTATTCAATTAGGTAACCTTCCTAACACGTAATCAAAATCTTGCATTGAATTATTATTTATATTGAGTTTTATATTCACTCAGATTAACGATGAACATGATGTGTGAATCAAATGTTATATTATTTAAATTTTAAAATTATAATAATTATTATTTTTATTTTTATATTAATACAGATCAATCCGGTTAATTCTTATGCAAAACATTTAACAATCTAGCTTATTCTACTCCTTTTAATAAACAAAAATTTCTCCACTGGCCTTGTTTAGAACAAAAAGTAAATACTCCAAAAAAACTTCACAAAAAGATTATACCATCCAATCCATTTTTTACAGCATATCGAACACTACATGAATTTCAAAATAAAAAATTACCTCAGTTAAATCCATTAATATCATAGTAATGTAGCTTCCACCAAGTAGGTTCTCCCTGATAAACAGGGACATGGCTCCACTACACCTTCAACAAATTGGATTATATCATCATAGGCAATCTTACATTACAATTTTGCTCAAACCAAAAATTAGCATAGCCAAGTCTCAAAAACCTTAAACCTCCTAAATATTACTTAACATTAAAAATAGATATACAAGGAATTCATGAATGGATGCAATGTAATAAGCTATTCAAACTATTTTGTATCTATAAATTAAATGGCTCAAAGTTATAACAGCTCTAACAATCAAGAATTTTCAGTAGCAGAACTGGCATTAAAGTTGTATATTAATCATCACTGCCAAAAATTTCTGGAAAAAAGCATAACTTTAATCACAGAGCAAACAGAACCCAAGATCGATCAATAAAACGAAAACTTGATGAATCCAATCAAAACTTGATTTATCTCTTTGCTTCATTGATTTCTCTCAGAAGAGCGATAAATGCAATCTAATAATCGCCAACAAATTTAATAACATAAAACAATCAAAACTTGATGAATTTGGAGGGATGTTTTAGAGGCAAAACCATTGACACAAAGGGCATAAGCCCCACGTGAACACCACCAAACAAAACTCAATCCTTGCCTCAGTGACTAGCTTAATGTCCACCATAGTTCTCAAAAAAACAAGCTAGGGGTACAGAGAGTCAGCAAAAAAACACATACCCAGATAAAAAAAAATGAAAAATTTTAAAAAAAATAAGAGATGTAGTCGTTGATTTGACACAGATAACCCAGGGAAAAAGGTACGAGAGGCTAAACTCAATGGAGTCCATAACTCGGATTGCAGGTTTAGTAGGTTAGGCTACAAAGCTCAAGATATTATCGTCTCAATATTAAAAAAAAAATATCGTATTGAAATTTTAAATTAAATATTAAAGATAGAAGCACCGAAATATTATGAAGAGAAGAGAACAGCCCTTCACTTGGCCGTCGTTCGAGGCAATATGACAGCAATGGAAGCGATTATGAAGACTTGTCCAGCTTGTTGTGAACTAGTGGATAGCAGAGGTCGGAATGCCCTTCACTATGCTGCCATAACTCTAAAAGGAGTACTTACAGCTATGTCTTTCCCTCGATCGATTCCTAAATTTGAGAAACTTATATACGAGAAGGATAACGATGGAAACACACCATTGCATCTATTTGCTGCTTTCGGCAGTTTTCCCCAGAGGTATTTGAGGAGTGATTGGAGACATGCGTCCAAGAAGATGTGTGGCCTTAACAAGCAAAACCTCAGCGTTGATGACATCTTGGAAGGACATTTTCCTGAAGAAAAGGTAATTCCCTCGATTTGACTTTTTAACCGAGTCGCACTCGTACACGCGAAAGACTCTTTGCATTTGAAAAAGCTCGCTAACTTACCAAAACAAATTAAATTTAAAAATTATCATAGGAATGATGTAAGATTATTTTCATAAATATCAAAGGACGCATCAAGAGAATTTATAATATTCATTCAATCTTGTTAAAAAAAAAAAAAAAAACTTCAACTATAACAATAAATACGTATGCACCTTTAATAAATCACATCAATCAAACATAAATTCACTTGGATTGTCTCCCTATTTTAAAAAAATAAAATAAAAATAGAATAGAAATCCTTTTGGCAATATAACAAAATTATACCTTCAACTTCAACACGTATTTTTAATTGATTAACACTATTTGCTTTGTCCCCTAGACTGATGTTGGTTTTTTTATTTGTTTGTTTTATGGTGTGTTTGATATTTTAATTGATTAAAATATTTTTATTTTATTTTTAATATAAACACATTAAAAATATTAAAACACTATAAAAAATTTAATTTAATTTTTTTCTCAGAAAGACACTTTTAAATCATATCTAAAAACAATTTAAAACTAAAAAAACAAACAGCCCTCGTAGCAACAAAAGCAATATATATATATTGGTGCTAGCTAAAAGAAACAAAATTACTTGATTTCAAACTCGCTGGTTATGATAGCAAACAAAGGTTGAGAGTCTACATATGATAATGGAAAAGAAAGATTCGTTTAATTTCATAGCCGAAACTTGTTGCAGAAAGAGTTTTTGGAATCATTGAAAGATGTACGGAGTGGACCGCTTCAACGGCCCATAGCTATGATCATAGGCGGAGGCATGCCAAAGGCTAGGGTGGGCTTTAGCCTAGGTCAAGATTTTATCAATATTTTTTTAACTAGTTTTATACAAAAACAATTTATAATTCTCAATTAAATTATCAAAAAATTCTGAAAATTTACGTGGAGCCTTCTAATATGATGTTTTAGCTTGGGTTAAAATTTCAGAATTTTTAAAAAAATTTAGAAATTTGATGAAAAATCATAATTTGATCGGTTTTACGTTATTAGATGTAATTTTCAATACGACCATCAGATCGAGTTGAAATTTTACGAGGGATCTTAAAATATATTGAATAAAATCTAGTTAAGAGTTTAGGATGAACGGAGCTTAGTAGTGCTAACAAAAAAAAAGATCGTCAAATAAAAACAAAATGACTCATTAAAAGTAAAATGGTTATTTGCCATTAAAAAATAAAACAAATCAGCTACTCCTTCCTTTTATATGTTGCCGACTAAGCAGAAGCAGAATAGAAGAAGAAAGAAAAGAAAAGGCAAGAAAGAAATAGAAAAAAGTAAGGGAAAAACATTAAAAAATTCCAAGGAAAAATATAAGAAGTGAGAAAATAACCTTGTAAACTAACGAAGTCCAACTTATAAAATACTAATCTAGAGAAGAATCAAGTGAATGAAGAAGGAATTAAAAGAGGAAAAAAATTTAATTACTTTGTTTTTCAGTTGACATGAGATTGTTATTTTATCCCTGTTGAGGGGTTGTTACAATATCGATTCAGATTCAATTATAGATGAATTATATTCCACAAAACATCGAAGAATGTAACTTTAATAATGAGTTTATTTTTACTTTTGCTTTAATTTTATGTACTTTCAAATTTATTTTTTAATATTTTAGATAATGTATTTGAATTAAAACTTTATTATTAATTTTAAAAATTTATGTACATAAATTAATAATCGATCTTAAAAAATATTTTTATATTTATTTATAGCCCAGGATAAAAAAAATTCTTGGCTCCGCCCTTGGCTATGATGAAAGTAGACCTCTCTACTACTGAGATAGCAATGGAGACTCGTATACTTGTAGCTGCACTCGTAGCAACAGTAACATTTGCAGCTGCTTTCACCATGCCTGGCGGTTACAAGAACGAACAAGGCACTCCAGTTCTTCTTAAAAATGCTGCTTTTGTAGTCTTTGCTATATCAGATGCAATAGCAATGGTTCTCTCAACTTCTGCTCTCTTCATTCACTTTTTTTGGGCACTGCTTGGAAAAGGAGGTCAAGTGGATGAGGATATAAAAGAAAACTTCTCTGATTGGACACCTGCTTTAACCACATGTGCCATCCCAGCAATGATCATCGCATTCATCACAGGAAGTTATGCAGTGCTAGCTCCATCATTATGGCTTGCAATCACGATTTGTTTCATTGGTGTATCCTTCTTCTTCTTTGCGTACAAGGCATTCATAGTTCCATTCCGCATCATTTAAAAATATTGAAAATAAACACTTCTCAGCAGACTTTAAAAGAGTCTGATATTGAAGAAGATTGATTCTCATTTAGCTCGTGTTATAAACTATCTTCTCGTCATCTTCTTGATGGCATCAGCAGTAACGTTGGCATCAGCTGTAATGATTGAAAAATTCAATTTTGGCACTTGGGAAATGCTAACACCTTCAATATAGAGATCATAGAATGACGGCTCACAAGTTCACCATTAATTCTAGATGAATGGCACTGAGCCATAATTTTCGAAAGACTTGAATTTCTACACATTGCAACTTCATTCACCTTCCCAACTTTTTGTTTAACCGAAATCATTCTAATGAAATGCAAAACATTCTTTTACGAGAACAAAAATAAAAAAATAAAAAAGTAACAAAGGAAAATTTTACGACAGGCACAAGAAAAACCATAATAAAAAAAAAGAGGAGGAAAATGGGTATATAAAACAGCAGAATATAAACATTTTGAGAAATTAATGAATTAATGATGTAGTGCTATGATTTAACTCCGATCTAGTGGGTTATGAAGGAAATGAAGCTGATGACAACACCCAATGTCTGAGTTTTTCAGACCCTAATTCCACTGACAAGGTGTAAAGAGTGTAGTTAAAACTCAATTTGAACAACAGAGATAAAAAAAAAAAAAATCAGTTTATTTTTATGTTTAGTGTGTTTTAAGACTAAATAATTTGTTTTATTTTGTATTTGGTTAACATTAACCAAGACAAGAGTAAAAACAATTAGTGGAAGAATTGATATAACTTGACCTTGTTAAAAATTCAAGTTAACCTATAATTAAGTTTACCCAGAAAAAACACAAATAAATTACTTATGATTTTTTTTTTATCAAAATAAAATTGTTTTAATTTATTTTTAATTTAGATCAACTTAGATTGACCCTCCTCCTAACTTATGATTAGGTCTTGTCTCATATCAACTCTTGGTTAAGATTTTAAAACAATTATAACAACTATATTTATTTATATATTGACTTGGATCAATCTTCCTAACATGTAATTAAAATCTTGTCTTGGATTATCATTTTTAATTAGTTTTAAATTATAAAAATAATTATTTTTATTTTTATATTCACCCAAATTAACAATCAATATTATGTATGACTCAAACCTTGCATCGAGTCAATTATTATTTAAATTTTAAAATTATAATAATAATTATTTTTATTTTTATATTAATACAGATCAGTCCAGTTAATTCTTATGCAAAAAAAATTAACAATCTTATTCTACTCCTTTTAATAAACAAAAATTTCTCCACTGGCCTTGTATAGAACAAAAAATAAATACTCCAACAAAACTTCACAAAAAAATTATACTGTCCAATCCATTTTTTACAGCATATCGAACACTACATAAATTTCAAAATCAAATTACCTCAGTTAAATCCATTAATATCATCGTATTGTAGCTTCCACCAAGTAGGTTCTCCCTGATAAACAGGGACATGGCTCCACTACACCTTAAACAAATTGGATTATATCATCATAGGCAATCTTACATTACAATTTTGCTCAAACCAAAAATTATCATAGCCAATTCTCAAAAACCTTAAACCTCCTACATATTTCTTAACATTAAAAATAGATATACAAGGAATTCATGAATGGATGCAATGTAATAAGCTATTCAAACTATTTTGTATCTATAAATTAAATGGCTCAGAGTTCTAGCAGCTCTATCAGTCAAGAATTTTCGGTAGCAGAACTGGCATTAAAGCTGTATATTAATCATCACTGCCAAAAATTTCTGGAAAAAAGCATAACTTTAATCACAGAACAAACAGAACCCAAGATCAATCAATAAAAAGAAAACTTGATGAATCTAATCAAAACTTGATGAATCTAATCAAAACTTGATTTATCTCTTTGCTTCATTGATTTCTCTCAGGAGAGCGATGAATCCAATATAATAATCGCCAACAAATTCAATAACATAAAACAATCAAAACATGATGAATTCCGAAGGATTTTTTAGAGGCAAAACCACTGACACAAAGGGCATGAGCCCCCACGTGAACACCACCAAAAAGACTCAATTTTTGCCTTAGTGACTAGCTTTATTTCCACCATAGTTCTCAAAAAACAAGCTAGAGGTATAGAGAGGCAACAAAAAAACACATACCCAGATGAAAAAAAGAGATATTTTAAAAAATAAGAGATGTTGTCGTTGATCTGACACAGATAAGCCGTGAAAAAAGGTACAAGAGGCTAAACTACAACACTAAACGAAAGGTGTTTTAGCACGAGCATTGGGGCTTTCTACTTCAGTGAAATGTAACAAGTGAAGCCTAGGAGGCATCATTCAGAGAGAATTTTTTTTAAAAGGTAAGTTTTTGAAAGGATTTGTGTGATGAAAACAGGGTTCTTGGAGGTGTGGAGCCTGCTAATAGAAGAGAAACAGGGGTGTTAAGAAGTTATATATAGGCGGTAAAGAGCTATAAAACCCTACTTTTGTTATTTGAGGAGGTGTTTTGTGTTTTTTGGATAGTTCAATTTGTTTTGGGAATTCAGGGTATTTATATTTGGGGCTTATTTTTTATTTTTTCATCTCTAATTACTGGATAATTTTCACGAGCATAAATTTCATTTTTTTAGGTTAAAAAATCAACAACAAAATAATCTATCTTTTTCATTCTTCCAAAAATAGGTTTATTAATAAAAAAAACAAATATAGGGTTTAGGACTGGATTTGGGGTCGTCCATTTGGAAACCCAAAATATCATGAAAAATAAAATAAATTATTATATATTTTATTGATGTTAAAAAATTATTTTAGCTCTGTTTTTTTTTTTTGTTGATATAATTATTTTGGTTTCTGGAGTGGTTATTCTTAAGATTTCTCTTGGGTATTAAAGGTAAAATAATTTTTGGACTAGATTTTATATATTCTAACTAAATTTATTTTCAATTAGATTTTAAATAAATTATTTATATCGAAACTGATGTATATGGTAAAAATATAATATAAACAATCATTGATAGTTTATTGCCCCTGTTAACTAAATAATTTGTTTTTATTATTGTTGACACCTTTCTTTTTTATTTTATTATTGTTATTACAACTACTGTTACTAACAACAAGATCAAGAATTAAGGGGAAATCACTTGCTTGCACTGTTTATGTAAACAATATAAGCATGTACCTCTTCTTCTTCTTCTTCTTCTTTTAATTTAAATTTCATTACTCAATGATGCATTGCTTTTAAATTGTTCCTTATAATTTATTTTGGTTTGTTTTCTATAAAGTTATTACATTCTTAAACAAATGAGCCGATATTTAATTAGTGCTCAATTTTATGAGTGCCTAATTTTATTATCATAAAATTAGGTAAGAAATAATTTCAAAAAACAAAGTTATTAAACTCAATAAAGTCCATAACTTAGGTTGTAGGTTTAACTGGTTAAGCTACAAAGCTCAAAATATTATCGTCTTAATATTAAAAAATATATATCATATTGAAAATTTAAATTAAATATTAAAGATGAAATCACCAACAAAATAATTAAAAATATTAATATTTAATTATCTGTTTGTAAAATTATCAATAAAATGCCCCAATAAAAAGACTAGAATCCCTCATTTCACAGTAGACGGGCCTTTTTTTTTTCTTTTTTCTTCTTCTTATATAAAAACGTTTTGTAGCAAATTTTGATATGATTATATACAATGATGAATTTATATTTCAATAGCCTGGATTTATGATTTAAAGAAAGCATCCATCAACGTGAATAAATCCTTACGTGCATCTCATGTGAAGACAAAGGTGATCTCAAGTGCAGATTCTCCCTAAGACAAATATACGAAGTACAGCTTCTTAAAGACGATCAGACCAGAGATGATTTTTGTTGGTTGTAATATTGGATTTCGGAACCGAACTATGTAGAGATGGCCAAAGACTGGCTTCCTGAGAAGTTTTCACTAAATATATTATTGTTAGTACTCACAAAATTAAATAAATTCAATTAGAGGAAATTCTAAAATATAATTTATATTGTTTTTTTAACTAATAACTGGTATAACAATCAAACACTAATTCGAATTAAAATAAAATAAAATCAGTGACATTACTAATTCTTCATGAGAGAATGAAAAGAACAGGATCCGATGGAATCGCTATATATCATGTGAAGTTTACAATTTCCACCACCGGTTCCGACGGTCAAGTGACATGAGTTAATCATACTCTTTTAAGCATATTAATTGTAAACTTTCCTTACACTTTCATATTACGTAATTATTTATTTTTGTCAATATTTATTAATACCAGGCTGCAAAGTCAATGCTCAGAGAGGAGAATGATTAACTATGTGCACGCCCTTGCATTATGAATTTGTCTATGACGACGTCCTCTTTAACATGGTAGAGTCTAATTTTCTTAGATAATTAATTAATTAATTATCGTTGGTCTTTCCTTCAAGATCCAACATCCCATTTGCAAAGTAATTATATGAAAAGAAAGTCGGTCCAATATTAAATTATATAATATGTTACATGTCCAATCATTCCCATTATTTTATCAAATTACATGTTCTATTTATAGAGAGCATATAGCACCTTGTTTGACATATTCATACTATCATACACTTCAACTCAATCGTTCTTCTCTACAATCAAATTCAGGCTTCAGCAGCAAAAGTTACAATGGCGGTAAGCGTGTATAGATGTCGTGGATGAAATTATATAACCGTAGGTTAATTAGTAAGAGTCTTCTATTAATTAATATTTTCTCGTATCATATTACAACTTAAAGGAAAGAATGGCACAATTGTATTGAAAATTTTCGTTGTATTTTACCCAGTCGATCATAGAAATGAGAGTGCATATGGATTGTGCTGGATGCGAGAGCAAGGTGAAAAATGCTCTGGAAAAAGTCAAAGGTAAGAAATCACCTCCACTAAAAACTTTATGCAAGCGAAAATTTTCATCTTAGTCATTCCTTATTTTGTCATGAATTATTTTTTCTGTTCCTCTCTTTTTAAAGTTTTCTTTGGACATATTTTCTTGGACTATATCTTAAACTTTTGTATTTATTATATGTATGCACGCACATGCGTAGATGACATAGATATAGATATGGGGTTGCAAAAGGTGACGGTCACAGGATGGGCTGACCAAAAGAAAGTTCTAAAGACAGTTCGTAAGACAGGAAGAAGGGCAGAGCTCTGGCAATTACCTTACAATCCACAACATCATATCTATTCTGACCACTACTACAACCAACACCAAGTTAACAGTCCACTTACTTACCATGCTCCTCAGCCTTCCTCTTCTTACAATTACTACAAGCATGGATATGATAGCAACGATCATGGTTATTATCATCACCCTGTGCATTCCTCCATCTTTAACCACCAGACAGGAGCAGTTTTCAGCGATGAAAACCCTCATGGTTGTTCTTACTATATATATATATATATATGCATGCTACTTTGTTTTATATGTACTGATTTCCTTTTCACTTTATGTTTTGTTAAACCTTGTTCACATGAAGCTATAAAATATAGACAAGAAATGCCTTTTTTTTCCTTATCATTTTGCAACTTATAAATTGTTTTATTCTGATTTGTGCCCTAGACATGGTATTGTCTGCTGAGAAAACCGAGCTCCGTTGATCTTTTCTTTTTACTAAACTAAATCGCCACCAATTGCAATTTAAAACTCTGATCTACATTAATATCATTCGGATAGGATTAATTAGGATGTACTCCTCCATAAACTCTAATAAATCTTCTCCAAAGAAGAGATGCCTTGGAATGTTTTAGAAAGGGGATAATATTCTCATATTCGCACCCAACTTATTCGCTATTACCCTTTCTCAGTTGTGTCCCTAACCTACATATTTAAGCAATTGAGTCCAAAAAGTATCTAGGAATTATCAATCTGATCCTTTCATCCTCAAATATAATTTGAAGTTATCTTTAGGTGTGGACTTAAATGAGAAAATTCTTAAACAATTTTTTTATGGACAAATCCAATTGAGAATTCTGGGACTAGTTGGTTGAAAATTATAACTAGGTTGAGAACAAAATTTGGAAAACAATTAGAGATAGGGGACTAATATTATGTTACCCAAGAACCTCATAAAAATTAGGGATGAAAACGTCATCACTCAACAGATATCAGGAATACTCCTATCTAATTGAGATTGAGATGGGTTTTAACCCAGTTTGACTAGGATCCAACCTATTGTGGATATATATAACTTCTCTCATTTTTATTTTTAAGCATACAAATGTGTGGTTTTGCCCATTTAATACCCAAATTGTTTTTTTTATATTTCCTTATAAATATTCTAAGAATTTTTGTGATTAATAGTTTTCAATTTTTTATTTCCTTAATATTATGAAAAAATATATGGTTTTTAAAAATTAATTTTCAAAATTCTTTAAACTTTTCGAATATTTTTCTTAAATAAGAAGTTTCCATAACTTTTTTTTTATTATTATTCCTTAAATTCATTTCATGCACTGTTAAAAAAAAAACATTACATAGTGTCGTTTTAAACGGCATTGTATATCTTCTTCTTCCATATGAACGTAGAGACAAAGAAGAAGAAGGATTTTGAATGTTTTTTCCGCCTCTCTCTCTCTCTCCCCCGCTTGCACAAACCTGACAAAACACATACTCATATGCCCATGCCACCATAATAAGAAAGAAAGACAACCCATACCCCGGTCACCATGTCCTGCACTCACCACGCCCTGCATTTGGACAAGGTATGGTGACTCTCTCCCTTGGCCTCCTACAAATACAGGGGGAGATTTGAGAGAAAGGGGGGAGAAAAATTGTTCTGGGAGAATAGTATAGAAGAAAGGAAATAGAAAGACAGTTTGAGAAAGGGCTGGGGAATTGTTTGTGGGAAATAAGGATAAAGTAAAGACAAAGAGGAGACTAAAAGAAGAACAAAAGGAAACATAAGAAAATAGAGGAGAAGAACATAAGGAAAATACGCAGAGAAGAAGAAGAACCGACCACCAAAGAAGCAACTCTCCAGTCAGCAACCACCAACATCACCGCCACAAAGCCACCACATGTCCGCCCCTTTTCCTTCTTCCTCCTTCTCCTCTTCATCTTCGATGGTTTCCTTCATTATTCACTAAGTGAATTAATTTTCTCTTCATTGTTAAGGTGAG
This sequence comes from Populus tremula, assembly GCA_964019445.1. Lineage (NCBI taxonomy): Eukaryota > Viridiplantae > Streptophyta > Magnoliopsida > Malpighiales > Salicaceae > Populus > Populus tremula. Next base: position 1,183,924 of record CAXHTJ010000011.1, read on the forward strand.
AGTACTCCTGTTCATTGGGCTGGACAAGTCCGACCCGGCCCAATCCAATTTTTTTTATTATAAAAATACTTTTATTGTTTTTTTATTTTCCCGCGTATTTTTCTACCTATTTGATTATTATCGGTTTGTATTTTTATATCATAAAGATACAAATTCGATATTAAAATACTCGATTTTCATCGAAACATCTCAAAAAATTATAAACAATAATAAAAATATATTGTTTTCATGCATACGACGAAGTCTTTCAAAAAAAAAATCATATTGTATTTTCATACATCAAAAATTCAAAAATATGTTTTAGCATGCATTTCGGCTTTCATAACTAGTTTATTAAAGTCATGAGAACTAGGCGAATATTTAAAAAATTCCAAAAAAATCAATTTGTTTTCTTTCAATATTAAGGATTACGAGCTCATACGTAAAACGAATCCCTGATATTAAAAAGCTAGTTTTTTTTTATTGATTTTAGAATGATTATGTTTGACCCAATAAGATAATGATCTTCTTACTGAGAATGACCTTTTTAAAACCATAGACGGACCAACAATTAGACCTTAGCATATATCTCCTTGTTGATATCTTTCCTTTACGCAACCAATCTCTGTGTTCGATCTCTGAGACCAGTTAGGGTTCCTAGTGACCAAAATACTAGGTGACGACTCTTATTCCCTCTTTCCACTGATAAAAGATAAGAATTCATTGTCTTTTCTATTTTTCCAATTACCTAGACAAACCTATCAAAGTGGAAGACCCGTCACGATGCCGCATACGTGCAACAATTTCATTTGGTCATTGAATCTTTGTAAAGGAATGATAATGGGTATTCACGGGTTAGGTTTTTGTATTATCTATACTTGAATTCAAACCCAAAACATTATCAATGTCTGACTCAAAACTTGACGAGTGTAAATTTTGAATATCAAAATCTAATGCAATTAATCAGGTTTTAGTTATTGATTCAAATACTTTATATTACCTAAATGATACAGTAAGGTTTGTGAAAACTAAAAATTTTAATAATCTACATGAGGGTTTGTCACATACAGACTATTTGAATGACTTAACACATGTTTTTATAAACTAGTACTGAAATAGGACTAAGTTTAAAATGATGTGTGGTCATGCTATATTAGAATAGTGACTTTAAACAAAGATAACAAGTTTACATTTGGTTGAGATTAACTTTTTATAAGAGATTCTAAAAGTTGTTTTTTTTTTTTTAGGGAAGCTATTCTGTCATTTATTAGACTACTAGATCTTTTAAAATTTGGCCTAAAAGTTGCTATTTAGGTCTAATTATTTTTTGATTGGTTAGGTTTTTTGGTTAAAAAATAAATAAATATTTTTTTTTAAATCACGATTGAACTAAAATAGAAATCAGTTCAAACCAACTAGTTTTGGTTTGGTATAAATTTGTTTTTTAAAACAAAAACTGGCAAAACCTGTTTTGCTCTTTCTGAGTTTTTATGGGATTTTACTGAATTTTTATAGGTTTTTTTCTAACTTCTTTGTTTAGTTTCATGGGTTTTTTTAAAAAATTTATATATCTAGCTAATTTGAGCCCAAGTTTATTAACAATGCATTCAAGGAGAAAAGTGAATCCAATAATTTTATTGAAAGCAAAATACTCACTACCAATCAATAAATCATCTGCGCGCAACAATTATTTATTGAACTATGCTGGATTGGTTTGGTTTTTTTTTTTTGAATTGACAATCACCACACACACACACGCATGGACAAAAGATCTGTAGCCATTGATTAACTATAAGCGTCAAATACATGGACAAAAGATCTGAAATTCTTTGAACAGAAAAGCTGGAATTTATGCAGTGACAGTGATAGAAAATCAAGTAATTATGCACAATTATCCTATTTGCAGTCAATGCATCTAATTCCGACTTGCTTTTTTTATTTTATTTTATCCTTAATCAATTATTCTTCTTTTTTTTTCAATTTCATTCTATTCACATAATTTTAACAGGGTTTGGTTTGCTTGTGGTGCTGTATTCATGATATAAGAAAAATACCATGGCATTAAATTGATCATTAATTTTATAAAACTTAATTTAATTTTATCAATTCAAAAAAATATATACAGTGCCGACCAAGTTTCACACAAACAAAAAAATCCATTTTTTCTTTTTTATTGTTTATGAAGAATGGAAAATTATAGTTTATTCCCAAAGTTTTTTTTTCAGTTTTAGTCCCTATATATGTTTTCTAAGGTTTCATGTTAGGATTTCAATAGTTATTATAATTTGAAAGGAAAGAGAAAGTTAAAAAAAAAAGTAAATATAAAATATTTGACCATCCATATTTTGACATAAAAAAAAACTGATTTTATTAGTAACATAACACCCCTAGTAGCTGTATAGCGTCTGTTTATAAGTGTTGATTAGTTACAACTATCATTTCTATCATTTCTAGCTAGCACCCGTGCAGCGCCTCGTCAACATCCCAGGAAGACAGCAAGCGTGCCTGCCTGCACTCACTTTCGGGCCTAAAGGCCCAGGGATTTTATTTTTTTTATCAAAATCTTTAAACATTTAGATAATTCATATAATATTACAATACTTAAAAAGGAACGTATTGCAAAAAGGAACGTATTGCAATTATAATAAAAGTTAAACGCGGTAGAGAAATCATGGTAAAACGGAACGTATTGCAATTATAATAAATTTTTTACTATCTTTTTTTTTGTGTCAAATTAACTTAATTTGATCATACCCAAACTTCTTGGATCTGGATTGGCCACACTAAAATATTTTAGGTTTAGCATGATTGCTAGACTTAAGTCTCTCAAATCTGACATGATTGTCAGATCCAATTGTTGCACGTGTGTGGCGTTATGGCGATCACCCACCACCCCCACCATCATCAGGTGTGGTATGTTTATTTATTCCGGCAAATATGAAAAAACAAGGAATTCTTTGTCTCTTACCAATAAAAAATAGAATGGGAATCGCCACCTAGTATTTTGATTACTAGGAACCCTAACTGGTCTCAGAGATTGGATACAGAAACTAGTTGCATAAAGGAAAGGTATTAGCACCCCAAATACGCCCTACCTAAGGTAAGTTGTATTGTTTTATTGTCTGATAAAAAATTTAAAGTCTTGTCATGTTGGTCTGTCTATGGTTTAAGAAAAGTCCTTCTTAGTAAGGAGGTTCTTATCTTATGGGGAAAAACCTAATCAGTCTAAGGTCTATAACAGAAATATCTTTTTAATATCAAGAATACGTTTTACGTATAAATTTGTAATCCCAGATATTAAAAGAAAACAAAATAGTTTTTTGATTTTTTTTTTAAATATTGGCCAAGTTCTCATAACTTTAATAAACTAGTTATTAAAGCTAAAATGCATGCTAAAATATAATATATATTTTTTGAAGTTTTCTATTTTTGTATAAAAATACAATATGATTTTTTTTCTTTTTTAACTTTAAGAGACTCGGCTATATGCACAAAAATAAAATAAAAAAACTTTATATATATATTCAGAGTTTTGACGAAAACTAGGTATTTTAATATTGGATTTGTATTTTAAAAAAAATACAGATCGATGTCAATCAAAATGACGTAAAACAAATACGCGGGGAAATCACAATTTCTTTAAAAATATATATTTTTCTTTTATTAAAAAACAAAAAAAATAAAATTTCTGATGTTCCAGCATTAAAAAATGACCTGAAATGGTGACCGGCTGTTCTCATTGGTTGTTTTCGTCAACCTTTTTTCTTTTTCTAACAAATTTATTGCTGCCTCTGAAACCAACAAAACAAGGAATAAAAGTTCTCCTTCATGAACAACAGAAATTTCACTTATGCCCCGTTTAATAATTTCTTTTTAGAAAACTGGTTTCTTGAAAAATAATTTTCTAAAAAATAAATTATTTTTCAATGTTTGGTAGCATCATAAAAAATAAGTTAGAAAATATTTTCTAGTATTTGACTATGTCATGGAAAATAAGCTGTAAAAAAAATTATTAATATATTTTTTTCAAGTTTATTAAAATAATGAGAACAAAATCTTACAAAATAAAAAGTTGAATAAGAATAAAATTAAAAAAAAAATCTAATTTCATAAATGATCTCACATAAAATAAATAACAATCAAGATAGTAAAAATCAAATCTAACTAATAAAATAGTTGAAAAATAATGAAATTAAAAATATTATAATTTCATAAATTATTTCAAATAAAATAAATAACAATAAAAAATAAGGATCAAATTTTATAGATAAAAAAATTAAATTAATGATAAGAAAAAAAAAATATAAAAATAAGGACCAAAATTGATATAAAAATCAATTTAAATCAAATTATAATGGATAAAATTTTAAAAATAAAATTCAAAATAAAATATATAACAACCAAAAACTTATAATTTGTTTTTCTTTCAAAAAGCTAATTATGAAGCAAACACGGATATATAAAACCAAATATACGTGGATTTTAAATTATAGTTTACACTATTATATATAAATTATTTAATTCTCCAGACTTAAGCACAAAATCCTACCATAATCTCCAACTAGAGCAGTTGGACCATTAGGGCCGTCGTGATCTCGCACCCTGATTGCCGCGTGTAGAGCAGTTCTACCATTAGGGCCGCCGTAGTCCACTGAGATGCAATTTCGTAAGATTGCAGCGATCACGTTTTCTCCATGAACATGGGTCCTCTTTAATCAATAATCCCACCACATGGCTCTGGTTATTTCGAGCTGCCTCATGCATCGCTGTAACTCGCTCTTCATTGGTCATCCTCAACATCTTTTTGGCTTCTGTTACTTCGCTCTCTGGATCTGTAGGTAGAGCTGTTGCGCGGTCAATGAGGACTCTTACCACTTTGAAATGACCATATCTTGATGCCAAATGGAGTGGGATTTCACCTCTCTTATTGGCTTGGAATAAGTGGTGGAAACAATTCCTAATTGATTTGAACTTTGCAATCAATTTCTTGTTTACCCACCTGTGTTGTTTCTTTTCCTCTATCCGATTGGCGGTTGCAGTAAATGGTCTAGGCACAGAGAGTTTTTAGACGACAGCAGAGGTCCTGAACTACAGTAAAGTTCTGCAGTCTCTACAGAGCCATTTTTTATACGAATGTGATAAATAAAAATAAAATTTTTAATTAGAATATCCATGTTTAATATGCAGTACGATTGTGATAAAGTCCATCACGGACTCGAGAGTCCAGAACATAACATGGGAATTATGATAAAGAACAAAAAAAAAAACCCGTGAAAATAAAGACAACAGTGACAAAACAGCCCAAAGACACAATTACATGGGAATTATGTCTATCACAACTGGCTTGTAACTCGTAAGACTGTGAGCCTTGGGTTTGGTTAAGGCGGATATGTGGCAAATACATATTCCCGGTTCAACTATGAGAACCATTGTTAGGCAAACATAAAAAATCAATTAATGGGTTTTATGTTCGAGTTTTATAGTTGTTAATATAATAATTATTGAAGACTTACATGATTATTAATTTTAAAACCCGTAAGATTAATTAAAATATATACAAACTGACCTGTACATTAATAAAAAAAAAATCAATTAGCTAATTTGTTTATAAAAAACAAATATAAACTTTGGTACAAGGACCACATGCAATCGACTTTACTCTTGCGTTTAACAGTAAAAACATCATTAAACCCGCAGAAACCTATGACAAAAAACCAAATTGTTTTAGCCTTTTTTGGAAGAATGAAACTTGGCATATCCTGCTTTTCATAGAAGTTATCTTACAATTTTTTGAGATTATAGAAATAATGTTTTTAAAAATATTTTTTTATTTAAAAATATATTAAAATAAATTTTTTATTTTTATTTTTAAAAAATAAAAATAATATCAGAGTTTTTGACTACTTAATTTGTGATGTCTCATCAATTACAAAATAAAATATAAAAAATTGATAATTGATTTGGGAACCAAAAACATGATTTCTGAACATATGACATCATAATTGTTTTTCAAAAACAATAAGAATTTTTTAAAAAAATACATGAGAGTTTAATTTGATAGAAAATTTAGAATTGATTGTTTCACTAGTAAATCTAATCTCGTAAATCCTTTTAAATGATCCTTAAACACTAAATACACAAGGAAAAAGAAGCTCAAACCAATAAGAAAAATGCTGATGATAATAATCATTATCTCCATGCCAATCATAGTAAACAATGTGGCAAACCCAAATAATATCTCAGTGGTATCCTCACTTGTATCTTTATTTTTGTTCATTTTTAAATTTTTAGAGGGTGTTTGACACTGTTTTTTAAAAGTATTTTACAAAAAAATTGATTATTTTTTTCTTTAAATTAATATGTTTTTTATTTTTTTCAAATCATTTTGATGTGCTAATTTCAAAAATAATTTAAAAAAAATTAAAAAAAAAACATTATTAGCATACTTTTCTAAGTAAAAAGTATTTTGAAAAGTAATAATTATCATACTCCCAAACACATCTAAATAGATAAAGACAGAAAAAATAGAGAGTAAGTACTATTGACATTGTATCTGAAATGACAAATACTATAAAAACATCCTTTTTAGTTAGAATTGCGGTGTCTTTGTCGCTCTTGTAATCGCCAGATAAGGTGAATGCTGCTGCAAATATTACCATTACTATCAGCGCCACAATTTTAAACAAGTATAATGAGTTTAAACTAACAGCCACTTCTACAATATCTCGAAATCTCAATATCTACAATTACCAAAAAAATTTAAGAATAAATAAAATATATTTATTAATTATTTTCTTATGAAATAAAATTAGTCACACTTAACAAAGACCCCCATGACTGCATATAAAATAAAAATTGCTTAAGACTTCACTTATTAAACACACACACACACACACATTAATATGACGGCGCGCCTCGTAAACAAACAGCATCGTCTTCAAGGTTCAAAGCATGTAATGGGTTTTCTTCATTGTCAATTCTCTGTGGCCTTGTTTATTGAGCGAACTGGAGTACTGGGTTTTCTTCATTTTTCCATGGTACCAGGGATCTTGCATTTTTTAATAATTCATTTTTTTTTTATCCTATTGAATCTCTTAACTGGAGTACTCCAATACTCATGCTTTATTCGATCACAGCATCCTTTTCCTTTTTGTTTTTCTCATTCGTTTCTTCCAGAACAATGCGCCGGCAGCCAAACGGTCCCCTGCCAACATCTTCAAGGGATTCTAGGATCTCCTGCAAAATATTTTGGGTGAAATATCGTAGGTAATCCATCATTTTTAGCTAATTATCAAATATCTTGTTTATATCACTCTAACATTTATTTTTTCTTTTTTCTCCTCTCTCTATTATTTTCTCTAATTTATACACCATTTGCTATACAAAGGAACAAAAAAATGAATAGGCAAAAAAGTGTGATTAATTGTATTAAAACACCATTTGCTATACACTTATACTAGAATAGTTTTTCTCATGTTCTTTATATTTCTTTTTGTACTTATCTTCATGTATATGAACTTTTCAAATAATTATTCCAATAAAAAATTTATATTTTTGTTAGGATACATTATAATTTATTAAATAATCATTTCAATTTAAGAATTCAAGTTATTGAAATTCGTAACTCTTGACAACTAAATTTTAATAACATATAAAAAAAAACAATTAAATTCAAGAACTCAATTACGGCAGCTCCCTCTTTTCAATACGAATTAGTATAAAAACGCTTACAAGTCTAGCTAGTACTTGGATTAATTAGCCAAAACTACCTCCTGTCAACGGCTACTGTCAAGAATCAACAGTCATGCAAGATGATTTCCTCTGATGTTGCATCATGCTGTAGTAAAAAAGCAACAGCGCCCATTCAAGAATCATCAAACTTCTCTAAACCAGCTATTCACTCCAAAAAAAAAAAAAACACAGTTCTTCATGTTTATGGACCCATTTGAAAACCGGTTTAATCCGTATTTTTTAAAAAATTAAATTTATAATATTTAAGTTTTTTTTTTTCTTATCATAAAAGACAATAGAGATGAAATGCTATCGTAATAGGTGACAAATGCTCAAATGTGAATAAATCACTTGTCTGCCTAATTATTTTTTAGGACAATAAGAAGTTTTCAAAAAACATTTATTGTTAATTCCCTCAGCATAACTTCCTATGCAAAGGATTCTGAAACACAGAATAAAAGGAAAGGATTACCATGCTGACACTCTTTTTTTTAAAAAAAAAAAAAATATCTGATACTTAGACACTTATATATATTAAAGCACCTCCCTACATCGGACTTAAAAAGTGAAATAAAAACACACACATATGTGCAAGTGTATGCACACCTCCGCGCCCACACATAAACTAAATCAATATAAATATTGGATGTACATTCATAAAAACATTATTTAGCAAATGAAACTAAAACATTTATCACAATTTAAAAAACAATTGTGAGTATTTTTTTTCCTTCTTTTATAAGTAGAGAATATTGATACTTTAACAATAGTGTTGATATCTAAGTATTGTAAGTAAAGAATTTTTTTATATATATATAAATAGACAATATTGATACTTTAACACTTATATATATATCAAAGTATCTCTCGTTATACTAATAATTTTCAGACATGAAAAAGTTAATTAAACACATTACCTGTAATCTAAAACTTGTGAGGGAAGTACTATGGCAATAATACTTTCCCCACATTTTCCCCACATGTTTTGTGACTCTCGAAAATACATTTGCTTTTGTTTTTATTTTTTTCAATTAATGTTTTTTTTTAAAATTTTTTATCATTTTATATTAAATTTTTTATTGGGTTATCTCACTCTCAAGATATGGATCGCGGGTACGACGAATTAACCTAGTTGGCTGGAGTTTTATTCCTTCTTTTTTTTTTCAATTTTATCATTCAATATTGGTTTTAAAAAAGAATTAGTTTTCATGATTTATTTTATTTGCTTTCTATTAGGTTAATTCGGTTTCATGACCCGAGAATAGTTTTTAATAAATTAATCTCAAGTTAACTCAGGTTGTTTTTTTTTATGTTTTTTTTAATTGAATTTCTTTTTAATTTTATCATTGAATATTAGGTCGGTTGGAAATTGGGCTTTCATAATTTATTCTGATTTCTTTTCTACTAGGATATCTTGGTATCATGATCAGGGTTATGGGTTTTGGTATTTTAACCTCGGTTAAATCATGTTGTTATTTTTTTATTTTCTTTTAAGAGGTTATCTTGATCTCATGTCCTTCAACATTATATTTGTTTTTTTATTGGGTTGTCCATGTCTTATGATCTAAGTTGCGTGTTTGACAAATTAATCCAGTTGACTCAGTTTTTTATAACTAACTTTTTTCTCAATTTTATCATTTAATATTGTGTTTGATTAAGAATTAAGCTTCATTATTTATTTTGATTTGATTTTTATGGGATTATTTCAGCCTAATGACTCGGGAATAATACTTAACGGGTTAACATATATTAACTTAGCTCTTTTTTTTAATTAAATTTTTTACAAATTTTATCATTTAACACTAGGTCCGATAGAATTGATTAAGAATTAAACTTTATAATTTGTTTTCATTTATTTTTTATTAGGTTATATCAACCTCTAGATTCATAAATTTGATAGGTTAATCTAACTTAAATCAATTTTTTTTTTTTAAGGTCAACTTAATTTTTTTATTTCAGTCATGAGTTTTACTTGTATCATTGTTATTTTTTCCCTCCCGTGCAGTTCAATGGCAAGCTGGGGTTGTATTTTTTGGGCATGGGATTTGCTTACATTTTGATCCTCCATGCAGACTGCAGGATGTCACTGTCACAAAAAACCAAATTTGCTTTTTTTTTTTTTTAGCTTATCATAAAAGACAATAAAAATGAAATGCTTTCTATCATAATAGGTTATTACCTGCCTTTTTTTTAATGTTGTCTATGCTCTTGAACTTGACAAATGCTCAAATGTGAAATCAATTGTTTTTTGGGACAATAATAGATGAAATGCTTTCTATCCTAATTGTTTTTTGGGACAATAAGAAGTTTTCAAAAAAAAAATATTGTTAATTCCCTTAGCATAACTTCCTAGCAGGGAAAAGGATTTTGAAACACAAAAGAAAAAGGAAATGAAGACCATGCTGCCACTTTTTTTTATCTCTTTTTTTTTTTTTTGAATATTTAGACACTTATCTATATCAAAGTATCTCTTTACATCAATATTTATCATACTTAAAAAGTGAATTAAAAACACTCATATATGTTCAAGCATATGCACGCATCCACACACATAAACTAATCAACATTTTACTTATTAGGGATTAAATTTTATAATTTATTTTAATTTTTTTCGTGAGGTTATCTTAGTCTTATAACCTGAGTTGCAAGTTTGACAGGTTAATTTGGGTTGTTTTTTGAAGTCCTTTTTTTAATTGATTTTGTTTTTAATTTCATTCTTTAACTTTGAGCTAATTGAAAATTAAGCTTCATAATTTGTTTTTCATGGAGTTATCATAGTCTCATAACCCAAGTCACAGATTTGACATATTAACTTAAGTTGATCCAAGTCAATCTAATATATTGTTATCTTAATATGTTTTTAAAAAATCATCTTGAATTATTTTTAGTCAAATTATGTTTTTATTGGTCATTCGAGTTACTTTTGGACCTTCAAAGTCAATCATGTCATATTGAGTCAATACCCACATAGTTTAAATTTTTTTTCCACTAAAATATACATTAGCAACATCTAAATATTTTTTTATGTTTAAGAAAAATTTGATCCAACCCACGTAGCTAGCGCGGGTCAATAATCTAGCACACGCAATAAACTAAAACAATATCTCACTATACATCTATATGCATTCATAAAACACTATTAAGAGAATCAAACTAAAAAATTCTATCACAAATTGTTTTAAAATTATTTATTTTCTATTTGTAACAAACAATTTATTCCAAATAATGAATTTTTTTAGAAAAAATACAACTGAATTTTATTTGATAGCAAATCAAGGACTGATTATTTTAGTTGTAAATCAAGTTCATAATATTTAGCTTAAATTTTAATTTTTTTTGTTTAATTATTGCAAAATTACTATTATTGTTATTGTCATTTGAAAATATACTTACTATGATATTAAATATTAATAACTATCTAATTAGGAAAAATTAATTATTCATAGTAAATACAAATTTAATATCATTATATATATATATAAAAATTCCAAATTTGCGTTATTGTGAAAAAAATCAGATTTTTGTGAACATTTGTTTGTAGTATATGCTGGATTAATCAATATTTTATTGATTAATTTATTAATCAAATTCATTAATATGGAATCCTATCAATCTAAGATTATATAAATTATATAAATGCAATTATTGATTAATTTATAATTTTTATGTTTTTTTTATAATTTTTTTCTTTGTTTTCTTATCATAAAAAACACTAGAGATGAAAAGCTTACAAAAACATTTTATTGTTAATTCCCTCTTCTAAAACATAACTTGCTTGCAAGGTAAAGGATTTTGGAATACAAAAGTGAAAAGGAAAGGATGACTATGCTAGCACTTCTTCCTTTTTTTAATGTTTTTTTTTCTAATACTTAGACACTACATTAATAGTTGTTGAACTTAAAAGGTGAATAAAAAACACAAATATATGAAATTTCATTTGATAGCAAATCTGGGATTGATTGTTTTAGTTTGAAATCTTTTTCACAAATTTTAGCTAAAATTTAAAAATTTTGTCTTATTATTATTATAACCCAATTTTTTAAAACAAATGGATAAAAAAATAATTTGAGATTTAGGTTAAGACAACACAAATTGAAAATTTGAGGATTAATAATGATGAAATTATAAATTTGGCAGTCAATGTGGTAGAAAAATAGAAGAATTAATAAGTTTGGAGACTTAATTAAACTTTTATTTAATTAATTAATGCAATCAAAAGCTTAATTGAAGAAATACCAAAGTTTGGGGCTGATTTGAGTCACAATTGCAAGCAATTAAAGTTTTAGAATCAAAGTGAATAGACAATGATACTATGGGGGGTTAATTGAATTTTTCAGGAGTAATTTTGATTGAATTAAAAGTTAAAGAGTCAATTGAAGAGTGAATTGATTAAATTAGAAATCAAGTATTGTTTTGTAAATGGCTTTGAAATTTAGGGGTTGAATTGCAATTTGATCCAGGGGTAACATTAAGAAAAGAAAAAAAAGATTTTTCTTGATTAGAAACCCAATTGTTAAGTGTCAGAAGTTTAAGGGTTAAATTGAAAATAATCATTTCGAGTGAAATGATGTCGTTTTCTACCTTGTTCATTATCTGTTCTTCCTCTTGAAGACCAGATCAACAAGAAACACAACTAAAAAAAATCACGGACGACGCTGCCAATATCCCCACCCACACGATGAATATATATCTATCGCAACTGGCTTGTAACTCGTAAGAATGTGAGCCTTGGGCTTGGTTGAGGCGGATATGTGGCAAATACATATTCCCGGTTCAACTCTAAGAACCATTGTAACCCAAACATAAGAAATCAATTAGCAAATGTGTTCATAAAAAACAAATATAAAACTTTGGTATAAGGACTACATGCAATCGACTTTTATAATCGGTTAATAAGCGTTATCATCCTTAAAATAATAATAAAATATAATTTCTAAATCTTTATTAAAAAGCTTAATTTCTCAAATATTGAGGGATAATCATATATACGAGAATTTAAAAATTCTATGTAAATATATACTATATATAAAAAAAACTTAAGTATTAATAAATTAATTTATATTTTTTTAGTTTTAAGCACTCGAATTCTCTATAAATAAAAATAGATAATTAAAAGCTTGTTATTTAATGGTATAAAATAAAAGAATAAAAAAAATACTTGATTTCACATCAGTCATCCAAATTTGACTAATGATTTAAGACCTAGCCAATATCTTAGATTGCCCGATTACAAGTTAAAAGGTCTCTCGCAAGATTATTAGATTTTTATGGCCTTAAAAGGCCAGAGTAATTAGATTATCTTGAAAGGGCAGGGATGAATTTGACTTCACGTATGATTTCTTTTTTCTAGAGAAATTAACAATAATTTAATGAAGGACAACTTACTTGGCTTTACATCATCTTATCTATAGTCTCAGACTCTCATGGCCAGAAAGTTGTCCTCCTCATCCAATATTAATAATCTTAAAATAAAATTTATGAATTAAATATGCCATTTTTATTTTAAGATTAAGAATTCTTTAAGAATTTGGACTCATTTTCAAGCAAGTTAAGAATTCTTTAATTAATAATTCCTAATTATAAAGGGATCTGCATTGATTTTTTGGAGTCATTTTTAATCTCTTAAATTGTAGTAAGGTTTCTTAATTAGGTGGCGAGAAATCTGTCTGCATTCGTTATTTATTCTAATAAAATAGCATGCAATTTAGTCTTTCTTAACCAAGTTGCAAATTGGCTCTGAATTTTCTAAACTTTTTGGCGCTGTCCATCCTTCTTCATATTATAAACATTCATAATCACTCTATTTTCTATTTAACCTTTTAAAAGGACAGAAAAAAGCTCAGGCTATCGGGCCCACAGCCTAGCATGCATGGCCATTATAAAAAAAAACTTAAGCAAGCAGGTAACCTTCAAGCCCAGCCTGGCATGCTTGGGGTTTGTTCTATTTTTTAATATGAAAAAAAAAAATATAAACGTTGTCTACCAATCTAGATTACAGCCACTAAAATAGTAACCGGAAAATCAAGATAGCGTCTTTTTTGGTAAAAAAACTACACCTTATCAACATCAAGGCAACGTCTTTTTTGGTTTTTTTAAAAAATTACCTCTATTTTTAAGACATTATAACCCCAAAACACTTACAAACATCTTTATAGCACCCGAAAATTATTTCATCAACTTCAAATACCCAAAAAAATAGCCCAAAAATCTGAAATCAAATCGGTTTAGTTTTGGTTTTCTTGATTTAGATCTGGATTTTTATGCAACATTAAAGCTCTAAACAATCATCATGAAACTCCTCTCATATTTGAGAACCCGTGGACACCAATAAAATCCATTTTGGTGGTCGAAAATGAAGTGAACAATGGCTTTATCTCTTATCATTAGAATCTAGCAACACTTATCTCTCTCTTCTCTGTAACCTTAGATTGAAAAATAATACAAATAAAGTTGTGTATCAAAACTAATTTTTTAAAAATTTCAAAAGACCTGAATTCTATGAATAATGTTATTTTTAAAGATCAAAGACCTAAGTATATTTTGCTTGAAGTCTCTGGTACATCATTCATGTTTGATGTCTTTTTTTATTTTAATCCTCATTCTTTCAATTTCACTCTTGATTAATTATATAAAATAAAATTTTGAGAATCGAAATAAATTATTATAAAAAAGAATTCATAATGTTTCGTGAATATATGAACAATACCCAAATATAATAATAATAAAAACAAACCACACGGCTTTGCAGTTTGTTATAAATCCATCATTTAGACTCGAATTAAAACCTCACAGGAGGACAGATTCATTTCGGCATGCACACCAAAATGGAATTTCAACGAGAGAGATATATACAGATGGTTTTTTCTTATTGGGCATGTGCAGTGGATTTACACATCATTTATACGAGTAATGTGTCGCTGCGAAAACTTGACAGCATTCAGGATATCACTAGCTATTTATTTAATGTGTTTCTTATATTTTATTAAAATCTTCAAAGTAAAATTTTTAAAAAATATATATATGATTATGATTTAAAAAAACTACCCCAAGGTGGTAGTCTAGCCGTATATCAACTAGGGGCTTGGGGTTTGCTTCTTCAGAACTCTGGTACTAGAAAAGTTATCCTTCATGAACAACAGTGTTTTCACAAGCTGCTGATTTCTTCGGTTTTTAAAGGAAGAAAAAGCGTTAATAACCACAAATTACATTTATTTTCCTTTTTGATATTTTGTTGCAATATCTTTTCTTTTGCCCTGCTGGAAAGTTATATCTGTTTTTATCAGAACAATAAAAAAAATAAAAAATAAATTGTTTGGCCCATCCATCCTTATAATTGAGCTTGGACTCGTCCATATGTATCCACGTCACTTTTGTCACTGGAGTCAACCAATTGCCTCCTTGGTTCCCTCGAATATACCGTATGCAGGTGCTGTTTATAACAAGCAAATTCTATCCTCCCGTACAGTTCAACGGCAAGCTGGGGTTGTGTTTTTGGGCATGGGATTTGCTTACATTTTGATCCTCCATGCAGACTGCAAGATGTCCCTTGGTGAAGCTGCTAATATTCATACTTCGTTAAAAAACTACAAATTACATTACAAACAACATTGTAGTAATCAATATTTAGAAATAGTGCTTTCTGAATTTCCAGATCTCAATTTTATTATATTCCATATTACCTGTAGAATAAAAAAAATACCAAAAAATTCATTAAAAGCACGTTTTAACCACGAAAACAACTCATTCTTGAAAGGGTGATGTTGCTTTTTTACTGCATGGAGAATATATCTGAATTAGAGATTTCATAGCAATACTCTGCTTTACAGATTCCTTGTTTAGCAAGAATATCTGCACAGTGATTAATCTCCCTTGGTGTACGTACGAGTGAAGGATACTGGACCCAACAGTCATTTCGGGTGAAAACGGTGTTGTTTTCAACACACACTATTCATTATCTCTTCATCCTGAAGACCGGAACAACAGGATCGAAACACAACCAAAAAAATCATGGACCACGCTGCCAATATCCGGCCCCACCCACACGATGACTCTCAAAGTCAGAAGGAACGAACAGACAGAAAGACGAAGAAGAAGAGGCACAGAACAGAAGGCGAGAGAACAGGACGAACAACACAAGAATACCAGGAGACAAATACAGAGAAAGAACAGGCGACCCAAGAAAGTGAAAGGCGAGAAGAAGCAGAGGAGAGAGTTTCTTTTCGGCAAGCAACCTCACGCCTTCATCGCCATCATCCTCGACTTGCAGCGACCAGGTAAGTTCTTCATTTCCCTCTCCTTTACAATTATAATTGCATAGGTACTGTTCTTATGCAGTTTTAATTCAATCTTGCGACTTCAGCAATTATAATCCAGTGGCTGGGTGTGCACCCGTGCCTTATCCTTTTATTTTCACCCTCAATGTTTTTAAAACTCTTTTTTTACTCTAAATGAAAAAAAATAAAAAAAATAAACTCTAAATGAAAAAAATAATATAAACTTGAATTGTAAAATTATAAAAGTGCAATTAATTTTTTTAAAATAATTATATATTGAAAATTCTAATCATGAAATTAAATTATATAAAAATTTGATAAATTAAGTCAACAATATTATAATCAATGAATGATTTAAATAAAATGAGAGAGACAAATAGTATGAATCAATAAATTAATGATATTTTAAAATAAAAAGTTTCAAAAACAAAACTTTTCAATACATGAATGATAGGAAGTATACATGAATCTAGTGATAACTTGGTTGTTTTTCATCTCAATAAGTCCTAATAGACCTCTTTTGGATTGCAAGCTAATGAACTTAAAGTAGTTATTAGCTAATAAACAATGTCTAATGCACTAGAAAAAAATTCAAATTCAAAATTAAATAAATAAATAAATAATAAAAAAAGTCTTCACGTTAAAATTCCTCAATGTATTTGCGAATATCTAATTTTTGCATATATCTTGGCAGATTTGAGTTCTGATTTCAAACATGTCGTTCTTTCTCGTGTTGATGAATTACTGAGCGTACGATATATGGTTATAAAGCTTTAGATGTCTAGTTTCCAACCCAACTTTAATCGTAGCAAAATTTCACTAGTAGCTTTAGATATATCTCAAACAATATATAAAGGTCTAGCTTGACATATTTGATAAGATTCATCTACTAACTATGACCCTCTAAAATATTATGTTCTCAAACTCTATTTGACTTGAAAATTTACCATAATATATTTTCATGTGTCTAATATTTTCCTGTAAAATTTTAGCTCTATCAAATATATAGTGTGAAAGATATGTTCAATCTCTCAAATCTGGTCAGTAGACATTTTAAAACCAAATTTAGATCTGACTTGGTTCATATCATAAATTTAGTAAACTCGTAAAATCAAACTGAGTTTACCGAGTTTACTAATTTTACTGTTTTTGCACAAGTTAAATTTGACTTTGCAAGTTAGATACATGTTGACTCATATAATTGTAAGTTACTGGATTTTAACAACAATGTTCACCCTTCTTTATTTTAATATCTAGTCAAACAGGTCTTTTTTGATATCATAAAATTCCAAAAAAAATTGTGGATCTTTTTGAATTTATTTATAGGTCCCTTGTATTTTTTTAAGTATTTCACTATATTATTAATATGTGAATTTTTACTATAAAATGTAAATCCGTTATATGATATATTTAAAAAATATATATATTTTTAGAATTTTTAAAGTTCATGACATTGTGGGTGTGATAATTATTATTATTATTGAAAAAGATGATGATTCTATGATATTAATTACTAATTAATAACTATCCAATTAGGTAAATTGATTATTCCATACTAAATAAAATTTTATCTTTGTTTTTCTCAACAAATATGTGACCTATATAAACCTACGACAAATAATATCAATTGATGGTAAGCTTCCACATCTAATTATATAATATATAGGTTTTGAAGAGATAGGGTGAAGGCTACAGTAAATGTTACCGTTGCTATCAGCGCTGATAACTATACGGGACTCTGTTGCTTTACTCAAAGCATCCTCTTCCCCTTTGTTTCTCCCATCACTTCCTCTTTTGTGAGATGCCAAGGAAGTAGGAACAATGCATATACCCTTTCTGCTTATAATTATTAACTAGTCCAAAGTTTGGTATTTTTCCATAAATATCATCAGAAAAAAAAATAAAAAAATAAAAAACAAAGAAAAATCAAAAGAATATATTTTTGATATATTTACATTGTTTTAATATTTTCAATATCATCTCAAAAAAATTTAAATTTTAAATGTATTTTGAATACGTTTAACTTTTAACACGTAAATTTTGTGATCATTGATTTTTATTGTTGAGTCAATGTTTATATTACTTATTTTTTTAAATATAAAAAATTAAAATTAAAAGAAAAATAGAAAAAAAAAAGTTAAGAAACTAATTTGAAAATATAACAATATTTTACCTTTAAATACTAGCCTACAGTAAAGTAAAAAAAAAAAAAAAGGAGAAAAAATGAATTCAGGGGAGAAAAATTCAGAGGCATGGAGGCGGAGCAAATTTTGGGGGGAAAGAAAAAACCTAACCTAAAATTTATCTACAGGCAAGCCGCCGTCCGACGCCCTTTCAGCTTTTAGTTTTTTTGGTCCCAGAACCAGCAAAAAGCTTGGCTCGCCATCTTCCCTGAAACCGGAGAGAAACCCCACACAAATACACTCCTTGGTCTCTGCCATTTTCGGCACCTTCCCCTTTCCCATTCCAGCCTTCCCAAATCAACCATCCTCTTCACCTGCTCTCGGTGATCAGCTTCCCTTTAGCCCTCTGTCAAAGCAAGCCACAGTCGGCCTTCCATCATCAACTTTTGCCCTTTGGTTTCTTTTTCTTCCAGCAGCGATGGCCCCCTCCCCGTGCAGCGGCGCCGTGTTCCTCTAGCAGCAGCCCACACACGACAGCGTCCGGGCAACGCTCTCTTCTCCATGTTCTGCAACCGGCCTCCAGCAACAGCCAAGCCCGGCAGAATCCACCTTGGTCTAGCACAGCAACCTCCACCCTCACCGCGGAGCCGTCAGCCGTCATGAAGAGGAAAAACTAAACTCAGATCTGGAAAAGAAAGGAGACTGGGAACAGATGAAAGAAAAGGAAAAGAACAGACCCGAAAGAAGCAGATCTGAAGAAGGAGAAGAAAAAAAACAGATCCGTGAAGAAGTAAAGAAAATTAAAAACAACTGCTTGTGTTTTGCTTTCTGCAGGTGACGGTGGGTGTCACCGCCTACAGGAGAAGGAAAAAGGGACGAAGCTGGTACAGACCCCCTGTTACCCGGGTTGTCTTCGCGGCGGCGGCGCCAGTGGCAAGGCGCGTGTGGGTGACGCTCCGCACTGTTCAAATGCCCAGAAACCTTCCAGCCATTGCAGAAGGCCTTAGATTTTTGGGTTTTATTTTGTAATTTGTGAATTGTATTTGATTTATTATGAGTTTTGTTTTTTTTTTTTTTTTTTTATATATATGTAAAAGATGGTGTATAAGAAAATCATAATAAAAAAGAGTTTGTATTTTTATTTATGTTATTGAATTATATATATAAAAAAATTATTTAATTTGAATATGGTTAAATATTTTAAGAATAAATAAAATCATGTTATATTTTTTATGAAAATATAAGAATTTGTTTCTATATGTATTCTGAGATTTAATTATTAATTTATTAAAATTTTAGAATTTGATTAATATTTTAGATTTTTAAATCATATCAAACCAAAAAACAGTTTATTTCTCGTAAAATATGTTAGGAGTATCAATACATTTACTAGCCATAACTAGTCTTATATATATGAATTTCTGATAATGATCATCATATTCAGATTTTTTATTAACCTCAATCAAATACGTAGAGACTCCCAAGATTCTAAATCAAACAAAGAAATGAAAAATCACTAATTTATCGCCGCGCGAGTGATGTGCAAGAATAACTAATTCTATTTTATTAATATCTTCAAAGTAAGAAATTCTAAAATATATATAATCATTTTGATAAATTTTAACTTAAAAAGAATAATAATTCTTAAAAAAACATGTTTTTGTAAAAAAAAGAAAAGAAAGAAACACATTAATTTTTTTTTTTTTAAAAAGAAACACATTCTGTTCACTTTTTATTTCAAATCAATACAATTTTTTTTAATTTCTATGTTAGTTTTCTTTATTTTTTATCCAATAAACTTTATAGCTATTAGAAAAAAAATATTCTTTTCAAATTAAAAAAAAATAATATGAAAAAAGAATTTTAACTAAAAATATATTTTTTTTCCAAGAATTCAAATAACTATCTTTATATTTATTATGAAAAAATATTTTTAGTTACCCTTAATGTAACTTTATAGCTTACGGTATAAGCTAGTGCTTGGGATTATAATGCAAACAAGAAACTAAACTGTAATGTACTAAAAGAGAATTCATTTTTATCTTCATACAAGTAAATAAAACATAAAAAAACAACCATGTTATAGGTTAAATATTTACACTTGCATTTATTTTTTGTTTTTTACAAAAAAACCCAACTGTTTCAGCCTTTAATTAGCATGAACAAATATTATTTATGTGATTTATTAATTCATTTTTAAATAAAAATAAAAATGTCATCTTTTCAGTTTCCAAATTAAAAATTTCATGCTATCAAAACACATGTCCACATATTCATAGCTTCTTGTTTTTTTTTATATTATTATTTATTACATTACAATTTAGTTTGTAATGTTGCCCGTAATTAACTAGATGGTATCTAATGTCTCGTCTCTTTGTATCTCAAGAGCAGTCTGGTTTGTCAGGTCTGACTTGTTATCCAATGGAGATTATCCAAAGAAAATAAATAAATAAATAAATCATAATGTCAGAGTTTTTGACTACGCACTTGTGATGCTCATCGGTTACAAAATAAAATATAAAAAATTGACAATTTGAGAATCAAATACAGTTTTTTTTCAAAAACAATAAGAATGTTTTAAATAATACATAGGAGTTTTATTTTATAGAAAATTTGCATTGATTGTTTCACTAGCATATCTAATCTTTTATATTTTTGCGAATAAACCTAAATACACAAGGAAAAAGAAACTCAAACCAATGAGATAGATATTGATGGTGAGCCCCAAAAAAGGCTCTAGAACTGCGAATGAACCTAAACACTAAAATCACAAAGAAGAAGAAGCTTAGACCAATGAGACAAGTGCTGATAGCAAGCCCCAATGAAGGTTCTAGAACCGCGTATGTACCTGTGATGAATGCGATAATCATTGTACCCATGCCAATCATGGTAAACAACGTGGCATACCCAAATAATTTTATAGCGGCTTCCTCACCTATCTCTTTATTCTTGACCGTTTCAAAACCATGAATCAACGAAATCAAAAAGTGGATAAAAATTGCTAAAATGGAGAGCATCATTGATATTGCATCTGAGATGACAAATGCTATAAAAGCAGCTTTTTTAGCTAGAAGTGCAGTGCCTCGATCGCTCTTGTAACCGCCAGGTAGGGTGAATGCTGCTGCAAATGTTACCGTTGCTATCAGCGCTATAACTACTAGATGAGACTCTCTTGCTTTACTCAAACCATCCTCTTTTTCTTTGTTTTCCTCATCATTTCTTTTCAAAAAATAGAGACGGCGTCCAATCGGTCCACTGCCAACATCTTCAAGGGATTCTAGAATCTCTTTATGGAGAAATATATATTTTGAGTAAAATATGTTAAGTTGTTAAAGAGGTTTTAAACATAATTTTATATTACTTTATATATTATTTTTTTAAATAAATTTTTTTAAACCTTATTCATATTATTTTGTATTTAAATTTTATTAATTAAAATAAAAATAGTGAGATTTGAATTTATAATTATTTGATCAATAATATTGTAATACTATTTTTAAAACCTTATTCATATTATTTTGTATTTAAATTTTATTAATTAAAATAAAAATAGTGAGATTTGAATTTATAATTATTTGATCAATAATATTGTAATACTATTTTTAAAAAACTAATTAAATCTAAAAATTTAAACAAATAATCCATCATTTTTAGCTATTTAACATATATCATATATCAAATTCCGAGCTTTTGTTTCCACAACTAGTTTGTTTGCAATCAAATCCTTCTTGTTACTGTATATATTAGCAAGTAACAAAACCTAATTTGGTTGAAATTAAACCGCATGCTTTACATTAGCCCAACTATCCCCGAAAAGAAAGCTAAGACGTGGACTTAATTTTATATACCATTAATTATACATCATTTCATTCTAAAATTAATTTTCTATGAGGAGTAATCCAATATATTATTGTTTATTGTTACTCCCCTTAATTGCTTTTAAGATTATGTTAGGTTTCTATTAGATTTTCACTTTAATTCTCAGATTTTTAAAATTTTAATTAATTGCATTTTTTTTCAATCATTTGTACTACTTTTGTTTTTTTATTGAATAATATATGTTTTTATAAAGCAGTTACATGCGATTTATATGCACAATCTGTTATTGTAGATAAAAAACTTTGACAAAATCAATAAAATGACTTCATTTCAAATAAAAAAAGATTATTAAGTTATTCAGATTACTTTATTTTAATATTTAGTACTGCGATATAATAGAGTGAAACTGAACAGCATAGTGAAGGGCTTTCCAACCTCTGTTATCAACTAGCTCACAACAAGCTGGCCATCGAGAAACAATCTTTTTCATTGCCTTCACATGTCCTTGAAGGGCTGCAATGTGAAGAGCTGTTCTCTTCTTCTCCTCTGTCACAGCAATGTAGGCCGCGGACGCATCATAATATTCTAGTAATACTTTCACTATACGAGCAGAACAGTCATAATAAGCAGCGTAGTGAAGTGGTGACCAGCCGTTCTCATCGGTTGTTTTCGTCAATTTTTGTTCTTTTTCTAACAATTTTTTTGTTGTCACTGAAACCAACAAAACAAGGAATAAAAGTTATCCTTCATGAACAACAGAGATTTCACTTATGCCCCGTTTAATAATTTCATTTAGAAAACTGGTTTCTTGATAAATAATTTTCTAGAAAATAAATTATTTTTTAATATTTAGTAGTATCATTAAAAATAAATTGAAAAATACTTTCCAGTATTTCACTATATTATAAAAAATAAATTGAAAAACAATTATTAATATATTTTTTTCATGTTTAGTAAAATAACGAGAAGCAAATCTTATAAATTTTAAAGTTGAATGAGAATAAAATTAAAAAAAATATATAATTTTATAAATTATTTCAAATAAAATAAATAAATAAAAAATAAGGATGAAATCTTATAGATAAAAAAATTCAATTATTGATAAGAAAAAAAATAAATAACAATGATAAAAATAAATATCAAAGTTGATACAAAAATCAAGTTATAATAGATGGAATTTAAAAAAAATTCAAAATAAAATATATAGTAATTAAAAGTTTAAAGATCAAATTTGATATAATCAGTAAATAACATGATATTTTTAATTTTTAAAATCAATACATCAAAATTATTAAAAAACACTAATAAAAATATAAATTTGATTTCAAAGAAAAAAAAACCCTTTTAAAAATAACAGTGATGGACACCTTTCTAGAATTATATCAACAAAATCAGTGAATTCTCGTTTGATCATTCTCGAAGGGACCGATATTGCCTTCTTCCGCAGCTTTGAACAAGAAAGGATCCATACTATTTTGTAGCTTAGAAAAACTCACTAAATGAAATGTAAACAAATGAAGGTTCCGCTCCTCAACTGATCACAAGCTGCTGATTTCTGTGGTTTGTTGCCTCCCTGGATAAGGGGGTATTTGAGAGAGCTTTAAATCTTGTTATATATATATATATATATATATTATTTTTTTTTGAAAATATATTAAAAAAAAAAATTATTTTAAAAAATTATTTTTAAAATCATCACAATAAAATTATTTAAAAATATCTAAAAAAATTATTTTAAAAAAATTAAACGTGATTGTCTGTGCTGTAATTCTTCTTGCTTTTTACCGTTATAACCTAAACAGACGAAAATGACCTCCTTCTCCCTTCTCCGCAATTGAGAGACGGAAAAAAATTATATAAAACCAAAAAGGAATCTCTTTTCTATGGTTAGAGAATATAATTTAATTTCAAACTAAAAAAAATAAAATTTTAAAAAAACATGTTTCACGCATCTGACTTGAAGATAAGGAGATTGTGGTCCAGCTCTAACCATAAGAAAAACGAGTGGACAGAAATGATGCAAGTGTAGTAGAGAGATCGACCTCGAGGAAGAGAAGCTAGGACAATCATAATGAGTTATGTTCAAGACCTAAAGGGACTGTTTTGTGCGGAAAAGGAAAATTAAAGGAACGGTTGGTGTGCATCAATGTCATAAATAGGGTTTGTCTTGTCAGGAAGACTTTGAAAGTTGCATTAATACAGCAAATGCAGGGGGAGGTGAAAACATTCAAAATATGCTACATTGTAGTAGTAATTATTTTTTAAATAATTTTTATATTAAAATAAATATTAATAATATTTTTTTATTTTTTAAAAATCATTTTTAATATTAACACATTAAAACGATCCCAAACATATAAACTATATTAAATTTTAATAAAAAACAAAAATTTAAATTTAAGATAGCAAGTGTAGAGAGTTGTGACTGAATCCCTTCTTCTTCTTCTTTTAATTGACAAAGTGGCTAAATTACCATAGCTTTAATTCAAAAACATATCATTCATTGAAAACATATCATTGAAAATATATATATACTCTCCTACAACTTGCAAGATATTTTATTGGTATGCTCGAATATGGTATCACAATATTGATCTTTATAATCTGTATATTAAGCTAACTTTTTATTTTAGCACTAGTATACCAAGTAAAAATAACACGATTAAGCTCTTCATCATTATACAACAACAGAATGAAATCACAAAGCATATATTTAAAGATTCAATAAATAAATTGTAAACATGAAGAATCTATGTAAACTTATTGCCATTGAGGCTCTAATAAGTGGATTCTATAAATATTCATTATGGGAATGCTTTTGTAATTTTCATGACAAAACTTTTGTCAATATAAATTATGTAATAAAAAATGATATTTGGGTGGAGAAATCAAGTGTGACTAGATAAAAATATCTTTATTTCTAGAGAGCAAAATCTCCACAATATCACTAATCTTCTACTAGGACATAAAAAAAAGTTACAAGGGATCCATTTATGATTTCTTAACATTTTCAAAGCTTTTAGCCGCACCATTCACCACTATGCATACATAGGTGTTTGATTCCATCTAGGAAAAAGATTTTGTACGATATCTATCTTTTATGAAGAGTGGTATTATTAACGTAAAAAACATTAATAAGTTCTGTTATTTTCACATCTCCATGACTATAATCATGACATTGAAAAATATCATGCCTTGAAAAGAGAGATAAAAAGGTTGATATTCAAGGGATATCTCTAATAATTTATGAAGAATGAGATGCAATTTAAACAAATAAAAAAAAATCTCCATAACACATTACGAATTTATAAGAAAATATTGCCACCAATATCTCCACTAATAGCAAGCAAGGCACATTATCTAATGACTTAATTTTCTATGAAAATATATTTTTTCTCTCCATAAAATAAGTTCAGAGACTACACCAGTCTCCATATATATATATATTTAAGAAAGCCAAAGCTACTCTTAGCCATTGAAAGCTTTAGCCTTGCAAGATATCAGTTTTAAGCCACACAAAGCTAGAGCCAAGTTCTACAGGAGACAAGTACTGGAAATACAACTAAAATAGTCTCTTCTATTCTACACACAAAAACTCTGCACACTCTGCACTCTTATACTTGCTAATTTTAGTATCAAAGAGTTTTCTATTTAAACAAGGGTTTTATTTTGTAAAAAAGCTCATGAACCTGCCAAGCCCGACCACACCATCAACCCAGGACGACCATGAAAAACTCAATTTTTATCTAAATGTTTTTCACAATTTCATTACCTATGCTGTTAGTGTTAAGCCAATGGTATGGAAGCCATATGCCTATAATCTTTCTAAAAGTATTCGTTTTAGACGAGTATTCTCGCACTTTGAATGCAAGGACATTTACCGGTAGCTAGTAGGGGGCTAACTTGCTAATACCAATATCACCACTAAAAGAAAGAGGGCTCTCTTCCACCTTTCCTTTCTTTCACATCTTGATTCGGACTTTATAGTGGTCCCTAGGCCGGCCATTTCTCCTTGACCTCGCTGTCCATGGCCGCCACTTCTTCTATCGTACCATTTCTTTTTAGCGGTCTTGTCTTAGAGAAAAAATGTCATGGCCATGCACAGGATATATCATTCAAGTTTTGTCCTCGATATGTGATTCACTCGAGTATATATTTATCTGCCTTCTTTTTCTATATCGTAAAAAGGAAACCTTTCACTAAAAGAGCTTTAAGTTATGATAGTTTGGTTTTTTTTTTTAACAAAAACCAGCAAAACTTGTTTTGTTTTTTTTTTAGTTTTTATGGGATTTTACTGACTTTTCCTAGGTTTTTTTTTAACCTTTAATTTTTTCTAGCTATATTTAAAAAAAAATAAAAATGAGTCTTGAATGCTACATGGTATATGGTCCCAGAATGAGACCGTGCAAAGATTTCTTGGTCCCATAAATATTTCTGATCGGTTAACTTTACTAGTGATTTAGCATTTGATTGGCTGGCTGCTTTTGAATTTTCTTCCCTGCCTTTAGCTAATAATTTCTGGAACTGATTTGACTTTTTATCTTGTATCGTACGTAGCCTTTGTCAGCGTGTTCACACGGTGGAAAGTATGAATGCACTTGGACAAAAATAAGAGCGAAAGACGAAGAACAGAACTCTGGTCCTTTTCTTTTTCCTATCACTGGTCTCGGTGCTGTCCCGTCCGTCCCCTCTGCTATTTTGTCCACAAAGCCCAAGTTCAACTTGTTTCGCATTGCTCAAGACCTCATCATCCGCGGAAAATGAGGAATTTACTAAATTTTTTTTAGTTTTTTTTTTTTTTTTAGTTTTTATGATTAGGTTTTTGGTTAAAAAAATATATATATATTTTTTAAAAAAATATCACTGAACTGTTTGGTTTTTTTTTAATAAAAACTGGTAAAACCTGTTTTTTTTTTTTTTAGTTTTTATGGGAATTTACTAAATTTTCATAGGTTTTTTTTCAAACTTTTTTTTTAAAAAAGTTTTATGGGTATTCTTAAAATTTTTATATATCTAGCTATTTTTAGCCCAGGTTAATTAACAATGCATGCCAGGAGAAAAGTATAAAAATATATTTTAAAAAATAAAAATATATATTTCATAAAAAAACATGCAATTCTTGCTGTCCCGTCCCCTCTGCAGGTTTGTCTATACTCTATAGAGCCCAAGTTTAATTCTGATGCAATACTAGGTTTTATGGGTATTCTTAAATATTAAATACCTATTTCAACTTAAAAATTTAAATTTATTTTTATACTTTGTTTTATATGTTTTGAACATATAAAAATTTAAATTATTGGTGAAACTTCTAGAATCATTTTCAAATATATGTTTTTAAAAAATTAATTTTCAAATTTCTTTAAGCGTTTCAAACATTTTTTGTAAATAAGCTTCCAAATTATTTCATTCTGTCATTGAATCTTTGTAAAGGAATGTTAATAGGTATTCACGGGTTTTGATATTATCTATACTTGCATTCAAACCCAAAACATTATTGATATGTAACTCAAAACTTAACAAGTTTAAATTTTAAATACCAAAATTTAATTCAATTAATCCGGTTTTAATTATTGATTCAGATACTTATATATTACCTAACTTATACAGTTATGTTTGTGGAAATTAAAGATTTTGATTATCTACATAGCAATTTGTCACAAATAGATTATTTGAATAGCTTAATATATGCTTTTATAAACTAGTATTGAGATAGGATAAAGTTTAAAATAATATATGGTCATGCTATATTAAAGTAGTGACTTTAAATGAAGATAACAAGAGATTTGACTTTTGGTTAAGATCAAAGTTTTACAAGAAATTCAAAAAGTTGTTTTTTTTTTGTATCTTTTATTGGACTACTAGGTCTTTCAAAATTAAGTCTAAGAGTTGCTATTTAGGCTAATTTTATTGTTTTTTATTTATTATTTAATTTTAGATTTTATATTAATTTTTTTATGCTTTTGAATTCTAAATTCTTTATATATATATAGGGTTTTCTAATTTATTTAAACATCTTATAAACATTTTAAGAAGATATTTAATATATATTTATTTTTGAGAGAATAAAACCATGAATTTAGAATTCAAATATAAAATTCATTTTCTTATCAAATTCTTGAAGTGGTGGGGGTAATGGCTGCCTCATATTATGCCAGCATAAGTGGATCAGAAATGGATTCAGATGAGTGTTTTGAATACGGTTAAATATTTACACTTGCATTTATTTTTTATTTTTTACAAAAAAAAAAAAACTCAACTGTTTTAGCCTTTAATTAGATTAATCATTCTTTATGTGATTTATTAATTCAAATATTTTAATTTGTTTTTTAATATAAACATCATCATTTTAATTTTCATTTTAAAACTTTTATATTATCACATTGGAATGTCCACAGATTCATAGCTTCTTGGTTTTTTTTTTCTTATCTTGAACTACTCCCCCATCTTTATATCTCAAGAGCAGTCTGGTTTGTCAGGTCGATAAGATTCTTCGAACCATTCATGCACTTCATGGAACAATCTAACTAGCGGGCACAAAACAATTAATGAAGAATGTTTTTGGGGACGAGCTCTGCATCTTGTTTTTTTTTTTTTTTTTTTAAATAATTATTTAATTTATTTTAATATTTTTAGATTGTTTTGATATATTAATATCAAAAATAAATAAATAAAAAATTTATTTTAATATATTTTTAAATTAATCACTGTAATCTCAACCACATCATGAGAATGAAACTTAGCATATCTCACTTTTCATAGTAGTTTTCTTACAATATTTTAAGATGGTGATAAAGTGTTTTTTAAAATATTTTTTTATTTAAAAATATATTATGATAATTTTTTTTTTATTTTTAATATTAATATATTAAAATAATTTAAAATTATAAAAAAATAATTTAATTTGTTTTAAAAAATTCTAAAATAATTTTTAAACACAAAAACAAATACTTTACAAGTACAAACTTGATTAATAAACAAACCATCAAAGCAAATTGTCCTTGGAAAATAAATTTGTCTGTCCAACTACCCTACTACTAGTAGTGTCACTAAATTTTAGTCATGAGTAAGAAAATAAATAAATAAATAAACACAAAATAGTGTCAGTGTTTTTTACTACTTTACTTGTGATGCGCATCAATTACAAAATAAAATATAAAAAATTAACAATTGATTTGGCAAAGCAAACACATGATTTAGAATTGATTGTTTCACTAGTAAATCAAATATCATAAATCCTTGTAAATGAACCTAAGACTAAATACACAAGGAAGAAGAAAATCAAACCAATGAGACAATTAGTGCTTATAACAAGCGCTCCCATGAAGGTTTTAGAAATGCGTATGTGCTTATGATGAATGCGATAATCATTATCTCCATGCCAATCATGGTCAACAATGTTGCAACCGCAAGTAATCTTAGAGTGGTTTTCAAATTCATTTCTTCACCCTTATTCATTTTCAAATCTTGAATCAACGCCGTCAAAAAATAGATAATTAGAGATAGCAGAAATAGAAAGCATTATTGACATTGCATATAATATGACAAAAACTATAAAAATAGCTTTTTTTAGCTAGAATTGTAGTGCCTCCGTCACTCGGTGAATGGTGCTACAAATATTACTGTTGCTATCAACACCACAACTACTAGATGAGACTCTCTTACTTTAGTTAAAACATCCTTTTTCTCTTTGTTTTCCTCCTTCTCTCTTCTCAAAACAAAGCGCCTGCGGCCAAATGGTCCCATGCCAACATCATCAAGGCATTCTAGGATCTCTTTCTGCAAAATATTTAGGATAAAATATTGTAGATATCCATTATCTTTTGCTATTTAATTCTCAGATTATTTAAATTTTAATTAATTGTATTTTTTTCATTCATTTGTACTGCTTTTTGTTTTTTTATTGAATAATATGTTTTTATGAAGTAGTTACATGCGATTGATATGCAAATCTGTTATCTTAGATGAAAAACTTAACATAATCAATAAAATGACTTGATTTCAAATAAAAGAGATTATTAAGTTATTTAAATGAATTCATTTTTATGTTTGATATTGCAGTACGAATAGTTTTTAAAAGGAAAATCTTTTTTGAAAATTAAATCAATTTTTTTTTTATTAGAAAGTATTTTTTATTGACCAATTTTTTTAATAGCAAACAAACACAGTAAAGTTTGAAAAGTGATTTTCAAAAAAATAATTAAAATAATATATAACATGTTAAAATAATTTAAAAACATTAAATATAATTTAATTTCAAACTTTAAAAAAATTTAAGATTTAAAAAAACATGCTTCACACATCTAAGACTTGAAGATAAGAAGATTATGGTCCAGCTCTAACCATAAGAAAAACGAGTGAAGACAGAAAAGATGCAAGTGGAGCAGAGAAATTTAAATTGTTTGTGAAACTTTTAGAATCATTTTTATTCTAATCTCTCACAGAACTCAGACAGCTTCCTCTGCTTTATTTATTTATTTATTCATATTGATGAATTGGTATAAATAGGCTTACAAGCCTAGCTAGTAAATGGAACTAGCCAAAATAGTTACTTCTATCAACAACCATTTTCAACAAACAAACAGTCATACAAGATGAATTCCTCTGATCAACAAATGAATAGCATCACTTACATGGGACCAGAATTGTACAAAGCTGCAGCAAAAGGCCAGATCAACCCATTTCAGGAGCGTCTTCCAACTCCTCTCAGTGAGCTATTGACTCCACAAAAAAACACAATTCTTCATGTTTACCAGTGGATGGAAATGCACTGATTTTGTTGGCCAAATTATTGATATGTGCCCGCAACTGCTATTGCAAGCCAATACTAAAGGCGAAACCCCACTACATTTTGCGGCAAGATATGGTCATTCCAAAGTGGTAAAGGTCCTTATTGACCGCGCAAAAGCTCGACCTACTGATCCAGAGAGCGGAGTAACAGAAGCAAAAAAGATGTTGAGGATAACCACTGAAGAGCAAGATACAGCGTTGCACGAGGCAGCTCGAAATATCCAAGCCCAAGTGGTGAAAATATTGACAAAAGAGGACCGTGAGTTTTCATATTCCGCCAATGTTCATGGAGAATCTCCACTTTATATTGCTGCCAATATGAGGTTTGTGAACATTTTTTTTTAGTCTCAAACAGAGTCCACCATCTTTTTTTCTTTCTTTTTTTAATATATACTAGATTAATCAATTTTTTACTAATCTATTTATCAATCTAGAATACTATCGTTTTAAGATTATATAAATGTTATTGTTGCATGATTAATTTTAATTTGTTCAGCTTTATAATGTTTAAGTAAATCTGTTTTTAAAATTATCATAAAAGATATTAGAAAAGCAATGCTTCTATAGTAATAGGATTTTACCTGCTTATTTTTTTTATTGGAATTAAAATGTTAATAAAAATCACATATATCTAATTATAATTATATTGCTGCCAATGTAAGGTTTAATAATTGGAGGTTTAAAAGACATGAAGAAAATAGAAAAAAAGTGATCGACGAAATCTTGAGTAATTGCAAGTTAGTGGAATATTGTGGTTCTCATGGCAGAACGGCACTCCACGCGGCAGCCATGCATGGTGATCATGGTAAGATTTTATTCTGAACTGTAAAGCTTTGAATTCATAAATTATTATCGGAAACCATAACCGTGAGAAGTGTGTTCTTATCTTAAATTGGGTTAAAGGAAGAACACTACTAATGACCTCTCTTGACACGATTGTTTGATTTTAATTTAGCAATTCTAAAGCGGATGGTTTAACTAAGCAAAATTCAGATAGACAATGATAAGATGACACAACACCATACATAACACCGTCTAATTACACTTCGTCATAGGATTAATAGAATGTTCCTCTGTTTGCCATTTTATTGTACTTTGTATTTATAATCTAATAGCAAATTTAAAGTGTTTCTATTTTTTTACTCAATACAAACAAATCCTGATGTAACTTATAATTTTTAAGTAGTCCCTACATAATTTACGGTGTACAAAAAAAAACTAAATTCTTTTTCAATTCAAGAAAAGCCCTTATCTGTTCAGTACACAATATATTGTATTTTTTATATTTTAGTTTCTTTTTATTTAAAGCCATTTATTTTCATTTTCTTAAAAAATCTTATTTTAACCTTTAGGATATTGTTCTTTTCATTTATTTTCCATTTGTCAAATTCTTCGTTTACTCTATCACATTTATTTGATATAGAAGTTAGTAAAGGAAAAAAAAAACAAAAATTTTCATTGTATGTTTGTTAAATTAAAGGTTAAATTGTATTTATTACTTATATAATTCATTGAAAGATACAAGGGAAAGAAAATACATAATAAGAAGACAATGAATTTCCTAGTCTATTTAATTAAGGATTTACATGCATGATTATAAGATTTTAGGACCAAAATGTTCTTATTCACGTTTGCATGTAAGGAATCTATATGACAAGTATGTGTGGGAGTATCATTTCCCTTGCATAAATAAAAATAAAAAAACACAAATGAATTATTAAATTAGTAAGACTATTAATTGGATTCTACGTTAAAATGATAATTTAAAGGCTCATAATAATATTGAACTTTATTCTTGTTGTTTATAGTTTTTCTTAAAAACTTTGGTCATCTAGTTAAATGAAGTTGGAGTTGTTGACATTTCCATATTACAGTTAAAGAACGTAGAAAGTAAGAAAGGGCATTTATAGCGGTCACCAAGTGATGTCGTTTGTCTTATATGTCCACTTTTTAAATTTTTCTTTCTTTCCATTAAATTGAGTAGTTTGTAGTGATGTATGTTGAATCCTTTCTAATTTACCAACACTAAGTTGCCAATTTTGAGTTGACAGACACAAAGGTGGATGGTACACTTTTTTTATGAATAAAAGGTGGCTTATTGAAGAATAATTAGTAAAATATAAATTTATTATCTACTTGATAAAGGGGTATTGGGACTTTTTAGCATGACTGATGTACTTTTACGTTAAGATGATGGTTTTAGGTATGCTATAGATTATCAACTAGTTTTATTTTTCCCGTGTGTCAAATATTTGGATAAAAAGAGAGAAGATATGCGACTTTTTGTTCATAGCACTGATAATGCGATTGCTTTAAATATGTGCATAAGGTAGAAAACATCAAAATATTTGAGAGTGTGGTTAAGTTGTTTTTAAAATATTTTTTATTTAGAAATATATTAAAATAATATTTTTTAAAAAATTATTTTTGATATCAGCATATTAAAATAATTTAAAAATACCAAAAAAATAATTAATTTAAAATAAAAAAATTAAAATATTTTTAAAATACAAAAACAACAGCTAAACTTCAGTGCTATATTGTTTTCTGAATTTCAAAGTAATCAGAAGATTGGTCATCCTCGTACACTTTTGAATATGTCAATTATCAATAAAATATTTCTAAGAAGTTAGTTGCACATTTGAAAAGGTGCAGAGGATTCTGATGCGAATTCACTTGTTCATACATCGATTCGATATATGGTTTTGCGATAGAAATATAATATAGAATCTAGAACTTGATCTTCTTCCGCAGTACTGTCCAAACATCATCAATAAAGAGTGATTTGGTAGTGGAGAGTGGGACTGATTCCTGGCATTTTTTATCTGAGTCCATGAAGCGCAAAGGCACTCACACATCTTTTCATGGCGGTGCTCTCCAGTAGCTAGAGACAAATTAACATTTAAATAACTCAGGGTAAGTACACGAGGATTGTTAGGGAAAATTATTTATTTTTTAGTTATTTTATTTAATTTAGAAAAGTATTTTTTGTTTATGGTGTTTATTTTTTTATTTAGTTTAGAAAATAAAAAAATAGATAACAATAACTACTCTCAATCAAATTTACAATTAACAACAAATATCTTTATATTTTATAAGAATAACAAAATAATTATTACGGTGAATAAAAAAATATAAGAAGGGTTACAGTGAGTCCTCCTTATGTTCATTTTTAATGCCGTAAAAGATAATAAATGTTTCCTAATTAATTAGATGGCCTTGTCTCGAGAGTCACTTTTTCCTCGCGTTCATAGCATGGACTTCGGAGTCATTTTCAAGCGATTTATTAAAGAAATCTTTAACAAGTCCCGTATATTAAGGCTCTGCATTGATTTTTACTGGGGTATTTTGGCATGTTTTTTTTGGGGTTATAAATATATAATTTAAAATATTAATTTAATAAATATAATTTCAATTCAAATTTAAAAATAAATTAACTTAAAATTATATAATTCAAAATTTAAATACAAGTAAAAAGATGAGAGTTGACATGATATAACTCATCAAAATATAATATGAACAACTAATAAAAATATAATTTTACTCAAAATAAATTTTAAATGTTTAACGACATGTGGAATTCAAATTCAAGCTTTCACACTCGCTTGCCTCTTGAATTCTTATAGTATTCTTTCCTCTTCCTGCCTAAAATATGAACAACAGAAAGCTGTTCACACTGGCGATGGTTTCTGTATTCCTTTTTTTTTAATCTGTCAAGAGAGGACCACCTGACAATTAGCACAAATAAACAATTATAATGATCTGTGTGAGGGCCAATCCTCTTGTTGCTTTCCTTGAAAACCTCCAAGAACTACCAGTCAACTTTCATGGTATTTGCTGAGCCAATCCACTTGCTGGCTTCCTTGAAAACCTCTCAGATATACCAGTCAACTCGATGGTTAATTTAAGCTCATGGTGTTTCTACTTTTAAGCTCTCTTTCTCTCTCTCGTCTTTTTATTGACTGGTAATAACCAAGAGTTTGATTAAATAAACCTTCCATAAATTTGACAGCACATGTTCTTGCCTCGACAAAATATACATCCTTAAATTAGTTCTGTACGTCAATTAAATAAGTTTTTTTAATCATTTTAAAAATATATTCTTGTATTAGATGGATTTAATGAAAGAAAAATTACATTCAGCATGGTATAGTTTTGTTGTTTCTTCACTTTACATTCATGGTTTGAAAAATTATTTCTGGGGTTATATATATATATATAATTCAAAATATTAATTTAACCAATATAATTTTAATTCAAATCCAAAAATAAATTAACTTGAAATTATACAATTTAAATTTCAAATATAAGTAAAAATGTGAGAGTTAACATGATGTGACTTGATTTATTTGACAAGTCCAAAAACAACATGAACAACTAGTAAAAATATAGTTTGACTCAAAATAAATTCAAGGCATCTATTTTTAAAAATAATATTGAGACGATAACATATTAGATCAACTCAGGTCATTAAACCATAAAACGATCTAAGTCTACTCGGGTTAACTTGTAAAATTAACCTCGGTCATTAGACTGAAATAAGTTCATAGAAAATAAACCAAAATAAATGACAAAGTCTAATTCATAATCAATCAAATATTAAAAATATTTAATGATGAAATTGAAAAAAAAAAGATCAATTAAAAAAAAAAAATAAACTCAAGTCAATCAG
The DNA here is from genome assembly GCA_964019445.1 of Populus tremula. Classification (NCBI taxonomy): domain Eukaryota; kingdom Viridiplantae; phylum Streptophyta; class Magnoliopsida; order Malpighiales; family Salicaceae; genus Populus; species Populus tremula. The sequence continues at coordinate 1,219,308 of CAXHTJ010000011.1, forward strand.
ATTAACCCGCCAAACCCATGATAGAAGTAATGAGACTGAGATAACCAAACAAAACATGAAGAAAACCATGATAAATTATAAAGACTAATCTTCAATAAATCAAGTGTTAAATGATAAAATTAGAGAAAAACACATGGATTTTTTTAAGAAAAAAACAACAAAAAAAAATTATTTAGCTAGAATGGAACTAGAACATTTTAGTTGGAATTTCCAAAACAAGCTGAGATTCTGAGCAAAATTAAATTTGTTCAAGTTTGTTTTATTTTTTAAATTAAAATAAAATATATTTCAGTCATTTTAAATAAACATAGTGAAATTCACAACCTTAATTTGGAGTTACTTTTTTTCTTGCAATCTAGTCATTTAAACAAGATGAGAATTTTTTTAATTTTGTACTATAAAATGAAGGCATTTTTAATTACTTAAATTATAGTAAAGGTATCTTAATTATCCTTCTCATAAAACAGCATGCAATTCAATCATTTTCAAGCAAGTTGAGAATTATTTAATTTTGTCCGATAAAGTGGTGGCTAATTGGCTCGGAATTTTTCCACCCTTTTGGCGTTGTCCTATCGCTGTATAAAATATATAAAAGCCCCGTATATAATAAACGTGGAGTCATTTTTAATGTCTTAAATTATAATAAACGTCCGGGTTGTCTAAGGACCTGGGAGTGCTTTTTAAAAAAAATTTAAAAAAAATTTAAAATTTTTTTATATATTTTTTTACTTTAAATTAATATATTTTTGATGTTTTCAAATTATTTTGATGTGCTGATCTCAAAAATAATTTTTTTAAAAATAAAAAAATATTATTGACATGCTTTTCTAAGTAAAAAACACTTTGAAAATCAACAACAACCACACTCTCAAACACCCTCTTAATTTAGTTGGCGTGACCCTGTCTAATCATTTTATATTCTCATGTATAGCATAAGTTTTAATAGCCGTGTTTTTTAAAAAAATTTTTTAAATTATTTTAATTTATCGATATTAAAAATATTTTTTAAAAAATAAAAAAATATTATTTTAATATATTTCAAACAAAAAAATACTTTAAACTATAATTACTATTACATTCACAAACACATGAGTTATTCAAGAATCCTTTAATATTTTCTATTTAAATAATTTAAAATTATTTTAATATAATGATATTAAAAATAATTTTTAAAAATAAAAAAAATATTTTAATGTATTTCAAATAAAAAAAATAGTTTAAACCATAATCACTATTACATTTATAAACACATGAGTTATTTAAAAATCCTGTAAAATGTCCTATTTATTTATAAAGGAATCTGGATTGTTTTTTTTTTTTTTGGTTCAATGTGGAGTCATTTTTAATCTATAAAATTATATAGTAAATGTATCTTTCATAGCTGTTGAGGAATCTGTCTGGAGTCATGTTTTTCGTCTCATAAAACAGCGTGCAATTTTGTCATTTTCGTGCAATTTGAGAATTCTTTAATTTGGTCCTATAAAGTGGTTGCTAAATGGCTCGTAGTTTTCTCAACGTGTTACCGTTGTCTTATTTTAACGACATCTTACCTGGCTTTACATCATCTTGTCTATAATCTCATGAGCAGAAAGCTGTCCTCCTCATCCAATATTAATGATCTTAAAATAAAATTTATGAATTAAGTATGCCATTTTTATTTTAAGATTAAGAATTCTTTAAGAATTTGGAGTCATTTTCAAGCAAGTTAAGAATTCTTTAATTAAGAATTCCTATTTATAAAGGAATCTGCATTAATTTTTTGGAGTCATTTTTAATTAGCTGGCGAGGAATCTGTCTGGATTCGTTATTTATTCTAATAAAATAGCATGCAATTTAACCTTTCTCAACCAAGTTGCAAATTGGCTCTGAATTTTCTAAACTTTTTGGCGCTGTCCATCCTTTACATTATAAACTACCTATAGAATATAAACCCGCTATTTGACTCGGGGTTTTATCACGGATTAAATATATTTTCTATAAAAAAATTATTTATACTAATTTTTTGACGTGTTTTTATAAATTAAAAATTATATATATTAAGAAGTTTATACATACATGTAATTAAATAAATTAAAAATTATATATGTTAATAAATGGGAAAAATATCATTAACAATAAATAAAAATAAAATTAAAAAAATCAAGAAACAAGAATAAATCAATACATTTAAACTTGTAAAACAAGATATTTACCTGATTGCACTTGCTAAATTTGATTATTAAAATTAATTCTTTATTCAATCAAATGATAATAAAAATAGACACACATATTAAATTGATTGAATAAAAAAAATAAAATATTATGCAATGTTGATCGCAAGATGAAATATTATTTTATGAAAATAAGTATTTTTTATGTTAAAAAATAAAGTTCATTTATATAAAAGATTTTTAAAAAAATGAATTAGAATAGTCTTTCGAAAAACTAAATATACACAACACCATTAAAAAAAATATGTATATCCAAAAAAGGTTAAATAAAAAAATCATAAATGAGGGATATTAATTGAATCATAAAATTTAAAAAATATTTAAGAAAAAAAGATATTCAAAGAAGATATCAATTAAAAAAAGCAAGATTAGGAAAAAAAAAAAAAAAAAAGCTCAGATATTGTTGTTTAACTCTTCAAACATGTATTATAAGTCATGGAATCAACCTGGTTCAATAATTGTTTTTCTTAAACTTCTATCTAACCCTTAAAAAAGGCTAGAAATAGCCTAGGCTCGTAGCCCAGCGTGCCTGAGCCATTGTAGTGACAAGCCCAGCCCAGCCCCGTACCCTCACCTCAGGATCAAAGGGCTTGTTTGAGAGCTGCGCTAGAGGCACCGCAGAACAGAGAGTGTACAAGCGCCCCTTTGCTTTGTTGGGCTTGATTTCAATTTTTTAATTTGAAAAAAAAAAACACATAAACTACGTGTCGTCTTCAAGTCTAGATTTTGGCCACTATAATGGTGACTGGAAAATCAAGGCAGCGCCTCTTTTGGTCAAAAAACTTGATTTTTAAATCATTGCAACCCCAAAACACCTTAGGAAAATGCCTCTTTTGGTGGAAAAAAAAACACTTTTTTTTAAGCGATGACAACTCAAAAACACCTCGCCAACACTCTTATAACACCAAAAAATTATTTCATCAACTTCAAATACCCAAACAATAGCCTAAAAATCTAAAATCAAATCGGGTTAGTTTTAGTTTTCTCGGCTTAGATCTAGAAGTTCTAAACAACCACCATAAAGCCCTTTTTATATCTGAGAACCCGTAGACACCAATAAAACTCATTTTAATGGTCGAAAATAGAGTGAATAATGACTTTCTCTTATTGTTAGAATCTGACAACACTTATCTCTCTCTTCTCTCTAACCTTACATTGAAGAATAACACAGATAAACTTGTGTATCAAAACTGATTTTTTAAAATTTCAAGAGACCTAAATTGATGTTATTTTTAAATAACACAGATAAATTTATATGAATGATGTTATTTTTAAAGATCAAGGACATTAGTGTATTTTGCCTGAAGTCTCTGGTATGTCATCCATATTTGGTGTCCTTTTCATTTGAGTCTTCATTTTTTTAATTTCGACTAACAAATCATACGTAATTAGCATTTAATTATGATCAAATTTTACAAAATAAAACTTTGTGGTTAAAATGAATTATTATTAAAAAATAATAATAAATTCATAGTGTTTTGTGAATGCATGAATAATACCCAATCGTAGTAAAAAAAAACACGGTTTTAGAGTTTGTTATAAATCCATCATTTATACCCATTATACTCAAATTAAAACCTCACAGAATAGGACAGATTCATCACGAGATCTCTGCCTCACCTCTCTCGCAGAACAACTAATTATGATCTCTCATTACGGGATAAATAAATTTATCCTGATATAAGAAACTTTTCAATATTAAGTTAGTATTTATAGAGAAGAAAAAAAATAATATATAGAAAAAGAAAAGTAAAGGTATGTTGTGTGCGATATCTCCGGACTTAGCCTATGTTTGGCTGTGTAAAAAATTGGTCCCTTCTCTACTAGGTGTATTTATATAAAGTTAAAAAAGTTAATGTCTTGATAAAGTAATGTTGGTTCTAATTGGAAATCTGATCATGAACAAAAGTCATAGTCAAACTCTCATAACCAATTTTTTGAATTTTAAAAAAATGATAATGAATAAATAAATAACTAATGAATGAATGAATGAAAAATACTTTAAGAATTAGTTTAAGAAAATCCGAATTGGAAGTTTGAGGACTAATAAGAATGAAATTATAAATTTGAAAGTCAATTTGGTCAAAGAATTGGAAGAATTGATAAGTTTTGAGATTTAATTAATATTAAAATTAATTTAATTAATGAAATCAGGGACTTAATTGAAGATGTACCAAGTTTGGGGCTGATTTAGATTGAAATTGCGAGACATAAAGTACAAGGACAATAGATGGTGATACCATAGGGGGGTTAACTGATTTTTTCAGGGGTAATTTTAAAAGCATTAAAAGTTGAAAAGCCAATTAAGAATTGAATTGATTAAATTGGAAATCAAGGACTGTTTTGTATATGATGCTAAAGTCTAGGGGTTCAATTACAATTGATGTAGGGGTAAGATTAAAAAGTAAAGAGGAGATTTTCCATGAATAAGGGATCAATTGCTAAATGTCAGAACTTCAGGGTAGAAAATTAAAAATAGCTATTTCCGTTGAAAACGGCGCCATTTCAAAGTAAACTGTTCATACACCTTCATTCCACATTTCCACCGATTCTGCAGAAACTGCAGCAAAACCGTTCGGGTCACGTCTCCTACCAGCTGCCCACCTCACCCCCACGATGCCATCTCCAAATGCTAATATGTCGTGACCAACAGTCTTGCAATGGCAGGACTGTTGATCCCTGTTTTTTCTCATAACAAAGACGAACATGCCTCATTGAGTATCTTGAGGCACGAACGCACGGCATTCTCTAGCTTTATAAAAGCCAGAGAAAGGCCAGAAAAGTGGGGGGGACGAACGAACGAGAAGAAGAGGACAAGAGTGGAGGAACGAACAAAGAAAACCAGGAAGACAGAAAAAACGAACAGAGACTCAGAAACGAAAACAATGACAGAAAGAAAGACAAGAGGACGAAGAAGAAAAACACAGAGGACAAACAAGAAACAGAGAGCAGAGGAGAAAGGCAGAAGGGGAGAGACCGAGAGAGAATTCAAAGAAGTAAGACCAGAAGAGAAGCACACGAAACACAGAAGTACAGGGAAGAAAGTAGCTTTGGCCAGCCATTACACCTTCGCCATCGTCTTCTCCCCCAAGCACCAGGTAAGCTACGTACGTTTTCCGTCCCCTTACATTTTAATCACCCTTTGACTATAACAAGTGTGCGTGAACAATTCACGCCCGCCTGCTAGTAAAAGTCCGTCCGTTACTGGTTTGGGCTAGTAATAATGCTGGACTGATTAAGTCCAACCCAGCCCATATAACTAGGCTAGATGGCACTAAAAAAATAAAACAAATAGCAACTGAGGTTCGGCTGGGCTTGGATTTCAGGCCCAACCGATCTAATTTGTTTTGGACCAAGGATGTGTTTAGCAAAACACATCTTTATTTTTTCCTTTTTTATTTCATTCTTTTTATTTTGGTAACTAGTCAAACAAATCTTTTTGGATATGAGAGAAAATTCTAAAAAAAGTCGTGGACCCTTTTAAATTTATTTACGGCTCCCTCACGGTTTTTTTTTTTTAATGTTTTCATTGTATATTTGATTTGTGAATTTGTACTATGAAATGTGAATATGGTATGCGACACATGTCTTTTTTTTTCATAAAAAATAACAATAAAAAAATATATATGCTTTATTTTCAATTCAATTTTTACTGGTTTATTCATTGGCGTCAGAGTTAAAAATAATATGCTTTACAGTGTTACATAATATTTACCAACACTAGAATTTAAAGTATTTATATCTGAATATTCATTAGTGTTATAGTCAGAAATATTACAAGTAAACCATTAGTAGCATAATACAACAAACTCTTAGCAATTTAATACAAAACCAGCAATGCAACCTACCTTAAATAAAACATTTAAAAAATAATAATATTTTTTATTTTACATAATTAATCTCGCACCATAAAATCATTATTAACCGGTTAATATTCCGGTTACCATAACAACTTCTTCAGTTAGAACTTTCTCCTAATAAAAAGTCAATTACCTGTTTTTTTTCATAATTGAACTTTTAAAGGTTGCCACGGTTGCCTCGAATGACAGCTTTCCTGTTTATACTACAAAGAAGGTCATGTCTTGCTAAATTAAGTCATAATTAAAAAATAAAAAACCTTAGGCCACAAGCTACGAAGCACCAAACCACAAATAAAATACAAATAATCAATATGAATATATGACAATTAGCTCTTTTGTTTATTGAAGACAAGAGGCCCTTTTCCTTAATTGAAGCATCATTTAATTGATAGTTGATTTCTTGTGCTTCTGTCAGTTGTGAGTTCCGGTCGCCATAAGACTCTAAGCTCTAAAGCAAAATTACTGCGACCCCTTGTGGATGACATTGGTTGATTTATGGCCCAACTGCAGTGGCACAAAAGCAAAGTGTTATAGCTAAGAAAGAGGGAAGGCTGAGTAGCCGAGAGAGACATTAACACACACGTACTGCTGCAATATTTCCTGAATGGGAGAGGGCGGCAAGTACACTTTGCCAACAACAATCCTTTACATGATTATGGCAGGAACGGCATTTTTTCCACTCATGATCACCTGTAATTGCAGTACGTCGATGAGTTCATATAATTAATTAAATAGTTTGATTAATGGCAGAAAGTTAACACAGACACAACGCCCATCAAAACCTAATGCATCAGGTCTTGGTTTAAAACATAAATTGGATTTTTTAAAATTTTTATTAAATAGACGGTAAAAAATCGGGTAACAACATTTAGTTTATTTAAACATTTTAAGAAAACACTTAATATATACTTAATTTTTAGAGAATATAACCGTGAATTCAAATCTACAATTCATTTTCTTATCAAAATTCTATTATCAAATTCTTGAAGTGGTGGGGGTAATGACTGCCTCATATTATACAGCATAAGTGGATCAGAAGAAAGGGACTCAGATAAGTGTTTTTTTTTTTAAAAAATCAAAATTGGTGTCTTTTTCGGTTTCACTTGCAAACGGAACACCTATCTCCAAAACCCATGTTTGCAAAAATGTATGCTAAGCGTCAAAAGATGAAATCTATGTGCGATAGTATTAGCAATTTACCTGATGCACTCCTCCTTCACACACACTCTTTTCTGAGATGCCAAGAAGTTTTGATTGGATACATTGTTCACTCTTTATTTCAAATCAATTCAATTTTTCTAATTTCTATTTTAGTTTTCTTTATTTTTTATCCAATAAACTTTATTTCTATTAGAAAATATTTTTTTTTCAAATTAAAAAAATTAACATTAAAAAAACATTTAACTAAAAATATATTTTTTTTCCCGAGAATTCAAATAACTATCTTTATTAATGAATATTCATTTTTATTTTTATATAATTAAATAAAAAGAAAAAGCAACCATGTTATTCGATTAAATATTTACATTTGCATTTATTTTTTTATTTATTACACAAAAAAAAACCCAGCTGTTTTAGCCTTTAATTAGATTAACCATTTGATTTATTAATTCAAATATCTTTAATTCGTTTTTATTTTAAAAAAAATACAAACACCATCATTTCAACTTTGAATTTAAAAATTTTATGCTATCAAAACACAACTCCACAGATTCATAGCTTCTTGTTTTTTTTTGTTTTACATTACAACTTAGTTTGGAATGTTACCCGTAACTAGTTGGTATCTAATGTCTTGAACTATTTCCCCATGAATTTGTATCTCAAGAGCAGTCTGGTTTGTCATGTACATGCACTTCATGGAAAAAGCTAGCTACCTGGCACAGGAGCCGAAGAAGAACGAAACTTGGCATATTCCACTTTTCAGAATAAGTTGTGCTTAAGAGTTGTTTTTTAAAATATTTTTTATTTAAAAATATATTAAAATAATTTATTTTTTATTTTAAAAAAATTATTTTTAATATATGATTTAAAATCATAAAACAATATTAGAAAAATTCAATAAAACTTTTTAAATATAAGCAAACACTTTAGAAGTACAATCTTAATTAATAAACAAACCATCAAAGCAAATTGTACTTCAAAAATAAATTTATCTGTCCCTAAATTTTAGTCATGATTAGGAAAATAAAAATAAATAAATAAATAGTGTCAGAGTTTTTAACCACTTGACTTGTGATGCACAATTGCACATCCATTACAATAATAATAAAAAGAATGACAACTAATTTGGCAACCAACCACATGATTTCTGAAAATATGACGTTACAAATTTTTTTCAAAAACAATAAAGAATTTTTTAAAAAATACATCTGAATTTTATTTGATAGAAAATTTAGAATTGATTGTTTTACTATGTGTTATCTTTTACAAGCTTGTAGAAAAACAAAAACACTAAATACACAAGGAAGAAGAAGCTCAGACCAATGAGACAATTGCTGATGGCAAGCCCCAAGGAAGGTTCTAGAACCGCATATGTGCCCGTGATGAATGCGATAATCATTGTCCCCATGCCAATCATGGTCAACGACGTGGCAAACATAAATAATATTAATGGCAACCCCATCTATCACTTCTTCCCTATCTATCACTTCTTCACATTTAGAACCATGAATAAACGCAATCAATAAATGGATAAAAACAGCAAAAATAGAGAGCACCATTGATATTGTATCTGAAATGACAAATACTATAAAAGCATCTTTTTTAGCTAGAATTGTTGTGCCTCGATCGCTCTTGTAACCGCCAGGTAGGGTGAATGCTGCTGCAAATGTTACCGTTGCTATCAGCGCCGCAACAACTAGATGAGACTCTCTTGCTTTACTCAAAACTTCCTCTTTCTCTTTCTCTTTGTTTTTCTCTTTCTCTTTCAAAACAAAGGGACCGTGACCAATCGGTCCATTGCCAACATCTTCAAGGGATTCTAGGATCTCTTTCTGCAAAAATATATATTTTGAATAAAATATGTTATGATATTAAAAGAGGTTTTAAAAGTAATTTTTTTATTACTTTCTAGATTATTTTTTTAGTGAAAATTTTTTATTTATTTTTCATATTATCTTGTACTTAAATTTTATTAATTAAAATAAAAATAGTGAGATTTGAATTTAAAATTGTTTGATCAATAAGATTGTAATACTATTTTAAAAAAACTTAACTCAATCTAAAAAATTTAAACAAATAATCCATCTTTTTTAGCTATTTAACATATATCATATATCAACTTCCGAGCCTTTATTTCCACAACTAGGTTGTTTGCAATCAAATCCTTTTTGTTACTGTATATATTAGCAGGTAACAAAAACTAATTTGGTTGAAATTAAACCGCGTGCTTTACATTAGCCCAATTATCCCTAAAAAGAAAACTAAGATGTGGACTTAATTTTATATAACATTAATTCTACATCATTTCATTCTAAAATTAATTTCCTTGGAGGACTTAATTGCTTGTAATATTATGTTAAGCTGTTAAAGAGGTTTTAAAAATAATTAATTTCCTAGGAGGAGTAATCCAATATATTATTGTTTATTGTTACTCTCCTTAATTAATTGCTTTTAAGATTATATTAAGTTTCTATTAGATTTTTAAAATTTTAATTAATTGTATTATTTTTTCATTCATTTGTACTACTTTTTTTTTTATTGAATAATATATGTTTTTATAAAGCAGTTACACGCGATTTATATGCATAGTCTGTTATTGTAGATGAAAAACTTAACAAAATCAATAAAATGACTTCATTTCAAATAAAAAAAGATTATTAAGTTATTCAGATTACTTTATTTTTATATTTAGTACTGCGATATAATAGAGTGAAACTGAACAAAAGTTACGTGGACCCATTTGGTGGACATGATTAAGATGCAGAGCTAAGAGAATCTTAGATGCAAAGTAAAACCAGTTTGCTTTGATTTAATTGATTCATTAATGGATATATATTGTGAATCACAACAGTTAATTCATAGAGGATTGATTACCTGTATCTCTTCCAAATTTCCTTCACTAAGGTCGTCGACGCTTAGCTTATAAAGGAAATCCCCTCAGATTCAGCCAATATTCAAATTTCCCCAGATTCAGCCAATATTCACTTGCCTCTTGCCCATGATCCTGCAACCATCATTCAAGCATAATATCAAGCTTGTAATGGCAGACAAATCTTCAATGTAAATGCAGTGTAAATGTCAAGACGTAATCTTAGCTTACTTTCTAAATTCAAACCTGCAAAGCTGTGTATATATATGTTAACAATTGTATTACTCAATGTGTGGTGAAATATACAATTCTGAAGTTTATCAAATAGCTCAACTCTCTGAAATTTCTTATCTTCATCATGGTATCAGAGCAACAAATCTCCAACAAGAATTTGATCCCTTATAATCCTATCTCAACCCCATCCTCTCCAACTGAAACACCTCTGATTGCCCTCAACATCACATCCCAGATAAATGATAAACTTACCCCCTCTACAATCCTTCAATGGCGCGCTCAGTTTGAAGCCTTACTCATCGGGTATGATCTCCTTGATTATGTCACTGGAGAAAAAATATGCCCCGTATCCACCAGTACAGCAGTCTGTGCCATCCAACGAACACACTGGATAAGGCAAGATAAGCTTATCCTCAGTGCCATTTTGGCATCCACATCCACTGTTATTACTCCTCTCATCTCCATGGCCAAGACATCAAAGGATGCATGGCATAAATTGCATACTCTGTATGCAAGCAAGTCCAGAACCAGAGCAATGCAACTTAAGGAAGAACTCACAATGATAAAGAAGGGCAACCAGTCAATTCAAACTTATCTTCACTCTGTAAAATCGTTGGCAGACGAAATCTCCCTCATAGATCACCCAATCTCTGAAGATGATCTAACACTCTATATTCTAAATGGCCTGGGAACTGACTTTCATGAAATTGCAGGCCCTATTCGCGCCCGAGAACGACCACTCACTTTTGAGGAACTTCATGATCTCCTTGTAAGTCATGATGCATATCTTCACCGTCTTGATGCCTCCTCCCATCCATTGATTGCTTCTGCAAACTACACGCACCGACGGGCTTCGTATAATCAAGAAAATCAGTCTTTTAAATCTGCCCCAAAACCCCACTTTTTTGACAGATCATATGGCCAAAGAAATAAACCTCCAGCTCACTATCGCCAGCCTGGCAATCCGAGAGACAGCAACAAAAATCATGGACCACGTCGTTTTCCTCCAGCTCCAAAGTGCCAACTATGTGACCGCATGGGTCATACTGCCAAACACTGCAGTCGGTTTCAGTATACCACCCCAACAGCGAATTGCACTTCCACCTCACCCGCACAGGATACAAAATGGCTTATAGACTCAGCCGCGTCTCATAATATTACTGGTGATCTTGCTAATCTATCTATTCATTCCGAATACGATGGCACTAACGAAGTTATCATTGGTGATGGTTCAGGTTTGCCTGTTTCTCATATTGGCTCCTTACATCTTCATTCCCCCACACGTACTTTCCATTTAAATGACACCCTTTGTGTTCCTAATCTACAAAAAAATCTCATATCTGCTCATCAATTTACTTGTCAAAATCATGTCTTTATTGAGCTTCACCCCTCTTTCTTTTTTGTTAAGGACAAGATCACGGGAGCGGCTCTATTCCGAGGAGCGTGTGAGAATGGTGTTTACATCCTTCCGAAGTCAATGGTGCAGCCTTCTCATCCTATTGTTGCTAATGTGCATGAAAGGGTCTCCATGGACGGATGGCACAAACGCCTTGGGCATCCCTCTCCTAAATTGGTCACTCACCTTATCAAATCATTTTCCCTTCCAACAATAAATAAAAAAAATATTTCTCTTTGTTCCTCATGTTCTATTAATAAAGCTCATCGTCAACCATTTCGTCAAAACAGTCTCTTGAGTCATGCCTCTCTTGACTTACTTTATACTGATGTGTGGGGTTCCTCAAGTATAATTGGCATTACTGGGGCTCGTTACTATCTCATTTTTGTTGATCATTTCACGAAATACATTTGGTTTTATCCTATGGAGACTAAATCTAGTGTCCGCATCATATTTCCTCAATTCAAAAATCTTGTTGAAAATCGGTTTCAGTTAAAAATTAAATCTGTCTATTCTGATAATGGTGGTGAATTTGTTGCCTTAAAACAATATTTTACAACAAATGGAATCAGTCATTACACCACAGCTCCTCATACACCGCAACAAAATGGTGTTTCTGAGCGTCGTCATCGTCACTTGGTTGAAACCGGTCTCACATTACTACATGATGCATCCCTTCCCCTTCAGTATTGGCCCTATGCTTTTTCCACTGCTGCATATCTTATTAACCGTCAACCCACACCTCTCCTCCACCATAAATCTCCGTTTGAAACTTTGTTTACACAGCCTCCAAATTATAAAAAGCTAAAAAAATTCGGTTGTCTTTGTTTTCCTCTTGTTCGGCCATATAACACAAACAAGTTACAACCAAAATCAATTCCATGTATTTTCGTAGGCTACTCCTTAACCCAAAATGCATACAGCTGTCTTGATCCCATAACCAACCGTCTCTACCAATCACGCCATGTCATCTTTCATGAAAATGAAAATGGTTTCTCCTCCAGCCATCCTTCCACACCCAGCCCGACAAGCGACTCCTCTGTTCATGGTCCTCTTTCATCTCCTCCTGCACCTCCACCAGTGACTTCGGCAAGGATACCCACTCTCACTGCTTCCTCAGGTAATGACTCCCCCACTGTATCTTTTAATTCACGTGCACTCATACCTTCATCTTCTCCTGCTTCTCCCAGTTTTCAGCCTGCCTCATCTCCACTGCCAAATCCCAGTCATCCACCCTCATCAGTTATTTGTGCACCTTCTCCAAGCTCCCTCCCTCATCACCCAATCCTGCACCCACCCGGCCTCACTCCATGGTCACCCGTTCCATGAATAACATTTATAAACCCAAACAACTTAACATCACCACAAAACACCCCATCCCAAAAACTGTAGAACCAACCTGTGTGGGACAGGCTCTTCGTGACCACACTGGAGATCAGCAATGTCTGAGGAACTCACAGCCCTCATGAGGCATGGCACATGGGAGTTGGTACCGCCTCCTCCGGACTGCCAACCAGTTGGGTGCAAATGGGTTTTTCGGATCAAACGACATCCTAATGGCTCCATTGCTCGGTTCAAAGCCCGTTTGGTTGCAAAGGGATATCATCAGCGGCCTGGTCTAGACTACAATGAAACGTTCAGTCCAGTTGTGAAACCTGCCACCATCAGAACAGTTCTCACCGTGGCTGTCACACAGGGGTGGCCATTACGGCAGCTAGATGTAAACAATGCCTTTTTGCATGGGAACCTGCAGGAAACAGTCTACATGTTACAGCCACCGGGGTTCCATGATACCTCCACTCCCCATCATGTCTGTCGGTTAAACAAGGCTATTTATGGCCTCAAACAGGCCCCTCGTGCCTGGTATTCTGCTCTGCAACAAGCCATTCTGAAACTGGGATTCACCAGCTCCAAAGCGATCCTTCTCTATTTATCTTTCACAGTGCAGATGTTTTGTGTTACTTGCTGGTCTACGTGGATGATCTCGTTCTCACTGGAAACACTCCATCCTTCCTGACTCATGTGATTGATCAACTTAGCATCCAATTCTCATTGAAAGATATGGGTGCACTTCATCATTTTCTGGGGCTAGATGTTATACCCACCAAAAACGGGTTGTTCTTATCTCAACATCAATACATACGGGATCTTCTCTTCAAAACTAATATGCAGGGTGCTAAGGATGTCTCTTCTCCTATGTCCACTTCGGTCCAGCTCAAGCTTATTGATGGCACAGCTCCCTGTGACAGCACTGCATTTCGAAGCATCATCGGTGGATTACAATATTTGTCTCTTACTCGTCCTGATGTTTCCTTCATTGTTAATAAGCTGTCACAATTCATGCATCAACCTACGGTCACTCACTGGTCAGCTGCCAAACGCCTGCTCCGCTATTTGAAGAAAACCATCTTCCTTGGCATTCACATAAATCGTCAGTCTTCATTTGATATCACCACTTTTGCTGATGCTGATTGGGCTGGGAATTATGATGATCGCACCTCCACCTCAGCTTACATTACATTCCTTGGGCTCAATCCCATCTCGTGGAGCTCAAAGAAACAACGTGCAGTCGCCAGGTCCTCCACAGAAGCTGAGTATCGTTCCCTTGCCACTGCTACGTCTGAAACAGTTTGGCTGTTGTCCCTGTTCAAAGAACTGTGTCTCCCAATTTCATCTCCGCCAAGGCTGTTGTGTGACAACCTGGGAGCTACCCACCTTAGCTTCAATCCAGTTCAGCATTCCCGGATGAAACACATTCAGATAGACCTTCACTTTGTCCGTGATATGGTTCACAAGAAGATCCTCAATGTTCAGCATGTCAACACTCATGACCAACTGGCAGACTTTCTAACGAAGCCTCTGTCTTCCCAGCGTCTGCATTCCTTACTGCTCAAGATTGGCTTAGCTGATGGCTCATCCATCTTGCGGAGCGTATAAAGGAAATCCCCTCAGATTCAGCCAATATTCAAATTTCCCCAGATTCAGCCAATATTCACTTGCCTCTTGCCCATGATCCTGCAACCATCATTCAAGCATAATATCAAGCTTGTAACGGCAGACAAATCTTCAATGTAAATGCAGTGGAAATGTCAAGACGTAATCTTAGCTTACTTTCTAAATTCAAACCTGCAAAGCTGTGTATATATATGTTAACAATTGTATTACTCAATGTGTGGCGAAATATACAATTCTGAAGTTTATCAAATAGCTCAACTCTCTGAAATTTCTTATCTTCATCATAGCTTTCGCTTATTAAGACCATATTTTATCTTCCATCCAAAATAACAATATTGATTTAAAACACGTCTCCATTGCTTCTGCTCGCGCGCTAAAGCAGCAATTAGATGGAAGGGCGTGTTCCCTTTGTCATCCTTCTTCGTTCCAAGTCTTGCAAGTTCTGGAATATTCTCCAGACATTCCTCGAATACTGCTATATCTTTACTGGCCACAGCATAGTGAAGGGCATTCCAACCTCTGTTATCAACTAGCTCACAACAAGCTGGGCATCGAGAAACAATTTCTTTCATT
This sequence comes from Populus tremula, assembly GCA_964019445.1. Lineage (NCBI taxonomy): Eukaryota > Viridiplantae > Streptophyta > Magnoliopsida > Malpighiales > Salicaceae > Populus > Populus tremula. The sequence goes on from CAXHTJ010000011.1 coordinate 1,234,566, forward strand.
ATTCCTACACGTCCTCGAATGGCAGCAATGTGAAGAGCTGTTCTCTTCTTCTCTGTTTCAGCAATGTAGGCCGCGGACGCATCATATTCTAGTAATACTTCCACTGTACGACTATAATAGGCAGCGTAGTGAAGTGGTGACCAGCCGTTCTCATCGGTTGTTTTCGTCAACGTTTTTTCTTTTTCTAACAATTTTCTTGCTGTCTCTGAAACCAACAAAACAAGGAATAAAAGTTATCCTTCATGAACAACAGAGATTTCACTTATGCCCCGTTTTATAATTTCTTTTAGAAAACTGGTTTCTTGAAAAATAATTTTCTAGAAAATAAATTATTTTTTAATATTTAGTAATATCATTAAAAATAAATTGAAAAATACTTTCCAGTATTTTACTATATTATAGAAAAACAATTGAAAAAAAATTATTAATATATTTTTTTCATGTTTAGTAAAATAATGAGGAGCAAATGAGAATAAAATTAAAAAAATATATATAATTTTATAAATTATTTCAAATAAAATAAATAATAAAAAAATTCAATTATTGATAAGAAAAAAAATAAATAACAATGATAAAAATAAATATCAAAGTTGATATAAATATCAAGTTATAATAGATGGAATTTAAAAAAAATTCAAAATAAAATATATAGTAATTAAAAGTTTAAAGACCAAATTTGATATAATCAGTAAATAACATGATATTTTTAATTTTTTCACAACTTTTAAAAAATATTTTTCGCCTAAAATAAAAGGAGATCATTTTTTTAAACCAAGTTAAATTTTCTTTAATTTGAAGGTGTTCTTCGTTGATCAATATTTTTAATAACAATTAAATACAAAAAAATTTTAAAAATAATTTTTTAAAAATTACTTTTCATAAAATAAATGCATGTTATATATCCAATACTTAAACTCACAAAGTTTCTTAAAAAATAATAAAAAAAGCTAATTATGAAGCAAACTAGTACGGATATATAAAATCAAATATACGTGGATTTTAAATTATAGTTTACACTATTATATATAAATTATTTAATTCTCCAGACTTGAGCACAAAATCCTACCATTATCTCCCACCCTGATTGCCGCGTGTAGAGCAGTTCTACCATTCGGGCCGCCGTAGTCCACTGAGATGCAATTAGTTAGGATTTCATCGATCACCGTTTCTCGTTCTTGACCCCTTCTGGAAGCAGCTGCAATATAAAGTGGAGTTTCTCCATGAACATTGGCGGAATATGAAAACTCAGGGTCCTCTTTTGTCAATATTTCCACCACTTGGGCTTGGATATTTCGAGCTGCCACGTGCAACGCTGTATCTTGCTCTCCATCGGCCATCCTCAACATCTTCTTTTCTTCTGTTACTCCGCTCTCTAGATCAGTAGGTCGAGCTTTTGCGCGGTCAATGAGGACTCTTACCACGTTGGAACGCCCATATCTTGCCGCAAAATGGAGTGGGATTTCACCTTTCTTATTGGCCTGCAATAATAGTGGTGGACACTTTTCAAGAATTTTATCAACAAAATCAGTGGATTCTGATTCTCTACGTTGGTTTTCTAAAGTAGACATGAAGAATGGTGTTCTCGTCTGGAGTCAATAACTGATCAAGGCAGGTTTGATATTTCTCAAAGGGACCGATATCGCCTTTAGCTGCAGCTTTGAACAAGACAGGATCCATATAGGGCGTCATACTATTTTGTAGCTTAGAGAAACTCACTAAATGAAAAGTAAACAAATGAAGGGGAGGTGAAATTAACCACTGTGGCTCAAAGGCAAGAGGTTCCACTCCTCAACTGATCACAAGCTGCTGATTTCTTCGGTATTTAAAGGAAGAAAAAGCGTTAAGAACCACAAATTACATTTATTTTCCATTTTGATATTGTGTCGCAATATCTTTGATTCTGAAACACAGAATAAAAGGAAAGGATTATCATGCTGACACTCTTCTTTTTTTATCTGATACTTAGACACTTGTATATATTAAAGTATCTCGCTACATCAAACTTAAAAAGTGAATTAAAAACAAACACATGCGCAAGCATATGCCTGCGCGCGCACATAAACTAAATCAGTATTTCACTGTAAATATTGGATATACATTCATAAAAACATTATTTAGCAAAGAAACTAAAACATTTTATCACAATTTTAAAAAAAAATATATGAGTATTTTTTCCTTCTTTTATAAGCAGAGAATATTGATACTTTAACATATATATATATATATATATATATATATATATATATATATATATATATATATATATATATCAAAGTATCTCGCCACACCAATATTTTAATTTGGGACATTAAAAAATTAATCGAACACATTACCTATAATTTAAAATATTATGAGAAAGTACAATGACAATAATACTTTCCCCACATTTTCCCCGCATGTTTTTGTGTGGCTCTAAAAAATATGTTTGCTTTTTTTTTTTTCAATTACTATTTTTTTTAATTTTATCATTTTAATATTAGTTTTTTTTTATTGGGTTATCTCACTCACAAGATATGAATCGTGAGTTTGGCAAATTAACCTAGTTGGCTGGGATTTTATTCTTCATTATTTAACTTTTTTATAATTTTATCATTTAATATTGATTTAATTAAGAATTAGACTTTATAATTTATTTTATTAGGTTAATCAATTCTCATAACCCAAGAATAGATCTTAGTAGATTAATCTTGAGTTGATTTGATTGTTTTTTATGTTTTATGTTTAATTGAATTTCTTTTCAATTTTATCATTGAATATTATGTCAGTTAGAAATTAAGTATTCATAATCTATTTTGATTTCTTTTTTATTAGGATATCTTGGTCTCATGATCAAGGTCGCAAGTTTTGGTATTTTAACCCTAGTTAAATCAAGTTGTTATTTTTTTTATTTTCTTTCAAGAGGTCATCTTGGTCTCGTACGTGTCCTTCAACATTATATTTGTTTTTTATTGGGTTGTCCATGTTTCATGACCTAAATTGCGTATTTGACAAATTAATCCAGTTGACTCAATTTTTTTATAACTGACTTTTTTCTCAATTTCATTATTTAATATTGTGTTTGATTAAGAATTAGGCTTTATTATTTATTTTAATTTAATTTTTATGAGATTATTTTAGCTTGATGACCTAAAAATAGTGCTTAACAGGTTAACATTTATTGACTTAGCTTATTTTTTTAATTAATTTTTTTACAATTTCATCATTTAGCATTAGGTTCGATAGGATCGATTGAGTATGTGTTGGATTAATCAATATTTTATTGATTGATTTATTAATAAGATATTTTAATCTGGAATACTTTGAAGCTAAGATTATATAAATTATATAAATGTAATTGTTGATTAATTTATAATGTTTAAGTTTTTTTTCTTGTTTGGCTTATCATAAAAGACAATAGAGATGAAATGCTTTCTATATGCTCTTGAACTTGACAAATGCTCAAATGTGAATAAATCACTCGTCAACATAACTTCCTAGCAAGGCATGTTGTTTTTTGGGACAATAAAAAGTTTTCAAAAAATCTTTATTGTTAATTCCCTAAGCATAACTTCCTAGCAAGGCAGAGGATTTTGAAACACGAAAGAAAAAGGAAAGGAAGACCATGTTGTAATTCAAAGTATCTCGTTAAATCAATATTTATCAAACTTCAAAAGTGAATTAAAAACACTCATATATGTGCAAGCATATGCACGCATCCATTTACATAAACTAAATCAACATTTTACTTATTAGAGATTAAATTTTTTATATATTTTTATTATTTTTTTTCTATATTGTTATCTCAGTTTTATAACCTGAGTCGCAAGTTTGATAAATTAACTTGGATTTTTTTTAAGTTCTTTTTTTAATTGATTTTGTTTTTAATTTCATCATTTTACTTTGAGTTGATTGAAAATTAACCTTTATAATTTATTTTAATTTGTTTTTCATGGGGTTATCATAGTCTTATAACTCAAGTCACAGATTTGACATTTCAACCTAAGTTGATCTAAGTCAATCTAATATGTTATTATCTTAATATTAAAAAAAAATATCATCTTGAATTATTTTTAGTCAAATTATGTTTTTATTGGTCGTCCGAGTTATTTTTGGACCCTCAAAATCAATCATGTCATATTGAGTCAACACTAACACGGTTTAAATTTCTTTTCCACTAAAATATACATTAGCAATATCTAAATATTTTTTTATGTTCAAGAAAAATTTGACTCAACCTACAATGTAGCTAGCGCGGGTCAATAATCTAGTACACACACTAAACTAAAACAATATCTCAGTATACATGTACATACATTCATAAAACACTATTAAGAGAATCAAACTAAAAAATTCAATCACAAATTGTTTTAAAATTCTTTATTTTCTATTTGTAACTAACAGTTTATTCCAAATAATGAATGTTTTTTTTTTTTAATACAACTGAATTTTATTTGATAGCAAATCAAGGACTGAGTATTTTAGGCAAAATTATTATTATTATTATTATTATTATTATTATTATTATTATATGAAAATATACTTACTATGATATTAATTATTAATAACTATCTAATTAGGAAAATTAATTATTCATACTAAATACAAATTTAATATCATTATATATATTGTTTCAAACAAATTCCAAATTTGCATTATTGTGAAAAAATAAGATTTTTGTGAACATTTGTTTGTAGTATATGCTGGATTAATCAATATTTTATTGATTAATTTATTAATGAAATTCATTAATATGGAATACTGTCAATCTAAGATTATATAAATTATATAAATGCAATTATTGATTAATTTATAATTTTTATGTTTTTTGTATTTTTTTTCTTTGTTTTCTTATCATAAAAAACACTAGAGATGAAAAGTTTTAAAAAACATTTTATTGTTATTTCCCTCTTCTAAAGCATAACTTGCTAGCAAGGCAAAGGATTTTGGAATACAAAAGTGAAAAGGAAAGGATGACTATGCTAACACTTCTTCCTTTTTTAATGTTCTTTATAATACTTAGACACTCGTGCACATCAATGTATCTCACTACATTAATAGTTATTGAACTTAGAAAGTGAATAAAAAACACACATTTATGAAATTTTATTTGATAGCAAATCTGGAATTGACTGTTTTTGTTTGAAATTTTTTTCACAAATTTTGGCTAAAATTTAAAATTTGTCTCATTATTGAAAAGCATCATCATCATTATTATTATAAACCCAATTTTTTAATTTAAAAAAAAAAACAAAAAAAATAAATGGATTAAAAAATAATTTGAGAATTGGGTTAAAACAACACAAATTGAAAGTTTGAGGATTAATAATGATGGAATTATAAATTTGGTAGTCAATGTGGTAAAACATTAGAAGAATTAATAAGTTTGGGGACTTAATTAAACTTTGATTTAAAGTTCAAGGATCAAAGTGCAAGCAATTAAAGTTCAAGAATCAAAGTGAATAAGCAGTTACACTATAGGGGTTAATTGATTTTTTCAAGGGTAATTTTGATTGAATTAAAAGTTAAAAAGTCAATTAAGGAGTGAATTGATTAAATTGGAAACCAAGTACTGTTTTGTAAATGGCTTTGAAATTTAGGGATTCAATTGCAATTTGATTTAGGGGTAACATTAAGGAAAAAATAAAGATTTTTCTTGATTAGAATCGTAGTTATTTAGTGTCAAAAGTTTAAAGGTCAAATTAAAAATAGTTATTTCGAGTGTAACAGTGTCATTTTCTTATCATCTCTTCATCCTCCTGAAAACCGGATTCACAGGAAACACAACCAAAAAAATTAAAGCTGCCAATATCCCCACCCCACCCACACGATGAATCTCCTGTTCAACTCTGAGAACCATTGTAACGCAAACATAAGAAATGAATTAGCTAATGTGTTCATAAGAAACAGATATAAAACTGTGGTACAAGGACCACATGCAATCGACTTTATTCCTGCGTTTAACAGTAAAAACATCATAAAACCCGCAGAAACCTATGACAAATAATATCGATTTATGGCAAACTTCTTATAGTTGTAGTTATATCATATATAGGCTTTGAAGAGGTAACTAGCTTCTTATCAGCAAAAGATATATAAACACAATCAGCAAACAAGCCACTTCAAGATTTTACGATTTAGGAAATCAAAACAACCACATGATTTCTGACCATATGATGTCACGAAATTTTTTCAAAAACAATAAGAATTTTTTAAAAAGTACATCTTTTATTTGATAGGAAATTTATAATAGATTGTTTCTCTGGAATAACTTATCTTAAAAATCCTTGCCTAAACAAACTAAACATTAAGAGCGTGATTGAGATTATAATAATGATTTAAAGAATTTTTTTATTTGAAAATATATTAAAATAAAATTTTTTATTTTTTAAAATTATTTTTGACATCGATATATATTAAAACGATTTAAAAATATATATTTTTTATTTTAAATAAAAATAAATTTTTAATTTGTTTTTTATAAATATAATTAAAGAAGCTTAAACCAATGAGTCAGACATTGATAGCAAGCCACAAGAAAGGTAATTAATATCCTATCATGGTAAACAACGTGGCAACCCCAAATAATATCCTAGTGGTTTCCTTGTCTATCTTTTCATCCTTGACCATTTCCGAACCTTGAATCAGCAAAATCAAAAAGTGAATGAAGACAGCAAAAATTGAGAGCACCATTGACATTTCATTTGATATGACAAATACGATAAAAGTAGTTTTTTTTAGCTAGAATTGCAGTGCTCTGATATGACAAATCATCCCCTTTCTCTTTATTTTTCTCATCATTCCCTCTTCTCAAAACCTGGCGCCGGCTGCTAGGCGGTCCACTGCCAACGTCTTCTAGGGATTCTAGGATCTCTTGCTGCAAAAAGCTTAGGGTAAAATATCGTAGATATCCATCATTTTTAGCTATTTAATAAATATCATATATCAACTTCCGGGCTTTTAATTTTCAGATAACCCAATATATTATTGTTTATTGTTACTCTCCTTAATTGCTTGTAAGATTATGTTAAGTTTTTATTTGATTTTTCAACTTTAATTTTCAGATTTTTTAAATTTTAATTAATTGTTTTGTTTTCATTCATTTGTACTACTTTTCGTTTTTAGATGGAAGGGCTTGTTTCCTTCGTCATCCTTCTTCGTTTTAAGTCTGTCAAGTTATGGAATCTCCCATAGTTATTGCCGCATGTAGAGCAGTTCTACCATTAGGGCCGCCATAGTCCACTGAAACGCATTTTCCTATGATTTCATCGACTACCTTTCCTCGTTCTTCGCTCCCCCATGGGATGATGGAAGCAGCAATATAAAGTGGAGTTTCTCCATGAACATTGGCGGGATATGAAAACTGACGGTCCTCTTTAGTCAATATTTTCACCACACGGCTCTGGCTATTTCGAGCTGCCTCGTGCAACGCTGTATCTCCTTCTCCATTGGTCATCCTCAACATCATTTTAGCTTTAGTTATTCTGCTCTCCGGATCTGAAGGTAGAGCTTTTGCACGGTGAAAGAGGAGTTCTACCACATTGGAATGGCCATATCTTGCTGCCAAATGGAGGGGGGGTTTCTCCTTTTTTATTGGCTTGGAATAACAGTGGTGGACACCTTTCAAGAATTTTATCAACAAAATAAGTGGATTCCGGTTCCGTTGTTTGGTTTCTTAAGTAGACATGAAGAATGGTGTTCTCGTCTGGAGTCAATAACTGATTGAGGCAGGTTTGACAATTCTCAAAGGGACCGATATTGCCTGCTTCTGCAGCTTTGAACAAGAAAGGATCCATAAATGAAATGTAAACAAATGAAGGGGAGGAGAAAGTACTGTGGAACAAAGGGTCCACTCAACTGATCACAAGCTGCTGATTTCTTTGGTTTTTTTACAAAAGAGAAAGCATGATATATGAATCATGTTTAGGACCTTTTTAAAATCATTGCCATATATATATAAGATTTGGGGTTCTAACAAGATATTCATGTTAATCACAAATAGAATCATAATGCAAATAACTTCATCTTTTAGGTGATTGTTGAGCAAAATGGCTATGGATGGAGTTGGCTATTAACAAGAAGTGGAAGTGTATTTCCCACAATTATTACAATATTTCTTCAAGCCAAAATGAACTTGCTGACAAATTAGTAAGTAACTGGCAGCTGTCATCAAAATAGAGTATTAATAAGAACAGGGGAATTGGTACCCGTCGCCAGAGAAAGGCCAGAAGAGTGGGGGGGACGAACGAACGAGAAGAAGAGGACATGAGTGGAGGAACGAACAAAGAAAACCAGGAAGACAGAAAAAACGAACAGAGACTCAGAAACGAAAACAAAGACCGAGAGAAAGACGAGAGGGCGAAGAAGAAAAACACAGAGGACAAACAAGAAACAGAGAGCAGAGGAGAAAGGCAGAAGGGGAGAGACCGAGAGAGAATTAAAAGAAGTAAGACCAGAAGAGAAGCACGCGAAACACAGAAGTACAGGGAAGAAAGTAGCTTTGGCCAGCCATTACACCTTCGCCATCGTCTTCGTCCCCAAGCAGCACCAGAAAAACATAGAGGACAAACAAGAAACAGAGAGCAGAGGAGAGAGGCAGAAGGGGAGAGAACCCAGAGAGAAAAGAAGCAAGACCAGAAGAGAGCGCACGAAAAACAGAAGCAGAGGGAAGAGAGTAGCTTTAGCCAGCCAGTACACATCCGCCATTATTAATATTTAATAATAATATTAAATGTCGCCACGATCTCGATTGCCTCAAAAGACAGCTTTCCTGTTTACACTACAAGGAAGGTTATGTCTCGCTAAATTAACTCATAATTAAAAAACCAAAAACCTTAGGCCACAAGCTACGAAGCACCAAACCAAAAATAAAATACAAATAATCAAAATGAATATATGACAATTAGCTCTTTTGTTTATTGAAGGCAAGAGGCCCTTTTCCTTAATTGAAGCATCATTTAATTGATAGTTGATTTCTTGTGCTTCTGTCAGTTGTGGGTTCCGGTCGCCGTTAGACTCTAAGATCTAAAGCAAAATTACTGCGACCCCTTCTGGATGACATTGGTTGATGTATGGTCCATCTGCAGTGGCACAAAAGCAATGTATTATAGAGGGGATTAATTAATATATCGGCTGAGTAGCCGAGAGAGACATTAACACACACGTACTGCAGCAATATTTTCTGAATGGAGGAGGGCGGCAAGAACACTTTGCCAACAACAATCCTTTACATGATTATGGCAGGAACGGCTTTTTTTCCACTCATGATCACCTGTAATTGCAGTACGTCGATGAGTTAGTACACTTCATATAATTAATTAAATAGTTTGATTAATGGCAGAAAGTTAATACAGACACAACGCCCATCAAAACCTAATGCATCAGGTCTTGGTTTAAAACACAAATTCTTGTTAGCAAAAATTGCTAGGATTTATAAATGTTTTTGTTTGTAAATGGGCATTGTATATTTCTCAATTTTTCTAAAAAAAACTGAAGAGGACTAAAAGCTATTTCCAAGTGCTCCACTATAAGAGAAAAATTTGAAAAAAAAAATGTTAAGAGAATAAGAATTAAAAGTGAATTATCATATTTGAAGAAATTTTAATTGAAAATCGATTAACTTGCTAATTTCAATTGTATTGTATGTGATAAGGATAGACCTAAATTTGCTTCATACGTATGTGTTATTGACCGGAACAGTTTGATTGGATTAAAACGAAACATGTGAAAGTAAACACGACTAATTAAATTAAATAAAATCAACTAAGAAAAATATTTTATGGATAATAGTAAATGCTAATATAAATCAAGTCAAAATCTAAATTAAATATAATTATAAAAAAACTTAAAATCACTTATATAAAATTTAAAAATATATTTATGGTTTTAAATGAGAAATGGAATAAAAAGGGAGGGACATATACCAGAGCAAAGAATTTTTCCCCTTCAAAATTTCTTTATCCCCTTACCTTTCCTCCACGAAATGAGGGTTAAATGATAACCTCGTTAAAATGATTCTCTCTTTCTAAATTTGTACCAAACATGAGGGATGAAAATTGAAAGTAGGGAACCTCTCTTACCCTTAACCAAAATTAACCTAAAAACCAAGTTTCTTGTTTGGTTCACTTTTTTTTTTTTTTTAATTTTAATGTAAAACCAAACGATAACTTTTATTTTCTATTTTAAAAAATAGAAACACAAAAAACAAAAAAATAAATCAAGTAAAGGCATCCTAGAAGTCAAAACCTCAAGAACAACAACACTGACAGGAAGAGCAATAATTAAAGAGCATATTTGCTGACTACGTACAGAGATGATCACATATTATTATTTTTTTTAAAAAGGATGTTTACTTTTTGTAGTACTTTATATAAATCTATCTATAACTCCTCCTCTTTTTTTTTAACATGCATCAAAACAAGAGTTATTAAAATTCGAGCTTTGATTTAATTATTTTTTGTTCAGAGATAATGATGTATAAACTGAAGTCGCTGTAAATGAAGAGGGGATAACTTCAGATATTTCACCAACTCAGATTTTATACATGGGATCGTACCATGTGCTGTATCACCAGGCAATTGGGATGGCCGACTGGTAGGTGTTGTAGACAATGTTGCTGGTGAAGAAGTTTTCGCTGTTGCTGCTGTTAGCGGCCGCGTCAGTGATAGATGATGGCTTTGTCGTTTCAACAAGTGAAGTAATGGTACCAAAACTAATTAGAAAACCCGCAGTACTACTCGAAGATGCTGAAGGGTCTGAAATATGAGTTGACGTTTTCGTTCCATTGTTTTTAGAAGGTTGAGTTTGTGAAGATGAGAATATGTCTGGGGTTACAGATGGTTGAATTTGTGATGTTGGTGACAGTGGCAGCAGCTGTTGTGAAGGTTGAGATGGCGGCTGTTGTGAATGTTGAGATGGCGGCTGTTTTGAAGGTTGAGATGCATTGTTGTTCATCGACTCTTTGTTATTACGCGTATCCCGGAAGGTTGAGAATATGTCTGGTTTTTCTCCCTGATGATCAGGGGTTACAGATGGTTGAATTTGTGATGTTGGTGCTGTGGCCGCAGCTGTTGTGAAGGTTGAGATGCGGCGTTGTTCATCGACCTTTGTTATCACGCTTATCCCGGAAGGTATTGGGTGGAAGAGGAGGAAAGTCTCGTGGAGACTCGATAGCATAATTTTTATATGGAGGCTTCCTAGCAAAGTTATCATGGTGGGAAGGTACTTTTGATCTTGAAGATGGATTATTGTGATACCAATTTGTGTTAGGAGAGTAATTGGCAGCACTCTCGCGCACCATTATGACCATGTTCACCGTCTCAAAACAATCCAGCCTTTTTTAGATAGGACATATTTGGGATGCTAATACCTTTTATTTATGCAATCAGTCCTCGTACACAATCTCTTAAACCAGTTATGATTTCTAATGACTAAAATACTAGATGGCGACTCTCATTTTATTTTTCCACTCATAAAAGATAAGAATTCTTTGTCTTCCTACACATTTGCCAGATCAATAGAAAATAATAATTTTGAGGGTGGATGCTTTCGTCGGGACACCGTGTTAAAAATTATACAAAACACATATGCTAATCATCCGCTGCAGATAAAGGAAACCATGTATGGTGCATACATATCCTCTGAAGACTCCCTGTCAACATACAATTCCAGCTGAAACAAACTTCTAGTCATTGTATTTACATTACATACAACTTGTAATCTATCCTATAAAAAGGAACTCACATTAATAAAGAAAGTATGTTCAACAATTTTCTATATGGTATCAGAGCCTACCTTCTCTCACGAGACTCTCCAATATGGCCTCAACTAAAGATGCTGTCATCATAAACTCTGAAACTCATAGCAATGGTGATACTCACCTCATTGCATTCAATGCTAGTTCTCAACTTCCCCTGAAACTGACACCCTCAAATTTTCCCTCCTGGCGTGCTCAACTAATGTCCTTGCTAATAGGTTACAACCTACAAGGACATATTGATCGAACCACTAGTTGTACATCTCAAACATTACATGATCCAAATACTGGATTATCTACTGCAGGTGATTCAAATCCTGCTTTTTGGCGTTGGTTTCGGCAAGATAACTTGCTCCTTCATGCAATCCTTGCATCTGTTTCAGAACCAGTTTTGCCACTAATCGCCACTTCCACCACTGCTCGTGATGCATGGGTAAAAATACAACGATTGTATGCAAATCGATCATGCACGCGTGTCATGCAACTCAAGGAAGAGTTGACACTTATACAAAGAGGAAGCCAACCAGTTTCAGATTACCTCAACACTGTCAAAAGGCTAGTTGATGAACTCACTGTCATTGATACTCCCATATGCATAGATGGCATTACGTTATATATTCTCAATGGAATAGGAGCAGAATTTCGTGATATAGCAACCATGATACGAACCAGAGAAACATCCCTCACATTTGAGGAACTCCATGATGTATTAATCAGTCATGAAAATTATCTCAAGCATATTGATGCCTCCAACTCCAGATTAATAGCCACTGTTAATGCAACACAACACAGCAGATACTTCAAACCAGGACGCTCTTCAAACCCTCCTACTGGTTACTACAGGTCCAACCAACGGAGATACGTCCCCAGAGACAAATCCAGTCAGCCTCCACTAATTTGTCAACTATGTGATACCAAAGGACACTCAGCCAAAACATTGTTGCTACCCAATTTTTGACCCTTGTTTTTGATATGTTTTCAAAAAATCTAAAAAATTGAGAAAAACAAAGAAAATCCAAAAAATATGTTTTTTAATATATTTTTGTCATTTTAGCATTTTCAACGTCGTCTAAAAAGAATTTAAATTGTTAAAATATTTTCAAACGCGTTCGACTTTTCACGCGTCATTTTTAAAATCATTGATTTTCCGCATTTGAGTCGACGTTGATATTGCTCGTTTTCAAAAAATACAAAAAATAAGAAAAATCTAAATTTACAAAAAAAAAGAAGTTGAGGGACCAAGTCGAAAGACCTAGCAACATTTTTGCCTATAAATACCATGCTAAACTGATTTTTAAGGGGGGGGGTAATTTTGACACTTTTAGAAGAAAAAAATACAGAAACCCTAACCCTAAAAAAAAAAAAACTTTTTCTTTCACACCAGCCGCCCCCCTGGTTTTCATTTTTGATCCCCCGGAGTTGCTCCTCGGTTTGATTTTTCTGACCCAAAAAAAACCGGCCACCCGAACCAGCCTCCCCCTGTTTTCATCTTCTTCTCCGCCGTTCCCTTTCTCTCGGCCACAAACAAATCCAAAACGCAGCCCCTTTTCTTTCCATTTCTTCTCCCTCACCGGACCCAAACCAGCCTGCCAAGACAGCTCCCTCTCAGTCGTTCCTCCTTCTTCATCGTCAGCGACCCGCAACCATCAAGGACTCAGCTCGGACTGACCTCCTTCTCAGCCACCATGAGCTGACCACCATCTCTTCTCCGTTCAGCCTCCAACAGCAGCAGCGCCGTCCTCGGCAGCGGCCACAGACCCAGCTCACCGCCTCCAGCAGCGGCACGCCCACAGATCGCGATCTGTTCGCTCCTCCGCCTCATCATCAACAGCGCCTTCTTCCTCTCCGCAGTGGCCACCGCAGCCGACCATCACCGGATCTGCAACCGGCGAAGGAAGAGAGCAGACCTGCAAAAAAAAAAAAACAGATCTAAAAAACGAAACAAACAAACAAAAAGTTAAAATCGACTGCCGTGTGTGTTTCTTCTCTTGTTCTGCAGGTCGCCGGTGGTTTAGGAAGACAAGGGAGAAGAAGCCGGTCCGAAGCCTCCATGTTTCTGGTTTTTTTCCGTGGTGGCGCGTGAACCCACGCGCCGCCAGTGGCGGGGGTGCGTGAGGTCCACGCGCCGGAACTATTCATTCATCCCCAGAAGTCTTTCCGTACAAATTCGGGAGTTTTGAGGGACCATTTTGTAAATTTTAAAGTTTTAATGTAATTTTTGTTTATTTATTTTAAATTTGTAATATGTGAATGTAAAAGAAAAAAAAAGAAGAAAAAAAAAAGAAAATAATAATAACAAAGGGGATGTGTGTGTTGGTGTATTTTTATTTATTTATTTTGAATTTGTATTTGTATTTGTAAAAGAAAAGGAAAAGAAAAGAAAAAGAAAAGAAAAGAATAAAAATAGTGAAAGTGTATGTGTGTGTTTGTATTTTGTTTTATTTATTTGTATATATTTTTAATGATAAAATTGCAAATATATTAAAGAAGAATTTAATATTTTGATTGGATCACGGTTAAGAATTATTAACTTATACGTAAGTGATATTTCTAATTTCCGATGAAAAAAACAATTATTAAAACTTCTTTAACACGTGTATGTGTGTGTTTGTATTTTATTTTATTTATTTGTATATATTTTTTAAGGATGAAATTGCAAAATACATTAAAGAAGAATTTAATATTTTGATCGGATCACGGTTAAGAATTATTAACTTATACGTAAGTGATATTTCTAATTTCCGAAGAAAAGACAATTATTAAAACTTCTTTAACACGTCAAAGCCACGAAGCAGCTTACCTCAGGTAGGGTGCGTTAGGGGTGCTAATACCTTCCCTAACCACAACCAGTCCCTTACCCGCGAATCTCTGACAAGACCAGTATATCCGGTTTCCTAGTAGCCCGCAATCAATTACTAGGTGGCGACTCCAACGTATGAATTCAAAGCAAACACAACAACGAGACTTAAATCGCCAGCCGATGCCGCGCGCTGATTTTTTTTTGGGGTGCGACAAACATGTCGTAAGGTATCAAGGCCAAAAACTGCAAATTGTGCAGCTACAAATGGCACACAGGAGAAGAAATGGCTCATGGACTCAACAGCATCACATCACATCACCTCTGATCTTACAAACCTCTCAATTCACTCTGAATACGATGGAACAGATGAAGTAGTCATCGGTGATGGCTCAGGTTTGAAAGTAACACATGTTGGCTCCATGTCATTGAGCTCATTGTCAAAATCCTTTCTTTTGCATAATACTCTTTGTGTCCCAGATATACACAAGAATTTAGTCTCTGTTCATAACTTTACCCGTTCAAATAATGTCTACATAGAATTTCATCCATTCTATTTTCTTGTGAAGGATCGGAACACGGGGACAACAATACTTCGCGGTGATTGCCAGGATGGTGTCTATCCACTGCCACAACTATCATCAATCAAGAAGCCTTCAGCACTTGCACTTGTTGGTGAAAGAACCTCCCATGATCGCTGACACACACGACTTGGTCACCCCTCCACCAAAATCTATCGTTCTCTAATCAGTCGGTTTTCCCTTCCAGTTCTAGGCTCCACCCAAACTTTGTCATCTCTGTGTTCAGCTTGTCAATGCAATAAAAGTCATCAATTATCGTTTTCCAAAACATCACTCACAAGCACACATCCTCTACAATATATCTACACAGATATATGGGGACCAGTAGCTTCAACCTCCATCGATGGTTATCGATATTATGTTCTAT
The DNA here is from genome assembly GCA_964019445.1 of Populus tremula. Classification (NCBI taxonomy): domain Eukaryota; kingdom Viridiplantae; phylum Streptophyta; class Magnoliopsida; order Malpighiales; family Salicaceae; genus Populus; species Populus tremula. The sequence goes on from CAXHTJ010000011.1 coordinate 1,250,042, forward strand.
TTGTGGACCACTTCACAAAGTACTGCTGGTTCTTTCCAATTCATCACAAAAATGATGTTCATCCCATTTTCATTCAATTAAAAGGATTTGTTGAAAAACAGTTTGGTTTTCAAGTTAAAAATCTATACTCTGACAATGGTGGTGAGTACCAGAGTTTACGTCAGTATCTATCAGACCAGTCCATAAACATGCTCACCACTGCTCCACACACACCACAACAAAATGGGACAAGTGAACGACGACATCGTCACATTGTTGAGACAGGTCTCACATTGCTTCATCAAGCACATCTTCTAGTGTCCTACTGGACACATGCCTTTCAAACTACAGTTTATCTAATTAACCGCATGCCAACTTCAATTCTTCAAAACAAAAGTCTGTTTGAAAGCATCTTTGGTCGTCAACCAAATTATCACAAACTGCGCACCTTTGGGTGCCAGTGTTTTCCATGGCTCAAACCTTACAATCACAACAAGCTGCAACCAAAGTCCAAAGCATGCATTTTTCTTGGTTACTCAAGCACTCAAAACACATATAAATGCATGGACATTCACTCATCCCGGATTTACATCTCAAAACATGTTGTCTTTGATGAAACTGTTTTTCCCTACTCTGCCTCCACTAGTGTGTCATCACCATCACATGCAGGGAATCCCACAATCATCTCTACCATCCCGGTGGTTCCACCCTCAAGATAGATACCATCCAGGCAATCATCAGAGACACCTGTTGCTCCTGTTGTTCCTCCAACTTCACCACCAACACAGATTCCTGATCCACCCCCTGCACCATCAGAAAACAGGTTAGTAATACAGCCACCATTGTCACAATCACCCACAAGACAACATAACATGATCACAAGATCCATGAACAACATCTATAAGCCAAAACAAATCCACCTCACCACCAAACACCCCCTCCCACAACCCATAGAACCAACATGTGTCTCTCAAGCCCTGAAAGATAAAAAATGGCGACATGCCATGTCTGAAGAGTTCAACGCCTTGGTTAAACATGGCACCTGGGAACTGGTTCCATCCAACCCATCCATCACTCCTGTAGGTTGCAGGTGGCTCTTTCGCATTAAACACAATGCTGATGGCACAATATCAAGATACAAAGCACGTCTGGTAGCTAAAGGATATCATCAACGTCCTGGCCTTGATTACAATGAGACCTTCAGTCCAGTCGTCAAACCAGTAACAATCAGAACTGTGTTATCCATTGCTTTTCAACATCGCTGGTGCATGAAACAACTGGACGTAAATAATGCATTCCTTCATGGGTCCCTACAAGAAGATGTTTACATGATTCAGCCCCCAGGATTTGTCGACTCCACAGTGCCCACCCACATCTGCAAACTACACAAATCCATCTACGGCTTAAAACAGGCACCACGTGCCTGGTATGACAAACTCAGCTCCTTTCTTCTGACACTGGGATTCAAGCAATCAAAGTCTGACTCTTCCTTGTTTATCTACTCAAAGCAGGACATCATCTTATTTCTACTGGTATATGTTGATGATGTGTTACTCACAGGTACTGATTCCCAGGTTATGGCCGACATAATACGTCAACTTGGTGCCCAAGTCTCACTAAAGGACCTTGGTGACCTGCACTATTTTATTGGGATCGAAGTGCAGCCAACTCATGAGGGAATCTTCCTATCTCAACAAAAATACATCAGAGATCTTCTCAAGAGAACTAACATGGAAGGAGCCAGACCAATTCACACACCTATGTCCACCAAACCAACACTTCAACTCAATGATGGTCATCCCCTTGCAGACCAGAAACAATATCGAAGTGTCATAGGAGCCCTACAGTACCTAGCCATCACCAGACCAGACATCGTTTTTGCTGTGAATAAACTTGCTCAATTCATGCACCAACCCAGTCAACTTCACTGGACTTCAGCAAAACGGGTACTTCGGTATCTCAAAGGCACAATCACTCATGGGATATCATTAACACCCTCTGTCAATCCTCATCTCTCCGGATACTCAGATGCAGACTGGGGCACTGATCCAGACAACAGACACTCTACCTCTGCCTATCTCATATTCTTTGGCAACTGTCCAATCTCATGGAGCACAAGGAAACAACATTCAGTTGCCAGATCCTCCACAGAGGCCGAATATAGGGCCCTAGCCTCAACAACTTCAGAACTCATATGGATTCACAATTTACTTCATGAACTGGGAATCAAGATGTCCCAACGTCCTAGCATATTCTGTGATAACATTGGAGCTACTCAACTGAGTCAAAATCCAGTACTGCACTCTCGCATGAAACACATCGCCATTGATCTGCACTTTGTTCGTGATCTGGTAAAGAAAGGCGTTTTAGATGTCTCCCATGTCAGTACCCATGACCAACTTGCTGACTTCCTCACTAAACCCCTTCCACGTATCAAGTTTCAAGCTATGGTAAACAAGATAGGCTTACTCATTAGCCCGCCTATCTTGAGGGAGCGTGTTAAAGATTATACAAAACACACATGCTAATCATCCGTTGCATATAAAGGAAACCATGTATGGTGCATACATATCATCTGAAGACTCCCTGTCAACATACAATTCCAGCTGAAACAAACTTCTAGTCATTGTATTTACATTACATACAACTTGTAATCTATCCTATGAAAAGGAACTCACATTAATAAAGAAAGTATGTTCAGCAGTTTTCTATACACCACACACCTACGATAGTTACGAAGATTGTGTACTCCCATGAATTCTCCGCTTTGTATGGTAAAGTGTAAGAGTTAGGCTTAAAGCCACGACTTGAGGTATACTTGTATGGTAACACGATAACAATGACTTGAATAGCTTAACGCGTACTGTCGGACCAAATTAGTTTTTTACGAATCTCATTTCCTTATTAAGTATTTAGAATCCAAAAAAGAAAAAACTAATTATTTGATCCAATGTTATGTGTTGGGTTGTCCAAGTTATTGTTAAGATAAGATCATGCAATTAAATCTCATGCTGAATGGAAGTTGTTAAATGTTAACAAGAGACTCATAACAGTTGAATTTCATATGTGAGTAAGGAGTTTTGTAGCAAATTTTGATATGATCAAATACAATGATGAATTTATATCTCAATAGCCTGGATTTATGATTTAAAGAAAGCATCCATCAACGTGTATAAATCCTTACGTGCATCTCATGTGAAGACAAAGGTGATCTCAAGTGCAGATTCTCCCCAATACATATATACGAGGTACAGCTTCTTAAAGACAATCAGACCACAGATGAGTTCTGTTGGTTGTAATATTGGATTTTGGAACCGAACTATGTAGAGATGTCCAAGGACTGGCTTCCTGAGAAGTTTGAGACGGAAATGGGGCTGATGAAGTTCTTGATGAAGAATATACCTATTTCTTGGAGGAAATAATCATATGTACATCAACAGTAGAGAGAATCTTGAACGGAAGAAAAAGAGAGTAAATATTTATATCTTCGAAAACATGTTCAAGTGCCCTTCTGCCGCACATAATTCTGATCCTGATGCCAAAATCGTTTCCTTTTAAGAATTAGTTTTGATTTTTTTTTTTTATTTTGGGTGAAAACTGAAATACATGAAAGATTGTCTGTAAGGTTTTCGTATATTTAGACACATATCAGAAGATTATTTTGCTAATTATCTTGATCTAATTTCTTTATTTTTTGTAATTAGGTTTTGTTTTTCGATTCATAAATGTTTTCTATTATGATATATTTTTAAGAAAACAGAAAATAAAATAAAAATATATTAACTTGTAAATTTTCACTAATATATTCTTGTTAGTACTCACAAAATTAAATAGATTCAATTAGAGGAAATTCAGCATATAATTTATATTGTTTTTTTTAACTAATTACTGGTATAACAATCAAACACTAATTCGAATTAAAATAAAATAAAATCAGTGACATTACTTCTTCATGAGAGAATGAAAAGAACAGGATCCGATGGAATCGCTATATATCATGTGAAGTTTACAATTTCCACCAACGGTCAAGTGACATGGTTAATCATACTCTTTTAAGCATATTAATTGTAAACTTGCTTTGCACTTCTATATTATGTAATTATTTATTTTTGTAATATTTATTAATACCAGGCTGCAAAGTCAATGCTCAGAGGAGAATGATTAACTACGTGCACGCCCTTGCATTATGAATTTGTCTATGACGACGTCCTCTTTAACATGATAGAGTGTAATTTTCTTAGATAATTAATTAATTATCTTGGTCTTTCCTTCAAGATCTAACATCCCATTTGCAAAATAATTATATGAAAAGAAAGTCGGTCCAATATTAAACTATATAATAAGTTACAAGTCCAATCATTTCCCATTATTTTATCAAATTACATGTTCTATTTCTAGAGAGCATATATATATAGCACCGTGTTAGACATATTCATACTATCATACACTTCAATTCAATCGTTCTTCTCTACAGTCAAATTCAGGCTTCAGCAACAAAAGTTACAATGGCGGTAAGCGTGTCTAGATGTAGTGGATGAAATTATATAACCGTAGGTTAATTAATAAGAGTCTTCTATTTATTAATATTTTCTCCTATCATATTACAACTGAAAGGAAAGAATGGCACAATTGTATTGAAAATTTTCATTGTATTTTACTCAGATCATAGAAATGAGAGTGCATATGGATTGTGCTAGATGCGAGAGCAAGGTGAAAAATTCTCTGGAAAAAGTCAAAGGTAAGAAATTGGTCCACTAAAAACTTTCATGCATGCTCCTACATAAATCTCCAATGTTCTTGAGAAACATAATCTAAATGTTGTTCCTTCCTACATAAATCTCCAGTATTTATGTAATAAGTACTTGTTGCTTTCACAGTTTGCTTCCTCTTCAAGAAAGGAGATTACATTATGTTAGGATACTGGCATGCAAATCTGACAAAACAAAAGATAAAGGATAGGATAAAATTAGAAATGAGACACAAGAATTTACTTGGTTCACCCAATTAGGCTACGTTCACGGGCAAGTATAGAAGGATTTTACTAAGTAATATGAGAATTACAACCTCTCTCTAATAATAGGAGAACAACTGAAATCTTTTTATTATTAGGAGAAAACACCTCACTTACTCTCTCACAAATACCTCACAATTTTGTGGGATTACTTTCCCTCTCTCACTCTCACTCTCCTCTTGCTCTCTCTTATTTTTTCTTGTGATGCATATGAGGCAAGGAATGCAATGGCATCCTTGCCTTTGCCTTGCAAAAGGCAAGAGTAAGGCAAGTGGGCAAGTGGCAAAAGGGTACCAATTATCAAGTGCACATTCATTTTCCACTTTGCCAACAATGTTTAGCTGGCTTCACACATGGAATCACAGAAAGCATCTTTTCGGAGTCTGTCGCATGAGCTGAAGACTATCAAAGTACACAATATTATTGGTTGCAACTTCAATTTGTAATCAAAATATTTAGAGATGGATGGAGACTGGCTTACTAAGAAGTTTGAGAAGGAAATGGAGCTGGTGATGTCAACAAAAGAGAGGATTTTGAAGGGGAAAAAGGAGAGTGATGTTCAACATGTTCGAAAACCTGTTTTAAGTGCCACAGAGCTTCTCCTCATGCCGAATTCTTATTCTTATAGATTTCTCTTGTCATTTCCGGTTCTCTAAGCATTCAATGTATCTCTGTTAACTCTTGCTTATAAATTGATATTTGATACAACTGGATGATGTCTACTTTGTATTGATTTTTATTTTCATTTTTCTTGGTGAACATTACTACCGATCCTTGAATTCTAAAATCTAGATTTTCCATAGAATTCAATTCAAATGGCATCTTAAATTCCCATACCATGTTTACCAAGTTGCGTAAGGTGTTTGTTATTCCCTATAGAGCATGGTTGTCTCTATGTTTCGTCAGTAATGGACTACCTACCGAGAGATCATGATGAAGCATACAATTTTTGTGCCTTTCTTCTTCAAAAATTTGAAAGATGCTCAATCAACCACATTCGCTAGATGTTTTACATTGCCATTCTTTTGTCAGCTCAAACACTTTTAAGATGCCTAAATTCGTGTAATTTTTCACTGTCCCTGCAACAATTCATGAGTACAAAAACTAGCTAGATGTATTCCCAAGCATGCGTCGAGGAAGTAAAATTTTATCAGTTCACAAACTGCCAAATACTTATAACGGGCTTGCAGATTTTGAGTCCATACAAGGATGTTTAGGATTCGAGTAACACAAAACTTACTCTGTGGCAGCAGAGTTATTCAGCTGCATCATTTTTCACCTCAAGTCCGGCACTGGCTTCACGGTCTAATGAAGCATCTGTTCTCTTATTTTTTTGGACCATCTTCTGAGTAACCAGAAGCTGAAGCGAATTAAGTCGACCGATACTACAATTACTATTCCCAATAACGCGCTACGGGTGATAGACACGCTAGTCGGACCAATAAGAAGAACCCCAGAAATATAATTTGCCACCATACAACGCAAAGCTAGCCCCAGTAATGACTTGAGTGGATACTCCTGAATAATTAAATTGATCACCACAATCGACGCAAAAAAGCCTATAGTGTTGGAAGCCATGAAGAAAATAAACTCACGCCCATTTCCTGAAGCCATCCAAGCATAATAGTAAAACGTCCCATCTTCAAGTTCTTCGGTGCGAATGCCAGCAGGAGGGTTTAAGATGGCTTGGTATGCCATACCTGCAATAAGTACTGCCACAACCAACAATACGTTGTGTTGCTGGGGGAGCCTGTTGAACTTCCTTAGCTAGTTTCTTGTAGTGCTTCACTGGATTTAAATGTTTAGCCACCTTAAGTAAGAAATGCTCTGAATTTTGACTCAATGATTCTGATACGGTGCTAGAGATTCGAGTAACTTGAACATCAACAACAGTTCCAAGTTCCCTTGCTCTTAATGCTCCAGCACCGTGAAGCAATTCCCTGAGCATGAAATCACCAGCGTCAGCCTGCATTTTTTGTGAGACATCTAACATGTCCCTAGCAGTTAATCCAATCTTGTTGACGACATTCACATTGATTGTACCTATGTCAATACCTTGACCGCCAAGAAGTGATTTCAGGGTCTGTAACATAAGAAAAGAAAAGAGATTACGTAAAAACTTCTTTTTCCGTTGTGTAATCAAAGATTACTTAAAAATTAAACATAATACTAATCCAGAACTCTGATGCTCCGAAAGCATCTGGATCAACACGACATGACATAGCTGGTATGAATATGAAATACGGGTCAGACATCCCAAAAACTCCACATATTTGAAGGAGAAAAGTAATGGGAACATGGGAAGCATGATGAAATACAAATCTTATTCGTATTACATTAATTACTCCTTTAAATAGTAAGTCCATATAGATTTATACTTAGATTTACAATACTTTATCTATAATAATCTAGGATAATTCAAAAGACTTAAAAGATAAATACATCTTGGATAGTTACATGCATATATCTAGAACTAAAATTTACTTTAAATAAAAACTTCAAAATTATTTCCAACACTCCTTAACTTTGAAACTCTCACATAAATTTGAATTTTGATTGAAAACCATCTTGTCATGACTAGCTAATGGCACCTCATTGCCATCTTTTCAATCTTTCTTTCCATAAAAATGGTCTATATGAACATGGTTGTTCCTAGCCATTTTTCTCCTTTCATGGTTGCCACCATATTTCTCTAACCAAACACTTCTTTTAATATTTGGCTCACTGTATTTTAGTCCGGCTGCTGTCTTCTTCTTATCATGGCTCTTTAGCCACTTCTCATGTCATGTAAGAAGAGTTCTCTAGATCTCTCCTCGGCCTCTCTTGTACAACATCTTATCTTTCGTTGCAAGAGGTTTTAGGTGTTTTTTTTTTACTATTTTTTTATGCAAGGCTAGCTATGAACCTGTCCTCGACTCTAAATCTAAATATCCTATAAATAACTATGTATCCTACCATAGATTATCAAAGAAAAGCATGACATTTATGAATCAATTATATGTTATATCTATTCCTAACAATGTGCAACTATTTCTAACAATGTGCAAGAAGCTTTGAAAGATTTCAGGCGGAGGGAGGCAATGAATGAAGAGATGAAGAGCTTTTGAAAAAACTCAACATGGAAAGTTGTTGACGAAACTCAAAGAAAGTTACTTGTTGGATGCAGCTGGGTTTTCAGCATTAAATGCAAAGTCGATGAAACTATTGAATGATGCAAAGCAAGACTTGTCACCAATGGATATACTCAAACATATGGAATTGATTATATGGAGATATTCTTATTAGTGGCCAAAATTAATACTGTTCGTATTTTATTATCTCTAGCAGTAAATCTTGAGTGGCCAAAATTGATTGGCCAAAATTTAAATGGAAATCTCCAAGAAAAAGTGTATATGGAGTTGTCCCCTCGCTGTAATCGGTAGACTAAAGGTAATAAACAAGTTCGTAGGTTGAGAAAATCCCTATATAGTTTGAAGTAGTCTCTTAGATCATGGTTTGAAAGGTTCACAAGTTTTATGAAGTCTGTTGGTTACAAGCAAAGTAACTTAGATCACACTCTATTCTTGAAGCATAATAAAAACAAATCACAGCTTTTATTGTGTACGTTAATGATATGATAATGATTGGAAATGATCCTGAAGAAAAGAAAATACTATAAGAGCATCTTACCCATGACTTTGAGATGAAAGACCTTAGTGAATTAAAGTATTTTCTTAGAATTTAAGTGTCTAGATCAAAGAAAGATATTTTTCTGTCACCAAAAAAACATGCCTTAGACTTTCTAAATGAAACTGGTATGACAACATGTAGTCCAACTAACACTCTCGTTGAAGAAAATTTGAAACTATAGGTGTATTCAAATCAAGTTCCTACTAACAACGAACATTATTAAAGGCTGGTTGGAAGATTAATATATCTTACATGTACTCTGCCTAATGTAGCTTATGTGTTGATTATGGTTAGTCAATTTATACACTCCCTAAGTGAAGAATATATGAATGTTGTCATCCGTATCTTACACTAAGTTATCTTTAGGAAAGGGAATTTTATTCACAAAAGAAGACAATTTGGATATTAATGACTATACAAATGCTAATTGTTTTGGTCGATTCAAGATCGACATTTTATATCTAGCTATTTCACATTTGTAGGAGGGAATTTAGTTATATGGCGAAGTAAAAAACATGAGGCAATTGCTAGATCCAGTGCTGAAGCAGAATACAAATTAAGAAATGACTAAGGCAATATGCGAATTGTTGTAGATTAGAAATTAGATGCAAGATTTACATACTAAGCAAGTCAGCTCTATGAAGTTATATTGTAATAACAAGACAACGTGTGATATTGCTCATAATTTTCTCCAATATGATCAAACTAAACATGTTAGCATGATTAAACTAAACATATTGAGGTTAATATATATTTTATCAAGGAGAAACCAGAAGAAAAATTGATTGAAGTTCTTTATGTTCGATCTCAAGACTAGCTTGCTGATGTGCTGATCAAGACAGTGACAAACCAAGCATTTAATGACTGTCTCAACAAACTAGACATGGATGACATTTATAAGGGAGTGTTGATAATTATGAGTAATTATCTTCATATTTTATCTCTACTGCTAGCTACAGAGATATAATAGAATTACTAGAATTCCTGTGAACATGTGATTGTATCTTGATAGCTATAGGTTTACATATAATTAGTCAATCAGCTGTCCTAAACTATAGGATATAAAGAGGGCTTTGTAAAGTGGCTATTTTATGCCGTGCTAGAAAGAGGAACAAATTATTCTCTTCACAAACTCTGTATTTATCACTGTTATATGCATATATTTAGAAGATACTCAGGAGAACTAAAAGATAATTTGAATGAAAAAATCAAAATTAATTTCAACATGTAAAACACATATTTGGTGAGTTTAAAACAGTGTTTCAGTATCCTAAATTTAAAATTTGATGGCTCTGATTACGAGCAACATAAATTCTCCTTGTTTTGAAGGTTTAACTAAACCAGATCAAAATGAATAGAAAATAGGAAATTCAAGTACGAAGGGAAAATGACCATCTGGTTTCGTAGTTGAGTTTTATGTCTACCATTATGCAGAAAATCATAGTTGTAGAAATATAATTCGAAATTTAGAAAGTTATACCCGATCATGCCCATCCCATGGCACCCCAAAAGATAAGGAGCAAAGAAAGAAGGGAAAGCGGACTTGCCTGAGTCTGCCTCTTAGCTGTCGCAAGGTGTAAAACAGTATTGCCATCTTCGTCCGTCACATTCAGAAGCTCCTTAATGTTATGCGGCTGGAGCACATCAACCATGACTTTGAAAGCCTCAAACTGATTATTTCTCAAAGCAAGGTGAAATGCGGTTTCCCCTTTGAATGTCACAATGTCCTTGCTTGCAGGACAAAACTTGAGCAATTCCTATTGGCAGATATATGTATATGATCTGATACGATCCTTCTTTCCTTTTCTGTCATGATTCTTATTCCTTTTATGAGTTGATTCCAGTATTATTCTTAGGAGAAATATCAGGAATGTAGCTAGAAATATTCTTGTAATCAATGCACTTTGTGTATATTGTCGCACCCCCCCCCCAAAAAAATTTTTTTCAAATACGCATCCATTGCGGGTTCGACTGGCGAAAATTTGTTTATTTTATTTTTATTTGGTTCTTTGGAGTCGCCACCTAGTATTTTGGTCACTAGGAACCTAACTGGTCTCAGAGATCGGGTACGGAGACTGGTTGCGTAAAGGGAAGGTATTAGCACCCCAAATACGCCTTACCTAAGGTAAGCTGCATTGTTTTAAATGTCTGATAAAAAAACTAAAGTGTTATTGTGTTTTCCTAGTTGTTGGTCTGTCTATGGTTCAAGAAAAATCCCCCTCAGTAAGGAGGTCTTTATCTTATCGGGTAAAAATCCTAACCGTTCTAACGTCCATACCAAAACTTTACTAATAATATTTAGGAATACGTTTTACGTATAAATTCGTAATCCCAAATATTAAAAGAAAACAAAAAGAATTTTTTAGAATTTTTGAAATATTGGCCTAGTTCTCATGGCTTGAATAAATTGGTTATTAAAGCCAAAATGCATGTTAATACATATATTGTTTTGCAAATTTTCTTTGTTGTGTGAAAATATGATGTTATAATATTTATGAATATATATTGGAGAGACTAGGCCGTATTTTAAAACAAAAACAATTTTTAGAAAATATTATTTTTTATGCTTTGACGAAAATCGGGTATTTTAATACTGAGCTTGTATCCTTACGGTAAAAATACAACCCAATATTAATTCCGCTTTTAAAAAAACAAAAATGCAGAAAATCAATAACATTTTTAGGGAATTTTTTAGAAATTTTTTGAAAGCAAAAACATTTTTTATTCTGAAAATCTTTGATGTTTTGACGAAAACCGGTATTTATAACACTGGTTTTGTATCTTTACAGTATAAAAATACAAACCAAAATTAAACCATTTGATAAAAATATGCAGAAAAATCAACAACATTTTTAGGGACTTTTTAGAAATTTTTTTGAAAGCAAAAACATTTTTTATTCTGAAAATCTTTGATATTTTGACGAAAACCGGGTATTTATAACACTGGTTTTGTATCTTTACAGTATAAAAATACAAACCAGAATTAAAACATTTTTGACAAAAAATATGCAAAAAATCACAATATTTTTAAAGATTTTTTTTTTATATTTTTTTTTATAAATATATTTTATATATATATAACATATATACACACATATATATATATATATATTATAATAATATATAATATATTATAGGGCTGGGCCGGCCCAAATAAATGGGCCAGGCTCAGCCCAAAAAAAATAATAAAAGGGGGCGGGCCGGTCTCGGCCCGCAATGATATTGGGCCGGTCTCGGCCCGTAACTAATGTGGGCCGGTCTCGGCCCGTAACTTCTACAGTCTGGGCCAAGACCGGCCCAGACTTACAAGGCTGGGCCAGCATCGGGCTGGCCCAGTGCCTTAAAACCCAGCGGGGGGGGGAGAATTATTTTTCTCCCCCCCCCGCCTCCTGCATGCAACATGCAGGAGGCCAGGCGAAAACAAAAAAAAAAAAATGCAAAGGGGGAGGGGGTGTGCACCTGGCGTGGAGGCGACCGTTGGGGAGCTGCGGTGTCGTGGCCTCGAGGACGGCGGCGCTGTGGTGTTGCTGCGGCGGAGAGAAAAGATTTCCTTCCTTCCCCTCTTCTTTTCCTTCCTTTCTCTTTGTTTTCTTTTTTTTTTTTTTTTGTTTTTTCGTTTTATTCTTTTCTCTTCTCCTCTATCTCGCTGGTTCTATCTCTCTCTTCGGTCTCGTCTCTCTCTTTTTTCTTCTCTCTCTCCGGTCCCTCTCTCTCCTCTCGGCCTCTCTCTATTTATAAGCAAAAAGGAAACGGTTAGTGCGCCTTCAATCACGCAACGGCTGGTCGGCCACTCTTGCTTTCGGTGGTGGTGGTGGGGGCGAGGAGAGAGAGAGAGGCGGGAAGTTTTGAAAAAAGAAAAAAAAATGGTTTCGTCTCTGTTTCCGCGGGGGGAAAGGAAGAAGACGAACAGTGTCGTTCAAAACGACACCGTTCTGTCTTCTTCTTTTTTTTTTTTTTTTTTTTATTATATATATATATATGAAACGGCGTCGTTTTGGATAAAACGCGCCGTTTCATTTAAACGGGTCAAACTTCAAAACAGTCCTCCAAATCGGTCCCTGCCCCTCTTGTTGGCCGCCTTTTTCATTTTGGTCCTTGGCATCTGATTTATGCAATTTAGCCCTCAATTGATTAATAAACTTTCAATTTCTTCAATTAGGCCCCTGAAACGAAAAATTAGCAGCCCCTCCATTTACGCGCCTCTTCCAATTTGGTCCCTGGTTTCGGATTTTCACAATTAAGTCCCTAATTGGCCCTTAAACTTCAATTTTTATGCAATTGAGCCCCTGATTTGACCCAATAAATTCCTAAAAAATATATTTTGGCCCCAGAACTTAAATTTCTCCAAATTAAAGCCCAAATTGACTTAAAAATCAATTTTTCTTGGAATCAAATCTTCTATAAATTCAAATAAAAATCCAATTAAGTCCATAAAAATCCAATTAAGCCCATAAAAATCCAAATTTGGGCTTTTCTCCCTAAAATTCCAATTTTTCTTCTCAATAGGGCTTTCATCCTTCAAGAATATACTGTCAAAAATTCAATCCTTGTATTTTTAAATTCCTTGACCAATTTTCTGACTGTTTTCCGGGCGCTTCTGCCTCCGGTTATTTTTCTAACCTCTTTTGGCTATTTATTTTATTTTTCAGGGGGATCCAAAAATGGGTTACAACATATATAATATAATACAATCTTTCTCTGTTATTCTTTCCGTGTCTTCTTTTCTTCATGGTATCAGAGCTGGTTCATATCAACCAGTCTCATATAATAATTGTTTAGATGGCTTCTCGTGGATTGGAGAATATTGAAGGTTCTATTGCTCCTTCGTCATTCAACCAACACCTGTATTCTGATTTGAATATTCCTGATATGAATTCAAATCAACGTCTGTGTTCTGTTCAATTGAATGAGTTCAATTATCTCCCTTGGTCAAGGGCTGTGTCTTTAGCGCTTGGTGGGAGATCAAGAATCGAATTTATTGACAAAAGTATTGCTGCTCCTGATGTCAACTCTCCGCAGTACAAATCATGGTTTGCTAGTGATTAGATGGTTCAATCGTGGCTGCTCAACATTACGGAACCACACATTGCTGAAATCTTCAGCTATTTTGAATCTGCTGCAGATTTATGGGATGCAGTCAAAGAAATGTATGGAAATCAGAATAATGTTGCCCGTGTGTTTCAGCTCAAGAAAGATATTTCATGCTTGCACCAGGAAGGAAAATCATTTGTCCAATACCTTGGGAATATGAAAAACATGTGGAATGAATTGGCAATCTATCGACCTCACACCATAGATGCTGCAACCTTACTGAAACGAGCTGAAGAAAATAAAATCTTCCAACTTTTGGCTAATTTATCTCATGACTATGAAGATCTTCGTAGCCGTATTCTCATGAACTTTGAATTACCATCCTTTGCAAATGTGTGTGCGACTATTCAACGGGAGGAAACTAGAAGAAAGGTTATGAACTTGAGCAGCAAATCAGATTTCTCTGAACCCGAGCCTTTGTATCCCATCAGAGACGTTATGAAGAGAAAGGGTACAAGAGTAGAAGATCTGATTTGAAATGTAACCATTGCAACAATCTTGGACACTTGGTTGAACGATGTTGGGATCTTCATCCTGAACTAAAACCAAAGTTTTCAAGAGACAACAAGGGAGGACATAAGCCTTTTCAACCATCAAGGTATAAAGCCAACTCTGCAAACTCTGTGACCAACCAATCTGCAAATGGATTATCAACATTTACTTCTAGTCCAGTCGACCTCATCAACGAATTTGCATCATATCTTCATGCAAGGCAGAGTGCAAAACAGAGTGGAGGTGATCTAGAGGAGAACAAAGATTCATCAACACTGATTGGTCAATTTGCAGGATTTCTAGCTGCAAATAAAAATGTCTCAGCTCCGGATTTACCAGGTATTTTGAATGCCTTTTCTTCTGCTCTTATTGTAAGTAATGTGCATGATTTTTGGATCATAGATTCAGGTGCCACTAATCACATAACCAACAAATATAATCAATTGCTTGACTTTACCAATTTTTCTCCACCATCTCAAATATCCGTTGCCAATGGTAAATTTGCACCAGTTTTTGGGGAAGGGAAGATTAAGTTACTCTCTCAAACAATTGCATCTCCAGTTTTGTATGTTCCCTCCTTCCCGTTTAAACTACTCTCTGTTGGAAGAATTACAACATCACTAAATTGTCGGGTTGTTTTCTCTCCTTACAATGTTGTATTTCAGGATCTAGTCACCAGGAAGACGATTGGTGAAGGATTCTTCTTTCAAGGTCTCTATTACTTTTCTAAAGATTTTTGCATACCCAAGAGTTTTCAAGTCACTGGTTGTTTAGCTTCAGAATCACAGTTATGGCATCAGCGTTTGGCACATCCTTCAGAGCCTATTTTGGCAAAACTGTTTCCGAATTTGAACAGCAAATCAATAAACTGTGATGTTTGCCCTTTGTCAAAATCTACTCGTTTACCATTTCCTTCTCCCATATCGTACTCAGTTAAACCGTTTGATTTAGTTCATTCCGATGTTTGGGGTCCTGTCATTGAGTCTTTTGATGGTTATAAATACTTTATTACATTTGTTGATGATTTCTCTCGATTTACTTGGCTATACTTGTTAAAAGCAAAAAGTGAAGTTGCCACTGCATTTCAAGATTTCCATCATTTGGTTCGTACTCAATTCTCATCCCAAATCAAAATTCTCCGATCAGATAATGGCTCTGAATATATGTCTAATGTCGCACGTGTGCGGCGTCGCGGCGAAAATAATATGGTTTTTCCATTTTTCTTAAATTTGCAATGTAAATATATCTATATCTATGGCGATACAAGAAAATATTGTCTTTTATTGGTAGAAAATGGAATGGGAGTCGCCACCTAGTGTTTTGGTCACTAGGAACCCTAACTGGTCACAGAGATCGGGTACGAGGACTGGTTGTGTAAAGGGAAGGTATTAGCACACCAAATACGCCTTACCTAAGGTAAGTCTGATAAAAACTAAGGTATTATTGTACTTCTAATTGTTGATCTGTCTATGGTTCAAGAAAAATCCTCCTCGGTAAGAAGGTCTTTACCTTATCGGGTAAGAAGGTCTTTACCTTATCGGGTAAAATCCTAACCGTTCTAACGTCTGTACCAAAACTTTATTAACAATATTTAGGAATACGTTTTACGTATAAATTCGTAATCCCAAATACTAAAAGAAAGAAAAAAAAACAAAAAAACAAAAAAAAAAAATTTAGAATTTTTGAAATATTGGCCTAGTTCTCATGGCTTGAATAAACTGGTTATTAAAGCCAAAATGCATGCTAATACATATATTGTTTTGAAAATTCCTTTTGTTGTGTGAAAATATGATATGATATTTATATATATTGGAGAGACTAGGCCGTATTTTAAAACAAAAACATTTTTTGGAAAATTATTTTTTTTTGATGTTTTAACAAAAATCGAGTATTTTAATATTGGGTTTGTATTCTTACTGTCGCACGTGTGCGGCGTCGCGGTGAAAAACTAAGTTTTTTCCATTTTTAAATCGACGAAGTAATATATATATGGAGATACGAAAAATATTATTTTTCATTGGTAAAAATGGAGTGGGAGTCGCCACCTAGTATTTTGGTCACTAGGAACCCTAACTGGTCTCAGAGATTGGGTACGGGGACTGGTTGCGTAAAGGGAAGGTATTAGCACCCCAAATACGCCTTACCTAAGGTAAGCTGCATTGTTTTATTGTCTGATAAAAACTAAGGTGTTATTGTACATTCTAGTCGTTGGTCTGTCTATGGTTCAAGAAAAATCCTCCTCAGTAAGAAGGTCTTTTATCTTATCGGGTAAAATCTTAACCGTTCTAACGTCTATACCAAAATAATAATATTTAGGAATACGTTTTACGTATAAATTCGTAATCCCAAATACTAAAAAGAAAACAAAAAGATTTTTTGAATTTTTGAAATATTGGCCTAGTTCTCATGGCTTAAATAAACTGGTTATTAAAGCCAAAATGCATGCTAATACATATATTGTTTTGAAAATTTTATTTGTTGTGTAAAAAAAATATGATGTTATGATATTTATATCTATATATATTGGAGAGACTAAGCCGTATTTTAAAACAAAAACAATTTTTTGAAAATATTATTATTATTAATTTGTTTTGCTTTTTGACGTGAATCAGGTATTTAAATACTGAGCTTGTATCCTTACGGTATAAAAATTCAACCCAATATTATTCCACCTTAATAAAAATATGCAGAAAAATCAACAACATTTTTAGGTATTTTTTAGAAAAATTTTTTGAAAGCAAAAACATTTTTTATTCGGAAAATCTTTGATATTTTTAGGAAAATCGGGTATTTTTAACACTGGTTTTGTATCTTTACAGTATAAAAATACCAACCAACATTAACCCATTTTGACAAAAAAATATTCAGGGAAATCAACAATATTTTTCAAGATTTTTTCGAAATATTTTTTTTTAGTAAAAATATATATACACAATATACACACATATATATTACCAAATACTATAATTCATAATATATATATAATAAAAATTCGGGTTGGGCCGGCCCAAATGAATGGGCCGAACCCAACCCAGCTGGAATCGGGCCGATCTCGGCCCGCAAGGAGGATGGGCCGATCTCGGCCCAACAAATGCTGGGCCGATCTCGGCCCGCAAGGAGGTTGGGCCGATCTCGGCCCGCAAGGAGGTTGGGCCGATCTCGGCCCAACAAAAACTCTTTAGACTGGGCCAGACTCGGTCTGGCCCAAAATAAATAATAACAAAACTGGGCCGGAAACCCGGCCCAGTGTAAAAAAAAACCCACGGGGAAGGGAAAATAATTCCCTTCCCCTACCTCCTGCATGCAGAACGATTCTGCATGCAGGAGGATAACAAATATAAACAAAATGAAAACGCAGAGGGGGAAGAAGAATACCTGGCACGACGGAGGTGATGTTGCTGGTCGACGGTGCTGCAGCGGAGGTCGGCAGCTCACAACGACGGTTCCCAACAGTCCGGTGTCTCTCGGGTCGTGCTTGGTTTTTTTTCTTTCCACTAAGCTTTCCCAACGGCTTCAGTCTTCTTACCCCTTCTCCCAGCTTCGTTTCCTTGAATTTTATGTGTTTATTACTTTAGTCCACTGTTTCTCTCTCCTTCAGTCTCTCTCTCTCGTGGTCTCGGTTATTTTCCTTCTCTTTTCTCCCCCGTGCTTCCAGTCTCCTCCTTTCTTTTATAGGCGAGCAACGGAGCGGGGCTGCATGGGCAGCGTGGGGAGCAGAACAACGTGGGTTGAGCTGGGCAACGTGGGGAGCAGCACAGCGCCGGTCGGCTGGTCGGTGAGCGTGGTCGATCACGGCGTGGCCCTCCTGGCTTCGCGTCGTCCGAGGTGCATGGGCCTGGTCTGTCAGTGCACGCGAGGAGAGAGGGGCACCGGCTGATTAAACAAAGGTTTCGTCCATGCTGCTGCACGTTCGGGGAGGAAGAAGAAAGGGGAACAGTGCCGTTCAAAACGGCACCGTTCGGTCCTCTTTTTTTTTTTTTTTTTTTTTTTTATTTTTTTATATATATGAAACGGCGTCGTTTTGGGGAAAACGCGCCGTTTCATTTAAAAAAAGGCGCCAGAATACGCAAAATTTCAACTCAGCCCTCAATTATCTTTTGATTCTTTCAATTGCGTCCCTGCCAATTTCGGTCCTCGCCCCCATAGTTGGCCGCGTTTTTCATCTTGGTCCTTGGCCTCTGATTTATGCAATTAAGCCCTCAATTGATCAATAAACTTCCAATTTCTTCAATTACGCCCCTGGATCAAATCAAGACAGCCCCCTCTATTTACCCGCGTGTTCCAAATTGGTCCCTGGTTTCGGATTTTCACAATTAACCCCTAATTGGCCATTAAACTTCAATATTTATGCAATTAAGCCCCTGATTTGGCCTAATAAATTCCAAAAAAATATATTTTGGCCCCAGAACTTAAATTTCTTCCAATTAAAGCCCAAATTGACTTAAAAATCAATTTTTTCTTGCACTCCAATCCTCTATAAATTCAAATAAAATCCAATTAAGTCCGTAAACATCCAAATTTGGGCTTTTCTCCTCAAAAATTCAAATTTTCCTTCTCAACAGGGCTCTCATCCTTCAAGAAATACTGCCAAAAATCCAATCTCTGTATTTTTTAACCTCCTTGACCAATCTTTCGACCATTTTCTGAGCGCTTATGCCTCCTGTTATTTTTCTAACCTTCTTCGGCTATTTATTTATTATCATTTTTATTTTTTGTGGGGACCCAAAAATGGTTACAACACTTACGGTAAAAAATATGACCCAATATTAATCCACCTTAATAAAAATATGCAGAAAAAATCAACAACATTTTTTAGAGATTTTTTTAGAATTTTTATGAAAGCAAAACATTTTTTATTCTAAAAATCTTTGATGTTTTAACGAAAACCGGGTATATTAATACTGGATTTGTATCTTTACGGTATAAAAATACAAACCAACATTAAACACTTTTGACCAAAATATGCAGGAAAATCAACAATATTTTTAAAGATTTTTTAGAATATATATATATTTTTTTATAATATATATACACACATATATCATATAATATATAATAATATATAATATAATATATTAAGTGGGCGGGCCGGCCCAAATAAATGGGCCGGACAACCCAGAAGAAAAAAAAGTTGGCCGACCTCGGCCCAAAATAAAACTGGGCCGATCTCGGTCCAACTAAAAATCACTCCTTAGTCTGGGCCTGACCCGGCCCAGATCGCAGGGCTGGGCCAGAACCATTCTGGCCCACCCCAAAAATATTTCTGGGCCAGAACCCGTCTGGCCCAGAGAAGAAAAAACAACGCTGGGCCAGCATCAGCCTGGCCCAGCAAACTGAATGGGGGGAGGGAATTATTTTCCCTCCCCACCTCCTGCATGCAGAAACGATTCTGCATGCAGGAGGAAATCTTAGGCAGCGAAAGAAAAAAAATGCAGGGGGATGGAATGTACCTGGCGAGGAGGAGGCGGTTGCTGGTGGCGCTGCGTGACGTGGCTCACGAACGGTGGCTCCGGGCAGTGCTGCGGCTGTTCGAACGGTGGAGGGTGCGGTTGTTGCTCTTCCCTTTCTCCTCCGTATGGCTTCCTCTTTTTCGGTGGTTTCCTCCCTCTCAGTACAGTTTGCTAGCGTTGTTTGTTGTTCGGTTCTTTCCCTCCTTTTACTCTCTCTGGTTCGTTCTCCTCTTCCCTCTCTCTCTACCCTTCAATCTTTCCTCTCTTTTTCTTTTTTTTTCCCTCTGCCTCTGCTTCTCTTTTTCGTCCCTTTTTCCTTCGGGTCACCTACTTTTATAGGGGGAGAAGGAGCCTTGGGAGCGGACCAATGCGGAGGCTGGTCGGCCATTGGGCGCGACTGCCAAGGCGCAGCTCCCTTGATTCCGGTGTGGTGCGCGGCGGGTGGTCGGCCAGTGTCTTCGGTCGGTGGTCCAACGGCGTGTGGGCTTCGGTCTGGTCGGTAGGAGAGGGGGACATGCACCATTAAAAAAACTTTCTTTTTCCTTCTTCCCCGTTGCCTATTCGGGGGGGGAAGAAGAAAGGGGAACAGTGCCGTTCAAAACGGCACCGTTCGGTCTTCTCTTTTCTTTTCTTTTTTATGTATGAAACGGCGTCGTTTTGGAGAAAACGCGGCGTTTCATTTAAAAAAAAGGCGCCAGAAATATGTTTTTTTCAAATCAGTCCTTAATTTATCCTTTGTTCTATTAAGTCCTCAAATCTAATCCTGATTTTAAGAATAAAATTCAATTGCATCCCCGCTAATTTCGGCCTCCACCCCTCAAGTTGGCCGCGTTTTCTATTCTAATCCTTGGCCTCTGTTTTGTTCAATCAAGCCCTCAATTGATTAATAAACTTCCAATTTCTTCAATTAGGCCCCTGAACCGAATAATTGCAGCCCTCCATTTACGCGACTCTTCCAATTTGGTCCCTGGTTTCGGATTTTCTTAATTAAGTCCCTAATTGGCCATTAAACTTCAATATTTATGCAATTAAGCCCCTGATTTGGCCTAATAAATTCCAAAAAAATATATTTTGGCCCCAAAACTTAAATTTCTTCCAATTAAAGCCCAAATTGACTTAAAAATCAATTTTTTCTTGCACTCCAATCCTCTATAAATTCAAATAAAATCCAATTAAGTCCGTAAACATCCAAATTTGGGCTTTTCTCCTCAAAAATTCAAATTCTCCTTCTCAACAGGGCTCTCATCCTTCAAGATAATACTGCCAAAAATCCAATATCTGTATTTTTTTTTAACCTCCTTGACCAATCTTTCGACCATTTTCTGAGTGCTTATACCTCCTGTTATTTTTCTAACCTTCTTCGGCTATTTATTTATTATCATTTTTATTTTTTGTGGGGACCCAAAAATGGGTTACAACACTTACGGTATAAAAATATGACCCAATATTAATCCACCTTAATAAAAATATGCAGAAAAATCAACAATTTTTAGAGATTTTTTTAGAATTTTTATGAAAGCAAAACATTTTTTATTCTAAAAATCTTTGATGTTTTAACGAAAACCGGGTATATTAATACTGGATTTGTATCTTTACGGTATAAAAATATAAACCAACATTAAACACTTTTGACCAAAATATGCAGGAAAATCAACAATATTTTTAAAGATTTTTTAGAATATATATATATTTTTTTATAATATATATACACACATATATCATATAATATATAATAATATATAATATAATATATTAAGTGGGCGGGCCGGCCCAAATAAATGGGCCGGACAACCCAGAAGAAAAAAAGTTGGGCCGACCTCGGCCCAAAATAAAACTGGGCCGATCTCGGTCCAACTAAAAATCACTCCTTAGTCTGGGCCTGACCCGGCCCAGATCGCAGGGCTGGGCCAGAACCATTCTGGCCCACCCCAAAAAAAATTCTGGGCCAGAACCCGCCTGGCCCAGAGAAGAAAAACCAACGCTGGGCCAGCATCAGCCTGGCCCAGCGAACTGAATGGGGGGGAGGGAATTATTTTCCCTCCCCACCTCCTGCATGCAGAAACGATTCTGCATGCAGGAGGAAATCTTAGGCAGCGAAAGAAAAAAAATGCAGGGGGATGGAATGTACCTGGCGAGGAGGAGGCGGTTGCTGGTGGCGCTGCGGTGACGTGGCTCACGAACGGTGGCTCCGGGCAGTGCTGCGGCTGTTCGAACGGTGGAGGGTGCGGTTGTTGCTCTTCCCTTTCTCCTCCGTATGGCTTCCTCTGTTTTTCGGTGGTTTCCTCCCTCTCAGTACAGGTTTGCTAGCGTTGTTTGTTTGTTCGGTTCTTTCCCTCCTTTTACTCTCTCTGGTTCGTTCTCTCTCTTCCCTCTCTCTCTACCCTTCAATCTTTCCTCTCTTTTTTCTTTCTTTTTTTTCCCTCTGCCTCTGCTTCTCTTTTTTCGTCCCTTTTTCCTTCGGGTCACCTACTTTTATAGGGGGAGAAGGAGCCTTGGGAGCGGACCAATGCGGAGGCTGGTCGGCCATTGGGCGCGACTACCAAGGCGCAGCTCCCTTGATTCCGGTGTGGTGCGCGGCGGGTGGTCGGCCAGTGTCTTCGGTCGGTGGTCCAACGGCGTGTGGGCTTCGGTCTGGTCGGTAGGAGAGGGGGACATGCACCATTAAAAAAACTTTCTTTTTCCTTCTTCCCCGTTGCCTATTCGGGGGGGGAAGAAGAAAGGGGAACAGTGCCGTTCAAAACGGCACCGTTCGGTCTTCTCTTTTCTTTTCTTTTTTATGTATGAAACGACGTCGTTTTGGAGAAAACGCGGCGTTTCATTTAAAAAAAAGGCGCCAGAAATATGTTTTTTTCAAATCAGTCCTTAATTTATCCTTTGTTCTATTAAGTCCTCAAATCTAATCCTGATTTTAAGAATAAAATTCAATTGCATCCCCGCTAATTTCGGCCTCCACCCCTCAAGTTGGCCGCGTTTTCTATTCTAATCCTTGGCCTCTGTTTTGTTCAATCAAGCCCTCAATTGATTAATAAACTTCCAATTTCTTCAATTAGGCCCCTGAACCGAATAATTGCAGCCCTCCATTTACGCGACTCTTCCAATTTGGTCCCTGGTTTCGGATTTTCTTAATTAAGTCCCTAATTGGCCATTAAACTTCAATATTTATGCAATTAAGCCCCTGATTTGGCCTAATAAATTCCAAAAAAATATATTTTGGCCCCAAAACTTAAATTTCTTCCAATTAAAGCCCAAATTGACTTAAAAATCAATTTTTCTTGCAATCAAAACCCCTATAAAATCAATTAAAAATCCAATTAAGTCCATAAACATCCAAATTTGGGTTTTTCTCCTCAAAATTCAAAATTTCTTATCCATCAGGGCTCTCATCATCCAAGAATATACTGTCAAAAATCCAATCTTGGTATTTTTTAACCTCCTTGACCAATCTTCCGACCATTTTCCGTGCGCTTCTGCCTCTTGTTATTTTTCTAACCTTCTTTGGCTATTTATTTTATTTTTTTGTGGGGACCCAAAAATGGGTTACAACATCTAATATCATGATATAATACTTGAGCATGCATGGCATTATTCACCAAACTAGTTGTGTTCATACTCCACAACAAAACGGGATAGCAGAGCGAAAGAACCGAGACTTACTAGAGAAAACGAGATCACTGATGTTTCAAATGCATGTGCCCAAAATATTGGTCTCAAGGAGTACTCACAGCTGCCTACCTTATAAACAGATTGCCTAGTAAAATTCTAATGTTTAATTCTCCAGCTGAGTCATTGACAGGGAAGAAGCCATCTCTATCACATCTTAAAGTCTTTGGATGCTCTTGTTATGTGCACATTCCATCTTCTCAGCGTGACAAATTGGATCACAGAGCAGTCAAATGTATGTTCTTGGGCTATTCTCCAACACAGAAGGGATATAAGTGCTACAATTCCACTACTCATAAACTTGTTGTTACCAGGGATGTTCGGTTTGATGAACACACATCTTATTTCTCTTCCAGTGAGAACTTCAATCAGGAGGAGTCTTCATCAGCCTTATTTCCATTGCCAACTCCAGTAGTTGAGGCCTATTGCCCAGAACAATCTCACTATAATGCAGGAATGGACATCCATACTGATCCTATTTCAGTAGCAACAGAGGGGGCTGATCTGCAAGTTGAACATCAGGAGCACCTTCATCCCTCCTCCAGGCGTAATCCTATTCGTAACCGTAAACCATCATCTAGGCTTCATGATTATGTGACGTATACAGTGAAGCATCCTGTCACCAATGCTCTAGCTTATCATCGATCGTCTTCATCTTTTGGAGCTTATCTCAGCACAATCACCAAAGCAACAGAACCATGCAGTTTTAATGAAGCCTGTCATCAAACCGTTTGGCAGAAGGCTATGCACGAGGAGCTTCAAGCTTTGGATGCCAATCACACTTGGAGTATTGTGTCACTTCCAAAGAATAAAAAGGTTGTTGGTAGTCGTTGGGTATACAAGATCAAATTCAAGACAGATGGTTCCATTGCACGACATAAAGCCAGATTAGTCGCTCAAGGCTTCACTCAAACCCTATGGCATAGACTACAAGGAAACTTTTGCACCAGTTGCAAAAATGAACACCATTCACACTCTGCTCTCAGTTGCTATAAATTATGGCTGGTTTTTTATCTCAAATGGATGTCAAGAATGCTTTTTTACACGGCGACCTCCAAGAAGAAGTGTATATGAAGTTACCACCCGGCCATCCTCAGAGTAATGATCCCAAGCTGGTCTGCAAATTGCATAAATCTATCTATGGCTTGAAACAATCTCCCCGTGCTTGGTATGCTAAGTTGAGCACTGTTCTTACTGACCTTGGGTTTACCAGAAGCAATGCTGACCACTCACTATTTGTTCGTATCAAGGCTAATGAAAGGTTGGTGGTTCTAATTTATGTTGATGACCTTATTGTTACCGGTAATAATCATGCAGCTATTGCCACTCTTAAGAGCATTCTTCATCAGCGATTTGCTATTAAGGATCTTGGTGTTCTTAAATATTTTCTTGGCATAGAGATGGCTACTTCTCATAAAGGATTGTTTTTGAATCAATCCAAATATGTGTTGGACTTGTTGCGTGAAGCTGACATGCTTGACTGCAAACCTGCAAAGACACCTCTGGATAGCAAACTTCAGCTGACTTTGAATGGGGACCTTTTTTATCAACCTCAGCTTTATCAGAAATTGGTGGGCAAGCTTATCTATCTTACCATCACCCGGCCTGATCTGAGTCATTCGGTTAGTATTGTCAGTCAATTCATGCACTCACCTACAGCTCATATGATGATGTCAAACGAATTCTTCGATATCTCAAGGCACTATTGGACGTGGAATTCTTATGCAAAACCATGGTCACACACAGATACTTGGTTACACTGACGCAGATTGGCCAGGAAATACTCTTGATCGCAAATCTACTACGGGGTATTGTATCTTTGTTGGAGGAAATCTAGTTTCATGGAAAAGTAAGAAACAATCAGTCGTTGCCCGTTCCAGCGCTGAAGCCGAATATCGCTCCATGGCTTCCACTGCATCTGATCTTATATGGCTGAAAGCTTTGTTAACTGATTTAGGTGTTTTTCACCCTCAACCTATGTCCCTTTGCTGTGATAATCAAGTTGCAATGCATATTGCTTCCAATCCAGTATTTCATGAACGAACCAAACATATCGAAGTTGATTGCCATTATATTAGGGAGCAGGTTCAGTCACAGCTGATTGTTACTCAATATACTAGGAGCGAGGATCAACTTGCAGACTTATTCACCAAAGCCTTGTCCTCTGCCCGTTTTCAATTGCTGCTTTCCAAGCTGGGATCAATCAATCTTCTTGATCCAGCTTGAGGGGGAATATTGGCAGATATATGTATATGATCTGATACGATCCTTCTTTCCTTTTCTGTCATGATTCTTATTCCTTTTATGAGTTGATTCCAGTATTATTCTTAGGAGAAATATCAGGAATGTAGCTAGAAATATTCTTGTAATCAATGCACTTTGTGTATATATATGTGATGGACTGTAATACAGAAGATACAATATAATACAATCTTTCTCTGTTATTCTTTCCGTGTCTTCTTTTCTTCAATTCCTTGATCACATGTACCATCCCATTTATAGCAGCACAATGAAGAGAAGTTCTACCATCACTGCTTTTAAGCCTGCCAAGCTCGCTGTTAACCATCAATAGCTCTCTCACTATCTCCAAAAACCCATTTGCAGAAGCTATGTGTATTGGGCTAAACCCATCTGGGTTGAGCCTTGTAGCTAAATCTATTTTCTTCTTCAGTAGCTCCTTCACGAATTCTGTTCGTCCGGCTAAGCAGGAAATATGTAGGATTGTCTCGGAGGAGTCATGGAGACAACTTCTTTCTAGAAGGTAATCGTTTACTCCGAGCAGCTCCTGTAGTTCAATGACATCTCCTCTCCGTGCTGCCTCCAACAATCTTGGATCCATGTTATTGATGGAAATAATCGCAAACTGAGCAAAGTTATTAATGACTCGTGAAAAATACCAAACAAAAATTTATAGAAATGTACCTGTGAAAAAAATGTTGTTCAAAGTTATAAGACTAGAATAGTGAGAATAGAGAAGTATAATTTATATACATGCATTATAATATCATCATTATAAGATTGCAATTAAAGACAATATACAACTTTCATATTAAGCATGTAATTAAATAAAAACATGTATAGGATATTTACTTGTAGAAATACTTAAAAAAATATTTATCTAAAAATTTATTGTTGTGAATGATTTTGTATTGAAGATTTTATTACTTTCTACTAAATACAAAAAAGTTAATTTTAATAAGTTTCTTAGGATTTCAATAAAAATTATATTGTTTAAATACACTCCTAAATAAAATCAAACGAACTCAAGAATTGTATTCAAATATCTCTCATTGAATCTAAGCTTTTGTGTAGAAAAAAAGACTAAAAAATAACACAAAGCTTAAAACCGAGTAAATTATGCTAAAAATTAAGGTGAGAGAGTATTAAAAAATTTACAATTATTTTTCTGAACACTGTCCAGAAAAAATCAGTAAAAAACATTATTCTTCACTCCATTTTTACTAAGGATTTTTAAACGAAAATTTATATAGAGTTAATTTTAATAATTACCATAATAATTTTTCAAATTTGTTTTAATTAATGTAAGTGTCTGGATCAGTTTATGTATACCTTGACTAATTCTAAGGGTCTTGAAGTTAATAACCATGTAAGCCACTAGTGGTCCTGAGGGGACTCGAACTCATGACCATTAGAAAGCAAACCCAAGATCTAACCAGTTGAACTAACTCTCAGGACTCATAATAATTTCTCAAAATTGATTTTTAGAGTCAATGTGGAGTCATTTTTATTGACTTGAATTATAATAAACATTTCTTAATTAGCTAGCATGGACTCTGAGTCAACAGTCATTTTTAAATTCTCATACTTAGTGTTAGAAAATAATATAAATAATATCTTGGGACCTCACCTAACAACTTAAATTTTTAGGTTGAGATGGTTCTTTGACATGGTATCAAAACTTTAATGACCAAATGCTCACGAGTTCGACTCTCACCACCCCTATATATTTGATAAAAATCAAACATAAGGTAATATGAGCCTGTGCAAGTTTCAAGCTCAAAGGGCTTTTATTTGAGAGGGTGTGTTAAAGAATAATATAAATCATATCTTTGGACCTTACCTAATAGTTTAAGCTTTTAGGTTGAGATAATTTTTTGACGCCTCCTTTTATAGGCCAAAATTTGAAACTATTGATTTGATGAATAATTGTTGAGTGGGTAGCCACATCTTGACTTGGTGAAAATCCTTATCTTTTTGTCTGAATAAAACATCATTGCTAACATCAGAACTAGAACCATATGAAATCATGAAAGTTCTAGCAAATTCTCTTAGCTTTCCAGGAAAAAAAAGTTGAGGTCATTTGGACTTCTAGAACTCAAGATATGGGTTGAACACTTAATAGTATCCGGGCTGCAGGACAGATTCAGACTTCTCCGTTGTTGCTATAATTTGGACTTGAAAACGGCCTTGTTAGATCCTAGCCTCCCATGAAAGTTGTAGGCCTATGTCTTACCAAATCTGTGTAAACATTTGAGGTCATTTGGACATCTAGAACTCGAGATATGACCCAATTACCAAACAGTGTTCCAGTTTGGACTGCACCAACATCTCTTTTTTAAGCTTCATCCTCTCTTTATCTTCACAAATTTCAATAGTTGAATTCATCAATCAATCCTTTGATTTATGTGATATGCCTGCATTTAAGATGAACATTTACCATATATTAAGGTATCTTATAGTATTAGACTTGTTATTATAAAACATGCTTTAGTTAAGGAGTTATTGATACTTCAAGTACAAAATAATGATATAAAACATTGATAAACATGCACTTTTAAGTACTAATCACCAAGAAAAACAAACCCACACTAAATCAGAAATTAAGCAGACCAAGCTGAAATGCATTCATGATTTCTGTACAGATCAGCAGCGGTATACCAAAAGGAAGAGTTGAGATTCCTGATCCAACCTGCAACAAAGTAAAACAAAAGCCATATGATATCTTTCCATATTGGCTTTTGTTCCTCAAATATAAAGTTGTTCCTAGCATTCCATATAGTCTAGACAATGCTAAACATAAAGCCCCCCAAACAGATCTTTCAAACTTACAGTGGTTGCCCTGCAAAAGACCCAGCCATTGACATTGAAGGTCGTCAAGGCCATACGGCATTACCCAGCTCAGTCCTCTCCAAGCTACAATTTTGTTCTATAGTTTCCAAACCACTAGGCAATGCAAGAGGATGTGGGATACAGTTTCTGAATGTTGCTCATAAAAGGACACCTGTGCTCTTGAAGGCTTAGAACGTACCTCTTCACCATGAAGGCTTTTGTCAAAGGCCCTCATTTAAGGCCAGCCATAAAGTCTTTTTTTTTTTTTAGGGAAAATGGATTTCCATACATTTGTGACATAAGTTGTAGAACTAGCATACATGATCCTTTCAAGGGCAAGCATACAAGAGTCTACAGTATAGTCTCCGACTTTCCCCCATTCCCAAATTAACCTGTCTTCTTTCAATCGATGAATAGCTGTAAGATTAAGATCAGACATTAATCTTTGAATCATCAAGGTCTCACTAGCTTTGAGGGGTCTTCTCCATTTCAGATTCCAATACCAAGTATCCTCTAACCAGTATCCCATCTGACTAACAAACCCTAATTTGGAGGAGGATAGTTGGAAGAGGGTTGGATAAGAGTTAGCTAAGCAGAAGCCAGTCAACCAAGTATCTAACCAAAATTTAACATGATTACCATTACCCATTTTAAGTTTACAACCAGCTTGAATAAGAGAATTATCAAGATCCGAGCTAGTAATAGTAGAGCTGATTCCTCGCCAAATCCCTAAAAGTTTTTTATTGAATGTGGGCTTCCCACTTATGAATTGAGGTCTGTATTTTGCCTTAATGAAATCTACCCAACTAGCTTTATCATTGCTTCCCAATTTCCAAATCCACTTGAAGAGGAGAGCTTCTTTTTTTGCTGATATATTCCCAACACCTAAACCACCCCTGTCTTTTTCTTTGCCACTGTATCCCAAGCAAGCCGATGAATTTCCCTATTATCAACACTCCCACCCCACAAAAATTAAGACTGCATGGCTGTGATTTTGCGTGCCACTGTCTTTGAAATGTTGAAGATGGACATGTAATACAGAGAAATGATAAAGATTACACTTTTAATCAATATTCTTCTCCCTGCTAGTGATAATAACCAACCCTTCCAAGAGTTGAGCCATCCTCTAATATGAGAGAGAACAGTGGCAAAAGAAAAGATGCCATGGCCATGTAGAGAATCAGTCAAGTTTTGTCTTTGATACGTTACTCACTCAAATATATATTAATTATCTGCCTTCTTTTTTTTATATCATAAAAAGAAACCTTTCACTAAAAGATCTTGAAGTTGATGACAAAGAAGATTTAACCATACATTGACTAAATTAAACTAAATTAAAATATGAGAAAGATATTTTGTAATAAACTTTAAACCAAGATTCCTATAATATTCACATTGTTAATCGGTTTGACTTAATCGAATACAAATGCACATTGTTAATTGGTTTGACTTAATCGAATGCAAATTCCACGCATGTTTTTAAGATTCACTATATATATATATATATATATATATATATATAATCATAGGAAAAAAGGATGCTACCTGGTGCATGCATGATGTTATATTTAATGATGTTTTTAAAATATTTTTTATTTAAAAATATATTAAAATAATATTTTTAAAATCAACCCATTAAAATTATTTAAAAATATTAAAAAATTATTAATTTAATTTATTTTTAAAAAATATATAAAAATAAAAACAATTTTTTTCGTATGATTAGAATTACCAAAGATAATTTGGCTTTGAACACATGTTTGAAAAGTATAACAAAAATTATTTTTTAAAGTATTTTTTATTTAGAAATATATATAAAAACAATATATTATTATTATTATTAAAATAATTTTTTTTATTTTTTAAAATTTAATTTTGATATTAGTATATTACAATAATTAAAAATATTAAATATAATTTTATTTTCAAACTAAAAAAATTAATTTTCTTTTAAAAAAAACATGTTTCACGCATCCAAGAATTGAATATAAGTAGATTGTGGTCCAGCTCTAACCATAAAAAAAAAAAAAAAAAAAAAGGAGTGACGGCAGAAAAGATGCAAGTGGGGCAGAGAAATTGACTTCGACGGTGCAGCTTGATTTTTGCAAATTTTCAAATTTTTTTTTTTACTAAAATTAAGTTTGGTTTGTATTTTTTGTATCGTTTTGATGTGCTGATATCAAAAATGATTTTTAAAAAATAAAAAAATATTATTTACATGCTTTTCGACATGAAAAGCAACCGCTACCACACTCTCAAACACCCTCGAAGACAAGCTAGGACAATCACAATGAGAAATTGACTTGAAGTAAAACAAGGACAATCATAATGGGTATGTTTATGTTAAATAATATTTTTTTTTAATAAAAATATTAAAATTAATTTTTTTTATTTTAAAAAAAATTATTTTTAATATTAATATATTAAAATAATTTAAAATATATAATATAAAAAAATTAATTTTTAAAATATAAAAATAAACAAAACCAAAACAATTCAAGCTACTTAAAAAATTTAGTAAAAAAAAAATACTCATAATATAAATAACCACAGCCACATTATTCGAATTTAAAATATAAAAGAAACAAATATTTTAATGCTAAACTACTACTAATAGGCTACCTACTGTATGATTACAAGTACATATTATTTGATAACTCCGATTACCGTTAGTTACTGTAGAATGAAGAATGGTGTTCTCGTCTGGAGTCGATAACTGATCAAGGCAGGTTTGATCATTCTCAAAGCGATCGATATCGCCTGCTTCTGCAGCTTTGAACAAGACAGGATCCATATAGGTCGTCATACTATTTTGTAGCTTAGAGAAACTCACTAAATGAAATCTAAACAAATGAAGGTAAGAGGTTCCACTCCTCAACTGATCACAAGCTGCTGATTTCTGTGGTCTGCTACAAGCGTGTTAGATATTGTTTTTTTTTTTTTAAATATTTTTTATTTAAAAATGATTTTTAATATATATTATTTAAAAATATTTAAAAAATTAATTTAAAATCAATTTTTTTTTTTTACGTTTTGAGCAGAAACACGAATTATAGTGTTTGGTTTTTTTAAAAAAAGAAGCTTAGTTTTTAATTGTGGGGGCACACCAAAATATCATTTAATTTCAAAATAAAAAAAATAAAAATTTGAAAAACATCTTGGACTTGAAGATAAGGAGATTGTGGTACAGCTCTAACCAGAAGAAAAACGAGTGAAGACAGAAAAGATGCAAGTGGGGAAGAGAAATTGACCTCGAGGAAGACAAGGAGATTGTGGTACTGAGTATGTTCATGTTCAAGAACTTCTGCAATACACGAAGAAAAAAGGCTAAATAAATATATAAAAATCAAATAAGATGTGGCACTGAAAACCTCAATTTTTGCACTCATTGTAGATCATCATGCAATTATTCTCGCCCTTTCTTTCCTCAACAGACCACATATGGATCTGGGATGGTTTCTTTGAGCTTGG
Organism: Populus tremula; assembly: GCA_964019445.1. NCBI lineage: Eukaryota > Viridiplantae > Streptophyta > Magnoliopsida > Malpighiales > Salicaceae > Populus > Populus tremula. The sequence continues at coordinate 1,281,935 of CAXHTJ010000011.1, forward strand.
AACCACCTCAGGTCCTCAACTGCCATCTCTTAAAATGCCATTGTGTGCTTAAAATGTCTTTTGCCCTGCTACAAAGTTCTGCTTTACAAAATGGAACCGATAACAACAAATTTTTGCTTTGTCCTTGAAAGAAATAGAATTTTATTTGTTCTTCTTCAATCATCTATACAATCACTGAATATTTTTCGTAATTTGGTGTAGTTACTAATTTGAAGTCGGAGTAAAAATGTATTGATGGTCAAAAAATCAATTCCTAATGTTTTGAGGAGCAGAGAAATATGTCCTTCCGAGTACACATTATTATTATTATTATTATTATTTATTAAGATGTGTATTCGGGTCAGTTTGCATGCATCTCGACTAATCCAACAAATTCTGAAATTAACAACAATGTAAGTTTCCAGTGATCATCATATTACCAACTAAGGGTTCGAACCTGAAACTATAGAGAAAGTAAATCCTTTGATTTTAAACTCTTATCACTACCTACTAGGTGATTTTAAATTATCAGGGACACATTATTTGATAACCCCGATTACCGTTAGTTACTGTAACGTAGCTGGCTCAAGCAACCAGTTACTAGACAAAACTGCACCCAACTTGGCATGAATCTCTTTCCCGTGGTTTTGAATTATCAGGGACAATGTGGCTTGAAGACTTGAAGATAAGGAGATTGTTGTCTAGCTTTAACCATAAGAAGAAAGAGGACAGAAAAGACTCATAAAGATGAGTATTGATGAATCCAGTTTTAAGGGTCCCAACAAACCTCTCTTGGACTTGGTCAAAGGAAGGACCTTGAGCTGAGTTAAAGAGCTGAGGTATCAGACACTAGCCTCCATCCACCTCCAAAAAAAGAAAAAAGAAAATAGATCAGATTTTGAGAGAAAAACAAATTCTAGCGTTTTAAGCACGCACCTTCAGCAACCATAAAATCAGATCTTATTGCATAACTCTGAGCCAGAGGATACAAATTCCAAGACAAGTTGATACAAGAAAAAGAATAAAATTTGTCCCAACGCCAAGAGAAAGGAAATTTCAACCACCCCTTCTTGCTAGTCTACACTGTCACCACCTTATACGACGGTTGTCTATTTTGTTCTGGGTGGCATTTTATTTGGTTCGGATTTTTCTGCCACTTTGAATTTAAGAATATACCTGGCTGATTTGCCTCTGAATTTATTGTAATTAATCATCCAACTTAATAGATCATCCAATTTTATCTTGTCTCGTAGCCTTTGTCACATGTTCACACGGTGGAAAGTATGAATGCACTTGGACAAAAATAACAGCAAAGACAAAGAACACAGGTCTGGTCCTTTTCTTTTTCCTTTCACTGCTGTCCCGTTCCCTCTGCATTTTTGTCGACAGAGCTCAAGTTTAACGTGTCATCCGCGGAAACGAAGACTTTCAGGTAGAATTTGAGGTTTTTTTTTTTTTTTTTTAATATTTTTTATGTTTTTATAAAAAAACATTATATTAATGTATTTTTTAAAACAAATTAAATGCTCACGAAATACTTTTTGTCCCGTCCCGTCCCTATGCAGTATTGTCCATTGAGCCCAAGTTTAATTCTGATGCAATCCTGTCTCAGTTTGTTTGAGGGAGGTCCATACTTTTAAGTGGTAGTATAAATCATGGTTTCCACACTTGATTGAGTAAAGCAGATTGATTTAGAGTTTAATCGGATTTTAATTCGAAATTAAATTAGTTAAGGAGATGATTGTTTAACTTTTTAAAAAAATATTTAAACTAAGAATCAAATCACTACCAGAAAATCAATAAATACAAACGGAAATACCGAGGGAATATTTCCGTCGGTCAATTTCTGAGGGATTTTATCGACGCAAATATTCCCTCGGTATATACCGAGGGAATTACCGTGGGAAAAAAAAATTAAAACAAAGCAAAAAAAAATAACGACGTGTCATTTTTTACCGACGGATTAATATTCCGTCGGGAAATCCGTTGGTAAACTGTGAACAATGTTCATCATGTCAATTACAAAGGGAATTACCGATGGAATTTTCCGTCGGTATTTTCCAGAGAACTCCAGAATTGTTCATCTTCCAATTGCACTGTTAATTGTTTTACTTTACGGACAAAGTCACCGACGGATTGAAAATTCGTCGGTGTGTTTTGGCGGTTTTCTGAAAAAATTCAATTGATTTAAAATTTTCATTTAAATATTACATACAGAATCACCGACGGATTGAAAAATCATCAGTAATTTTTGGCGGTTTCTGAAAACTTTTTACGAAATTGAAAATTTAAATTAAATATTACCGATGGAATTATCGACAGAATAATTAAAAAATATTAATATTCAATTATCCGTCAGTAAATCCATCGGTAACGCGCCCCAATAAAAAACCTAAATCTGCTTATTTCATAAGAGACAAACTCATTATTTCTTTTTCTTCTTCTACTACTTTTACTTCTTCTTCTTCTTCTTCTTCTTCTTCTTCTTCACTATATGTAAAAAACATCAATATCTATTTCTTTCTCTTCTTTTCTCTCCTCATCTCCTTCTCTTTTCCTCCATGCTCGGGTATGTCTTCTTCTTCTTTCTTCTTTTATCCTCTTAGTTTTTTTTAATTAATATGCTTTGTCGCACCCCAAAAAAAAATACAATCCTATCGCGGGTTCGACTGGCGAAATTTTTTTTATTATTATTTTTATTTGATTTGGTTCTTTGGAGTCGCCACCTAGTATTTTGGTCACTAGGAACCCTAACTGGTCTCAGAGATCGGGTACGGAGACTGGTTGCGTAAAAGGAAGGTATTAGCACCCCAAATACGTCCTACCTAAGGTAAGCTGCATTGTTTTATTGTCTGATAAAAACTAAAGTGTTATTGTACTTCTAGTCGTTGGTCTGTCTATGGTTCAAGAAAAATCCTCCTCTATAAGAAGGTCTTTTATCTTATCGGGTAAAATCCTAAACGTTATAACGTCTATACCCAAAACTTTATTAATAATATTTAGGAATACGTTTTACGTATAAATTCGTAATCCCAAATACTAAAATAAAACAAAAAGATTTTTTAGAATTTTTTGAAATATTGGCCTAGTTCTCATGGCTTGAATAAACTGGTTATTAAAGCCAAAATGCATGCTAATACATATATTGTTTTGAAAATTTTCTTTGTTGTGTGAAAATATGATGTTATAATATTTATATATATATATTGGAGAGACTAGGCCGTATTTTAAAACAAAAACAATTTTTAAAAAATATTTTTTTTTTATGCTTTGACGAAAATCGGGTATTTTAAATACTGAGCTTGTATCCTTACGGTATTAAAATACAACCCAATATTAATCCACTTTGATAAAAATATGCAGAAAAATCAACAACATTTTTAGGGAATTTTTAGAAAAAAATTTGAAAGCAAAAACATTTTTTATTCTGAAAATCTTTGATATTTTGACGAAAACCGGGTATTTTTAACACTGGTTTTGTATCCTTATGGTATAAAAATACAAACCAACATTAAACCACTTTGACAAAAATATGCATAAAAATCAACAATATTTTTTAAGATTTTTCAAAATATTTTTTTATTATTATTATATTTTATATATATATATACATATATACACACATATATTATAACATATTATAATATATATAATATAAAAACAATTCGGGCTGGGCCGGCCCAAATAAACGGGCCGGACTCAGCCCAGCAAGAATGGGGTCGATTTCGGCCCAGAATGGATTGGGTCGATATCGGCCCAAAAAAAAATTATATCTGGGCCGGACTTGGCCCAGAGAGCTTGGTATGGGCCAGACCTGGTCTGGCCCGTCAAACACAAGGCCGGGTCTGGCCCCAAAAAAAAAATGCTGGGCCAGGATCCGCCTGGCCCAGCTACGCATCATCAGGGGGGGAATTATTTCCCCCCCCTGCATGCAGAACGAACGTTCTGCATGCAGGGAAAGCAAATAAAAAAACTAACGAAAAGGGGGAAGAAAAGGTTACCTGGCGTGGAGGAGGCGGTGCTGCGGTGGCGCGGCGGTGGCGGTGGCGTGGCTTCGCGGACGGCGGCGTTGTGGCTGTTACCAAGCGGCGGAGAGCAAAGATTTTTTCCTCTTCCCCTCTTCTTTTTTTGTTTTCTTTATCTCTCTTCCTTCAATTCTCTTTGTTTTCTGTTTTATTTTCTTTTGTTTTCGGTTTATTCTTTTCTCTTTTCCCTGGTCCCGTTTGTTCTCTCTCTCTCTTCGGTCTCCTCTCTCTCTCCTCCCTTCGGTTTCTTCTTTTGTTCTGTTTTTTTTCGTCCCCCTCGGTGTGCTGGGTTGGGCGTTATTTATAGAACCCGTGGGCGTGGCCTCAATGGCGGTAGTTGTTCTGAAAAAGGTCTGTTAAAGTTTATGTGGGCCACATGATAGGTAGGTATTTGTGGGTTATATGAATCCATTATCTTGTCATTGGACCCACCTTCGAAGTTGTTAACGGGACCTTTCAATTTTCTTCCGAAAAAACCCTTTGTCTCCAATGGCTCAATTATGCGTCCAGCTTTAATCCCTTGCTCTATTCTTTCCGCTATGCGTACAACATCATAGAAATGTTGAGATGAGCTACCCATTAAATGCTCATAGTAGGGTGCCTTGAATGTGTTGGCGAACAAAGTCACCATCTCCGTTTCTATCAAAGGGGGTTGCACATGCATGGCCTCGTCCCTCCATCTTTGCGCATAAGCCCTTACTGATTCTTGGCTTCTCTTTTCCATTGACATAAGGCTCGTTCGATCTGGAGCAATTTCCAAATTGAACTTGTATTGCTTAAGGAAAGCCTCAACTAAATCCTTCCATTTCTTGATCTTGGCATTATCCAGCCTCATGTACCAACTTAGCGCCGACCCCGATAGACTGTCTTGGAAAAAGTAGATCAGTAACTTATCGTCATGAATCACCTCAGCCATCTTATTGCAATAAGATCGAAGGTGAGTGTTTGGGCATTCCAACCCAGTGTACTTTATAAACTCCGGTATCCTAAATTTTTGGTACCGTGATGTTTGGTACCAAGCATATTTCAGACGCTCGCATGGGGTCAAACCAGTCATTTCCCTCGACTGCTCTTAACCTTTCTTCCAAGGCTGATATCTTGTCATCGTTCATAAATCCAGTGGACCTATTATCGGAAGGCCCATCTGCACACAGTGATGAGCTTGAGGGGGCTGAATGGGAATGGCAGGTGCAAAGTGCTGCCCCGTCACTGAATCTGCCCCCAAGTTCTGAGATACCCCCGGGACATGAACTGACGGTGCTCCTATAGGTGGTTGGGTAGACGTTCCCTCCCCGTTCTTGGCTCTTAAAAGTTGCTCAAGCAGATTGGTCAGTCGAGAAACTTCATTTTTCACGATTCCAACTCGGTCTGGTAGTGCGACTCTAATGAGCTCTTTCTTCGTTTTCCATTCTTGATCTGGACCGGGTTTGGTGGACTCTGGATGTGGACCTATGTTTCACGATCTGGAATGCATATGATAAAAAAATACTGTGATGAAAATGTGATGCATAAGTGATGCGATGAGTATAATATTGCAAAAAAGATACATAACCTAAGGACAAGCTCTATTTATTAAGTGAGAGTGGGTAGATTTTCTATCTAGTCTTGAAGGTTCTCATATCTGCCCAGTGACGTTCTTCGTAAAGACAGTATGGGGGCGTTGCAAGGAACAGTTAAGACACGTATGTCCACCATTACCAAGCAGGCACTCAGATATGAGTTGGGTGTTTCACGCATTTAAACCCTGACCAATAGTCTTAGGGTAAATCGCTAATTCCCCACTTAACTTAAGGCTTGTGTGTGCTTTTCAAAATAAAAGCAAGTGATGCATGAGACAATTTTATACAATGCATGAATAATATGCGTAAAATAAAAATAAATATGCAAATAAAAGGAAAGGCATATTAACAATAAACACATAAAAACACAAACAAATCAGACAAAAACAAAACTTAGTCTACAAGGTCCCTAGTGGAGTCGCCATTCTGTCGCACCCAAAAAAAAAATACAATCCTATCGCGGGTTCGACTGGCGAAATTTTTTTTTTATTTATTTTTATTTGATTTGGTTCTTTGGAGTCGCCACCTAGTATTTTGGTCACTAGGAACCCTAACTAGTCTCAGAGATCGGGTACGGAGACTGGTTGCGTAAAAGGAAGGTATTAGCACCCCAAATACGCCCTACCTAAGGTAAGCTGCATTGTTTTATTGTCTGATAAAAAACTAAAGTGTTATTGTGTTCCTAGTTGTTGGTCTGTCTATGGTTCAAGAAAAATCCTCCTCGTAAGAAGGTCTTTATCTTATCGGGTAAAATCCTAACCGTTCTAACGTCCATACCAAAATTTATTAATAATATTTAGGAATACGTTTTACGTATAAATTCGTAATCCCAAATACTAAAATAAAACAAAAAGATTTTTTAGAATTTTTTGAAATATTGGCCTAGTTCTCATGGCTTGAATAAACTGGTTATTAAAGCCAAAATGCATGTTAATACATATATTGTTTTGAAAATTTTCTTTGTTGTGTGAAAATATGATGTTATAATATTTATATATATATATTGGAGAGACTAGGCCGTATTTTAAAACAAAAACAATTTTTAAAAAATATTATTTTTTTTATGCTTTGACGAAAATCGGGTATTTTAAATACTGAGCTTGTATCCTTACGGTATAAAAATACAACCCAATATTAATCCACTTTGATAAAAATATGCAGAAAAATCAACAACATTTTTAGGGAATTTTTAGAAATTTTTTGAAAGCAAAAACATTTTTTATTCTGAAAATCTTTGATATTTTGACGAAAACCGGGTATTTTTAACACTGGTTTTGTATCCTTACGGTATAAAAATACAAACCAACATTAAACCACTTTGACAAAAATATGCATAAAAATCAACAATATTTTTTAAGATTTTTCAAAATAGTTTTTTATTATTATTATATTTTATATATATATACATATATACACACATATATTATAACATATTATAATATATATAATATATAATATAAAAACAATTCGGGCTGGGCCGGCCCAAATAAACGGGTCGGACTCAGCCCAGCAAGAATGGGGTCGATTTCGGCCCAGAATGGATTGGGTCGATATCGGCCCAAAAAAAAATACATTTGGGCCGGACTTGGCCCAGAGAGCTTGGTATGGGCCAGACCTGGTCTGGCCCGTCAAACACAAGAGTCTGGCCCCAAAAAAAAATGCTGGGCCAGGATCCGCCTGGCCCATCTACGCATCATCAGGGGGGGAATTATTTCCCCCCCCTGCATGCAGAACGAACGTTCTGCATGCAGGGAAAGCAAATAAAAAAACTAACGAAAAGGGGGAAGAAGAGGTTACCTGGCGTGGAGGAGGCGGTGCTGCGGTGGCGTGGCTTCGCGGACGGCGGCGCTGTGGCTGTTCCCAAGCGGCGGAGAGAAAAGATTTTTTCCTCTTCCCCTCTTCTTTTTTTGTTTTCGGTCTTTATCTCTCTTCCTTCAATTCTCTTTGTTTTCTGTTTTATTTTCTTTTGTTTTCGGTTTATTCTTTTCTCTTTTCCCTGGTCCCGTTTGTTCTCTCTCTCTATTCGGTCTCCTCTCTCTCTCCTCCCTTCGGTTTCTTATTTTGTTCTGTTTTTTTTCGTCCCCCTCGGTGTGCTGGGTTGGGCGTTATTTATAGAACCCGTGGGCGTGGCCTCAACGTGGAGCCCAGGAGCGGGTCGAGGAGCGGCTGTCCGGGCGGGCCTCCCTCGGCTTCGGCGACGCGGCGGGTGGTCGGCCATGGTCTTCTGTCGGTGGCCCACCGGCGTAGGGCCTCGGTCGGTGGCAAGAGGGACCTGCAAAGAAATAAAAAAAAAATGCAAACTTTTCCTTCTTCCCCGCTGTAATGTTCGGGGGGAAGAAGAAAGTGAACAGTGCCGTTCAAAACTGCACCGTTTGGTCTCTTTTTTTTTTTTTTTAATTTATTTATGCATGAAACGGCGTCGTTTTGGATAAAACGCGCCGTTTCATTTTAAAATAAAGGCGCCAGAAACTTTGTTTTGAATCAGTCCCTAATTTGTCATTTGTTCTATTAAGTCCTTCAATCGAGTCCTTCAATCAAGAATAAAAGTCAATTGCGTCCCTGCCAAATTTAGTCCCTACCCCTATAGTTGGCCGCGTTTTTCACTTTGGTCCTTGGCCTATGATTTTTACAATTAAGCCCCCTAATTGATCAATAAACTTCCAATTTTTTCAATTAAGCCCCTGAAACAATTCCAAACAGCCCCCTTTATCTTTGCGTCTTCTCCAAATTGGTCCCTGGTTTCGGATTTTCATAATTAAGTCCTTAATTGGCCATTAAACTTCAATATTTATGCAATTAAGCCCCTGATTTGACCCAATAAATTCCTAAAAAATATATTTTGGCCCCAGAACTTAAATTTCTTCAAATTAAAGCCCAAATTGACTTAAAAATCAATTTTTCTTGCAATCAAATCTTCTATAAATTCAAATAAAAATCCAATTAAGTCCATAAACATCCAAATTTGGGTTTTTCTCCTCACAATTCAAATTTTCCTTCTCAATAGGGCTTTCATCCTTCAAGAATATACTGTAAAAAATTCAATCCTTGTATTTTTAAATTCCTTGACCAATTTTCTGACTGTTTCCTGAGCGCTTCTGCCTCCTGTTATTTTTTCTAAACTCTTTTGGCTATTTATTTTATTTTTTATGGGGACCCAAAAATGGGTTACAACATGCTTTACGAATTTTGTTTTCCTTAGCTTCACTTGCAAGTATATTAAGGTAAGATTTTTCTTTTTTCTTATTGTTTCATGATTTTTTTCACTATATTTGTTTTTTATTTAATTTTAATTGATTTTGTTCATAATAATTGTATAAATGTTGTTGTGAGATTTTTTTTTTCATATGAGATCAATTTTTAATTGATTTATTTATAGGATTCTTAAATTTTTAGCAATTGCAACTTCATTTTTTTCATATGAATTTTTTTAGTTGAATTAATTTTTTTGTTTTATTTATTTGTTGCAAATTTATTTGAGTTGATTTTCTTCTTTTTTTTTCCAAGCATTTTGAGTATATAATTTTGATTTATGTTAATTTAATTATTTTATAATTTTATAAAACGATTTTTTTAAAATGTTTTTAAATCATTACCGACGGATTTACCGACGCGTCTGTTCCGCCAGTAAATCCGTCGGTAATATTATTACCAACGGACAAAAAATTACCGACAAAAAATTCACCGACAGAAATTTTCCGTCGGTGATTTCGTTGGTAAATTAATTACCGATGGAATATGTGTCTTACGCCGACGGAAAAATTCCGTCGGTAAAACTGTTAAATCTTGTAGTGAATCTTGATATAGCTTCTGTTTTAAATAAAAATGCTTTGTCAACACCTTATATCAACACATTTGATAGAAACTGATTTTAATATTATATAATTTCACCACTACTGTATAATATAATCAAAGACTAAGGTGAAATTCTTACATGTTGTAACTCAATTTTGACCAATTGACTTTTTAATTTAATTTTATAGGGTTTAAAATGTAAAATTAAAATATCAAAGATATATTTTGATGAAAAATATGATTTGTCAACTTGCATGAAACAAGCTAACTAGCGGGCACAAAACAGCCAATGAAGGATGTTGTTCAAGATGCGGTCTGAATCGTGTTTTTTTTAAAAAAACAATTAATTAAAAATAATTTTTTAAATATTTTTAGATCGTTTTGATGGTTGATGTTAAAAATAATTTTAAAAAATAAAAAAAAATTATTTTGATACATTTTTAAATAAATCACTTTAAACTTTCACCGCTATGAAACTTGGCATATCCCACTTTTCATAGTAGTTTTCTTACAATATTTTGAGATTATTGTAAAGTGTTTTTTAAAATATTTTTTTATTTAAAAATATATTATGATATTTTTTTTTTGTAAGAATTTATTTTTAATATTAATATATTAAAACAATTTAAAATTATAAAAAAGTTAATTAATTTTTTTTAAAAAAATTCAATAATACTTTCTAAACACAAAAACAAATACTTTACAAGTACAAACTTGATTAATAAACAAACCATCCAAGCAAATTGTACTTGGAAAATAAATGTATCTGTCCCAACTAGTAGTTGTGTCTATATCCTTGTAAATGAGCCTAAGACTAAATACAGAAGGAAGAAGAAGATCAAACCAATGAGACAACTAATGTTGAAAACAAGCCCTACTGAAGGTACTAGAACTGCGTATGTGCGAATGCGATAATCATTGTCCCCATGCCAATTATGGTTAACAACATTGCAACCGCAAATAATCTTAGAGTGGTTTTCAAATTCATTTCTTCACCCTTATTCATTTCCAAATCTTGAATCAACACCGTCAAAAAAATGAATAATTAGATACAACAGAAATAGAGAGCATCATTGACATTGCATCTAATATGACAAATACTATAAAAATAGCTTTTTTTAGCTAGAATTGCAATGCCTCCGTCACTCTTGTAACTGCCAGGTAGGATGAATGGTGCTACAAATATTAATGTTGCTATCAATGTTGTAACTACTAGATGAGACTCTCTTGCTTTACTTAAATCATCCTCTTCCTCTTTGTTTTCCTCCTTCTCTTTTCTCAAAACAAAGCGCCGGACCAAATGGTCCCCTGCCAACATCATCAAAGGATTCTAGGATCGTTTTCTGCAAAATATTTAGGGTAAAATATCATAGATATCTATTATTTTTTTCTATTTAATTATCAGATTATTTAAATTTTAATTAATTGTATTTTTTCATTCAATTGTACTGCTTTTTGTTTTTTTATTGAATAATATGTTTTTATAAAGTAGTTACATGCGATTGATATGCATAATTTATTATCGTAGATGAAAAACTTAACAAAATCAATAAAATAACTTGATTTCAAATAAAAAAGATTATTAAGTTATTTAGATGAATTCATTTTTATGTTTGGTATTGCAGTACGAATGGTTTTTAAAAAGAAAATCTTTCTTGAAAATTAAGTTAATTTTTTCTTTGACTGGAAAATATTTTTTATTGACCAACTTTTTAAATAGCAAACAAACACAGTAAAGTTTGAAAAGTAATTTTTAAAAAAATAATTAAAATAATATATCAGCATGTTAAAATGATTTAAAAACATTAAATATAATTTAATTTCAAACTTTAAAAAAATTGAAATTTAAAAAAAACATGCTTCACACATCTTAAGACTTGAAGATAAGAAGATTATGGTCCAGCTCTAACCATAAGAAAAACGAGTGAAGACAGAAAAGATGCAAGTGGAGCAGAGATATTTAAATTGTTTGTGAAACTTCTAGAATCATTTTTATTCTAATCTCTCACAGAACTCAGACAGCTTCCTCTGCTTTATTTATTTATTTATTCATATTGATGAATTGGTATAAATAGGCTTACAAGCCTAGCTAGTAAATGGAAATAGCCAAAATAGTTACTTCTATCAACAACCATTTTCAACAAACAAACAGTCATACAAGATGAATTCCTTTGATCAACAAATGAATAGCATCACTTACATGGAAACAAAATTGTACGAAGCTGCAGAAGCAGGCAACATCAACCCATTTAAGGATCGTCTTCCAACTTCTCTCATTGAGCTATTGACTCCACAAAAAAACACAATTCTTCATGTTTACTTCGAAAACCAACGTAGAGGATGGAGATCCACTGATTTTGTTGGCCAAATTATTGATATGTGTCCACAACTGCTATTGCAAGCCAATACTAAAGGCGAAACCCCACTCCATTTTGCGGCAAGATATGGGCGTTCCAATGCAGTGGAAGTCCTCATTGACCGCGCAGAAGCTCGACCTACTGATCCAGAGAGCGGAGTAACAGAAGCAAAAAAGATGTTGAGGATGACCAATGAAGAGCAAGATACAGCGTTGCATGTGGCAGCTCGAAATATCCAAGCCCAAGTGGTGGAAATATTGACAAAAGAGGACCCTGAGTTTTCATATTCCGCCAATGTTCATGGAGAATCTCCACTTTATATTGCTGCCAATATGAGGTTTGTGAACATTTTTTTAGTCTCAAACAGAGTTTGATACCGATTCGATACTATATGTGACCAACATCTTTTTTTTTTCTTTTAATATATACTAGATTAATCAATTTTTTACTAATCTATTTATCAATCTAGAATACTATCGTTTTAAGATTATATAAATGTAATTGTTGCATGATTAATTTTAATTTGTTCAGCTTTATAATGTTTAAGTAAATCTGTTTTTAAAATTATCATAAGAGATATTAGAAAAGCAATGCTTCTATAATAATAGGATTTTACCTGGTTATTTTTTTATGCTATGTATGTTCTTGAACTCGAGACATATTAATTCAATATGAATAAGTTCACTTATCTCCCTAATTGTTTTTTAAGAACAATAAAAAATAGCAAAATTTAATGGTTTTTAATTCTGTTTTATTGGACTTAAAATCTTGCTACATAAGTATTTATTGGACTTAAAATGTTAATAAAAATCACATATATCTAATTATGATTATATTGCTGCCAATGTAAGGTTTAATTGGATGTTTAAAAGACATGAAGAAAATAGAAAAAAAGTGATCGACGAAATCTTGAGTAATTGCAAGTCAGTGGAATATTGTGGTTCTCATGGCAGAACCGCACTACACGCGGCAGCCATGCATGGTGATCATGGTAAGATTTTATTCTGAACTGTAAATCCTTGAATTCATAAATTATTATCGGAAACCATAACTGTGAGAAGTGTGTTCTTATCTTAAATTATTTCTTATCTGTTTGCCATTTTATTGTACTCATTTATTTTATGTTTCTTAAAAAAAATCTTATTTTAACCTTTAGGATATTGTTCTTTTCATTGTTCATTTGTCAAATTCTTCGTTTACTCTATCACATTAATATTTGATATATATAGAAGTTAATAAAGGGGTAAAAAACAAAAATATTCATTTTATGTTTGTTAAATTAAAGGTTAAATTGTATTTATTACTTACATAATTCTTTGGAAGATATATACAAGGTAAAGAAAATACATATTAAGAAGACAATGAATTTCCTAGTCTATTTAATTAAGGACTTATTTGCATGATTATATATAAGATTTTAGGACCAAATTGTTCTTATATACGTTTGTATGTAAGGAATCTATATGACATGTATGTGTGGGCGAATCATTTCCATATTATTATTGAACATAAAAAAACGTAGAAAGATATTAAAAAAATGATGCATAAACAATATTGAATAGCGACTATAAGAACCCAAGAACGTAGAAAGCAAGAAAGGGCATTTATAATACAATTAAAGAGAGAAAAATGCCAAATTAAATATTAACTTATCACTAAATTAGTAGCGTAGATTACGCATTAACCATAATATTATTCATATATTACCTAATATGTACCATATTTTTTTTATGGTTTATTGCAGAGACAGCAAGAAAGATATTAAAAAGCGACGCGAGTTTGACGAGAAGAACCGACGATGACGGGTGGTCACCACTTCACTACGCTGCCTTTTTCCCTACTTTATTGCCAGGTTCTCTAACAGTAAAAGTATTACTAGAACATGATGTGTCCGCAGCCTACATTGTTGATTCAGAGAAGAGAACAGCCCTTCACTTGGCCGTCGTTCGAGGCAATGGGGCAGCAGTGGGAGCGATTATGAACGCTTGTCCAGCTTGTTGTGAACTAGTGGATAGCGGAGGTCGGAATGTCCTTCACTATGCTGCCTTAACTCTAAAAGGAGCACTTACATCTATGTCTTTCCCTCGATTGATTCCTAAATTTGACAAACTTATATACGAGAAGGATAACAATGGAAACACACCATTGCATCTATTTGCTGCTTTCGGCAGTTATCCCCAGAAGTTTCTGAGTAGTGATTGTAGACATGTGTACAAGAAGATGTGTGGCCTTAACAAGCAAAACCTCAGCATTGATGACATCTTGGAACGAAATTTTCCTGAAGAAAAGGTAATTCCCTCTATTTGATTTTTTAACGAGTCGCACTCGTACACGCGAAAAAGTCTTTGCATTTGAAAAAGCTCGCTAACTTACCAAAAAAAATTAAATTTAAATTGTCAGAGGAATGATGTAAGATTATTTTCATAACTATCAAAGGACGCATCAAGAGAATTTATAATATTCATTCAATCTTGTTAAAGAAAAAAAAACTTCAACTCTAACAATAAATACGTATGCACCTTTAATAAATCACATCAATCAAACATAAATTCACTTCGTTATTCTCTTTTTTTAAAAAAAATAGAATAAAAATAGAATAGAAATCCTTTTGTCAATATAACAAAATTATACCTTCAACATCAACACTTATAATTGATTAACACTATTTGCTTTGTCCCTAGACTGATGTTGGTTTCTTTATTTGTTTGTTTTAAGATGTGTTTGATATTATGGTATAAAATATTTTTAAAAATTATTTTTGTTTTGAAAATATATTAAAATAATTTTTTAATTTTTAACATTAAAAAAATACTAAAAAGTTTCATTTGATTTTTTTTTCCAGCGAGACACTTTTAAATCATACCTAAAAACAGTTTAAAATTAAAAAACAAACAGCCCTCTCGTAGCAACAAAAGCATTATATATTGTTGCTAGCTAAAAGAAACAAAATTACTTGATTTCAAACTCGCTGGTTATGATATCAAACAAAGGTTGAGAGTCTACAGATGATAAAGGAAAAGAAAGATTCGTTTAATTTCATTGCCGAAACTTGTTGCAGAAAGAGATTTTGGAATCATTGAAAGATGTACGGAGTGGACTGCTTCAACGGCCCATAGCTATGCTGACACTAGACGACTTCTTTTATTACCGACAGTGGAATGGACGCTCTTATAGTTGTAGCGGCACTCGTAGCAACAGTAACATTTGCAGCTGCTTTCACGATGCCTGGCGGTTACAAGAACGAAAAAGGCACTCCAGTTCTTCTTAAAAATACTGCTTTTGCAGTCTTTGTTATATCAGATGCAGTAGCAATGGTTCTCTCAACTTCTGCTCTCTTCATGCACTTTTCTAGGGCACTGCTTGGAAAAAGAGGTCAAGTGGAAGACGATATAAAAGAAACCTTCTCTTATAGGACATCTACTTTAACCATATGTGCCATCCCAGCAATGGTCATCGCATTCATCACAGGAAGTTATGCAGTGCTAGCTCCATCATTATGGCTTGCAATCACGACTTGTTTCATTGGTGTAGCCTTCTTCTTCTTTGCGTGCCAGGCATTCATAGTTCAATTCCGCACCCTCATAAAATACTGAAAATAAACACTTCACAGCAGACTTTAAAAGAGTCTGATATTGAAGAAGATTGATTCTCATTTAGCTCGTGTTATAAACTATCTTCTCGTCATCTTCTTGATGGCATCAACTGTAACGTTGGCTTTATTTATCAATATATTTCACCTTGCTTTTCACGAGTACAATGATCGAAAAATTCAATTTTGGCACTTGGGAAATGCTAACATCTTCAATATAGAGATCATAGAATGACGGCTCACAAGTTCACCATTAATTCTAGATGAATAGTAACTGAGCCATAATTTTCGAAGGACTTGAATTTCTAATATATTAGAATTTCCATTAATTGCTGAATGGTCATTTGGACTTCAATTTCTACACATTGCAACTTCATTCACAAGAACGACAAAAAAGCACATAAACATTTTGAGAAATTAATAAATGATGTAATGCTATTATTTAACTCCGATCTGGTGGGTTATGAAGGAGATGAAGCTGATGACAACACACAATGTTGAGTTTTTCAGACCCTAATTCCACTTACAAGGTGTAAAAAATGTAGTTAAAACTCAATTTGAATAACAAAGATAAAAAAAAAAAAATCAAATTATTTTTATGTTTATTAAAATTAGACAAGAAATGAGTAAAAACAAATTAGAAAACTTGATTCAATCAAAAATTAAAATTAACTTATAATCAAGTCAACCCGAGATAAAACACAATTAAAAAAATTTTAATTTTTTTTTGATAACAAGATTGGTTTAATTTATTTTTATTTTATATCAATTTAAATTGATCATCTTGTCTCATGACTAGGCTAGACCTAGATTAGATTTTAAAACAATTATAATAATTATTTTTATTCATGTATTAATTAAATTAATCCTAGTTAATCTTCCTAACACATCTCGCCTTAGGTCATCACTTATATTAAGTTTTAAGCTATGAAAATAATTATTTTTATTTTTATATTAACCCAAATTAATGATTAACATATGATTTATGACTCAAACTTTGCCTTGAGTGAATTATTATTTAAATTTAAAAATTATGATAATAATTATTTTTAATTTTTATTAACACAGATAACCTAAGTTTTTTTTTTTTTTTAGAAAATTTAACGATGTTGTTCTACTCCTTTTAATAAACAAATATTTCTTCACTGGAATGGCCTTGATAGAACAAAAAATAAATACTCCAAAAAACTTCACAAAAAGATTATACCGTCCAATCCATTTTTACAGCATATCAAACACTACATAAATTTCAAAATCAAATTACCTCAGTTAAATCCATTAATATCATCGTAATGTAGCTTCCACCAAGTAGGTTCTCCCTGATAAACAGGGACATGGCTCCACTACACCTTCAACAAATTGGATTATATCATCATAGGCAATCTTACATTACAATTTTGCTCAAACCAAAAATTACCATAGCCAACTCTCAAAAACCTTAAACCTCCTACATATTACTTTAACATTAAAAATAGATATACAAGGAATTCATGAATGGATGCAATGTAATAAGCTATTCAAACTATTTTGTATCTATAAATTAAATGGATCAGAGTTATAACAGCTCTATCAATCAAGAATTTTCAGTAGCAGAACTGGCATTAAAGCTGTCTATTAATCATCATTGCCAAAAATTTATGGAAAAAAGCATAACTTTAATCACAGAGCAAACAGAACCTAAGATCGATCAATAAAACGAAAACTTGATGAATCCAATCAAAACTTGATTTATCTCTTTGCTTCATTGATTTCTCTCAGAATAGCGATAAATCCAATCTAATAATCGCCAACAAATTCAATAACATAAAACAATCAAAACTTGATGAATTTGGAGGGATTTTTTTGAGGCAAAACCATTGACACAAAGGGCATAAGCCCCACGTGAACACCACCAAAAAAGACTCAATCCTTGCCCCAGTGACTAGCTTAATTTCCACCATAGTTCTCAAAAAAACAAGCTAGGGGTACAGAGAGGCAGCAAAAAAACACATACCCAGATGAAAAAAATGAGAAATTTTTAAAAAATGAGAGATGTAGTCGTTGATTTGACACAGATAAGCCATGGAAAAAGGTACAAGAGGCTAAACTGCAACACTGAACGGCAGGATTTTTTAGCACGAGCATTGGAGCTTTCTACTTCAGTGAATGGTAACAAGTGATGCCTAGGAGGCATTATTCATAGAGAATTTTGTTAAAAGAAAAGGTTTTGAAAGGATTTGCGATGAAAACAGGGTTTTTGGAGACGTGGAGCCTGCTAATGGAGAGAAACAGAGTTGTCAATAAGTTATATAGAGGCTGTAAAGAGCTATAAAACCCTAGTTTTGTTATCTGAGGAGGTATTTTGTGTTTTTTGGGTTACGAGGCTGCGCTTGTTTTTCACATATTTTTGTATTTACAATAAAACAAATATAATAAGATATTATATTTGATAGTATGATTTCATTAAAAAATTAAATTTGAAAAAAGTTTGTGTATAGTTTTTACATGTTTTTTAATTTAGTTTTGTAAAATTTTATTTATTTTTACATTTCAAGAGCTTTTAAAAAAATTAAATTTTTTTTTATTATTTTTACTTCAAATTGATATATTTTATGATGTTTTTAAATCATTTTAATGTGCTCTAATTTGTTTCGGGAGTTCAAGGTATTGATATTTGAAGTTTATTTTTTATTTTTTATCTTTAATTACTTGATAATTTTAACGAACATAAATTTTAATTTTTTGATCTAAAAAATCAATAACAAAATAATCCTTCTTTTTCATTCTTCCAAAAATAGGTTTATTAGGTTTAGGGCTGGATTTGGGGTCATCCATTTCAAAACCAAAATATCATGAAAAATAAAATAAATTATTATATATTTTATCTATGTTGAAAAAATATTTTAGCTCTTTTTTTTAATTTTTTGATATAATTATTTTGGTTTTAGTGGTTATTGTTAAGATTTCTAAATTTGGTAAAATATTTTTTGGACTAGATTTTATATATTATAACTAAATTTATTTTCAATTAGATTTTAAATAAATCATTTATATCGAAATCGATGTATATCATAAAAAAATAATATAAAGAATCATTGATATTTTTAAATATTTTTATATAGTTTATTGCCTCTGTTTCTTTAAATAATTTGTTTTTATTATCGTTGACACCTTTCTTTTCTTATTTTACTATTGTTATTCCGGCTACAGTTACTAACAATAACATTAAGAATTAAGGGAAAATCACGTACTTGCACTGTTAATGTAAATAACACAAGCAGGTCCTTTTTTTTTCTTTTTTAATTTAAATTTCATTACTCAATAATAATTATTCTTTATAATTTATTTTGGTTTGTTTTTTTATAAGGTTATTATATTTTCAAACAAATAAATTGTTATTTGATTGGTTCTTAATTTTATAACCATTTAATTTTATTATCATAAAATTAAGTAAAATTTAGTTTCAAAAAACAAAATTATTAAATTTAGTGAAGTTTATAACTCGGGTTGCGGATTTAGTGGGTTAAGCCGCAACGCTTAAAATATTGTTGTCTCAATATTAAAAAAAAATATCATATTGAATTTTTTTTTAAACCAATCCATATTTTTACCGGTTATTTCATAGTCTTTAGATTCATCAAATAGATTAGGTCACATTGAGGCAAAAAAAGTATAAATAACAAAGTTATTATACCTCGAGGAGTCCATAACTTGGATAGCGAGTTTTAAGGGTTAAACTAAAAAGCTCGGGTCGGTTTAATATGTTATATTTTAATATTTAAAAAATAAAAATTATTTTAAATATTTTTTAAAATTAAATTATATTTTTACCGGTTATCTAAGTTACTTTTCAAATCGACAACTTTTAACTAAATTATGACTTGATCCATCCTTTATAGAAGTACACAGACATCTTAGGATTCCTCCTAAGTTTAGTCACAAAAAAAAAAAATTCAAATTAAGAATAAATTGTATTCCATTGTCCGCAGGAGTATAAATTACGAACGACTAAATAAAAAAAAAATCTCATTTTTCTTGTTTTATTTTATATCCTTGGTTTTAAAATACTTTGAAATCCAATTCAAGGAACAAAAGAAAATAAATGAAAAGATACATTCATCTAGGTGCTTGCAACAACTTGTCCGAATAAATTAATGAAATAAAAATTCTTCAAAAAGAAAGAGAAAATTAAATGTCTTCTCAAACTAAATGTTTACTTATAAATGTAAAGTAAATAAAACAATAAATCAATAATTGAATAAAGGGTTATTACATAATATTTGTCCAGCTTGATTGTCATTCGAAGTAAAGTCTGCTTTAGATGCCACCTTGTTTGGTTTACCTCCTTTATATCATCAGCACTCTAGGGTGCTTGATCTAACTTTAAAAGTTATTCCTTTGGACTTAATTTCGTCATATGTATTATATTTCTTATCATAACTTAATTTTTAAATAAATAATAAAAAATATATATATAGTTGAAAATGAGGGTAAGACAACACAAATTCAAATTTCAGAGATGAAATTATCAAATTTAAGAGTTAATTGGTCAGAAATTAAAGAATTAATAAGTTTGAGAATTTAATTAAAATTTTAATTAGTTTAATTAATGAAATCAAGAGTTTAATTGGAGAATAAATAAGTTTGCAGACTTAATTAAACTTTGATTTAATAAATTAAATAAATTCAGGGATTTAATTAAAATTAATCCAAGGGGCAAAATTAAAATTTGTTGATTAAGGGACCCTATTGATACATTTCAAAATATCAGGGACTAAATTATAATTTGTCATTTTCCATGCCAAATGACGCCGTTTTGGATATTACTGTTCATCATCTGTTTGCCGAAGACCAGTTCAACAGGGCAAATGCAGCAATCACGGCCACTATACCCACGATGCCGCCCACGATCTCTCGCCTCCACGATGCCCGCCATTGCTGGAGGCAGGGACACAAGACCTTCTCTGGCTTTATAAAAGCCAGAGAAAGGCCTCGGAGAGGGAACCGAAAGGAAAAACAGGGAGCACGAACGAAAACAGAGAGGGGACTAAAAACAGAGAAACAGTGAGAGAGCCAAAAAGACAGCATTCCCAGCTTTGTCTTCGCTCTCAAAACGCATGTGAAGTGCAGAGAAACTGCAAGCGTTGGTCAGCCTAATTATTCGTCTCCAGCTACACACTCCAAACCATCAGGGGAAAGGAGACGACGAGCAGGGAGACTGGGAGAAAGTGGGCTGAAGACACAAACCAGAGAAAATAAAAACAAAAGGGGACGCTCTCGACTTCTTCGGTGGCAGCTCTAAAAGCTCCATTTTCAGCAGCCACTGCTGTTATGGCTTGAGAAGGAACAAACAAACACTGAGGGGCTGACTGAAGGAGGCTTCAACAGAGAATAAAAAAAAAACAGGGGAGAATGGAAAAGGGAACGAACCAGGCGACTGAGAGAAAAATGAAAGAATTCGGGGAGGAGAGAAAAGCAGAGAACCAAGGGAGATGCAGAGAACAAAAGCAAGCCTAAAATAGTGAGAAGGGCGACCAGACAAGAAGAGACAGAAGGGGAGAATAGCCTCGGCCCGCCAGGACACTTCGTCTCCTTTGCAACCAGGTAAGTTCCTTCATTTCCTTCTCCTTTGCAATTATAATTACATAGGTACTGTACATATACAAATTTAATTCACTACTTACTGTTCAACCGACATGTAAATTCACTGGTTTGTAGTGACCAGGATAGAACTAGCCCCAAAAAATTAAAAAAAAAATAAAAAAAATGTGTGTATGCATAAATAAATAAAATATTGATTTAAATTTATTTTTATTTTATTGTATTTTATTTTATTTAGATACATAAAAAATATGTGTATGTGTATGCGTAAAAGTAAATTTATTTTATTGGTTTATTCAGCATAGTTAGGAATATAAAAAAATATTTATTTAAATTTATTTTGTTTTTATAACTATGTAATATTTACCAATGTCAAGTTTGAAGTATCTATAGTTGAATATTCACTAGCATCAAAGTCAGAAATATTACACACAAACCATAATAGCACAAACCAACAAAATATTAGCAATTTATGATGAAATTAGAAATGTAGCCTGCCTCAGGCAGGACGCTTAAGGGTAATAATATCTTTTCTTTTGCGTAACTAGTCTCGTACCATAGAATCTCTGTTGATCAGTTAGGGTTCCTAGTAACCATAATACTAGGTGGTGACTCCTTAAACAAAATCATTCCCCATAAAAAAATAGGATGCCAGAAATCTATTATTTTTCATGAAAATTTTTAAGATCACCGCGATGTCCAGATACGACATTGCTAATCATAAATTAAGTCAATCTACAATGCCAACTTTGTCTTATGTTGTTGTATTATTGGCAAAAATCATATTTGAATGGTTTGCAATTTAACCTAATAACAATCTATCTTGAAGAACCAAAGTTATATACAATGATTATTCACAGTTTATGTCTATAAAGAGATACGAACGAGTAGTATAAAATTATAACGAACTTGATTAATCATTCGAAGAATTTAAACGTGCCATCAAGAACTTAGTATGAGAATTACTCAACCACTTAAAAGATAGCAAGAATGTTGATTTTTTTATATTAAAAATATTCTTTCTCCCCTTAAAAAAAAAGTCTTTACAAAAGAGTTTATATATTATAAAGAATTATAAGTTTAATAGGATATTCCTAATGAATATAGATAAATCTAATAAATATTAATAATAATTCAATGAATCTAAATTTAAATAAAAGAACCTAATATATCTAAAAGACATAATATTAACTAAAATAAACCTGGAGTGTTTGCATCCCCTTACAGTTTTCTAGATTCAATTCTTTAATTGTAGGGTAATTCAATGTCAAATTCCAGGGAGGCTCTAACATGAACCCTTTCAATTTCAAAACTGTAATACTTTGGCTGGATAATACTTTCTTTGGCAAATTATAATGTGCCTTGAATTTGAATTTCTCTTTTCGAAAAATATTTAGCTCTAATCCCTCCACCTTATTCTGTTTTGCATAAAATTCGGATTTTTCTTTTCCAACAATATCAAGCTCCAACTCGTTCACCTTATTTTCTATTGCATAACTAATTACACTATTAATACCATTATTTGTATCCTCACAAATAACCTCTAAACTAAAAGAAAACAACATAAGGTTTTATTATGGATCAACGTCAACTAGTTTAACTTTCTCGGGACAATTTCAATTGTTAATTTTGTTCTGGTTGACATTTTATTTTGTCAATTAAAACAGTATATTTTGGTTTCAGTGTACTATTTTGACGTATATATCCATTGATATAATGAAAAAATGGGCTTAGAAACATTTTAATATTTACCATATTCTCATGTTCAATGCATGTGTTTCAAGAAGTGATATTAAGCTTTAAGATTAGGCATTGATACCGAATCACTTCTTAAGAAAACCCATGATGAATTTAGAAAAATAATTAGAAAGGCCCAATAGGTATATTGTCATGAAATTTAAAATATAGAAATGACTTATCTTAGATAAAATGATTTAGGGTGATGTGTTTTTTTTTTTTTAATATAATCATCATCTTATCTAAATTAGATGGTAACTTCTTATCTATTCTTACAATTCTAATTTTTACCACAATGTTAGGTGCAAAAAAACAATGACTTCATTGGGGATGATTTTGACCATTACCGCTAAGCTTCATGTATTTAATTTTATGATGAATGTATCTTTCCTAATTAATTTTGTTTACTTTATTTTTGCCTGGTTTTGTTTTTTTTATTCTTTTATATTTCCTTATTCTTTTATGCATGTTTTTTTTTAATTAGATATGGACTTATATATGTACACACACTACATAAACTTTTATTTGCACACACATTGCTTAACGCTAGGATTGAGGAATTAGCAATGTCTCGATAGTTATTGACTTGAACAACAATTGTAAAACCACTAAATTCTCATGAAAAGTCTACTTTGTGGAGACAAATGAGTCAATAGAGCTTTGCCTTGATCCATTATTTTCTACAATGTAGGCCTTGGTTCAGCCTATTAAAGCCCATTAATTGAACAGCGGGATCCTTCTGAAACCAATTAGATATTAAATTTATATTCATGTAATGACTAGAATCTTTTAATAGATTGTCTTCTTGTATTATCACAATGAGAAGTCTTATAAAGATAAACTTTCATGAGAAAATGGATGACAAGATAGTAACAATTCACAAATATACCACACAAAAATTCTAACATGAGTCTGAAACCTTGCAGCAAATTAAGGGGACTTTTTTAATAAATAAAAACTTGATACCGAGCTCCCGGACTTGAAAAATATAACTTGTCTTGCCAATAGAACTCACATACTCAAATATTGGAAGAAGTTGAGTAATTAAGAACTACATATTTTAAATGAGAGGTATGAGAATTTGATTGCAATGTTGAATATATTTTTGCAAAAATAGCTATAAAGGTGCTCGTACATTTTAGGACCCCTTTTTATAGATTTTTTTTTGTTTTTTGTTTTGTTTTGTGGAGAAATGGACATCATACATACCAACTATTGAAGAATATGGCATGCCCAAATCTACACGCGCGCGCGCATATATATATATAAATTTATTTTCACAATTGGTAAGATGGGAATATTGCATGACATCTTGTAAAAGCTTATAAATGCTAGAAACATGACAAGCAAAGTGAGATACTGCAGGTGTTAAGGGCTGGCCTTGAAAAACCTGGGAAAATATGCTTAACCAGAAAAAAAAGACCCAAGTAGTTGTTTTAACAGAATCAGGATATTGGCTCTGGTATCTTTGGGCTAATATTATTTCTCTTTGTTGGTGGTCTGATTAGTTTAGAGGCGGCAAATGTGCTTCTAGAAATGGAAAGAAATTAGGTCAATTCAATAGTCACGGTGATAATAGAAACTATTTTTTCACTTAATCACTGTCGAAGAACGAATAAAGGTGAGATGTTGTGTTCACTTGCTATACATGTAGATAGTCAACCATATGATAACTGGCAAAACAGTTTTATGGTAAGTTTGGTGGGTTGATCAAAAGCCATTAAAGGAGTTTGTGGAAAAAAATAGCAACCTATAATGAGGAAAAATTTATGATTAGTTGTTTTATAAGTTACCAACAGTAGTTGGACAACAATTTTGATGGGAATTAAACCGTCCATGGGTCCTCTAATAGGTATCGCTGGTTATATTAATTAGTACTTATGCACCCTCCATGATGGCGAGACAATTTAAGTATATGCAATGTATCCCAATAACAATGATGTGAATAGCTTAATGCATGTCCTTGAACCAAATCAGTTTCTTATAAATCTCATTTCCTTAAATACACAAAAAAAAAAAAAAACTATTTTGGTCGTTGAGCTCCCATTGTTGCTCCTAATGGTTATGAAGATTGTGTTCTCCCATGAATTCTCCACTTTCTATGGTAAAGTGTAAGAGTTAGGCTTAAAGCCACGACTTGAGGTATACTTGTATGGTAACACGATAACAATGACTTGAATAGCTGAACGCGTACTGTTGGACCAAATTAGTTTCTTACGAATCTCATTTCCTCATTAAGTATTGAGAATCCAAAAAAGAAAAAACTAATTTGATCCAATGTTATGTGTTGGGTTGTCCAAGTTATTGTTAAGATAAGATCATGCAATTAAATCTCATGCTGAATGGAAGTTGTTAAATGTTAACAAGAGACTCATAACAGTTGAATTTCATATGTGAGTAAGGAGTTTTATAGCAAATTTTGATATGATTATATAAATGATGAATTTATATTTCAATAGCCTGGATTTATGATTTAAAGAAAGCATCCATCAACGTGTATAAATCCTTACGTGCATCTCATGTGAAGACAAAGGTGATCTCAAGTGCAGATTCTCCCTAATACATATATACGACGTACAGCTTTTAAAGACAATCAGACCAGAGATGAGTTTTGTTGGTTGTAATATTGGATTTTGGAACCGAACTATGTAGAGATGGCCAAAGACTGGCTTCCTGAGAAGTTTGAAACGGAAATGGGGCTGATAAAGTTCTTGATGAAGAATATACCTATTTCTTGGAGGACATAATCATGTACATCAACACTAGGGAGAATTTTGAAGAGAAAAAAAAGAATAAATATTTATTTTCGAAAACATGTTCAAGTGCCCTTCTGCCGCACAGAATTCTGATCCTGACGCCAGAATCGTTTCTGTTTATGAATTAGTTTTGCTTTTTTTTTTTTGGTTGCAAAGTTTTCGATGAAAATGAAATACATGATTTCTGATTGTATATATGGTTTCCGTATATTTAGACAAATATCAGAAGGCTAATTATTTTGTGATACTAATTTCTTTATTTTCATCTTTTTTTGTAATTAGGTTTTGTGTTTTCGATTCATAAATGTTTTTCTACAACTTCGATGTGCTTGTATTACCATGCATGGTTTTTTAAGAAAAACAGCGAAAACTAAAATAAAAATATATATTAACTTGTAAATTTTCATTACATATATTCTTGTTAGGACTCACAAAATTAAATAGATTCAATTAGAGGAAATTCGAGCATATAATTTATATTGTTTTTTTTAACTAATTACTGGTATACAATCAAACACTAATTCGAATTAAAATAAAATAAAATCAGTGACATTACTTCTTCATGAGAGAATGAAAAGAACAGGATCCGATGGAATCGCTATGTATCATGTGAAGTTTACAATTTCCACCACCGGTTCCAACGGTCAAGTGACATGAGTTAATCATACTCTTTTAAGCATATTAATTGTAAACTTGCTTTGCACTTCTATATTAGTAATTATTTATTTTTGTAATATTTATTAATACCAGGCTGCAAAGTCAATGCTCAGAGAGGAGAATGATTAACTACGTGCACGCCCTTGCATTATGAATTTGTCTATGACGACGTCCTCTTTAACATGATAGAGTGTAATTTTCTTTGATAATTAATTAATTAATTATCTTTGGTCTTTCCTTCAAGATCTAACATCCCATTTGCAAAATAATTATATGAAAAGAAAGTCGGTCCAATATTAAACTATATAATAAGTTACAAGTCCAATCATTCCCATTATTTTATCAAATTACATGTTCTATTTATAGAGAGCATATAGCACCTTGTTTGACATATTCATACTATCATACACTTCAACTCAATCGTTCTTCTCCACAATCAAATTCAGGCTTCAGCAACAGAAGTTATAATGGCGGTAAGCATGTATACATATAGTGGATGAAATTAACCGTAGGTTAATTAATAAGAGTCTTCTATTAATTACTATTTTCTCGTATCATATTACAACTGAAAGGAAAGAATGGCACAGTTGTATTGAAAATTTTTGTTGTAATTTACTCAGTCGATCATAGAAATGAGAGTGCATATGGATTGTGTTGGATGTGAGAGCAAGGTGAAAAATGCTCTGGAAAAAGTCAAAGGTAAGAAATCACCTCCAATAAAAACTTTATGCATGCGACAATTTTCATCTTAATCATCCCTTTTTTTTTCATAAATTATTTTCATTGTTCCTCTCTTTTTAAGGTTTTCTTTGGCCATATTTTCTTGGACTATATCTTAAACTTTTGTATTTGAACTTATACACACACAGGCATAGATGACATAGATATAGATATGGGGTTGCAAAAGGTGACGGTCACAGGATGGGCTGACCAAAAGAAGGTTCTAAAGACAGTTCGTAAGACAGGAAGAAGGGTTGAGCTCTGGCAATTACCTTACAATCCACATCATCATAGCTATTCTGACCATTACTATAACCAACACCAAGTTAACGGTCCACTTACTATCATATATCTTCGAAAATATGATAGCAACGATCATGGTTATTATCATCATCCAGTGCATTCCTCCATCTTTAACCACCAGACAGGAGCAGTTTTCAGCGATGAAAACCCTCATGGTTGTTCTATAATGTGAACAACATAGTATATATTATTCTTACTATATATATACTTATACTGGTTTGTTTTACATGTACTGATTTCCTTTTCACTTTATGTTTTGTTAAACCTTGTTCACATGAAGCTATAAAATATAGACAAGAAATGCCTTTAATTTTTTTCCTTATCATTTTGCAACTTATAAATTGTTTTGTTCTGATTTGTGCCCGAGGCAAGGTATTGTCTGCTGAGAAAATCGAGCTCCATTGATCTTTTCTTTTTACTAAACTAAATCACCACCGATTGCAATTAAAATTTTGATCAACATTATATCATTCGGATAGGATGAGGATGCACTCCTCCACACACTCAAATAAATATTTTCCATGGAAGAGATGCCTTGGAATGTTTTAGAAAGGGGATAATATTCTCATGTGCGCCCCTAACTTATTCGCTATTACCCTTTCTGAGTTGTGTCCCTAAACTACATAATTAAGCAATTTGGTCCAGAATATATCTAAGAATTATCAATCTAATCCTTTCATCCTCAAATATACTTTGTTGTCATCTTTAGTTGTGGACTCAGATGAGAAATTAAGTTCTTAAGCAAATTTTTTATTGACAAATCCAATTGATAATTCTTGTGGTCAGTTCGTTGAAAGTTATAACTAGATTGGGGATCAAATTTGCAAAATAATTAGAGACAAAGGACTGATATTATGTTACCCAAGAACCCCATAAAAATTAGGGATGAAAACGTCACCACTCAACAGATATGATACCAGGAATCCTCTCATCTAATTGAGATGGGTTTTAACTAGGATTCAGCCTAGTGTGGAACTTAACTCCCTTTTATTTTTTAGTATACAAATGAGTGTATGTTCGTCCAATTAATACCCAACTTTTTTTTTTTATTTCCTAAATATTCTAAGAATTTTTGTGACTTTATAGTTTTTAATTTTTTATTTCCTTAATATTGTGGAAAAAAATTATTTCATTTATCATTTAATCTTTGTAAAGGGATGGTGATAGGTATTTACGGGCTAGGTTTTGGTATTATCTATATTTGAATTCAAACCCGGTTTTGGTATTATCTACATTTGAATTCAAACCCAAAATATTATCAAGTCAAAACTTGACGGGTGTAAATTTTGAATACCAAAATCTAATTCATTCAGATTTTAGTTATCAATTCAGATAATCATTACCTAATTGATATAGTAAGGTTTGTGAAAACTTGAAGTTTTGATCATGTATATAAGAATCTATCACAAGCAGACTATTTGGATAATTTAACATATATTTTTATAAACGGGTACTGAGATAGCACTAGGTTTAAGAAGATGCATGGCTATGCTATACTACAGTACGTAGTGGCTTTAAATGGAAATAATAAGAGATTTGACGGTTGGTTGAGATTAAATTTTTTTAAAAGATTCTACAAGTTTTTTTTTTTTTTGGAAAGCCACTATGTCAGGACTATTAGATCTTCAAAAATTAGTCCTAAAAGTTTCTGCTTAGACTAATTTTGTTGTTTTTTTCTAGATTGTTTTTGGATTTATTATTTTATTTAAGATTTTATGTTAGTTTTCTTTATGATTTTGAATTCTAAATTCTTTTTATAGAGATAGGATTTTCTATTTATTTAAACATTTTGTAAACATTTTAAGGAGAAACTTAATATATACTTAATTTTTAAAGAATAAAAACGTGAATTTAAAATTCAAATCTACAATTCATTTTCTTATCAAATTCTTGAAGTGGTGGGGGTAAAGACTGCCTCATATTATACAGTGTTGTTATCCATTTTTAAGTTCCCACAAAAAAAAAAAAAAATACAAAAAAACTATATATATCAAAAAAAAAATATTCAAAAGAAATTAAAAAATAATAATAATAGGAGCGAGAAAATGATGTTGGAATGCTGAAAAATAGCCAAAAATTGATTGAGAAAGTTTAAAAATGCAAAGGGTTGGAATTTGACAGTTTATCGTTAGTTGATGAGAGTCTTGTTGATAAAGAAAATTCAATTTTAAAAAAAATATATTCAAAATCAAATGTTTATGTACTCAATTAAATTTTATCTAATGTTTAATTGAATATATGGAGGGTTTGATTGCAAGAAAAATTGATTTTGAAGTCAATTTAGACTTTTATTGGAAGAAATTAAAGTTCTGAGGTCTAATTATAATTTTGAAGAGTTGATTTGGCCAAATCAGGGGCTTAATTGCATAATTATTAAAGTTTGATGGCCAATTAAAAATTTAATTGAAACAATCGAAAACCAAGAATCAAACCAGAAAAGGCGCTATATAAAATCAAGAGATCCAATTACAACTCATCCGAGGGACTTGGTTACAAAATTGTCAGAACAGCCGAGGACCCAATCGAAAATATTCATTTTGAAAATTTGAAACGGCGTTTTTTCCTTAAAGAGCATTATTCACTGTCTCCTTCAAAGAAACCAGTTTTTAGCAGTAAAATAGGGATATGTTTTGCAGCAAATTGCTCCAATTAGGGGCACATTTTATGGCTCCTATCCCGCAGTCTCCAGATTACAAGGCAACCATTACCACCGCAGGGCTTTCCCTGGCTTATAAAAGCCAAAGAAAGACAGTGAAGAAGAGGGGGGGCAACGAGACAACGAGAGGAGAAAAAGAAGGAGACAAAGGGAGAGTACAGTGAAGAGAGGAAAGAAAACCGAGAGAGGGAGACGAACGAAAAAAAAAAGGGCAGAAAGAAAAAAGAAGAGAGCCGCACCAGCACTGCCAACGCCATTTTCAGCTCATCATCTTCTTCGTCCAGCAGCCACTGCCATTCTCCATCAGAGCCGCACCAGCACTGCACAACAGAAAGGAGAAAGAAGAAGAGTAAGGGAGAGCAGGGACAGAAAGAAAACGGGAAAATAAAGGAGGAGAACCAGACGAGACAGAGAGGCAAAGCGTGAGGAAGAAAACAGAGGAGAAGGTGGGAGAAACAGAGGGGCAGAAATAAAAAACTAGGAGGCAGAGTGAAGAAAGGAAGGAGAGGAAGCAGTGTTGGAACAGCCCTTCACACTGTTTCTTCGTCTGCAACTAGTGCAAAGGAGAGGGACTGTTGAACCTTTTTCAAAACTGCAGTATCCGTGATCAAGCTCAGAGAAACTGGAAAAAAACACGAATACCAGTAGCAAGGAAAAACAAAAGAAGATGACGAACCAGAGGAACCGGAGGAAAAGCAAATGAAAAGGGGAAAATATAGGCCAAAACAAAGCTCATGCATTTTGGCTTTAATAACCAGTTTATTAAATTCACGAGAACTAGATCAATATTTTAAAAAATTCCAAAAAAATTATTTTGTTTTCTTTTAATATCTAGAGTTACAACCTTATATGTAAGACGTATTCAATATATTAAATTCTTTTGATAACGTCAGAACAATTAGGTTTTACCCGACAAGATAAGAATCTTCTTACCGATGGGAACTTTTCTTAAACCATAGACGAACCAACAACTAGAAAACACGACAAGACCTTAGATTTTATTAGACAATAAAAAAATGCAGCTTACCTTAGATAAGGTGTATTTAGGGTGCTAATACCTTCCATTTACGTAACCAGTCTCCGTACTCGATCTCTGAGACCAGTTAGGGTTCCTAATGACCAAAATACTAGGTGACGACTCTCATTCTATTTTTCCACACATTTTTAGATAATACTAAGATTTTAAGGGTGTATATTTTCACCGCGATGCTGCACACATGCGACATACAGCATAAATGGATTAAAAAGGGACTCAGATAAGTGTTTTTTTTTTTTAATTAAAATTGGTGTCTTTTTCGGTTTCACTTGCAAACGGAACACCTATCTCCAAAACCCATGTTTGCAAACATGTATGCTAAGCGTCAAAAGATGAAATCTATGTGCGATAGGATTAGCAATTTACCTGATGCACTCCTCCTTCACACACTCTTTTCTGAGATGCCAAGGAGTTTTGATTGGATACATTGTTCACTCTTTATTTCAAATCAATTCAATTTTTCTAATTTCTATTTTAGTTTTCTTTATTTTTTATCCAATAAACTTTATTTCTATTAGAAAAGATTTGTTTTTCAAATTAAAAAAATTAACATTAAAAGAAAATTTTAACTAAAAATATGTTTTTTTTCCCGAGAATTCAAATAACTATCTTTATTAATGAATATTTATTTTTATTTTCATATAATTAAATAAAAAACAAAAAGCAACCATGTTATTAGATTAAATATTTACATTTACATTTGCATTTATGTTTTTTATTTTTTACAAAAAAAAAACCCAACTGTTTTAGCCTTTAAATAGATTAACCATTTGATTTATTAATTCAAATATTTTTAATTCGTTTTTTTTAAAATACAAACACAATCATTTCAATTTTGAATTTAAAAATTTTATGCTATCAAAACTCAACTCCACAGATTCATAGCTTCTTGTTTTTTTTGTTTTACATTACAACTTAGCTTGGAATGTTACCCGTAACTAGTTGGTATCTAATGTCTTTAACTATTTCCCCATGAATTTGTATCTCAAGAGCAGTCTGGTTTGTCATGTACATGCACTTCATGGAAAATGCTAGCTAGCTGGCACAGGAGCCAAAGAAGAACGAAACTTGGCATATTCCACTTTTCAGAATAAGCTGTGCGCTTAAGGAGTTTGAAATGCGGTAGCGGTTGCTTTTCAAATAGTTTTTTGTACTGAAAAGTATGTCAATAATTTTTTTTATTTTTTAAAAATTAATTTTGATATCAGCACATAAAACGATCCAAAAAATACAAACCGCACTCAATTTTAGTAAAAAAACAAAATTTAAAATTTTCCAAAAAATAGATTCAACCGCAGTGCCAAACAGACATTAAGAGTTGTTTTTTAAAATATTTTTTATTTAAAAATATATTAAAATAATTTATTTTTAATATATATGATTTAAAATCATAAAAAATATTAGAAAAATTCAATAACACTTTTTAAATATAAAAACAAAAACACTTCAGAAGTACAATCTTGATTAATAAACAAACCATCAAAGCAAATCATGGTCAACAACATTGCAACCCCAAATAATTTTATAGTGGCTTCCTCACTTATCTGGTCGTCCTCAGCATCTTTATTGCTGCTGTTACTCCGCTCTCTGAATCAGTAGGTAGAGCTCTGGCACGGTCAATGAGGACCTTTACCACAGTGGAATGACCATATGCTGCTGGCAAATGGAGTGGGATTTCACCTTTCTTATTGGCTTGGAATAACAGTGGTGGACACATTTTAAGAATTATATCAACAAAATTATATCCTGCCGTACAGTTAGTTCAATGGCAAGCTGGCGTTGTGTTATTTGGGCATGGGATTAATTTGCTTACATTTTGAACTTCCATGCAGACTGCAGGATCTGTCCCTTGGTGGTGGTTATGTTTACCCTACTAACAACATTGTAGTAATCAATATTTAAAAATAGTGCTTTCTGAATTTCCATATCTCAATTTTATTATATTACCTGTAGAATAAAAGAAAATACAAAAAACATTCATTAAAATGACGTTTTAACCACAAAAACAATCACTGTCATAAAAAAGCCAATTTAGAGAATCAGGATTAAACAACTGCATGTGGGTTAATTATGATTGAGGTGTTCTTCGAAACCAAAAGTTAACAAATTGGCCCTCCTTCTTTTTCTTTTTCATTTCTTTTCCTATTCTCCCTCTTTTTTCTTTTTCTTTTTCTTTTTTATTTCATCTCTTTCTCTTCAGTTTTTCTTTTTCTTTATACTCATCCACACACGTTTTCTCTTTAACACAGGAACAAAAAAATGAAAAGGCAAAAAAGTGTGATCGTATTAAAACACCATTTGCTATACACTTGTACTAGAATAGTTTTCTTTTTATTTCTTTATGTACTCGTCTTACTGTATTTGAACTTCTTTTTGTACTCGTCTTCCTGTGTTTGAACTTATCAAATAATTATTTCAATTCAAAATTTTTTTATTTTTTTTAGCATATATTATAACTTATTAAACAATGATTTCAATTTAAATTAATTTAAGGGACGAAACCTTAAAAATAGTAATACAGTGTATATAATTATTTAATTTTAATTAAAAAAAAGTGTCAATAGTAAGATTGAAATTCGTAACTCTTGACAACTCAAATTTATGCTTGAACTGTATGCCATTAGCTTTCTGCATCCTCTAGCCTTGATGATATATCTGATGTTCATTCCAACCCAACCCGAAGTCAGACCAGCACCAAGCAGATACACCATAGATAATATATCTGAATTAGAGATTTTCATAGCAATGCCACAAACTCTTCTGCTCTACGGACTCCTTGTATAGCAAGAACATCTGCACGGTGACTAATCTCCCTTGGTGTACGTACGAGTGAAGGATACTGGACCCAAGCAAGATGAAAATCTACCTGCTAGAATGAAAAGATCATTAAAGCGCCACGACCTGATAAAATACCTTAGTCCTGCCTATACGATGATAATTCCATAGCTTTAATTGCTGCAATCAATTCAGCCTCGTTTGATTCTTTATTTCCCACTGGAATAGAGAAAACCCCTAGAACCACCCCACATTGATTCCAATGAACATGTTCGATCCCCGGGGGGCCATCGAACAACTGAACTAATTTTCTTAATATTTGACCCTTTTTTTCAAACCATCACCAGATAAAAGTAGATCAAGAGCACAATATGGGAAGTCAGAATCTAAAGCTTTAATCCATACACGAAATCTAGTTAAAATAAGGAGGAATATGGTGTCACAATCTGAATTTTATTCTGAAGACCAATTCATTCCTAGTGATCCATAGCTGATGGTAAATAAAAGCATAAACCATACCTTCCTTTGGAATTTTCCTTCAACAAGGACTTCCCATTGCTGAAAAAGGTCAGGAAAATTTATTGGGCAACATCAAGAGAGGCCCCACCATTCACATGATTTTGTCCAGATTTTCCAGTGATTTTGACAGTGGATGAGAAGATGCTCCACAGATGCTTCACTACACCATTAAACAATTTCCAAGGAAGGAACTGCGAGTTGAATAAATTAATCTCCCTGGTCTTTCCTTGAAGATCCATCATCCCATTTGCAAAATAATTATATGAAAAGAAAGTCGGTCCAATATTAAATTATATAACAAGTTACAAGTCCAATCATTCCCATTATTTTATCAAATTACATGTTCTATTTATAGAGAGCATATAGCACCTTGTTTGACATATTCATGCTATCATACACTTCAACTCAATCGTTCTTCTCCACAATCAAATTCAGGCTTCAGCAGCAAAAGTTACAATGGCGGTAAGCGTGTATACATTTAGTGGATGAAATTAACCGTAGGTTAAATATTAAGGGTCTTCTATTAATTAATATTTTCTCGTATCATATTTTACCCAGTCGATCATAGAAATGAGAGTGCATATGGATTGTGCTGGATGCGAGAGCAAGGTGAAAAATGCTCTGGAAAAAGTCAAAGGTAAGAAACCACCTCCACTAAAAACTTTATGCAAGCGACAATTTTCATCATAATCATCCCTTTTTTTTCATGAATTATTTTTTATGTTCCTCTCTTTTTAAGGTTTTCTTTGGACATATTTTCTTGGACTATATCTTAAACTTTTGTATTTATATATATACACACACAGGTGTAGATGACGGATATAGATATGGGGTTGCAAAAGGTGACGGTCACAGGATGGGCTGACCAAAAGAAGGTTCTAAAGACAGTTCATAAGACAGGAAGAAGAGCTGAGCTCTGGCAATTACCTTACAATCCACATCATCATAGCTATTCTGACCATTATTACAACCAACACTAAGTTAACGGTCCACTTACTTACCATGCTCCTCAGCCTTCCTCTTCTTACAATTACTACAAGCATGGATACGATAGCAACGATCATGGTTATTATCATCATCCTGTGCATTCCTCCATCTTTAACCACCAGGCAGGAGTAGTTTTTAGTGATGAAAACCCTCATGGTTGTTCTATAATGCGAACAACGTAGTATATATTATTCTTACTATATATGTACTTATATTGCTTTGTTTTTCATGCACTAATTTCCTTTCCACTTTATGTTTTGTTAAACCTTGTTCTCGTGAAGCTATAAAATATAGATAAGAAATGCCTTTATGTTCCTTATCATTTCTATTAAAGGTTATAAAAACAGAGGCCGGGGCCTCTGCACAGGGAAGATGAAGAAAATTGCAGCAATCGCCGCCTATCGTCGTCCTGCCTCTAGTGCCACCGCCTCCGCCTCTGCTATAGAATAAAAGGAGAAGAACAAGATAAAATAGAGACAAAGAGGAGACTGAAAGAAAAACAAAAGAAAACAGAAGAAAATAAAGGAGAAGAACAGAAGGAAAATACGCAGAGAAGAAGAAGAACCGATCACCGACCAAGCAACTGGTCACTATATAAAAAGCTTTTCCTGTAGCCATTGATTAACTTTTAGCGTCAAATACATGCATGGACAAAAGATCTGAAATTATTTGAACAGAAAAGCTGGAATTTATACAGTGACAGTGATAGAAAAGCAAGCAATTATGTACAATTATCCTATATGCAGTCAGTGTATCTAATTCCGACTTGCTTTTTTTTATTTTATTTTTATCCTTAATCAATTATTCATTTTAACATTATTCTTTTTCTTAATTTCATTCTCTTCACATAATTTTAACATGACAATTAAAAAAACCGATTGTATTAGTAACTTAACACACCTAGTAGCTGTATAGCGTCTGTTCATAAGTGTCAATAACAATAATGATTACATACAACTATCATTCCTATTAATGGTTATAAAATATCAAATCAAAGTGTTTTATTTTTTAAATATTTTTATCTTTTCTAGCTATATTTTAAAAAAATTTACGACAATAAAAAAAATGACTCTTGAATGCCACATGGTATGGTCCCAGAATTGGACGGTGCAAAGATTTCTTGGTCCCACAAATATTTCTGATCGATTAACTTTACTAGTGATTTAGCATTTGCTTGGCTGCTTTTGAAATTTTTTCCCCTGACTTTAGCAAATAATTTCTGGACTGATTTGATTTTTTATCTTGTTGCCCAGGTTTAACGTGTCATCCGCGGAAAAGAAGACTCTTGGGTAGAATTCGATTTTTTAAAAAAAGTAAAATTCTTTTTATATTTTTATAAAAAATTATTATATTAATATATATAAAAAAAAACATTTTAAATGCCCCCGCAATACTTACTGTCCCGTGCCCTCTGCAGTATTGTCCTTGGAGCCCAAGTTTAAACCAAGAATCAATCCTGTCTCAGTTTGTTTGAGGGGGGGGTCTATACTTTTAAGTGGTAGTATAAATCATGGTTTCCACACTTGATCGAGTAAAGCAGATTGATATAGAGTTAATCGGATTTTAATTCTAAATTAAATTAGTCAAGGAGTTGAACGTTTAACTTTTTTAAAAATTATTTAAACCAAGAATCAAATCTTGATAGCTTCTCTGTTTTAAATAAAAATGCTTTGTCAACACACCATATTAACACATTTGATAGAAATTGATTTTAGTATTATATATTTATATCTGTATATATTGTTTAAACCAAGAAAAAATATTTAAATTACGGCGACTTGGGATACGTAAAGGAATGTTTTACTATCCTGTTGCACCAAAAATTATTTTTAAATTAATTTTTTAAAGTGTTGATAACTAGACGTAGTAGTGTCTAGAGTTAAAATTCTACTTTTCACTATTTAAAAGGCCTTTTGGTTCGGCCACTAGCTAGCACTCGGCCAGCAGCCATGCAGCGCCTCGTCAACATCCCAGGAAGACAACAAGCGTGCCTGCCCTGCACTCACTTTCGGGCCTAAAGGCCCAGGGATTTTTTTTAATCAAAATCTTTAAACATTTAGATAATTCATATAATATTAAAAAGGAACGTATTGCAATTATAATAAATTTTTTTACTATCTTTTTTTTTTTCAAATTAAGCATTTGATCATACCTAAATTTTTTGAGTTTGACCATACTAAAATACTTTAGGTTTAGGTTTAGCATGATTACTAGATCCAAGTCTCTTGAATCTGACATGATTGTCAGATCCAATATCTATAAAAAATTAAAAATAACTATTTAGAATTTTTGTTTAAGATACTTCAAGAATATTTTAAATTTTTTTAATAAAAAAAATACATTAGAATTTCTATTTAAAATACTTTAAGGATAATTTAAATATTTTTTATATTGTTTTTAAATACATCTGAATTTTATTTGATAGAAAAGTAAGAAATTCTAAAATATATATGATTTTGATAATTTTTAATTTAAAATAACAATACTTCTTAAAAAAAAAACATGTTTTCGTAATTTAAAAAAAAAGAAACACATTAATAAAAAAAAAATGGAGTTTTGATTAGATACATTGTTCACTCTTTATTTTAAATCAATACAATATTTCTAATTTCTATTGTAGTTTTCTTTATTTTGTTATTCAATAAACTTTATTGCTATTAGAAAAGATATGTTTTTCAAATTAAAAAAATATATTATGAAAAGAGAATTTTAACAAAAAATATATTTTTCCAGAGAATTCAAATAACTATTTTTATTAAAAATATTCATTTTTATTTTTATACAATTAAATAAACAAATAAAAAGCAATCATGTTACTAGGTTAAATATTTACACTTACATTTATTTTTTTGTTTTTTACAACAAAAAAAACCCAACTGTTGTAGCCTTTAATTAGATTAACCATTCTTTATGTGATTTATTAATTCAAATATTTTTAATTTGTTTTTTTTAATACAAACATCATCATTTCAATTTTCAATTTAAAATTTTTATGCTATCAAAACACATGTTCAGAGGTCTGACTTGTCATCCAATGGAGTCGATGAGATTAGTCCAACCATACATGCACTTCATGGAACAAGCTAGCCAGCTGACACAGGAGGCAAAGAGGAATGAAACTTGGCATATCCCACTTTTGAGAGTAGCTTTTGTTACAATGTTTTGATCGTGGTAACAGTGTTTTTTAAAATATTTTTATTCAAGGATATATTAAAACAATTTATTTATTTTTATTTTTAAAATTTTATTTTTAATATTAACATATTAAAACAATCTAAAATTAATATAAAATTTAAAAAATAAAAAAATCTAATAATACCTTTTAAACACAAAAACAAAGAATTTGCAAGTACAATCTGAATTAATAAACAAACCATCAAAGCAAATTGTACTGAAAATAAATTTAGTTTTACCAACTAGTATTTGCATCACTAAATTTTAGTCATGAATAAGAAAAATAAATAAATAATAGTGTTAAGAGTTTTTGACCACTTGACTTGTGATGCGTATCAATTACAATAAAAAATAAAAAATAAAAATTGACAACCAACCACATAATTTCTGACCATATGACGTCATAATTTTTTTCAAAAACAATAAGATCGTCTTAAAAATACATCTGAATTTTATTTAATAGAAAATTTAAAACATACTCTAAATTCTTGCAAATGAACCTCAACACGAAATACACAAAGAAGAAGAAGGTCAAACCAATGAGACAAGTGCTGATGGCAAGCCCCAATGAAGATTCTAGAACTGTATATGTGCCTGTGATGAATGCGATAATCATTGTACCCATGCCAATCATGGTCAACAATGTGGCAACCCAAAATAATTTCTCAGTGGTTCCTACATCATCTATCTCTTTATCCTTTACCATTTCAAAACCTTTAATCAGTGAAATTAAAAAGTGGATAAAAACAGCTAAAATAGAGAGCACCAACGACATTGTATCTGATACAACAAATGCTATAAAAGCAGCTTTTTTAGCAAGAATTGCAGTGCCTCGATCGCTCTTGTAACCGCCAGGTAAGGTGAATGCTGCTGCAAATGTTACCGTTGCTATTAACGCCGCAACAACTAGTTGAGACTCTCTTGCTTTACTCAAAGCATCCTTTAACTCTTTCTTTCTCTCAACATTCTCTATTCTCAAAACTCGACTACCAAGCGGTCCACTGCCAATATCTTCAAGGGATTCTAAGATCTCTTTCTGCAAAATATTTAGGGTAAAATATAGTAGATTTCCATCATTTTTGGCTATTTATCAAATATTATAAATCAACTTCCGGACCTTTGTTTTTGTTTCCGCAACAACTTTGTTTGCAATCAAATCCTTTCTGTTACTGTATATATTAGTAGGTAACAAAAACTAATTTGGTTGAAATTAAAATGCATGCTTTTATTTCCTAAGATTAATTTTATATTAAATTTCCTAAGATTATATTAAGTTTCTCTTAGATTTTTCAACTTTAATTCTCAGATTTTTAAAATTTTAATTAATTGTATTTTTTTTCATTCATTTGTAATACTTTTGTTTTTTTATTGAATAATATATGTTTTTATAAAACAGTTACATGCGAATCATATGCATAATCTGTTATTGTAGATGAAAAACTTAACAAAATCAATAAAATGACTTCATTCCAAATATAAAAAAATTATTAAGTTATTCGGATTACACTTTATTTTTATATTTAGTACTTCTGATATAGATAATTTTTAAAAGTATTTTTTTATTGTAAAATATTTAAAAATAATTTTTTTATATTTTATTTTATTTTTAATATCAGCTTATCAAAATTATACAAAAAAATAATTTAATTTTTTTAAATAAAATACATTTTTAAAACAAAACAAAAAATAGAAGATACTCCTAAGATGATACAGAACTGAGCCCAACTGAACAAAAGTTATGTGGACCTACTTGGTGGACATGATTAAGATGCGGAGCTAAGAGAATCTTAGATGCAAAGTAAAACCAGTTTGCTGTGATTTAATTGATTCATTAATTGATTTAATTGTGAATCACAACAGTTAATTCATAGAGGATTGATTACCTGTATCTCTCCAAAATCTCTCAACACGTTGATGACGCTTAGCTTTCGCTTATTAAGACCATATTTCTCATCTTCAATATAACCATATTCAAAAAAAACACGTCTCCATGGCTTCAGCTCGCGCGCTAAAGCAGCAATTAGATGGAAGGGCGTGTTTCCATTGTCATCCTTCTTCGATTTAAGTCTCTCAAGTAATGGAATCCTCAGACATTCCTTGAATACTTCGGTTCTCTTACTGGCCACAGCATAGTGAAGGGCATTCCAACCTCTGTTATCAACTAGCTCACAACAAGCTGGGCATCGAGAAACAATCTCTTTCATTATTCCTACATGTCCTTGAATGGCAGCAATGTGAAGAGCTGTTCTCTTCTTCTCTGTTTCAGCAATGTAGGCCGCGGACGCATCATATTTTAGTAATACTTTCACTGTAAGAGCACACCAGTCATAAAAGGCAGCGTAGTGAAGTGGTGACCAACCGTTCTCATCGGTTGTTTTCGTCAACGTTTTTTCTTTTTCTAACAATTTTCTTGCTGTCCCTGAAACCATCAAAACAAGGAATAAAAGTTATCCTTCATGAACAACAGAGATTTCACTTATGCCCCGTTTTATAATTTCTTTTAGAAAACTAGTTTCTAAAATAATTTTCTAGAAAATAAATTATTTTTCATGTTTTGTAGAAAAATAAATTGTAAAACACTTTTCAACTATATTATTAAAATTAAGCTGAAAAATAAATTATTAATATATTTTTTTTCATGTTTATTAAAATAATAAAAAACAAATCTTACTAATTAAAAAGTTGAATAAGAATAAAATTGAAAAAAAAATTTAATTTCATAAATGATTTCAAATCAAATAAATAAGATCACGAAGATTAAATCTAACTGATAAAAAAAGTTGAAAAATAATAAAATTAAAAAATAAAGACTAAATTTTATAAATAAATAAAAATCAATTAATGATAAGAGAAAAAAAATAATAATGATAAAAATGAGGATCATGATTGCCAGACTTGAGCACAAAATCCTACCTTCATCTGTCTTCATGATTGCCGCGTGTAGAGCAGTTCTACCATTAGGGCCGCCATAGTCCACTGAAATGCAATTAGTTAGGATTTCATCGATCACCTTTTGTTGACCCCGCCAGTCAGAAGCAGCTGCAATATAAAGTGGAGTTTCTCCATGAACATTGGCGGAATATGAAAACTCAGGGTCCTCTTTTGTCAATATTTCAACCAACTGGCTCCGCCTATGTCGAGCTGCCTCGTGCAACGCTGTATCTTGCTCTTCATTGGTCATCCTCAACATCTTTTTTGCTTCTGTTACTCCGCTCTCTGGATCTGAAGGTAGAGCTTTTGCGCGGTAAATGAGGACCTTTACCACTTTGGAAAGACCATATCTTGCTGCCAAATGGAGGGGGGTTTCTCCTTTCTTATTGGCTTGGAATAACAGAGGTGGACACATTTCAAGAATTATATCAACAAAATCAGTGAATTCCGGTTCCCTACTATGGTTTCCTAAGTAGACAAGAAGAATGGTGTTCTCGTCTGGAGTCAATAACTGATCAAGGCGGGTTTGATAATTCTCAAAGGGATCGATATTGCCTTCCTCCGCAGCTTTGTACAAGACAGGATCCATATAGGGATCGATGCTATTCATTTTCTCAGAAGAATCCATTTTGTAGCTTAGAGAACTGACTAAATGAAATGTAAGCAAATAAAGGGGAGGAGAAATCACTGTGGCTCAAAGGTAAGAGGTTACACTCCTCAACTGATCACAAGCTGCTGATTTATTTGGTCTGTTGCTTCTCTGGAGATGGACAGGATATTTATTGAGGTTGGATTTTTAAATGTTATTTATTTGAAAATATATTAAAAAAATTATATCATTACATTAAAATTATTTAAAAATACAAAAAAAAAAATTAATTTATAATAAAAAAAATTCAAAAACATTTTTACGTTTTGAGCCAGAAGATACAAATTCAAAGACAAAGGTGATACAAGAAACAGAATCAAATTTGGCCCAATGCCAAGAGAAAGGAAATATCAACCAGCCCTTCTTGCTAGTCTACACTGTCACCACCTTAATTATACCAAGGTCGTCTATTTTCTTGTAGTTGGTATTTTGTTTTTTCAACTGTAACAATGTATTTTAAATTTTGAAGTGTTTCGACTTTCGAGGTTGTACTCTTACAAGTTACTATCCGGTAAGTTGCTGCATTAATTACCTACTAGATAAAATTGCATGAGACTTGGTGAATGTTTGATATCTATGGTAATTTTTTAAATGTTTTTTTAAATATATTAAAATAATATTTTTTTAATTTTTAAAATTAATATATCAAAACCATTAAAAAACACTAAAATACATATTAATTTATTTTATTTTTAAAAAATACTTTTTAAAAAAATATATATAACCAAAAGGAATCTCTTTTCTATTGTTAGAGAATATAATTTTATTTCAAACTGGAAAAAAAAATTTTAAAAAAAAAAAAACAAACAAACATGTTTCACGCATCTGACTTGAAGATAAGGAGATTATGGTCCAGCTCTAACCATAAAAAAACGAGTGGAGACAGAAAAGAAGCAAGTGGGGCAGAGAAATTGACCTCGAGGAAGACAAGCTAGGACAATCATTTTGAGTGTCTTTATGTTCAAGAGCAGCTGCAATACACGAAGAAGGCCAAGCTACTTCAAAAATTGAACTTTCCACGAAGGTTGTCAGTCAAATTTAAATTTTAGACTTTGGATCCAAGGCAAGAATT
The DNA here is from genome assembly GCA_964019445.1 of Populus tremula. Classification (NCBI taxonomy): domain Eukaryota; kingdom Viridiplantae; phylum Streptophyta; class Magnoliopsida; order Malpighiales; family Salicaceae; genus Populus; species Populus tremula. The sequence continues at coordinate 1,324,788 of CAXHTJ010000011.1, forward strand.
AAAGGAACGGTTGGTATGCATCAGTGTCATAAATAGGGTTAACATTAATAGTTTCTTAGTTATTTGGAGATTTTTATTTATTTGATGCACATAATAGTTCCTTTTTAATTGTTGATATTATAATTGTTTTTTTTAATTAAAACTCTAGGAATTTGTTTAACATTTGAACATAATTGTTACGTTATTAAACTGATTTTCATATCACACATAATAAGTCACTTTAATATTATGCATCTAGGTTGTCACATTTTTTTCTCTAATTTATATGTATCATAAATTTTTATTGCCAATTTTAAGAATTTCAATATAGGTTAAAAATTTCTAGCAGGCATCTCGAATTTTTCACGTTGGCTTCCTCGGCGCAAGCTAGGCATTCTTTGATCCGAGTTTGAGGCCTATCGCCCCCTCCTGTAAACAAATTAGTGTCGACTTCCTTTTTTTACAAAACAAAGATCCCGACATGAATCCCCGCTCCCGGAAAAGGTCGTCGCGACGCCGCGCTCTAGCGAGGGTGCGACAAGAACTTCGAGTCTTCATAAACCTACCCATCAAGTATAGGTGCTCAACAATATTATTTTAGTTATAAATTAATAACTTCACACTCTTCCATTTCAAAAAAAAAAAAAATACAACATATTGATCCATCATATGCACCAAAAGATAAGACAACTCTAGTTTCATGAAGAAATATGAAAAATAACATGTAAAGTATGCACAATACTTCAACTCTTTAATAAAATTACTCTTGTTGTAAAAATTACTCTATAATTTATGCTCTCCTACAACTTGCAAGATATTTTATTGATATGCTCTGGATATGGTATCACAATATTGATCTTGGCTTTATATTTGATCTTTATAATTTGTATATTAAGCTAACCTTTTATTTTAGCACTGGTATACCAAGTAAAAATAGCACGATTAAGCTCTTCATCATTACACAACAAGAGAATAGGGGTGAGCAAATTTGGTTCGGTTCGGTTTTTATCAAAAAAAAATAACCAAACCAAAAAAAGTATTTTAAAAAAAAACCGAAACCGGTTCGAACCGGTTGGTTTCGGCTCGGTTTGGTTTTTTAGGGAAAAACCGGTTTGGCTCGGTTCGGTTTTATAATCCTAAAACCGATACCAAACCGAACCGGTTAGCTTTTTCAAAATTTTAATCGATTTAATCAGTTTTTTTTCCCGGTTCAGTTTTTTCAATTATTTTTTTCTCAGTTTTCTCGATTTTTCAGTTTTTTTGCTTATCCCTACAAGAGAATGAAAGCACAAAACATATATTTAAAGATTCAACAAATAAATTGTAAACATGAATAATCTATGTGAACTTATCGCCACATAGGCTCTAATAAGTGGATTCTATAAATATTCATTATGGGAATGCTTCTATAATTTTTATGAAAAAACTTTTGTCAATAAAAATCATGTAATAAAAAATCATATTTGGGTGGAGGAAGCAAGTGTGACCAAATAAGAATACTCTTATTTCTAGAGGGAAGAATCTCCACGATCTCACCAATCTTCTACTAGGACATTAAAGAAAAGTAATAAGGGATCCATTTATGATTTCTTAACATGCATCATTCACCACTATGCATACATAGGTGTTGGATTCCATCTAGGGAAGAGATTTTGTACGATATCCATCTTTAATGAAGAGTGGTATTAACATAAATAACATTAACAAGTTCTGTCATTTTCATTATGACTTTAATCATGACATTAAAGAATATCATGCCCTAAAAGGAGAGATAAAAAGGTTGATATCCAAGGGATATCTCCAATAATTTATGAAGAATGAGATGTAATTTAAACAAATAAAAAAAAATCTCCTCCTTAACACATTACTAATTTGTAAGAAAATATTGCCAGCAATATCTCCACTAATTGCAAGCAAGGCACATCATCTAATAACTTAATTTTCTATGAAAATATTTTTTTTTCTCCATAAGATAAGTTCAGAGACTACACCCGGTCTCCATATATATAGGAAAGCCAAAGTTACTCTTAGCCATTGAAAGCTTTAGCCTTGCAAGATATCAGTTCTAAGCCACACAAAGCTAGCGCCAAGTTATACAAGAGATAAGTCTTGGAAATACAGACTAAAATAGTCTCTTCCATTCTACACACAAAAACTCTGCACTCTTATACTTACTAATTTTAGTATCAAATAGTTTTCTATTGTTTACAAGGGTTTTATTTTGTAAAATGGCTCCTGAACCTTCCAAGCCCAACTACAGTACCATCAACCCAGGACGGCCATGAAAAACCTAATTTTTATCTAAATGTTTTTCATATAATTTCATTACCTATACTGTTAGTGTTAAGCCAATGGTATGGAAGCCATATGCCTGTAATCTTTCTAAAAGTATTCGTTTTAGATAAGTATTCTCGCACTTTGAATGCAAAGACATTTACCGGTAGCTAATACCAATATCACCACTAAAAGAAAGAGGGCTCTCTTCCACCTTTCCTTTCTTTCACATCTTGATTCGGACTTTATAGAGGTCCATGGCCGGCCATTTCCCCTTGACCTCTCTGTCCATGACCACTTCTTCTATCGTACCATGCCATTTCTTTTTAGCGGTCTTGTCTTAGAGAAAAAAATGTCATGGTCATGCACATGATCAATCAAGTTTTGTCCTTGATATGTGACTCACTCAAGTATATATTTATCTGCCTTCTTTTTCTATATCGTAAAAAGGAAACCTTTCACAAAAGAGCTTTAAGTTATGATAGTTTGGTTTTTTTTAACAAAAACTGGCAGAACTTGTTTTGCTTTTTTTGAGTTTTTATGAGATTTTACTGACTTTTCATAGGTTTTTTTAAAACTTTTTTTTTTTAGTTTTATGGGCTTTTCCAAAAAACTTTTTATATATCTAGTTATTTTGAGCCCAAGTTAATTAACAATGCATGCAAGGAGAAAAGTGAATCCACTAAAGTTATCGAAAGCAAAATACTCTAATTCAACTACCAATCAATATATCATCTGCATACACTTGAGTATCTAATTTATTGGTCAACTGCAAAGCTTGTTTTTGTGAAGGTCCTGGGTTCGATCCTCAAAAGTACCAGCCTGTCACCCCTGCGGTGTCTTACCTGCCTACTGGGCTTGCAGGATGTTCAGTAGGCCCTGTGATTAGTTGTGGTGCGCGTAAGCTGGCCCGGACACCTAGGGTCAACAAAAAAAATCATCTGCATGCAACAATTATTTATTGAACTATGCTGGATTGGTTTTTTTTTTTTGTGAATCATCACACACATAGTATATAAAAGTTTTTCCTGTAGCCATTGATTAACTTTTAGCGTCAAATACATGCATCGACAAAAGATCTGAAGTTCTTTGAACAGAAAAGCTGGAATTTATGCAGTGACAGTGATAGAAAAGCAAGCAATTATGCACAATTATCCTATTTGCAGTCAGGGCATCTAATTCCGACTTGCTTTTTTTATTTTATTTTATCCTTAATCAATTATTCATTTTACTATTATTATTTTCAATTTCATTCTCTTCACATAATTTTAACATGACAGTTGGGCTTGGTTTGCATGTGGTGCTGCATTCATGATATAAAAAAAACTATCATGGCATTAAATTGATCATCAATTTTATAAAACTTAATTTAATTTTATCAATTCAAAAAAATATATACAGCAGTGACAGAGTTTAACACAAACAAAAAACCCTTTTTTTCTTTTTTATTGTTTAAGAAGCATGGAAAACTATAGTTTATTCCCAAAGTTTTTTTTTTTCACTTTTAGTCCCTATATATGTTTTCTAGGGTTTCATGTTAGGGTTTCAATAGTTATTATAATTTGAAAGGAAGGAGAAAGTTACCAAAAAAAAGTAAATATAAAATATTTGACCATTCATATTTTAACACTAAAAAAATGATTTTATTATTTATCATTTAGCTTCTGTTCATAACTGCTAATAAAAATAATGATTATTTACAACCACTATTCTATTAATGGTTATAAAATATTAAATAAAAGTGTTTTATGTTTTAAATATTTTTATTTTTTCTAGCTATATTTCAAAAAACATTACGACAAAAAAAATAATTAAACTCTTGAATGCTACATGGTATATGGTCCCAGAATGAGACCGTGCAAAGATTTCTTGGTCCCATAAATATTTCTGATCGGTTAACTTTACTAGTGATTTAGCATTTGCTTGGCCTTTAGCAAATAATTTCAGGACTGATTTGATTTTTTATCTTGTCTCGTAGCCTTTATCACGGTGGAAAGTATGAAATATGAATGCACTTAGACAAAAATAAGAGCAAAGACAGGACACAAGTCGGGTCCTCTTCTTTTTCCTTTCACTGGTTTCGGTGCTGTCCCGTCCCCTCTGCTTTTTTGTCCACAGGGCCCAAGTTCAACGTGTTTCGCATTGCTCAAGACCTCGTCATCCGCGCAAAAGAAGACTCTAGGGTAGAATTTTTGTTTTTATTTTTAAATTAATATTTTTTTTAATATATTATATTAAAAATAAATTTTAAAAAATAAAAAATAAATATATTTCATAAAAAACATGCAATCCTGTCTTTTTTTTTTTTTTTGGGGGTGGGGGGATTTTTTTTTTTAGGGTTATAAAACAGATTGAGTTAGAGTTTAATTTGAAATTAAATTAGTTAAGGAGTTGATCAGTTTAACTTTTTTTTATAAAATTATTTAAATTAAGAATCAAATCTTGATAGCTTCTGTTTTAAATAAAAATGCTTTATCAACACAATATTAACACATTTAATAGAAATTGATTTTAATATTATATATTTATATTTATATATATATTGTTTAAACTACGGCGACTTAGGATAAGTAAAGGAATTTTTGTAATATTTATTAAATATAAAGGGGATTTTTATCAAATCTTTAAACATTTAGATAATTCATATAATATTACAATACTTAAATGGAAGGTATTGCAATTTATGCTATTTTATATCATTACTAACGTCAATTTTTTTTATTTTTTTTGTTGAAGTCCATTTGAAAGGAAAGATTGGACCAACGTCGAGTATATATTTATCTGCCTTTTTTTTCTTTATCGTAAAAAGAAAATATTTCACTAAAAGAGCTTTAAGTTATGATAGTTTGGTTTTTTTTTAACAAAAACTAGCAAAACTTGTTTTGCTTTTCTCGAGTTTTTATGAGATTTTACTGACTTTTCATAGGTTTTTTTTAAAACCTTTTTTTTAGTTTTATGGGTTTTTTAAAAACTTTTTTTATATCTAGTTATTTTAAGCTCAAGTTAATTAACAATGCATGCAAGAAGAAAAGTGAATCCACTAAAGTTATCAAAAGCAAATTACTCTAATTCAACTACCAATAATATATCATCTAGATTCAACAATTATTTATTGAACTATGCTGGATTGGGTTTAATTTTTGGGTGAATCATCACATACATAATATATATAAGCTTTTCCTGTTGCCACTTGCCATTGATTAACTTTTAGCGTCAAATACATGGACAAAAAATTTGGAATTCTTTGAACAGAAAAGCTGGAATTTATGCAGTGACAGTGATACAAAATCAAGCTATTATGGACAATTATCCTATATGCGGTCAGTGCATCTAATTCCGAGTTGCTTTTTTTTTTTAAAAAAAATATATCCATAATCAATTATTCATTTTATTATTATTATTTTTAATTTCATTCTCTTCACATAATTTTAATATGACAGTTGGGCTTGGTTTGCATGTGATGTTGTATTCATGATATAAAAAAACTATCATGGCATTAAATTCACCATCAATTTTATGAAACTTAATTTAATTTTATCAATTCAAAAAAATATATACAGTGCTGACCGAGTTTAACACAAACAAAAAAACCTTTTTTTTTATCTTTTTTATTGTTTATGAAGCATGGAAAATTATAGTTTATTCCCAAAGTTTTTTTTTTCACTTGTAGTCCCTATATATGCTTTCTAGGTTTCATGTTAGGTTTGATAGTTATTATAATTTGAAAGGAAAGAGAAGGTTAAAAAAAAAGTAAATATAAAATATGTGACCATCCATATTTTAACACTAAAAAAATGGTTATAAAATATTAAATCAAAGTGTTTTATTTTTTAAATATTTTTATCTTTTCTAGCTATATGTAAAATAAAATAAAAATGAGTCTTGAATGCTACATGGTATATGGTCCCAGAATGAGACCGTGCAAAGATTTCTTGGTCCCATAAATATTTCTGATCGGTTAACTTTACCAGTGATTTAGCATTTGCTTTTGAATTTTCTTCCCTGCCTTTAGCTAATAATTTCTGGAACTGATTTGACGTTTTATCTTGTCTCGTACGTAGCCTTTGTCAGCGTGTTCACACGGTGGAAAGCATGAATGCACATGGACAAAAATAAGAGGGAATGACGAAGAACAGAAGTCTGGTCCTTTTCTTTTTCCTATCACTGGTCTCGGTGCTGTCCCGTCCGTCCCCTCTGCGTGTTCAACTTGTTTCGCATTGCTCAAGACCTCATCATCCGCGGAAAAGAAGACTCTAGGGTGATTTAGCATTTGCTTGGCTGGCAGCTGCTTTTGAATTTTTTTCCCTGCCTTTAGCTAATAATTTCTGGACTGATTTGATTTTCTTATGTTGTCTCGTAGCCTTTGTCAACATGTTCACACGGTGGAAAGTATGAATATATTAGAGGTGATGGAGAGTTTTATTGTGGTTGTTTTTTAAATTATTTTTATTTAAAAAAATATTAAAAAAATATTTTTTTAATTTTTAAAAAAATATTTTTTACAACAGTAAATTAAAATATCTGAAAATATTTAAAAAATAATATTTTAAAATTAAAAAATTAAAAAAATTAAATTTTTTTAAAAATATAAAAACAAACAGTATTTTAAATCACAGACAAAGAACACAAGTCTGGTCCTTTTCTTTTTCCTTTCACTGTTGTTCCGTCCCCTCTGCATTTTTGTCCACAGAGCTCAATTTTAACGTGTCACCCACGGAAAAGAAAACAAGCCTAATTTTAATTTTTTTTGAAATTATGGGTTGTGATGCGTTTCTAAACGGTACTTTATTATCCCGTCCCCTTTTCGGTATGCAAAACTGTCTTAGTTTTTCTTTGGGAGTGGGGGGATTGATTCGGAGTTTAATCGGATTTTAATTCGAAATTAAATTAGTTAAGGAATTGATCGTTTAACTTTTTAAAAAATTATTTAAACTAAGAATCAAATCTTGATAGCTTGTCTGTTTTAAATAAAAATGCTTTGTCAACACACTATATTAACACATTTGATAGAAATTGATTTTAATATTATTTAATTTCACCGCTACTGTATAATATAATGAAAGACTAAGGTGAAATTCTTACCAGTGGTGATCAGTTTTTGATTGATTAGGTTTTTGGTTAAAAAAAAACCAAATATTTTTTAAAAAAATATCACAACTGAACTGTTTGGTTTTTTTAATAAAAACTGGTAAAATCTGTTTTTGTTTTTTAGTTTTTATGGGAATTTACTAAATTTTCAGTTTTTTTCAAACTTTTTTTTTAAGTTTTATGGGTATTTTTATACTTTTTATATATCTAGCTATTTTTAGCCCAGGTTAATTAACAATGCATGCCAGGAGAAAAGTATAAACAAAAACTTTAAAAAATAAAAATATATATTTTATAAAAAATTATTTTCTAGCGAGTAATAGAAAAAAATAATAGCAAAGACAAAGAACACAAGTCTAGTTATCTTTTTCCTTTCACTGCTGTCCCGTCCCCTCCGCATGTTTTTTCCACAGAGCCCAAGTTTAACGTGTCATCCGCGGAAAAGAAGACTTGGGGTAGAATTTGAGTTTTTTTAAGAAAAAAAAAATAATATATTTTTTATATTTTTATAAAAATATTATATTAATATATTTTTTTAAAAAAAATTGAATGCTTGAGCAATACTCACTGTCCCGTCCCCGCTGCAGTATTCTCCATGGAACCCAAGTTTAATTCTGATGCAATCCTGTCTCAGTTTGTTTGAGGAGTTGATCGTTTAACTTAAAAAAAATAATATTTAAACTAAGAATCAAATCTTGATAGCTTCTGTTTTAAATAAAAATGCTTTGTCAACACTATATTAACACATTTGATAGAAATTGACTTTAATATTATATACTTATATCTATATATATTGTTTAAACCAAGAAAACATGCTTAAATTACGGCGACTTGGGATACGTAAAGGAATCTTTTACTATTTCTGAAAAGTTGTGTAAAAATTTATTTTTAAATTAAGTTTTTTAGGGATTGATAACTGGAACTAGTAGTGTTTATTAATCCAAGAGCTGAAAATCTACTTTTCACTTTTTCACTTTTTGATGGGTATTATCAATTATGGTTCGGCCAATGCCAGCCAAAACCCTAAAAAAACTACATGTGTGCCCCGCTCTCACGCTGGGGCCTAGGAGCCTGGCGATTTTTATCAAAATCTTTAAACATTTAGATAATTCATATAGTATTTCAATACTTAAAAGGAACGTATTGTAATTATAGCAAAAGTTAAATGGTATGGAGAAATTATTATATATTAAAATATATTTTATTATGAATTGTAATAATATTTTAATTTTTAATTTTTTTTTTAATTTGTTTTTTGTTGTTTGTGTTTTTTTTTTCTTAACATCTAAACTACTCAATTGTCTTTTTTTTATTATTATTATTTATCAAATTAGACATAACCGCTATACTCAATTCTCTTAGATCTGGTTTGGCTATATCTAATTATTTTAGATTTTGCATGACAATTAAACCCAAGGCTCTTTGGTTTGTCATGACCACTAAACCCAAGAGTCTATAAAAATATTTTAAAAAATAATAATTAAGATTTAAGTTTAAAATACTTTAATGATAATTTAAATATTTTTATAAAAACAAAAAAAAATATAAACAAATTAATTAGGATTTCTGTTTAGGATACTTTAAGATAATTTAAATATTTTTTGTATAAAATATTTATAAAATTATTAATTAATATTTTTGTTTAGAATATTTCAAGGATATCTAAATTTTTTTTTATAAAAAATAAAAAAAATTAATTAGGATTTTTGTTTAGGATACTTCAATGATAGTTTAAATGTTTTTTTAATAAAAAATAAAAAACATAATTAGAATTTTTTTTATGATACTTAAAAGATAGTTTAATTTTTTAAAAAAATAAAAATAATTTATAAAGGAATTAATTAGAATTTCTGTTTAGAATACTTCAATGATAGTTTAAATGTTTTTTTTTCAAGACTTTTGGGTTTAACATGGTTGCCAGATTCAATTCACTTGAGTATAGTATGACTGTTAAACCCAATAAATTTAAAATATTTTTTATACTTTTAATATCTTTTTAACAATTTTTAAAAAAGATATTGATCTACTGTGAAGAATAACCCAAAATATTAGTTTATGTTATTTTATATCATTATTAACGTCAAATTTTTTTTTTCTTTCCATAAAGTCCATTTGAAAGGAAAGATTGGATGAAATTAGAAATCACAAGACATCGTTTGTTTGGCGAAAAATGATTTCCTAAAATGATTTTTCAATTTTTTCTCTGTTTGTTTGTCATTAGAAATGTTGGTCAACAGAAAACACTTTTCAATTAAAGAAAAATTTTGCTTAGTTTCAAGGAAAGTGTTTTTCTTTTTATTTTGGATGGAAAACACTTTTAAGAAGTTATGAAAAAATTAAAAATATCATCTTATTTACTAATTGTATCCAATTTGGTCCTTAAATTTTTTATTGCTATATATATTTTGTTTAGAATATTTATTTTTCAATTTTATCCATTAGAATTTGATTTTTATATTAACTTTGGTCCTTATTTTTATGATTATTATTTGATTTTGATCTCTTATCATTTTTTTAATTGAAATTTTTTATCTATCAAATTTGGTCATCATTCTTTTAATTGTTACTTATTTTATTTGAAATAATTTATAAAATTATAATAATTATTATTTTAATTTCATCATCTTTTAATTTTTTTAATCTGTTAAATTTGATTTCTATTATTTTAATTATTATTTATTTTATTTGAGATAGTTTATGAAATTATATATTTTTTTCAATTTCATTCTCATTCACCTTTTTAATTTGTAAATTTGTTTCTTATTATTTTAATAAACTTGAAAAACAATAAAACATTAATAAGTTATTTTCTAGTTTATTTTCTATGACATAACCAAACACTAAAAAATATTTTCAGTTAAAAAGAAAAGTCAACTTGGTTTTGGACCTTACGACTGGATCCATAATCCGGATTTTAGACCTATAAAGCCCACGTTCCGGCCATTTTGTTGCAAGGCCCATTATGCCTAGAAATTATTCCCGTGATGTTAAAAAACGTTGTTCATGTTAAGAAAAATAATCTTTCTAGAGTGGTGATATATATATATTTGCGCTACGGAAAGCAAAGATAACAAGGTGCAGGGGTGGATGTGCCAAGACCCAGCAGTGGGATTTTGGATCATCACACAATATGCATTACATATAGTGTGTTTGTATAATTAACATATACATAAATTGTTTATTATTTTTTATATAAAAAAACGATTCAACCAAGAAAATTGGTTAAATTTTGAATGAATATCAAGAATTATTATATATAAAAAGATTTTAATTTATAATTATTTAATAAACCTATATTAAATATCATATCAAATAATCATCTAAATCAATCAAACAAAAGGTATAAAATAGTATTATATATTTATATTAATTCAATATCATAGGATTCCATGCACACATGTACACGGTTTGATCCGAAGAATGATGTGATATATACCGTAGGTAAAAGCAATTAAACTCGAGATTGGTTTTTTGCTCAGGTTCCCAGGTAATATAATCTTCTTCTTTCTATTGGTTCTTCTGTAATTACACACACACACACTTTTTGCATCGTAGGGATGAAGGAAACAACTGGTCATTACACATTCCAATTGGATTTAGCATCAGCCCATTTATGTGCCCTTCAGGTAAAAATCTTCACATTCTTTCGAACAAATGTTTTTTTCAAAAGTAAAATAAACTGAGTTACTTTCTCATGATTTGATCGATCTTTTTTTTCAATCTGTACGAGAATTGTGCTTACTTTTTCAATGAAGAATAAAAAAATAATTCTAATAATTGAATACTCATCTTATCCCTCTGGAAACTCAGAGAGTGCAATATCATTATGAAGGAGAGAGTACTTATTTTCATTGAAAATGATTATTGTCTACATTAATAAGACACACAGAGAGAATAATCATGTGCATCAACAGCAGAGAGAATCTGAAGAGAACAAAGGAGAGTAATATTCTATGCTTCGAAAACATTTTCAAATGCCCTTTGCCGCGCAGAATTCTGATCCTAATATCAAAATCGTTTCCTTTTATGAATTAGTTTTGATTCTTTTTTTGGGGTGCAAAGTTTTTGATGAAAACTAAAATACATGAAAGATTGTATGTAAGGTTTTCGTATATTTAGACACATATAAGAAGATCTTTTCGCTAATTATCGTGTGATACTAAATTTCTTTATTTTTTGTAATTAGGTTTTGTTTTTTCGATTCATAAATGTTTTTCTACAACTGGGATGCGCATATATTACCATGCATGGTTTTTAAGAAAAACTGTGAAAATTAAAATAAAAAATATATTAATTTGTAAATTTTCAGTAAATATATTCTTTTAGTACTCACAAAATTAAATAAATTCAATTAAATAAAATTTCAAAATATATTTTATATTATTTTTTAACTAATAACAGGTATAACAATCAAACACTAATTTGAAGTAAAAAATAAAAAATAAAATCAGTTACATTACTTCTTCATGAGAGAATGAAAAGAACAGGATCCGATGGAATCGCCATATATCATGTGAAGTTTACAATTTCCACCACCGGTTCCAACGGTCAAGTGAAATAAGTTTTAAACTTGCTTTGCACTTCTATATTATGTAATTATTTATTTTTGTCAATATTTATTAATACCAGGCTGCAAAGTCAATGCTCAGAGAGGAGAATGATTAACTATGCACGCCCTTGCATTATGAATTTGTCTATGACGACGTCCTCTTTAACATGGTAGAGTTAATAATTTCTTAGATAATTAATTAATTAATTATTAATTCTCTTGGTCTTTCCTTCAAGATCCAACATCCCATTTGCAAAATAATTATATGAAAAGAAAGTCGGTCCAATATTAAATAATAATAAGTTACAAGTCCAATCATTACCATTATTTTATCAAATTACATGTTATTTATAGAGAGCATATAGCCCTTGTTTGACATATTCATACTATCATACACTTCAACTCATCGTTCTTCTCCACAATCAAATTCAGGCTTCAGCAGCAAAAAGTTATAATGGCGGTAAGCGTGTATACATTTAGTGGATGAAATTAACCGTAGGTTAATTAAAAGAGCTTTCTATTAATTAATATTTTCTCGTATCATATTACAACTGAAAGGAAAGAATGACACAATTGTATTGAAAATTTTCGTTGTATTTACCCAGTCGATCATAGAAATGAGAGTGCATATGGATTGTGCTCGATGCGAGAGCAAGATGAAAAATGCTCTGGAAAAAGTCAAAGGTAAGAAACACCTCCACTAAAAACTTTATGCAAGCGACAATTTCTTCATAATCATCCCTTTTTTTTCATGAATTATTTTCTATGTTCCTCTCTTTTTAAGGTTTCCTTTGGACATATTTTCTTGGACTATATCTTAAACTTTTGTATTTATACATATACACACACAGGCGTAGATGACATAGACATAGATATAGATATGGGGTTACAAAAGGTGACGGTCATAGGATGAGCTGACCAAAAAAAGGTTCTAAAGACAGTTCGAAAGACAGGAAGAAGAGCTGAGCTCTGGCAATTACCTTACAATCCACAACATCATAGCTATTCTGGCCATTACTATAACCAACACCAAGTTAACGGTCCACTTACTTACTATGCTCCTCAGCCTTCCTCTTCTTACAATTACTACAAGCATGGATATGATAGCAATTATCATGGTTATTGTTGCACCCAAAAAAAAAAATTCGGCGCGCGGCATCGGATGGCGATTTAAGTCTCGTTGTCATTGCGTTTGTTTGAATTGTTCGTTGGAGTCGCCACCTAGTAATTTATTGAAGGCTACTAGGAAACCGGATATACTGGTCTGGTTAGAGATTCACGGGTAAGGGACTGGTTGTGGTTAGGGAAGGTATTAGCACCCCTAACACACCCTACCTGAGGTAAGCTGCTTCGTGACTTTGACGTGTTAAAGAAGTTTTAATAATTGTCTTTTCATCGGAAATTAGAAATATCACTTACGTATAAGTTAATAATTCTTAACCGTGATCCGATCAAAATATTAAATTCTTCTTTAATATATTTGCAATTTCATCCTAAAAAATAAAAAAATAAATAAATAACATAACAAAATTCATAAAAACAAATACAAACACACACATATACTTTCACTATATTTCTTTTCTTTTCTTTTCCTTTCTTTTTTTTTTTTTTTTTTGTTACATCCATAATACAAAATACAAATACAAATTCAAATTCAAAATAATAAATAAAAATTACATTACATAATTTAAAATTTACAAAACATGTCCCTAAAATTCTAGAAATTGCAGGGAAGGACTCCTGCACCCGCTGGAACAGTAGCGGCGCGTCGCCCAACGCGCCCCCACCACTGGCGGCGCGTGGGCTCACGCGCCGCCGCTGGAAACTAAAAAAAACAGGGGGCTGGGGTCTTCTTCCCCTCTGTCTTCCCACGCCGGCGGTGGGAGTCACCGTCACCTTCAAAGACCCCAAAGATACACAAGGCAGTTGGTTTTAGTTTTGTTTTCACATATCTGTTTTCCTTCTTCTTCTCCAGATCTGCTCCCGGTCTTCTTTCTTCTTCGTGACGTCCGTCTTTCCTTCTTCAATCGGTGGCTCTGTCGGAGGCGGGAGCTGTCGGTGGTGGTCACTGTGTTGACAGCGTGGACGGCGCTGTTCGGCTGAAGAAGGAGACGGCGGGTCTGCAGCGATGGGGAACGGCTGTTTTCTGTGGGCACCGGGACTGTGGTTTCGGAGGAGGCGCCGTCGAAGGAAGATCGATGGCGGGGGAAGCAGCGTGGATGGAGAGGGACGGCGCCGCCGCTGGGTTCTTCGGGTGGCTGAGGAAGAAAGGAAATAAATCAGAGGGAAAGGTGGGGGACGAGTCTGTCGGAGCAAAACAATTCCAGCGGGGGGATAAAACAAATCAAGCCGGAGAGGAGAGATTAGCCGTGGCCTCTGGTTTTGGGAGAGCTGGTAAATGAAGGCAGTGTGTTGATGACCGGTGGCTGGGTTAAGGAGGAGGAAATCCGGCCTGGTTTGGGTCGAAAAAAAAAAATGAAACCGGGGAGTATGGGGGCCTGTTTGGCCGGGTGTAGGGGAGCTGTGGTTGGGGGAAGGAAGAAGAGAAAAAATAAAAAAATCCAAAGGATGGGGGGCTCCGGTGGCTGCCTTTGGTTAGAGATGGATTTTAGGGTTTTTTTGTGGTTTAGGGTTTTTATTTGTTTAATTTTCTGGTGTTTCCAAAATTAGCCCCCCCTTGAATGTGTTGAAGAAACCAGTATTTATTGGCGAAATGTTGCTAGGTTTTTCAACTTGGTCCCCTCAACTTCTTTCTTTTTTGTAAATTTTGATTTTTCTTATTTTTTTGTATTTTTTTGAAAAACGAGCAATATCAAACGTCGACTCAATGAGGAAAATCAATTATTTTAAAATGGCGCGTGAAAATTCGAACGCATTTGAAAATCTTTTTAAAAAAATTAAAATTCTTTTTTAGACGACGTTGAAAATGCTAAAAATGACGAAAATATATTAAAAAAACATATTTTTTGGATTTTCTTTGTTTTTCTCTATTTTGAAAATATTTTTGAAAATATATCAAAAACATGGGTCAAAAATTGGGTAGCAACAGTTGCCCCCTCTTTACAATGCTTACGAAGCAAAACTCCTCAAAATTTTGAATAGTAAGCTTTGTAAAGAAAACAAAAGGAAAATGATTTCATTATCTTGGGCGACCTGCCCACACACTCACACGGATCTATTTTCACGGGCGACCTGCCCACACATACTCACTCTGGTCTATTTTCACGAGCGACCTGCCCACACATACTCACTCTGGTATGCATATGTTCGATGTTCATCTAAATGCACTCACCCGATAACATCTGCCCACACACCTCATTCAACTGGAACGAAATATGCGTAACTCGGTTAACCTGAAATCCCATCTGGCGATTCCCTTTAACCAAAGCTACATGAGATCCCATCTGGCGACCTCATTCAACTGGAACTAAACTGTGTGTAACTCGGTTAACCTGAAATCCTATCTGGCGATTCCCTTTAACCAAAGCTACATGAGATCCCATCTGGCGACCTCATTCAACTGGAACTAAACTGTGTGTAACTCGGTTAACCTGAAATCCTATCTGGCGATTCCCTTTAACCAAAGCTACATGAGATCCCATCTGGCGACCTCATTCAATTGGAACGAAATATGCGTAACTCGGTTAACCTGAAATCCCATATGGCGATTCCCTTTAACCAAAGCTACCCGAGATCCCATCTGGCGACCTCATTTAACCAAAACAAAAGAATGTGTGAAAAATGGTCTCATTGTATGGGTGACGAACCCAAGAAAAATGATGGTCTCATTGTATAGGTGATGAACCCAAGAAAAATGATGGTCTTATTGTATGGGTGACGAACCCAAGAAAAATGATGGTCTCATTGTATGGGTGACCTACCCAAATGGAAAAAATGTGAAGTGCGGTCTCATTGTAATGGGTGACCTACCCACGTGGAAAAAATATGAAGTGTGGTCTCATTGTAATGGGTGACCTACCCGAATGGAAAAAATATGATGAAGTGCGGTCTCATTGTCATGGGTGACCTACCCGGATGGAAAAAAATATGAAAAACGGTCTTATTATGATGCGAGACCTACCCAGATGGAAAAAATGTGATATGACAAGTGTGAAAAATAGGACTTACCTGGCGAAGTCTGAGGGGATGACAGAAGAAGGGCTGGAAAACTTGGTGCTTCCTGATAATTCTCAATCATAGGGTTTGAAAACTCGATGTTTCCTGACTGCAAGGGTTGAAAACTCGAGGCTTCCCGATTGCAAGGTTGATCTTTTCATTTCTTTGGGATTTTCCTAATGGTAAGGTTTATCCCATCTTCTTTTTATTCCATGATCAAAACCGATTCGTTACTATTATCACCACCATGCTTCCTTCTTTTTCCATCATCTTGCTGGACCTCATTAAGGGTTTTCCTGTAACAATTCAAAAATATATGCAAATATTTTTTTTTATTTTTTTTTTTAGGTTAGATGATATGCATGCATCCTTACCTGATTTGAAATAATAGGTCCCCCCTCTTTGATGCTCCATCGTCATAGGGTGCCCTTGTTTGTATCCCAAAGCTTTCTTTGTTCTTCCGATGTATTGGCTCATTCATGTGTTAGCCATCCACTCAGCTGTAAATGCAGTGCCCATCCCGGGCTGTCTTCGACAATTACTGCTTGCATCGTTCATGAAGCTTGACCCTGCCCCCAAGTGTGGTACTGCTTGATTCATCATGAAGATTTTCTCTCCTGGCTTCTTCTGAGAATTATCCTCTGATTGATTGTGTGCATCATGCCAACACCCATCACGTTTGTTAATCAGTCATGAACTTGCCTTCGGTTGAAACACCATTCAAGTATGTATGGTCACCAGCCTTCATGGAACTGCCAAGTCATCCAGACATGTATCTCATGCTTTGCAGTAAACAACTCATCATTGTAAGCGCGATGTATTTCTCTATGGATTCCTCTTAGCTTGTCAAATCAGATCGTGAAAATACCTGCTTTGGCATCATCAATGATGTTCATGTTATCACCCATATTCATGCGGTGAAGTGCGCATTTGAGCTTCAGAATAGATGGTCCCATCGTAAATCTTGGTGGTATGCATATGTTCGATGTTCATCCAAATGCACTCACCCGATAACATCTGTCCGGAGTCATATCCATGTTTTACAAAGTAACCTAAGATGAAGATATGAAAATATCTTTCTAGTGCAGCGTTGCTCATCAATTGCTGCTGAAGTGCACTAGATCATGGATTGTCTTTGAACAACATTGGCCCCAGTATGATCTGAAGGTTCATTCATTGGTTTATACTCAAGAAGGTTTTTCTTTTTCATTGTCAGATGCTAAACATAACTTTGATGAACTTTGACAACTCATTATCGGATTCTTTCTTTGCCCCTAGCTGATCTGGATACTGTTTGCTTTCCTTCTTAAGGTCCACTGTATTGCCCCCAGGTGGTCAACGTTTCAAGGAGTGTCGAGAAATGTTGATGTCATTTTTGTCAAGAATTTTGCAAACTCAATTGATGTTCTTGTTTGAAAATCTTTCTTGTTCTGGAATCAAATCTCAACATTTCAACGATCATGTCTATTCAAGTATAATTGTTGAAATGAAATCAGAGAGATATCAGTTTTTGAAAAGTTATTTTTGAAATTCGAGCTCCTTTGGTCAAAGACCCAACACACTATTCAATGCAGTCCTTTGATTGTCTTGTATTTTGAAAACAGAAATGACCCGTTGTAAGATTTAAAATGACTTTTTCATGGTTCTTTGTGTCCACTTTAAACTCTGATTTTGGGTATATCTTTTGATGGTTTATGGTGAGGTGATATTTTTGTGAATCTCAAATGACTAGATGCTCAGGCTTGATAAAGAAAGGTTGTTTCTTTTCTCAGTATTTATTTTATCAGCATGCATAATAACCAGTAGCCTAATTCAATGAAGCCACGACTCTTATAGAAAAAACTCTTCAAGTTTTGAGATCGCCATTTATTGGTTCAGATTGCTTGCTTGATTAAAAAGGGCTTTTAAAAGCACGTAATGCAGGCTATGGTTCATGGCTATGAAAGAAAGGAATTCCATAGGCTCAAAAGGTGTTTGAGGGTTTCAACGACCTAGGACCAACATTAACTATTCACCGATTCTCTTTCTCTTGTTGTCATTGTAAAGAGAGTGACATATAACCTTGTTAATCTTCAAATAGAATTCTCTTAACATAGGTCATAATGCAAATCCAACTTTTTCTTTGATGAATAACTAATCTAAATATTTTTGAAGACATTAGAGGCTCTATCCAAGACACACCAAAAGATATGAAGCATCGATTTTTCTAGTGTTGACTTTTGGCATTTGCTGTCTTTTCTCAATTGAAAACTGTCTTGCCTCTCTTAGAATTGATAGGCATTTTCTTTCCTTTCCATTTTCTTTACATTTTTTTTTGCATAGCCTTCCTCAAAGTTTTTTCTTGGATGGCCCTCAATCTATGGATTTTCTTCTTCTAGCCCTTTCTCAAACATTGGACTTTTGTTCTAAGCTTTTCTTTGATCCATTGATTTTATCAGTGTCTCCAAAATATTTCTCATTTGCCCCCAGTGTGGGGTGTGATCCTAGTCAGGGTTTCCTTTTGAAAGAAAATATTTCACCAGGCTCAAAATGGGACTACAAGGGATATAATCTTTAGAAAGTGAAGGGATATCAAAGATGGCCTTTTCTCATTTCAAGCAAAGTCGGTTAGAACCGATAAATTTTGACCTCATCTAGTGTAATGATTTGTATTTGCAAGAATCATGATTCACGAGTCCATAACTATTGAATCCACTACATGTCATTATGCATACTGCTAAAACTTAGCTATATGATGTGTGGTTCAGTTTCAAAAGGTATGAGTTCAAAATTGTTTCACCTCATGTCATTTTCAAGCATAGAGTCATTTCTGTAATCAAAACACTTTTAATCTTCCGGATTGATTAACCTTTATCGCATGTTGGAGTTTGATCAAAATATTTTGTCAGAATAAAATGTTAAACATCTGTTGATTTCAAAACAACAAAGAGACAAAAGCAAGGCATGTTTCGTTGAAGGATGAGATGTGATCCCAAAACAAAATGCAGAATTCCATAACAATATGATTGACTGTTCATCACCCTTCTCGAATCAGCTTTTCTGGCAATATCTGTGTTTTGCCAAGCATTTTCGATCACATGTCATTCTAAAGATGTTCGGGGAACAATATAGCCAATGACACCCTCCTTCAACGACTCCACTTGTCTCTTACTCACAAACTTTCAGACTCGCTTCTTGAAATTCTTGCAATTGCTCAATTGAAATGGTTGAGGACCCCATCATGACATCACATCTCTTGTCTGGATTAAACCACCCAGAAAATGGTGGTTGCATGGGATTTGTCGGAGTCAAGCAAAATTCTGGAATCTGGCAGATGCTGGTCGACAAACTTAAATGGCAGAGGAATGTCCCATCTTGGCAAAGATATTTGAGCAATTGATGCTACCGTGAGACCTGGCTATACCACATAATTAAGGGCTCACACCGTCAAAGTCATCTCCTGATTCACCTCTCATCATTGTTCTAGAATCCATGGCAGATCCTTCAATCTTTCTTCTCTTCATAGCTTGTTCAATTCTTCGGCAAATCCTCACAACATTATTTCAATCTTCCAATGTTGCTATGGTTGGTTGAGGATTGTTAGAAAACTTTCTAACAGCTTGGTAATCTTGGCAGCGCCCAGAAACTTGTAGTATCGCCACTACCACGTGTGGAATCACACTTGTCTCTCTATTGGAGAACGATGAACTGAATCTCCTTTGTCTCTTCGATTCTCTGAAGTGCAGCAAACAACACCATAGAGGAAGTCCTGCTCTGTTGAAGTTTCAGTCTTCT
This sequence comes from Populus tremula, assembly GCA_964019445.1. Classification (NCBI taxonomy): domain Eukaryota; kingdom Viridiplantae; phylum Streptophyta; class Magnoliopsida; order Malpighiales; family Salicaceae; genus Populus; species Populus tremula. The sequence continues at coordinate 1,344,568 of CAXHTJ010000011.1, forward strand.
TCATGTTTTTCAGTCTAGGCATGTCTCTTCTCTCTACTTTTGCGTTTTAATACTGACACTGTTGGAGGAAAATCATAGATGACCTGAAACTACTGTATTCCTTCTTGGACTTCCCACTTGCGGATCCACAAACAGATTCCTGCTGAGAGAGCTCTGCTACGTTGAAGTTTGATGTCTGCTCATATTTTTCAGACCAGGTCTGGCTCTTCAACCTACTAAGAGGTCTTCGTGCTGAAACTGATGAGAGAAATATTTGTAGCATATGCAACTTATAAATCCCCTCTTGCCTTCCCAATTTGCAGAGCCATAAATTGATTTTTGTAGAGAGAGCTCTGCCACATTGAAGTTCAGTGTTCAATCATGGTTTTTCAGACCATCTTGTGCTGCTGAACTGGAATTGAGCTCGTAATCGGGGTAACTTCAAAGCAGATTAATGCACCATGTACAGGAGACCAGTAGTTGTTTGGTTCCATTAGATGATGTGGAGGCGATGAACATTTAACAATGCAACTGGATAAGAACCAGAGTTGTCATTAGTTGATGACTGAAGGCGTTGTTGCTTTTGTTCATGACGAAAAAGGAGAGATACAGCTTCAATTAGATGTGAACAAGCAGTGTTCCCACAGAAGAACTGTGCAGATATTCTCTTTCCATTTGATGCTCAACACTTGTTCGAGCAGATCTGAGTCTAGCTACTTCACATTTAATGCTCTCAACCTTAATCTGATAATGAGCCTCTATCTGACACCTTTCTTCACCTCCATCATTTTTCTCCAATCACGTGCAGCACAGCTTGTGTGGGGGACCTACCTTTCAGCCCGGTACATGCATGATAAATGTATGAACATGTAATCTATATGATGAACTCACCCTTCGAGAGGTGACAATATGGTCGTAACTCTTGTATGATGGACAAGAATCGTGATTTTTGCCCAAACTCTACAATGAAAATTTTCGGAGCAACGGCCAATGTGTCACCCACAAGTCTTGAGTTCAAGATGCTTCAAGAAGGGTTTGCCCTTATGCAAAAAACGATAGCACATACAACCTAAGGACAGGTTCTATTCATTATGTGAACATGGGTAGGTTTTCTATCTGGTCTCAAAAGGGTCTCATATCTGCCCAGTGACGTTCTTCGTAAAGACAGTATGGGGGCGTTGCAAGGAATGGTTAAGGCACGTATACCCACCATTACCAAGCAGGCACTCAGATATGAGTTGGGTGTTTCACGCATCTGAACCCTGACCAATAGTCTTAGGGCAGATCGCTAGTTCCCCACCTAACCTAGAAGCTTGTGTGTGCTTTCAAAAATAAATACAGGTGATGCATGAGACAATTCTATAAAATGCATGGAAATAAATATTAACAAAAAGATAAAAATGCAAAAACTTAAACACATCAAATACACAAAGCTTAGTCCAATAATGTCAGAAACAGTACCTTCCCCAGTGGAGTCGCCATTCTGTCGCACCCCAAAAAAAAAATCAGCGCGCGGCATCGGCTGGCGATTTAAGTCTCGTTGTTTGCGTTTGTTTGAATTTGGTTCGTTGGAGTCGCCACCTAGTAATTGATTGCGGGCTACTAGGAAACCGGATGTACTGGTCTTGTCAGAGATTCGCGGGTAAGGGACTGGTTGTGGTTAGGGAAGGTATTAGCACCCCTAACGCACCCTACCTGAGGTAAGCTGCTTCGTGACTTTGACGTGTTAAAGAAGTTTTAATAATTGTCTTTTCATCGGAAATTAGAAATATCACTTACGTATAAGTTAATAATTCTTAACCGTGATCCGATCAAAATATTAAATTCTTCTTTAATATATTTGCAATTTTATCATAAAAAAATAAATAAATAACATAACAAAATATAAAACAAATACAACACACACATATACTTTCACTATATTTTTTTCTTTTCTTTTCTTTTTTTTTTTTTTTTTTTGTTACATCCATATACAAATACAAATACAAATTCAAATTCAAAATAAAAATAAATTACATTACATAATTTAAAATTACAAAACATGTCCCTAAAATTCTAGAAATTGCAGGGAAGGACTCCTGCACCCGCTGGAACAGTAGCGGCGCGTCGCCCAACGCGCCCCCACCACTGGCGGCGCGTGGGCTCACGCGCCGCCGCTGGAAACTAAAAAAAACAGGGGGCTGGGGTCTTCTTCCCCTCTGTCTTCCCACGCCGGCGGTGGGAGTCACCGTCACCTTCAAAGACCCCAAAGATACACAAGGCAGTTGGTTTTAGTTTTGTTTTCACATATCTGTTTTCCTTCTTCTTCTCCAGATCTGCTCCCGGTCTTCTTTCTTCTTCGTGACGTCCGTCTTTCCTTCTTCAATCGGTGGCTCTGTCGGAGGCGGGAGCTGTCGGTGGTGGTCACTGTGTTGACAGCGTGGACGGCGCTGTTCGGCTGAAGAAGGAGACGGCGGGTCTGCAGCGATGGGGAACGGCTGTTTTCTGTGGGCACCGGGACTGTGGTTTCGGAGGAGGCGCCGTCGAAGGAAGATCGATGGCGGGGGAAGCAGCGTGGATGGAGAGGGACGGCGCCGCCGCTGGGTTCTTCGGGTGGCTGAGGAAGAAAGGAAATAAATCAGAGGGAAAGGTGGGGGACGAGTCTGTCGGAGCAAAACAATTCCAGCGGGGGGATAAAACAAATCAAGCCGGAGAGGAGAGATTAGCCGTGGCCTCTGGTTTTGGGAGAGCTGGTAAATGAAGGCAGTGTGTTGATGACCGGTGGCTGGGTTAAGGAGGAGGAAATCCGGCCTGGTTTGGGTCGAAAAAAAAATGAAACCGGGGAGTATGGGGGCCTGTTTGGCCGGGTGTAGGGGAGCTGTGGTTGGGGGAAGGAAGAAGAGAAAAAATAAAAAATCCAAAGGATGGGGGGCTCCGGTGGCTGCCTTTGGTTAGAGATGGATTTTAGGGTTTTTTGTGGTTTAGGGTTTTTATTTGTTTAATTTTCTGGTGTTTCCAAAATTAGCCCCCCCCTTGAATGTGTTGAAGAAACCAGTATTTATTGGCGAAATGTTGCTAGGTTTTTCAACTTGGTCCCTCAACTTCTTTCTTTTTTGTAAATTTTGATTTTTCTTATTTTTTTGTATTTTTTGAAAACGAGCAATATCAACGTCGACTCAATGAGGAAAATCAATTATTTTAAAATGGCGCGTGAAAATTCGAACGCGTTTGAAAATCTTTTTAAAAAATTAAATTCTTTTTTAGACGACGTTGAAAATGCTAAAATGACGAAAATATATTAAAAAAACATATTTTTTGGATTTTCTTTGTTTTTCTCTATTTTTGAAATATTTTTGAAAATATATCAAAAACATGGGTCAAAAATTGGGTAGCAACAGTTGCCCCCTCTTTACAATGCTTACGAAGCAAAACTCCTCAAAATTTTGAATAGTAAGCTTTGTAAAGAAAACAAAAGGAAAATGATTTCATTATCTTGGGCGACCTGCCCACACACTCACACGGATCTATTTTCACGGGCGACCTGCCCACACATACTCACTCTGGTCTATTTTCACGAGCGACCTGCCCACACATACTCACTCTGGTATGCATATGTTCGATGTTCATCTAAATGCACTCACCCGATAACATCTGCCCACACACCTCATTCAACTGGAACGAAATATGCGTAACTCGGTTAACCTGAAATCCCATCTGGCGATTCCCTTTAACCAAAGCTACATGAGATCCCATCTGGCGACCTCATTCAACTGGAACTAAACTGTGTGTAACTCGGTTAACCTGAAATCCTATCTGGCGATTCCCTTTAACCAAAGCTACATGAGATCCCATCTGGCGACCTCATTCAACTGGAACGAAACTTGTGTAACTCGGTTAACCTGAAATCCCATCTGGCGATTCCCTTTAACCAAAGCTACATGAGATCCCATCTGGCGACCTCATTCAATTGGAACGAAATATGCGTAACTCGGTTAACCTGAAATCCCATATGGCGATTCCCTTTAACCAAAGCTACCCGAGATCCCATCTGGCGACCTCATTTAACCAAAACAAAAGAATGTGTGAAAAATGGTCTCATTGTATGGGTGACGAACCCCAAGAAAAATGATGGTCTCATTGTATGGGTGACGAACCCAGAAAATGATGGTCTCATTGTATGGGTGACGAACCCCAGAAAAATGATGGTCTCATTGTATGGGTGACGAACCCAATGGAAAAAATGTGAAGTGCGGTCTCATTGTAATGGGTGACCTACCCACGTGGAAAAAATATGAAGTGTGGTCTCATTGTAATGGGTGACCTACCCGATGGAAAAAATATGATGAAGTGCGGTCTCATTGTATGGGTGACCTACCCGATGGAAAAAAGAAAAACGGTCTTATTATGATGCGACCTACCCAGATGGAAAAAATGTGATATGACAAGTGTGAAAAATAGGACTTACCTGGCGAAGTTCTGAAGGGATGACAGAAGAAGGGCTGGAAACTTGGTGCTTCCTGATAATTCCCGATCATGGGTTTGAAAACTCGGTGTTTCCTGACTGCAAGGGTTGAAAACTCGAGGCTTCCCGGTTGCAAGGTTGATCTTTCATTTCTTTGGGATTTTCCTAATGGTAGGGTTCATCCCATCGTCCTTTTATTCCATGATCAAAACCGATTCTTTATTATCACACCACAATGCTTCTTTCTTTTCCACCATCTTGCTGGACCTCATTAAGGATTTTCCTGTAACAATTCAAAAATATGTGCAAATGGTTTTTTTTTTTTTTTTTTTAGGTTAGATGATATGCATGCATCCTTACCTGATTTGAAATAATAGGTCCCCCTCTTTGATGCTCCATCGTCATAGGGTGCCCTTGTTTGTATCCCAAAGCTTTCTTTGTTCTTCCGATGTATTGGCTCATTCATGTGTTAGCCATCCACTCAGCTGTAAATGCAGTGCCCATCCCGGGCTGTCTTCGACAATTACTGCTTGCATCGTTCATGAAGCTTGACCCTGCCCCCAAGTGTGTACTGCTTGATTCATCATGAGAGATTTTCTCTCCTGGCTTCTTCTGAGAATTATCCTCTGATTGATTGTGTGCATCATGCCAACACCCATCACGTTTGTTAATCAGTCATGAACTTGCCTTCGGTTGAAACACCATTCAAGTATGTATGGTCACCAGCCTTCATGGAACTGCCAAGTCATCCAGACATGTATCTCATGCTTTGCAGTAAACAGCTCATCATTGTAAGCGCGATGTATTTCTCTATGGATTCCTCTTAGCTTGTCAAATCAGATCGTGAAAATACCTGCTTTGGCATCATCAATGATGTTCATGTTATCACCCATATTCATGCGGTGAAGTGTGCATTTGAGCTTCAGAATAGATGGTCCCATCGTAAATCTTGATGGTATGCATATGTTCGATGTTCATCCAAATGCACTCACCCGATAACATCTGTCCGGAGTCATATCCATGTTTTACAAAGTAACCTAAGATGAAGATATGAAAATATCTTTCTAGTGCAGCGTTGCTCATCAATTGCTGCTGAAGTGCACTAGATCATGGATTGTCTTTGAACAACATTGGCCTCAGTATGATCTGAAGGTTCATTCATCGATTTATACTCAAGAAGGTTTTTCTTTGTCATTTTCAGATGCTAAACATAACTTTGATGAACTTTGATGACTCATCATCAGATTCTTTCTTTGCCCCCAGCTGATCTGGATACTGTTTGCTTTCCTTCTTAAGGTCCACTGTATTGCCCCAAGGTGGTCAACGTTTCAAGGAGTGTCGAGAAATGTTGATGTCTTTTTTGTCAAGAATTTTGCAAACTCAATTGATGTTCCTGTTTGAAAATCTTTCTTGTTCTGGAATCAAATCTCAACATTTCAAGGATCATGTCTATTCAAGTATAATTGTTGAAATGAAATCAGAGAGATATCAGTTTTTGAAAAGTTATTTTTGAAATTCGAGCTCCTTTGGTCAAAGACCCAACACACTATTCAATGCAGTCCTTTGATTGTCTTGTATTTTGAAAACAGAAATGACCCGTTGTAAGATTTAAAATGACTTTTTCATGGTTCTTTGTGTCCACTTTAAACTCTGATTTTGGGTATATCTTTTGATGGTTTATGGTGAGGTGATATTTTTGTGAATTTCAAATGACTAGATGCTCAGGCTTGATAAAGAAAGGTTGTTTCTTTTCTCAGTATTTATTTTATCAGCATGCATAATAACCAGTAGCCTAATTCAATGAAGCCACGACTCTTATAGAAAAACTCTTCAAGTTTTGAGATCGCCATTTATTGGTTCAGATTGCTTGCTTGATTAAAAAGGGCTTTTAAAAGCACGTAATGCAGGCTATGGTTCATGGCTATGAAAGAAAGGAATTCCATAGGCTCAAAAGGTGTTTGAGGGTTTCAACGACCTAGGACCAACATTAACTATTCATCGATTCTCTTTCTCTTGTTGTCATTGTAGAGAGTGACATATAACCTTGTTAATCTTCAAATATCAGAATTCTCTTAACATAGGTCATAATGCAAATCCAACTTTTTTTTGATGAATAAACTAATCTAATTATTTTTGAAGACATTAGAGGCTCTATCCAAGACACACCAAAAGATATGAAGCATCGATTTTTCTAGTGTTGACTTTTGGCATTTGCTGTCTTTTCTCAATTGAAAACTGTCTTGCCTCTCTTAGAATTGATAGGCATTTTCTTTCCTTTCCATTTTCTTTACACACATTTTTTTTTGCATAGCCTTCCTCAAAGTTTTTTTCTTGGATGGCCCTCAATCTATGGATTTTCTTCTGCTAGCCCTTTCTCAAACATTGGACTTTTGTTCTAAGCTTTTCTTTGATCCATTGATTTTATCAGTGTCTCCAAAATATTTCTCATTTGCCCCCAGTGTGGGGTGTGATCCTAGTCAGGGTTTCCTTTTGAAAGAAAATATCTCACCAAGCTCAAAATGGGACTACAAGGGATATAATTTTTAGAAAGTGAAGAGATATCAAAGATGGCCTTTTCTCATTTCAAGCAAGGTCGGTTAGAACCGATAAATTTTGACCTCATCTAGTGTAATGATTTGTACTTGCAAGAATCATGATTCACGAGTCCATAACTATTGAATCCACTACATGTCATTATGCATACTGCTAAAACTTAGCTATATGATGTGTGGTTCAGTTTCAAAAGGTATGAGTTCAAAATTGTTTGGTCACCTCATGTCATTTTCAAGCATAGAGTCATTTCTGTAATCAAAACACTTTAATCTTCCGGATTGATTAACCTTTATCGCATGTTGGAGTTTGATCAAAATATTTTGTCAGAATAAAATGCTAAACATCTGTTGATTTCAAAACAACAAAGAGACAAAAGCAAGGCATGTTCGTTGAAGGATGAGATGTGATCCCAAAACAAAATGCAGAATTCCATAACAATATGATTGACTGTTCATCACCCTTCTCGAATCAGCTTTTCTGGCAATATCTGTGTTTTGCCAAGCATTTTCGATCACATGTCATTCTGAAGATGTTCGGGGAACAATATAGCCAGTGACACCCTCCTTCAACGACTCCACTTGTCTCTTGCTCACCAACTTTCAGACTCGCTTCTTGAAATTCTTGCAATTGCTCAATTGAAATGGTTGAGGACCCCATCATGACATCACATCTCTTGTCTGGATTAAACCACCCAGAAAATGGTGGTTGCATAGGATTTGTCGGAGTCAAGCAAAATTCTGGAATCTGGCAGATGCTGGTCGACAAACTTAAATGGCAGAGGAATGTCCCATCTTGGCAAAGATATTTGAGCAATTGATGCTACCGTGAGACCTGGCTATACCACATAATTAAGGGCTCACACCGTCAAAGTCATCTCCTGATTCACCTCTCATCATTGTTCTAGAATCCATGGCAGATCCTTCAATCTTTCTTCTCTTCATAGCTTGTTCAATTCTTCGGCAAATCCTCACAACATTATTTCAATCTTCCAATGTTGCTATGGTTGGTTGAGGATTGTTAGAAAACTTTCTAACAGCTTGGTAATCTTGGCAGCGCCCAGAAACTTGTAGTATCGCCACTACCGACGTGTGGAATCACATATCTCTCTATTGGAGAACCTGATGAATCTAAAACTCCTTTGTCCCCTCTTCGATTTCTCACTGACAGTGCAGCAAACAAACACCTATAGAGGAAGTCCTGCTCTGTTGAAGTTTCAGTATTCTTCATGTTTTTCAGTCTAGGCATGTTCTTCTCTCTACTTTTGCGTTTTAATACTGACACTGTTGGAGGAAAATCATAGATGACCTGAAACTACTGTATTCCTTCTTGGATTCCCACTTGCGGATCCACAAACAGATTCCTGAGAGAGCTTTGCTACGTTGAAGTTTGATGTCTGCTCATATTTTTCAGACCAGGTCTGGCTCTTCAACCTACTAAGAGGTCTTCGTGCTGAAACTGATGAGAGAAATATTTGTAGCATATGCAACTTATAAATCCCCTCTTGCCTTCCCAATTTGCAGAGCCATAAATTGATTTTTGTAGAGAGAGCTCTGCCACATTGAAGTTCAGTGTTCAATCATGGTTTTTCAGACCATCTTGTGCTGCTGAACTGGAATTGAGCTCGTAATCGGGGTAACTTCAAAGCAGATTAATGCACCATGTACAGGAGACCGGTAGTTGTTTGGTTCCATTAGATGATGTGGAGGCGATGAACATTTAACAATGCAACTGGATAAGAACCAGAGTTGTCATTAGTTGATGACTGAAGGCGTTGTTGCTTTTGTTCATGACGAAAAAGGAGAGATACAGCTTCAATTAGATGTGAACAAGCAGTGTTCCCACGGAAGACGATGTGCAGATATTCTCTTTCCATTTGATGTTCAACACTTGTTCGAGCAGATCTGAGTCTAGCTACTTCACATTTAATGCTCTCAACCTTAATCTGATAATGAGCCTCTATCTGACACCTTTCTTCACCTCCATCATTTTTCTCCAATCACGTGCAGCACAGCTTGTGTGGGGGACCTACCTTTCAGCCCGGTACATGCATGATAAATGTATGAACATGTAATCTATATGATGAACTCACCCTTCGAGAGGTGACAATATGGTCGTAACTCTTGTATGATGGACAAGAATCGTGATTTTTGCCCAAACTCTACAATGAAAATTTTCGGAGCAACGGCCAATGTGTCACCCACAAGTCTTGAGTTCAAGATGCTTCAAGAAGGGTTTGCCCTTATGCAAAAAACGATAGCACATACAACCTAAGGACAGGTTCTATTCATTATGTGAACATGGGTAGGTTTTCTATCTGGTCTCAAAAGGGTCTCATATCTGCCCAGTGACGTTCTTCGTAAAGACAGTATGGGGGCGTTGCAAGGAATGGTTAAGGCACGTATACCCACCATTACCAAGCAGGCACTCAGATATGAGTTGGGTGTTTCACGCATCTGAACCCTGACCAATAGTCTTAGGGCAGATCGCTAGTTCCCCACCTAACCTAGAAGCTTGTGTGTGCTTTCAAAAATAAATACAGGTGATGCATGAGACAATTCTATAAAATGCATGGAAAAAATATTAACAAAAAAGATAAAAATGCAAAAACTTAAACACATCAAATACACAAAGCTTAGTCCAATAATGTCAGAAACAGTACCTTCCCCAGTGGAGTCGCCATTCTGTCGCACCCAAAAAAAAAATCAGCGCGCGGCATCGGCTGGCGATTTATCTCGTTGTTGCGTTTGTTTGAATTTGGTTCGTTGGAGTCGCCACCTAGTAATTGATTGGGCTACTAGGAAACCGATGTACTGGTCTTGTCAGAGATTCCGGGTAAGGGACTGGTTGTGGTTAGGGAAGGTATTAGCACCCCTAACACACCCTACCTGAGGTAAGCTGCTTCGTGGCTTTGACGTGTTAAAGAAGTTTTAATAATTGTCTTTTCATCGGAAATTAGAAATATCACTTACGTATAAGTTAATAATTCTTAACCGTGATCCGATCAAAATATTAAATTCTTCTTTAATATATTTGCAATTTTATCATAAAAAAATAAATAAATACATAAAAATATAAAAACAAATACAAACACACACATATACTTTCACTATATTTTTTTCTTTTCTTTTTTTTTCTTTTCTTTTTTTTTTTTACATCCATAATACAAAATACAAATACAAATTCAAATTCAAAATAAATAAAAATTACATTACATAATTTTAAAATTTACAAAAACATGTCCCTAAAATTCTAGAAATTGCAGGGAAGGACCCTCCTGCACCCGCTGGAACAGTAGCGGCGCGTCGCCCAACGCGCCCCCACCACTGGCGGCGCGTGGGCTCACGCGCCGCCGCTGGAAACTAAAAAAAACAGGGGGCTGGGGTCTTCTTCCCCTCTGTCTTCCCACGCCGGCGGTGGGAGTCACCGTCACCTTCAAAGACCCCAAAGATACACAAGGCAGTTGGTTTTAGTTTTGTTTTTCACAGATCTGTTTTCCTTCTTCTTCTCCAAATCTGCTCCCGGTCTTCTTTCTTCTTCGTGACGTCAGTCTTTCCTTCTTCAATCGGTGGCTCTGTCGGAGGCGGGAGCTGTCGGTGGTGATCATTGTGTTGACAGCGTGGACGGCGCTGTTCGGCTGAAGAAGGAGACGGCGGGTCTGCAGCGATGGGGAACAGCTGTTTTCTATGGGCACCGGGACTGTGGTTTCGGAGGAGGAGCCATCGAAGGAAGATCGATGGCGGGGGAAGCAGCGTGGATGGAGAGGGACGGCGCCGCCGCTGGGTTCTTCGGGTGGCTGAGGAAGAAAGGAAATAAATCAGAGGGAAAGGTGGGGGACGAGTCTGTCGGAGCAAAACAATTCCAGCGGGGGGATAAAAAAAATCAAGCTGGAGAGGAGAGATTAGTTGTGGCCTCTGGTTTTGGGAGAGCTGGTAAATGAAGGCAGTGTGTTGATGACCGGTGGGTGGGTTAAGGAGGAGGAAATCCGGCCTGGTTTGGGTCGAAAAAAAAATGAAACCGGGGAGTTTGGGGGCCTGTTTGGCCGGGTGTAGGGGAGCTGTGGTTGGGGGAAGGAAGAAGAGAAAAAATAAAAAATCCAAAGGGTGGGGGGGCTCCGGCGGCTGCCTTTGGTTAGAGATGGATTTTAGGGTTTTTTGTGGTTTAGGGTTTTTTTTTGTTGAATTTTCTGGTGTTTCCAAAATTAGCCCCCCCCCTTTGAATGTGTTGAAGACACTAGTATTTATAGGCGAAATGTTGCTAGGTTTTTCAACTTGGTCCCTCAACTTCTTTTTTTTTTTTGTAAATTTTGATTTTTCTTATTTTTTTGTATTTTTTGAAAACGAGCAATATCAACGTCAACTCAATGAGGAAAATCAATTATTTTAAAATGGCGCGTGAAAATTCGAACGCGTTTGAAAATCTTTTTAAAAAATTAAATTCTTTTTTAGACGACGTTGAAAATGCTATAATAACGAAAATATATTAAAAAAACATATTTTTTGGATTTTCTTTGTTTTTTTCTATTTTTGAAATTTTTTTGAAAATATATCAAAAACATGGGTCAAAAATTGGGTAGCAACAATTATTATCATCATCCTGTGCATTCCTCCATCTTCAATCACCAGACAGGAGCAGCTTTCAGTGATGAAAACCCTCATGGTTGTTCTATAATGTGAACAACGTAGTATATATATATATATATATATATATATTATTCTTACTATATATGTAGTTATACTGCTTTGTTTTTCATGTACTAATTTTCTTTTCACTTTATGTTTTGTTAAACCTTGTTCACATGAAGCTATAAAATATAGACAAGAATTGCCTTTTTTTCCTTATCATTTTGCAACTAATTAATTGTTTTATTCTGATTTGTGCCTAGGCATGGTATTGTCTTCTGAGAAAACCGAGCTCCATTGATCTTTTCTTTTTACTAAACTAAATCGCCACCTATTGCAATTAAAATTTTAATCAACATTAATATCATTCGGATAGGATTAGGATGTACTCTTCCACAAACTCTAATAAATCTTTTCCAAAGAAGAGATGCCTTGGAATGTTTTAGAAATGGGATAATATTCTCATATGCACACCTAACTTATTCGCTATTATCCTTTCTCAGTTGTGTCCCTAAACTATATATTTAAGCAATTAGGTCCAGAATGTATCTAGGAATTATCAATCTGATCCTTTCATCCTCAAATATACTTTGTAGTCATCTTTAGGTGTGGACACGGTTGAGAAAATTCTTAAGCAAATTTTTTATGGACAAATCCAATTGAGAATTCTTGGGACCAGTTGGTTGACAGTTATAGTTGGGTTAAGGATCAAATTTAGAAAAGAATTAGAGATAAGGGACCAAAATTATGTTACCCAGGAACCCTATAAAAATTAGGGATGAAAACTGTCAGTGAATATAAATTATATCTTATGACCTCACTTAACAACTTAAAGTTTTTAATTGAGATGGTTTTTTGGTATGATATCAAAACCTTGATGACCAAGCGATTAGAAATTTGAATTTCACCATCCTTATTTATTTGATAAAAATTAAGCACAATGTACTATGGATCTGTGTAAGTTTCAAGCTCAAAAAGCTTTCACTTAAGGGGGTCTTAGAGAATAATATAAATAATATCTTAGGAACTCATGTAGCAGTTTAAGTTATTAAGTTGGGATGATTTTTTAACATGGTATAAGAGCCTTCATGGCCAAGCAGTCACGAGTTCGAATCTTACCATCTTCATTTATTTGATAAAAATTAAGCACAAGGTAGTGTGAGTCTGTGCAAGTTTCAAGCTCAAAGGACTTTTCACTTAAAGGAGTGTGTTAGAGAATAATATAAATCATACACTACAAGATTTCACAGTTTTACCGACGGAACTATTCCGTCGGTGTGTGACAGAAAGTTCGTCGGTAAATTATTTACCGACTATATTACCGACGGAATACACCAGTCGGAATACCTTTTGTCGGTGATTCCACATTCTGTCGCTATATCGGTCGGAAATACAAAAAAAACATTTATCGACGGACCGTGCGCGCCAAACAAAAAAAATTTCCCGCTTGGAATATACCGACGGAAAATATTCCGTCGGTGTTATGTACATACCGACGGAATAAATCCGTTGGTAAAAGTGTCGGTGATATTTCATACCGACCGAAAATTTCCGTCTGTAAATTCGTCGGTAAGTTTATACCGACGGATTATTTTCGTCGATGAATATGTCGGTGATGGGATGGAATACCGACCGAATCTGTCCGTCTGAATATTCGTCGGTGATGGTGGCAGACATTGTCCAATGCCGACGGAGTTATTCCGTCGGTAAATCCCTGTGTAATTTTTTTTTTAATTTTTTAGAAAAAATAATATAAATTAATGGTAATACAAACTAATTATGCAAATAAAATTTATATTAAGCAACAAAAACTCAAAGTTAAATAATATTCATTACAAAATGAATGTGTTTCAAAAAAACATTAAACGAAATTTTAAATGTAAATAATGTTTATTAAAAATTAATATAAAGGTGGAGGAGGAGGAGGAGGAGGCTGGGGGTTAGGCGGCCAAAAAGGATTAGGCGCACATGTTTCACCTTATGTCATGTTCATGACCATTTAACGAAGCTCTTCATAGGCCGCTCTTTGTTGTTCAGACTTTGCTCCGTGTTGTTCGTTCGCCAATCTTTGCTCTTCTTTGAGTTGTGTGTACGCGTCTGATAGATGGTCGCACCTTTGCTGTAAGGCCACGAACTCCTTAGATTGGGAGCTCGATACAGATTGGGAGCTCCCAACGGTTGAAGCAGTACCGGTCGACCGCAAGTTGGCGGCGGTAGTGTTGGAGAGCCCGTAAACCCGATTTTTATAGTGTCCACCTGACAATCCAGCCTCCATCCACAAATCCGGATCGAATTCCGAATGGGTCGAAGGATCGTCCCCGTATCTCTCCCTCAACCGATTATTATAGGTCTCCTGAAAAAAAAAATCATCATATTGAATTCAATAAACATAATAATAACTTACAAAATAAAGTGGTTGAACAAACATACCACAAACTGTTGAGCACGGTTGTCAACGAACTGTTGCGTCCCCTTTTGGCGGTCATGACTCCGCACGTGCGTCTCCACAAATAGCTCCATAGGGCTCGGCTCACGTCCAAGAGACGTAGCCTATAATGAAAAAAATGTATTAACAACAAATTAATTGAACGATATATTTCATTTAAATTAATCTTACCATCCGTTTCGCATGTGCAGCAAACGGAACGGAGCCGCCGGTGTGCGTTGTCACCGAGCCATGAATTGGCCGATTCCGGTTGCCAGCACCGGACTGTGAGCGTCGAGTGAACCACTCAGACGTCACGTGCTGAATATAGTGCGGCCATATATCTTCCGGGATGTATATCGGTTTGAAATCCCTCCAAACCGCAACATCGTTCCAGCCTTGGAACCCCTTATCCCTCGCTGTTTTTTTTGCCTTTTCTGGGTTTCATACCAAAAATCACGCAACCTAATTCACGCACGAAAAAATTACATTTCGAAACATAAATAATTATGTAAAAAAAAAGTCGTATTGTTTTCGATGTTACCTAATTGCCGCGTGATTTTCCCACACCCTCCTCACAACAGTGTCATGTTCATCGTCCCAGCTGAATCGATGCTGTGTATAAAAAAATAATTTTTTAAAATGTTAATAATTTATTTACAATTATAACTAGAATTTATTAGAAATAAGCTGAAAATTATATATTAACACGAACCTCAAATCTACGAAACCATGCATTGATTTGAGGCATCCATTCAGGATGCCTGGATATCTGACTCCATTAAAACAATGGAATCTCCATCGATGCTTTAAACGCCGATGATATTACTCGGGCGACCTTAATGTTTGTGAACCTGAAAAGAAATGAAATTAATGAAATAGTGATTACTTCATAAATTATGTTTTAAATTTATTTTTTATATATATAAAAAAAACTAAAACCTTAACAAACTTACATTGAAAGATCATCCTTCCACTGTGCCTCGTACTTGCGGGTAAATTGATTCCGCTGCGAAGGCATGCCGCTTCTGCAATGTGAAACATTGCTGGAAAAGGCAGCATCGGTTGACGGCGCAGGTGGTGTAGGCGCCTCTTCTTGAGAGGCACCTAAGGAAACATCAGCATCGCTGCTAGACGAACTTGATTCGACTGGACGTGAACGACTAGCTCTGGATTTCATTCTTCGCATCTAAACAATTTTATATAAATAATTGTATAATAAAATTCAAAAGTTAAAAAAAATCGGCAGCACCTCCCCTATACTGGATACCACCCAAATCTACAAACCTGCAAATATTAACAATAGCTACAACCAATTGACCCAATCTATAGTAATTAATCCAACATATTCAACTATTAATCCTAAGATAAATTCAACGTTAACAATTACAATTCACAAATTATTTAATAATTATGTCAATACAACAAAACTATAAATTCAAAATAAATAGAAACAATTAAACACAAATCATCAAGTTAGAGTAAAATTAATAATTCTTCCAACATATTCAATTATTAAATCTAAGATAAATTCAACATTAACAATATTAATTCAACAAATTATTAAATAATTATGGCAATACAACAATATAATATATTCAATAAAATAAAAAATAATTATAGCCTAACAATTAAAATCAATGGAAACAATTAAACACAAATCATGCAATAATATAAAAAAATACTAATTATTCCAACATATCCAATTATTAATTCTAAGGTAAATTTAACATTAACAATCATAATTCAACAAATTAATCAATAATTATATATGGCAATACAACAATAAATTATATTCAATAAATTTAAAAAAATATATAGACTAACAATTAAAATCAATGAAAATAATTAAACACAAATCATGCAATAATAGAGTAAAATTAATAATTATTCTAACATATTCAATTACTAATTCTAAGTTAAATTCAACTTTAACAACAAATTAACTAATATGTTATTATGACAACAAAACAATAAAAAATATTCAAAAAATTCAAAAAAAAACCTACATCAAGAAAAGAAACGAAATATACATACCTTAATAATATGACAAATTCAAAACTTTATCTACATTACAAAAAACAAAACACCAAAATAACAAAAATAAAAAAACTAAAAATAAATCTAAAGTAAATAAAATAAATTGGAAAAAAACACATACCTTTTAATATGAGGAAGATTCACAACACTAAATCTTACTAGAGATTGACGGTGAAATTCTTGAAGGATTGAGGGCAAAAAAATCAAAAATCTGAGGTGCAAAATGGAGGAGAAGAGAAGAGAAGCGGCTCGGGGAGAAGAAGAAAAAATGAGAAAAAGCGGCGGGGGCTGTTACTTATAGGGCAGTTTTACCGACGGAATCACCAACGGACATAATATCCGTCGGTAAAAGGTAAAAAATTCCGTCGGTAACAGGTCAAAAATCCGTCGGTAATTTTTGAATTTCTCACCGAATTTTTAAAAGCCCTCCATATTTTTCGACGTCCGTCGGTGATTCCATCGGTAATAATTCACACACTTTGGAAATCGCGCGGTCCGTTGGTATTTCTGTCGGCAATATGTGTGACCAACAAATTACCGACGGAAATATTCCGTCGGTATTAGCGTCGAAAAATCTATCGGAGAATCCGTCGGTGATTATGGCATTTTGTTGTAAATATTTTCGAACTCTCTGTGAGATGCCGATGGATATAATTCCGTCGGTATGCCCGTCGGTGAAGGTGACATTTTGTTGTAATTATTTTCGAACTCTCTGTGAGATACCGACGGACTTGAATTCGTCGGTATCCCCGTCGATGATTGTGGCATTTTGTTGTAAATTTTTCGAACTCTCTGTGAGATACCGACGGATATATTCGTGTATCGTCGGTGAGGTGTGGCATTTTGTTGTAATATTTTCGAACTCTCTGTGAGATACCGACGGATGTCGTCGGTATGGACGTCGGTAAGTTTGCATTATGCAGGAAAGGTTGTCTTTGTATTGCCTGTTTACCTTCCTGCAAAACTTAACTGATAAACTGTCCATCACATAAAACAATAACCACATTGCTTAAACAGTAAATATTTTGTTTTACAAAATACATCATCATAATCTAAATTACATGAGACAAATGTTTTTACATAGGGCTTCATTTTCATAATTAGTCGGAATTTTCTTCTTCTCCTCATCAATTGAATTGTCATCATCTTCATCGCAATCTTCAATATGGATATCATCTTCTTCATCGACATTTGCTTGTCCGCTAGAGCTGAGAACAACATTCAACTCCTCTCCGTCAATATCAACAAGACTATCATCGAGAACTCGAAAATTTGAATTTTCTTCCAATTCAATCGAAGGAGCAACTCGATATGGTTCAACCAACTCACGAACTTGAAAGACTTCATCTCGCACACTTGTGTCTTCGTTCTCATCCTGAACAACCTCGACACGACCCCGTGGTTTCGTTTTTAAAACGGACAACCAATCAACTCTTGACGATCCTTTCTAAATGAAGGGGTGTATGTGTAATAAACTTGTTGACATTGCTTTGCGAAAACAAAGACATCGTTTATGTTGCGGAGTCTAGCTTTTGAGTTGATTTCGACCAGACCATGGTGCGGATCAACTCTGATTCCTCTGTCCGTCGTGTCATACCAATAGCATTTGAATAAAAACACTTTATTCTGCTCGCTATGATATTGCAGTTCGACGACCTCTTCTAATCTACCATAGTAGTCAACTTCTAACTGGCTACTTGTGGATCCCTTAACACAAACACCGCAGTTGTATGTCTTTCTTCCTTGCCCGTATTCTTCAGTATGGAAAACATATCCATTGACAAAATACCCGTTGTAGCACTTAACTTTTCTTTCAGGGCCGAGGCTTAGTGAAGACAATGACTTGGGCGCACTCCTTCCCATTTGATAAACCTTGTAAATATATGTAATTAAATGTACATCAATACACGGTAAATGAACGAGAATCTCGTAATGACATGCATACGTTAGAATGAGTTTGTGATAGTGCTTACATGTGTTCTGAACCATGTGGCAAATTGTTCATCTTGTAATTGAAAGATCTGGGATTCGGTCAGCTGCGAGTTATTGGAGAGCAAATATTGTCGATGTTGCCTGCAAGTGATAATGAGTGTATGATATTACAATATATAATTAACAGTATATTACTGACAAAGTTTAATTAGTATTACACATATATAGACTTACTGAATAAATGGTCTCAGCTCATCACAGTTAAATAGAACATAGTTGTGTGCTTGTTTGAATTCTATTTCCGACAAATATCTTCCTCTTACGGCATTTTTAGGTGTGGGTCGTCCAGTATTGGAGAATATTGACAAGTTCCCACTGGAAGGCACTTCACCGCCATCGTCATGCCGTGGAACGCGATTGATTCTTGTTCTCAGATGAGGTTCGAAATAGTACGAGATAAATGTTGATATCTCTTCAACAATATAGGCCTCAGATATCGAAGCCTCAACATGCGCCTTGTTCTTAACCTTTTTTTTTAGATTAAACAAGTACCTGCATTGAAGTACAATTCAAGTATTTTCAAATAAGAAAAACATAGAAAATACTTTAAGATATGAATTCCATTGCAACTGTAATATCTCACCGTTCGAATGGGTACATCCATCTATACTGGACCGGTCCTCCAGCTTTTGCCTCGAACGGTAGATGTATAGGGAGATGCTCCATTGAGTCAAAAAATGAAGGAGGGAATATCATCTCAAGTTTGCATAGTGTCTCGATGATATTCGTTTGAAGCATCTCAATGTGCTCAACATTCATCTTGCTGGAGCATATATCTCTGAAGAAATGACTGATCTCCGTTAGTGCATCCCATATTCCCTTTGGCAACAAATCACGAAAAGCTAATGGGATGAGTGTTTGCATAAACACGTGGCAGTCATGGCTCTTCATTCCATACAATCTGCAGTCCTCTATGTTAACAAGCCTTGATATGTTCGATGCATGTCCATCCGGGAAACGCAGACTCTTAAGCCATTTGTAGACTAGCAGTTGTGCGTTTTTCTCTAACACGAAGCTTGCCCTTGGTTTTGCAACCCGTGACTCGTCATAAACCAACTCCATATTTTTACGGTTACAGTATAAAGCTATATCCAATCTAGCCTTCATGTTGTCCTTTGTCTTCCCCTTCACATCCATGACGGTGTTGAAAATATTCTCAAACACGTTCTTTTCGATGTGCATGACGTCAAGGTTATGGCGGAGAAGATTAGTCTTCCAATACGGAAGCTCCCAAAAGATACTTCGCTTTACCCAATTATGGGTCAAACCAAAACCAGGAAACTTTTGCTTACCTGATTGAAGGCCAAACACAATGTCACCGTACTCTGATACAACATGATGCAATTCTTCACCAGAAAGACGCGGGGATGCAACATCTTTTTCAACTCTACCAACAAAGAAATCTTTTCTGTTCTTTCTGAACCTGTGATTAAGTGGCAAGAAGCGACGGTGACAGTAAAAAAAGAAGCTTTACCTCCGTTTGCTAGCGTGAATGCCTTGTTGTTTTCCATGCAGTATGGACATGCGAGTTTCCCATGCGTGCTCCAACCAGAAAGCATTCCATAAGCTGGAAAATCACTGATAGTCCACATCAAAGCCGCCCTCATAAGGAAATTTTGTTTCCTCGATATATCATAAGTCAGAGATCCGGAGGACCACAACTGCGCCAGCTCATCTATCAACGGTCGAAGACAAACATCTATATTCCGCCCCGGGCTGCTTGGACCGGGTATGACAGTAGATAGAAACATGAACTCCGGCCTCATACACATTCCCGGTGGCAAGTTATAAACTGTGAGAATGACCGGCCAACAAGAATAGGGAGCAGCAAATGACCCAAATGGGTTGAACCCGTCTGTACACAACCCAAGTCGAACATTCCTTGATTCAGCAGAAAAGTCAGGATGAACACTGTTAAAGCGTTTCCACGCTTCGCCGTCAGAAGGATGCACCATCACACCATCAACGACATCGTGTGTTTGGTGCCATGTCATGTGCTCAGCAGTCCTTGGTGACATAAATAACCTCTGCAGTCTAGGTGTGATCGGGAAATATCTAAGTTTTTTATATGCCACTAGAGTCTTCCCCCTGCCAGTTCTGGGTTTGTAACGGGAATGCCCGCATGTCATGCACTCGGTCATCTCAGCATTTTCAAGGTAGTATAACATGCAGAAGTTAGGGCACATGTCAATTTTCTGGTATCCTAAACCGAGGGGTTTCATCATGGACTTCGCAGCATAGAAGTTCTCTTTGAGCCTGTTCCCTTCAGGTAAAATGCTTCTTGCCCAATCAATAATTTTGTCATACCCGGCCTCACTCAACCCGTGATCTGACTTGATGGTGAACACCTGTGCCACGACCGATAATTTACTGTGGTTTGTGCAGCCATCCCATAATGGTTCGTCAGAATCTTTCAACAAATCAAAAAACCTAGCTGCCTCTGCATTAGGTTCTTCTTCTACGATTGGACATTGATTGACATTATCTTGATTCATTCTCATTGCATCCATAACCATGTTTCTGTAAGGATTAGTGTTGTCATTTGCCGCTTCATGCACGTTGCTAGCACTAGAAGTTGACCCAACCACCGTTTCTCCCATTCTCCTATTACTAACAAATACCTCTCCATGTGCATACCAACACTCGTAATCCTCCACAAACCCTTTGTGTAGAAGATGCATCATTACAACATCTGGATGCAGATACTTTTTATTTTGACACTTCCTGCATGGACACCTAATACCGCCTCCAGTAAAATTTCTGGGAATAGATGTTGCGAAATTAATAAAACCCTGAACCCCGTTACAATAATCCATCCTCCGCAATCCTTGGGGTGAATCTAGATACATCCATGAACGATCATCCATGACTTCTATCGAACCTCTATAAAAAGGACCCATTAAGCAAGCTCTTAATTATTTCAAAACATAACATGTAATTCGGTAATTCTACAAATTAAGTTTTAACAATTTACAAACAAATACAATCTTACAAAATCTAAAACAAACCATAACAAGTATAAAATTATACATTCATATACTACAAGTTTGTTTGAGAAATAACAATAAAACTTGTACATCTACTAAAAAAAAATACATATACTAAAAAAACAATAAAATTGACATTTAAATGTTAAAATTTTAAAAGATAGAATTACTTACAAAAAATGATAAAATCCATCGGTAAATCAGAACACGGATGCTGTGACCACAAAACTTCAAGAAATACAACTTGTTGTGCTGAGATGAGGAAGATTTTTGTTTTGGGGCGAGGGGGGGCTGGTTATTTTCAGATGGGGAGGGTTAGGATTAAGAAGAAGAAGGAGAAATGGGGGAGGAGAGTGTCGGCAGAGTGGCCATATATTCACTTTCTCCGACTGACTTACCGACGGTTTTATTCTGTCGGTTAATACGTCGGCGAAACCGTCGGTAATTCTGACAGACAATCGACACGTCACCGCACGGACCTGCTATTCAAATCCCTTGGTGATTCT
The DNA here is from genome assembly GCA_964019445.1 of Populus tremula. Classification (NCBI taxonomy): domain Eukaryota; kingdom Viridiplantae; phylum Streptophyta; class Magnoliopsida; order Malpighiales; family Salicaceae; genus Populus; species Populus tremula. The sequence continues at coordinate 1,366,110 of CAXHTJ010000011.1, forward strand.
GTCGGTATTATTGGCGGTGAACAACTCCCATCACGCATACGACTCCCCGGTTTTTATTTCGTCAGTGATTCCGTTGGAAAAATCACCCGCCAATTAATACCCAACTATGTTATATTTTTATTATTATTTCCTAAGTATTCTAAGAATTTTTGTGACTTATAGTTTTTAATTTTTTTTTCCTTAATTAATATTTTTTAAAAATATATATGTATTTTAAAAATTAATTTTCAAATTTCTTTAAGCTTTTCAAACATTTTAGCAGGTAAGACGTTTCCAAATCTTTGTAAAGGGATGATGATAGGAATTCACGGGTTAGGTTTTGGTATTATCTATACTTGAATTCAAACCCAAAACATTATCAATATCCGACTCAAAACTTGATGAGTGTAAATTTTGAATATCATAATCTAAATCGATCAAGTTTTAGTTATCGATTCAGATAACCATTACCTAATTGCTATAATTAAGTTTGTAGAAGCTAAATGTTATGATTATCTACATGAGAATTTATCACAAACAGAATATTTAGATGACTTAACAAATGTTTTTATAAACTAGTATTGAGATAAGATAAGTCTAAGAGAATATATGGTTATGCTATACTATACTAGAGCAGCGACTTAAAACAAAGATAATAAGGGATTCGATGGTTGGTCGAGATCAAATTTTTATAAGAGATTATAGAAGTTATTTTCCTGTGGGAAGCCACTCAATTATTTATTAGACAACTAGATCTTTCAAAATTAAGCCCAAAAATGGTTCAGAAAAGTGTTTGCTCCATTAGAAGGTAAGTGTTTGCCCCATTAGAGAAGAGTCATTCAATTTTTTTTTAATCAAAATTGTTGTCTTTTTCGCTTTCACTTGCAAACTGAGCGAATTAACTTTTGTGAGATGGAATTATCTTTGTATCTCAAGACCAGTCTGGTTTGTCAGGTCTGACTTCATGGAGCGAGCAAGCTAGCTAGCTGACGCAGGAGCCAAAGAAGAATGAAACTTGGCATATCCCACATTTCAAAATAAATTATTGTTTTTTAAAATATTTTTTATTTAAAAATATATTAAAATAATTTATTTATTTTTATTTTTAAAAAGTTATGTTTAATATCAACATATTAAAAAAAATATAAAGCCATAAAAAATTAATTTAAAATAAAAAATCCAATAACATTTTTTAAACACAAAACAACCACTTTACAATCTTGAATTATAAAGAAACCATCAAGGCAAATTCTACTCTGTCCCAACTTGTATTTGTGTCGCTAAATTTTAATTATTAATAGGAAAATGAAAATAAATAAATAAACAATAGTGTCAGAGGTTTTTACCACAAGTCTTGTGATGTGCATCAATTACAAAAAAAAAATTAAATTGACAACTGATTTGGCAACCAACCACATGATTTCTGACCATATGACATCACAATTTAAAAAAAAAAAACAAAAAGGATTTTCTAAAAAATACATGTGATTTTTATTTGATAGAAAATTTAGAATTGTTTCTGAATCAACATAATCAACCTAAACACTGAATACACAAGGTAAAAGAAACTCAAACCAATGAGACAAGTGCTGATGGCAAGTCCCAAGGAACATTCTAGAACCGCATATGTGCCCGTGACGAATGTGATAATCATTGTACTCATGGCAGTCATGGTAAGCAACATGGCACGCCGAAATAATATCCTAGGGGCTACCTTAAATGCCATTTCATGCTTTACCCATTCCGAACTTTGAATATACGCAATCAAAAAGTGGATAAAGACAGCAGAAATGGAGAGCACCAATGATATTGCATCTGAGATGACAAATACTATAAAAGCAGTTTTTTTAGCTAGAATTGCGGTGCCTTTATTTGAACCTTGGTCGCTCTTGTAACCGCCAGGTAAGGTGAATGCTGCTGCAAATGTTACTGTTGCTATCAGTGCCGCAACAACTAGATGAGATTCTATTGCTTTACTCAAAGCTTCGTTTTCCTCTTTGTTTTCCTCATCATCTCCTTTCAAAATAAAGGGACCGTGACCAATCGGTCCAGTGCCAACATCTTCAAGGTATTCTAGGGTCTCTTTCTGCAAATATATATATATAGAGAGTAAAATATATTAAGATGTTAAAGTAATTTTTTATTATTTTCTAAAATATTCTTCTAAGTGAATTTTTTTAAAATTTTATTCATATTATCTTGTATTTAAATTTTATTAATTAAAATAAAAATAGTGAGATTTAAATTTATAATTGGGTGATCAATAAGATTGTAATACTATTTTTGAAAAACTAACTCAATCTAAAAATTTAAACAAATAATCCATCATTTTTAGCTATTTAACATATATCATATATCAACTTCCGAGCTTTTGTTTCCAAAACTAGTTTTTTTGCAATCAAATCCTTTTTGTTACTGTATATATTAGCAGGTAACAAAAACTAATTTGGTTGAAATTAAACCGCATGCTTTACATTAGCCCAATTATCCCCAAAAAGAAAACTAAGATGTGGACTTAATTTTATATACCATTAATTCTACATCATTTCACTCTAAAATTAATTTCCTAGGAGGAGTAATCCAATATATTATTTTTTTTTTTACTCTCCTTAATTGCTTTTAAGATTATATTAAGTTTCTATTAGATTTTTCAACTTTAATTCTCAGATTTTTTAAATTTTAATTAATTGTATTTTTTTTTCATTCATTTGTACTACTTTATAAAAAAGTTACATGCGATTTATATGCATAATCTGTTATTGTAGATGAAAAACTTAACAAAATAAATAAAATGACTTCATTTCAAATAAAAAAAGATTATTAAGTTATTCAGATTATTTTATTTTTATATTTAGTACTGCGATATAATAGAGTGAAACTGAACAAAAGTTATGTGGACTCATTTGGTGGACCTGATTAAGATGCAGAGCTTAAGAGAATCTTAGATGCAAAGTAAAACCAGTTTGCTGTGATTTAATTGATTCATTAATGGATATATATTGTGAATCACAACAGTTAATTCTTAGAGGATTGATTACCTGTATCTCTCCAAAATTTCCTAAATAAATGTCCTTGACGCTTAGCTTTCGCAATTTATTTAGGAAATTGCGATATAAATTTCCTAAATAAATCGTTCCAAGTCTTGCAAGCTCTGGAATCTCCAGACATTTTTTGAATGCTTCTATATCTTTACTGGCCACAGCATAGTGAAGGGCATTCCAACCTCTGTTATCAACTAGCTCACAACAAGCTGGGCATCCAGAAACAATCTCTTTCATTACGTCTACACGTCCTCGAATGGCAGCAATGTGAAGAGCTGTTCTCTTCTTCTCTGTTTCAGCAATGTAGGCCGCGGACGCATCATATTCTAGTAATACTTTCACTTTACGAGCACCAGACCAGTCATAAAAGGAAGCGTAGTGAAGTGGTGACCAGCCGTTCTCATCGGTTGTTTTCGTCAACGATTTTTCTTTTTCTAACAATTTTCTTGCTGTCTCTGAAACACCAACAAAACAAGGAATAAAAGTTATCCTACATGAACAACAGTGATTTCACTTATGCCCCGTTTAATAATTTCTTTTAGAAAACTGGTTTCTTGAAAAATAATTTTCTAGATAATGAATTATTTTTCAATGTTTTATAGCATCATGAAAAATAAATTGAAAAATATTTTTCAATATTTAGCTATGTCATAGAAAATAAATTATAAAAAAAATTATTAATATTTTTTTTCAAGTTTATTAAAATAATGAAGAGCTAATCTTACAAATTAAAAAGTTGAATAAAAATAAAATTGAAAAAAAATCTAATATCATAAATGATCTCAGATAAAATAAATAACAATCAAGATAATGAAGATAACATCTAACTGATAAAAAAGTTCAAAAATAATCAAATTAAAAAAAATTATAATTTCATAAATTATTTCAAATAAAATAAATAACAATAAAAAATAAGGACTAAATCTTATAAATAAAAAAATTCAATTAATAATTTCAGAAAAATAAATAACAATAATAAAAATAAGGGTCAAAGTTAATATAAAAATAAAATTAAATCAAATTTTAAGATGAAATTTGAAAAAAAAAAAAAAAAATCTCCAGACTTGAGCGCAAAATCTTACCATAATATCCCATCATGCTTGCCGCATGTAGAGCAGTTCTACCATTAGGGCCGCCATAGTCCACTGAAATGCAATTAGTTAGGATTTCATCAATCACCTTTTGTTGACCCCAACTGTAAGAAGCAGCAATATAAAGTGGAGTTTCTCCATGAACATTGGCGGAATATGAAAACTCAGGGTCCTCTTTTGTCAATATTTCCACCACATGGCTCCGCCTATTTCGAGCTGCCACGTGCAACGCTGTATCTTGCTCTTCATTGGTCATCCTCAACATCTTTTTTGCTTCTGTTACTCCGCTCTCTGAATCAGTAGGTAGAGCTTTGGCACGGTCAATGAGGACCTTTACCACATTGGAATGACCATATGCTGCTGCCAAATGGAGTGGGATTTCACCTTTCTTATTGGCTTGGAATAACAGTGGTGGACACATTTCAAGAATTTTATCAACAAAATCAAAGAGTTTGATTGAGGATTCCGGTTCCCTACTTTGGTTTCCTAAGTAGACATGAAGAATGGTGTTCTCGTCTGGAGTCAATAACTGATCAAGGCAGGTTTGATATTTCTCAAAGGGATCGTTATCGCCTGCTGCTGCAGCTTTGAACAAGACAGTATCCATATAGGTCGTCATACTATTTTGTAGCTTAGAGAAACTCACTAAATGAAAAGTAAACAAATGAAGGGGAGGTGAAATTAACCACTGTGGCTCAAAGGCAAGAGGTTCCACTCCTCAACTCATCACAAGCTGCTGATTTCTTCGGTATTTAAAGGAAGAAAAAGCGTTAGGAACCACAAATTACATTTATTTTGTAGCTTAGAGAAACTAACTAAATGAAATATAAACAAATGAAGGGGAGGTGAAACCACAAAGGTAAGAGGTTCCACTCCTCAACTGATCACAAGCTGATTTCTGTGGTCTGCTAAAAGCGTGTTAGATATATTTTTTTTTTAATATTTTTTATTTAAAAATATATTAAAATAATATTTTTTATTTTTAAAAAATTATTTTTAATATATATTATTTAAAAATATTCAAATGGGAAGAGAAATTGACCTCGAGGATGACAGAAAAGATGCAAGTGGGGAAGAGAAATTGACCTCGAGGAAGACAAGGAGATTGTGGTACAGAGTATGTTCATGTTCAAGAACTTCTGCACTACACGAAGAAAAAAGGCTAAATAAATATATAAAAATCAAATAAGATATGGCACTAAAAACCTCGATTTTTTCACTCATTTTAGATCATCATGCAATTATTCTCGCCCTTTCTTTCGTCAACAGACCACATATGGATCTGGGATGGTTTCTTTGCAGATAGTTTCAATAATGACAGCAAAAATTGGTTCCACACAAAAGACCAAATTTTATAGCATTGTGTGTTTCAATTCTTTGAGCTTGTAACCACCTCAGGTCCTCAACTGCCATAAAAGGAAAGCTGCCTTCTCTTAAAATGCCATTGTGTGCTTAAAATGTCTTTTGCCCTGCTAGAAAGTTCTGCTTTACAAAATGGAACTGATAACCGCAATTTTTTGCTTTGTCCTTAAAAGAAATAGAATTTTATTTGTTCTTCTTCAATCATCTATACAATAACCGAGTATTTTTCGTAATTTGGTGTAGTTACTAATTTGAAGTCGGAGTAAAAATTTTAAAAAACATGTTCCACGCATCTGACTTGAAGATAAGGAGATTGTGGTCCAGCTCTAACCATAAGAAAAACGAGTGGACAGAAATGATATATGCAAGTGGAGCAGAGAAATTGACGTCGAGGAAGAGAAGGTAGGACAATCATAATGAGTATATTTATGTTCAAGAGCACAATATACGAAGGTTGCCAGCCAAATTTAAATTTTAGACTTGGATCCAATGCAAGAACTAATTGGAAAAGAAAAATTAAAGGAACGGTTGGTATGCATCGTTGTCATAAATAATGAGTATCAATTTTTGGTGCACATTTTTCTGCCACTTTGAATTTAAGAATATAGTTGGCTGAATTGCCTCTGAATTTATTGTAATAGATCATCCAACTTTATCTTGTCTCGTAGCCTTTGTCACATGTTCACACGGTGGAAAGTATGAATGCCCTTGGACGAAAATGACAGAAAATATTTTTGTGTTGGTATCCAGGGAAATGGAGGAGACAATGATTTATTGTCTTTTATCGTAGTAAAAAAAATAAAATAAGAATCATCTAATATTTTGATTATTAAAAATTCTTGATCTTAAAAATTAGGTATAGAAACTAATTGTATAAAGAAGATGTATTAACATCATAAAAATATCTTATCTAAGATAAACTATATTGTTTGATTGTTTAATAAAAAATAAGGTATTGTCATGTTTTATAGTTATTAGTTTATTTAAGGTTTTAAAAAAAGTTCTTCTCATTAAGGAGATTTTTATCTTATCAGATAAAATTTAATAGATCTAATATCAACAAAAGTACTAACTTTTATTTAATATTAAGAATACGTCTTATGTATAAGTTCATAATCCTCCATATTAAAAGAAAACAAAATTTTTGGTATTTTTTGAAATTTTAATCTACTTCTTATCTTATGGCTTTAATAAACTATTTATTAAAATAAAAAATATATTCTAAGACATTTTAAAATTTTATTTTATAAAAATATAATATATATTTTTTTATCTTTAAGAAATTTGGCTGTATAAAACAAAACATTCTTTAACTAGAATCAAATTTGCTCAAATGCCTAGAGATAGGAAATTTATGCCACCCCTTCTCGCTAGTCTACACTGTCATAGCTTTATACAGGGTTATCAATTCTTTTCTATTCGAAGATTTATTTTTTTAGTTGAAACAATATGTTTTAATTTTGAAATTTTTTAATGTATTATTTTACAATTGTGCCACTACAAGTTTCTATCAGGTAGAAGGCTTCATTAACTAATTTGATTTGTTTTTAAAAAACACTTTTAAAAATATATAAAAACAAAAACAATCTCTTTCCTATGGTTAGACTTACCGAATATAATTAAGTTTTAATTTTGAAATATTTTAACGTGTTATTTTATAATTGTGCTACTAAAAATTCCTTTCGGGTACATGGTTGCATTAACTAGCTACCAGACAAAATTACATGCGACTTGGTGTATGTATGATGTTATAATATATGATATTTTTTAAAAATAATTTTTATTTAAAAATATATTAAAATAATATTTTTTTAAATGTTTTTATTTGAAAAATTAATACATTAAAACTACTGAAAAACATTGAAAAAATCACTAATTTGATTTGTTTTTAAAAATACTTTTCAAAAATATATAAAAACAAAAACAATCTCTTTCCTATGGTTATAATTACCAAAGATAAATATGTTTTAATTTTAAAATATTTTAATGTGTCATTTTAGAATTATGCTACTACAAGTTTCTATCGGGTAGATGCCCGCATTAACTAGCTACTAGACAAAATTGCATGCGACTTGGTGTTTAAATTTTTAAATTTTTGAAAAGACTCATAAAGATGAGTATTGATGAATCCAGTTTTGAGGTTCCCAACAAACCTCTCTTGGACTTGGTCAAAGGAAGAACCTTGAGCTGAGTTAAAGAGCTGAGGTATCAGACACTAGCCTCCATCCACCTTCGAAAAAAGAAAAAAAAAATTGAGAGAAAAAAAATTCTAGCGTTTTTAGCACGCATAAAATCAGATCTTATTGCATAACTCTGAGCCAGAGGATACAAATTCCAAGACAAGTTGATACAAGAAAAAGAATCAAATTTGTCCCAACGCCAAGAGACCGGAAATTTCAACCACCCCTTCTTGCTAGTCTACACCGTCACCACCTTATACGACGGTTGTCTATTTTGTTCTGGTTGGCGTTTTATTTGGTTCAGATTTTTCTGCCACTTTGAATTTAAGAATATACCTGGCTGATTTGCCTCTGAATTTATTGTAATTAATCATCCAACTTATAAAGCAACTATTTGAATTTGAATAAAACAAACCTTTTTTTGTTTTTTAGCATAACACAATAAATCCCCAAATCCTCCACACACACACACCCACATATATATATATATTACATTTCAAGTTTATGAGTTTTAAGTATTTATCTTAGTTATTTGGAGATTTTTATTTATTTGATGCACATAATAGTTTCTTTTTAATTGTTGATATTATAATTATTTTTCTAATTAAAACTCTTGAAAATTAATTTGTTTAACATTTGAACATAGGTTATTAAACTGATTATCATATCACACATCATATGTCACTTTAAAATTATGCATCTAGTTGTCACATTTTTTTCTCTAATTTATATCTCTCATAAATTTTTATTGCCAATTTTAAGAATTTTAATATAGGTTAAAATTTTCTAGCAGGCATCTCGAGTTTTTCACGTTGGCTTCCTCGGCGCAGGCGAGGCATCCTTGGATCCGAGTTTGAGGCCTATCGCCCCCTCCTGTAAACAAATTGTTGGCAACTTCCCTGAGACGCTTTTAACCATGTGACGTGAAACTTGCTAAGAGTAATTTGTATATTGATGGAGTGTAGGTATTGATGAGAAAAATAGCCGATAATTCCTATTTTTCAAACGTTACTGTATTTATTTGCTATTAAAAAAAGTTAATCAATCAAAAATATTTTTTAATAAAAAAAATTTATCTTAATTTTTAAAAAAGTCTTTTTATTTTATTTTAAACAGAAAACACTTTACAGAAATTCTGAAAATTTTAAAAATATCATATTATTTATTAATTATATAAAATTTGATCCTCAAACTTTTGATTAATATGTATTTTGTTTGAATCTTTTTTTCTTTCAATTTCATCCCTTAAAATTTGATTTAATTTTATTTTTATATTAACTTTGATCCTCATTTTTATGATTGTTATTTACTTTTCTCTTATCATTTTTTTAATTAAAATTTTTTATCTATTAAATTTGATTCTTATTTTTTATTGGTACTTATTTTATTTGAAATAATTTATGAAATTATTATTATTATTATTTTAATTTCATCATCTTTTAATTTTTTTTATTTGTTAAATTTGATAAAATTTGATATATATTATTTTGATTATTATTTATTTTATTTGAGATAATTTATGAAATTAGATTTTTTTTTCAGTTTATCTTTTATAATATAACCAAACACTGGAAAGTATTTTCTAACTTATTTTTATAATTTAAATTTAGACTTCAATCCAATGCAATGCAAGAACTAAAGGGACTGTTCTGTCCGGAAAAGAAAAATTAAAGGAACGGTTGGTATGTCATAAATAATGAGTATCAATTTTAAAAAAATAAAAATTTTAAAAAACATGTTTCAAAGATAAGGAGACTGTGGTCTAGCTCTAACCATAAGAAAAACGAGTGGACAGAGATGATGCAAGTGTAGCAGAGAAATTGACGTCGAGGAAGAGAAGCTAGGACAATCATAATGAGTACATTTATGTTCAAGAGTATATGCAATTCACGAAGGTTGCCAGCCAATTTTAAATTTAATTTAGACTTGGATCCAATGCAAGAACTAAAGGGACTGTTTTGTGCGGAAAAGAAAAATTAAAGGAACGGTTGGTGTGCATCAATGTCATAAATAGGGTTTGTTTTGTTAGGAAGACTTTGAAAGTTGCATTAATACAGCAAATGAAGGGGAGGTGAAAACATTGAATTTAAGGTAGAGAGTTGTGACTGAATTCCTTCTTCTTCTTTTTTTAATTGACAAAGTGGCTAAATCACCATAGCTTTAATTCAAAAACATATCATTCATTGAAAACATTTCATTCAGAGCCAGAGGATACAAATTCAAAGCAAAAGGTGATACAAGAAACGCAATCAAATTTGCCCCAACGCCAAGAGAAAGGAAATTTCAACCACCTTATACGAAGGTAGGTTGTCTATTTTCTTATAGTTAGCGTTTTATTTTTTCAATTGTAACTATATATTTTAATTTTGAAATGTTTCACATGTTGTTTAGGGTTGTACTATTACAGGTTGCTATCAGGTAGGTGACTGCATTAACTAGCTCCTAGACAAAATTAATTTTAAAAAACAGGTTCACAACTAGATAAAGAGATTGTGGTCCAGCTCTAACCATAAGAAAAACGAGTGAAGACAGAAAAGATGCTAGTGGGGCAGAGAAATTGACCTCAAGGCAGACAAGCTAGGACAATCATACTGAGTATGCTCATGTTCAAGAGACGAAGAAGGTCAAGCTATTTTCAAAAGTTGAACTTTCCACGAAGGTTGTCAGACAAATTTAAATATTAGACTTTGGATCCAAGGCAAGAATTAAAGGAACGGTTGGTATGCATCAATGTCATGATAAATAGGGTTTACATTAGTAGTTTCCTAGTTATTTGGAGATTTTTATTTATTTGATGCTCATAATAGTTTCTTTTTAATTGTTGATATTATAATTGTTTTTTTTAATTAAAACTCTAGGAATTTGTTTAACATTTGAACATAATTGTTAGGTTATTAAACTGATTATCATATCACACATAATAAGTCACTTCAATATTATGCATCTAGTTGTCACATTTTTTTCTCTAATTTTTATCTATCATAAATTTTTATTGCCAATTTTAATAATTTCAATACATGTTAATATTTTCTAGCAGGCATCTCGAATTTTTCACGTCGGCTTACTTGGCGCAGGCGAGGCATCCTTGGATCCGAGTTTGAGGCCTATCGCCCCCTCCTGTAAACAAATTGTTGGCTACTTCCCGGAGACGCAAATAATTGCATGCGACTTAGGGTACTATTACAAGTTACTATAAGGTAGATGGCTACATTATCTAGCAACTAGATAAAATTGCATGCGACTTAGTATATGTTTGATAAAATTGCATGCACACCTTTAAGTAGGGGCTGGACGCGTCAAAGCCAAAACCCCAGGTGGGCGTGGACACATCCCCGTCGCTTGGGTGGCTTCAGCACCACCTCTTATAATTCAAAGTAACACTTGAGGGTCTAGTCCATTGGTCAACTGCAAGGCTTACTTTTGCGAATGTCCTGGATTTGATCCTCAAGAGTACCAGCCTGTCACTCCCGCGGTGCCTTACCTGCCTACTGGGCTTGCAGGATGTTCAGTAGCCCCTGGGATTAGTTATGGTGCGCGTAAGCTAACCCGGACACCCAGGGTCATAAAAAAAAAATATTCATATTAAAAATATTATTATTTTTATTATAACTTGAAGTATTAATATAAATAATATTATTATTTGTGTTGCAATCATTATTGAAACACCAGGTGGGCGTGGAGTCGTCCACACCCAACCTCATGTTGGGTTTGGGCGAGCACGTGTCCAGCGCCAACTTGGGGTTGGGAGTGGACGTGTCCACTTGGGTCTGGCCACGTCCACTCCCACTCCCACCCCAAGTTGAATCTGCACATGTCCACGCCCACATCCATGTTGGGCTGGACGTGTGCTCGCCCACCTCCAAGTTGGTGTGTGGATGTGTCTACGCCCAATCCCAAAGTGGACGAGTAGGCGACCATGTCGAACCCCAAGTTGGACCGGAACAGGTCCACGCCCAACTGGTGGTTGGGGTTGGATGCATCCGTGCCCAACCATATGTGTTAATATAATAATATGTGTTATAGATATTTTTTTTTTCTTATAATTCAAAGTGTTCAGATCAAAAATAGTATTTTTTTTGTTATAAATATTATTATTTTTATTATAACTCAAAGTATTGATATAAAAAGTATTATTATGTGTTGTAATCATCCTTGAAATTCTTAATATAATTATTTATATTATAAATATAATTATTTTTATTATAATTAATATTATTAATAAAAGAATTAATAAATTTTTAAAAAATTATTATTAATATTAAAAATATATTATTAATATTAAAAATATATTATTTTTTATTATAAATTTTACAATAAGTTTTATTAAAATAAAAAAATGAGCCCGCTAGATAGCACTGGCATCCAACTAGTTGTTTTCTAAAACTGTTGAATTTCAATGTAATCAGAAACTGTTTTCTAAAGCTGTTGAATTTCAAATAAAAAACCACAGCATACATGCCTCCCCTGTCTCAAACCCTAAAACTCTAACCTTCCCAAAACCAAAATCAAAAACCTTTACACCGATCTGCTCTCAAGCAATAGAAATAGTATATTTTTGTTTGCGTCCCCCATAACTAAATCATGGCATTGCCTATGAGAGCGGTCACCAAGTGATGTCGTTTGTCTTATATGTCCACTTTTTAAATTTTTCTTTCTTTCCATTAAATTGAGTAGTTTGTAGTGATGTATGTTGAATCCTTTCTAATTTACCAACACTAAGTTGCCAATTTTGACTTGAGAGACACAAAGGTGGATGGTACACTTTTTTTATGAATAAAAGGTGGCTTATTGAAGAATAATTAGTAAAATATAAATTTATTATCTACTTGATAAAGGGGTATTGTAACTTTTTAGCATGACTGATGTACTTTTACGTTAAGATTATGGTTTTAGGTATGCTATAGATTAACAACTAGTTTTATTTTTCCCGTGTGTCAAATATTTGGATAAAAAGAGAGAAGATATGCGACTTTTTGTTCATAGCACTGATAATACGATTGTTTTAAATATGTGCATAAGGTAGAAAGCACCAAAATATTTGGAAGTATAGTTGCAATTGTTTTTAAAATATTTTTTATTTAAAAATGTATTAAAATAATATTTTTTTTATTTTTTAAAAAATTATTTTTGATATCAACACATTAAAATAATTTGAAAACATTAAAAAAATTAATTTAAAATAAAAAAAATAAAAAAATTTAAAATTTTTAAAATACAAAAACAACAGCTAAAACTTCAGTGCTCTATTGTTTTCCGAATTTCAAAGTAATCTGAAGATTGGCCATCCTCGTACACTTTTGAATATGTCAATTATCAATAAAACATTTCTAAAAAGTTGGTTGCACGTTTGAAAAGGTGCAGAGGATTCTGATGCGAATTCACTTGTTCATACATCGATTCGATATATGGTTTTGCGATAGAAATATAATATAGATTCTAGAACTTGATCTTCTTCCGCAGTACTGTCCAAACATCATCAATAAAGAATGATTTGGTAGTGGAGAGCGGGACTGCTTCTTGGCATCTTTTATCTGAGTCCATGAAGCGCAAAGGCACACACAACTTTTCATGGCGGTGCTCTCCAGTAGCTAGAGACAAACATTTAAATAACTCAGGGTAAGTACACGAGGATTGTTAGGGAAAATTATTTATTTATTAGTTATTTTTATTTAATTTAGAAAAGTATTTTTTGTTTATGGTGTTTATTTTTTTATTTAGTTTAGAAAATAAAAAAAATAGATAACAATAACAACTCTCAGTCAAATTTACAATTAACAACAAATATCTTTATATTTTATATAAGAATAACAAAATAATTATTACGGTGAATAAAAAAAATATAAGAAGGGTTACAGTGAGTCCTCCTTCTGTTCATTTTTAATGCCGTAAAAGATAACAAATGTTTCCTAATTAATTAGATGGCCTTGTCTCTAGAGTCACTTTTTCCTCGCGTTCATAGCATGGACTTCGGAGTCATTTTCAAGCATTTATTAAAGAAATCTTTAACAAGTCCCGTATATTAAGGCTCTGCATTGATTTTTACTGGGGTATTTTGGCATGTTTTTTTGGGTTATAAATATATAATTTAAAATATTAATTTAAAAAATATAATTTTAATTCAAATTTAAAAATAAATTAACTTAAAATTATACGATTCAAATTTTAAATACAAGTAAAGAAATAAGAGTTAACATGATATAACTCGTCAAAAAATAATATTAACAACTAATAAAATTATAGTTTTACTCAAAATAAATTTAAAATGTTTAACAACATGTGGAATTCAAATTCAAGCTTTCACACTCGCTTGCCTCTTGAATTCTTATAGTATTCTTTCCTCTTCCTGCCTAAAATATGAACAACAGAAAGCTGTTCACACTGGCGATGGTTTCTGTATTCCTTTTTTTTTAATCTGTCAAGAGCGGACCTCCTGACAATTAGCACAAATAAACAATTATAATGATCTGTGTGAGGGCCAATCCTCTTGTTGCTTTCCTTGAAAACCTCCAAGAAATACCAGTCAACTTTCATGGTATTTGCTGAGCCAATCCACTTGTTGGCTTCCTTGAAAACCTCTCAGATATACCAGTCAACTCGTTGGTTAATTTAAGCTCATGGTGTTTCTACTTTTAAGCTCTCTCTCTCTCTCTTCTTTTTGTCTTTTTATTGACTGGTAATAACCAAGAGTTTGATTAAATAAACCTTCCATAAATTTGACAGCACATGTTCTTGCCTCGACAAAATATACATCCTTAAATTAGTTCTGTACGTCAATTAAAATCAGTTTTTTTAATCATTTAAAAAATATATTCTTTACGTCTACATAATACTTGTATTAGATGGATTTAATGAAAGAAAAATTACATTCAGCATGGTATAGTTTTGTTGTTTCTTCGCTTTACATTCATGGTTTGAAAAATTACATCTGGGGTTATATATATAATTCAAAATATTAATTTAACCAATATAATTTAAATTTAAATTCAAAAATAAATTAACTTGAAATTATACAATTCAAATTTCAAATATAAGTAAAAATGTGAAAGTTAACATGATGTGACTTGATTAATTTGACAAGTCCAAAAACAACATGAACAACTAGTAAAAATATAATTTGACTCAAAATAAATTCAAGGCATCTATTTTTTAAAAAAATATTGAGACGACAAGTCGACAACAATTGGATCAACTCGGGTTATTAAACTATAAAACAATCTAAGTCTACTCGGGTTAACTTGTAAAATTGACCTCGGTCATTAGACTGAAATAAGTTCATAGAAAATAAACCGAAATAAATGACAAAGCCTAATTCATAATCAATCAAATATTAAAAATATTTAATGATGAAATTTAAAAAAAATCAATTAAAAATAAAAATAAACTCAAGTCAACTAAATTAACCCGCCAAACTCATGATATAAGTAATGAGACTGAGATAACCAAACAAAACACGAAGCTAACCATGATAAATTATAAAAACTAATTTTCAATAAATCAAGTGTTAAATGATAAAATTAGAGAAAAACACATGGATTTTTTTAAGAAAAAAGCAAAAAAAAAAAAAACCTATTTGGCTAGAATGGAACTAGAATATTTTGGCTGGAATTTCCAAAACAAGCAAGATTCTAAGCAAAATTAAATTTGTTAAATTTTTTTTATTTTTTAAATTGAAATAAAATATGTCAGTCATTTTAAATAAACATAGCGAAATTCACAACCTTAATTTGGAGTTACCTTTCTTCTTGCAATTTAGTCATTTAAACAAGATGAGAATTCTTTAATTTTATTATATAAATGGAGGCATTTTTAATTACTTAAATTATAGTAAAGGTATCTTAATTATCCTTCTCATAAAACAGCATGCAATTCAATCATTTTCAAGCAAGTTGAGAATTATTTAATTTTGTCCCATAAAGTGGTGGCTAATTGGCTCGGAATTTTCCCACCTTTTTGGCGTTGTCCTATCGCTGTATAAAATATTTAAAAGCCCCGTATATAATAAACGTGGAGTCATTTTTAATGTCTTAAATTATAATAAACGTCCGGGTTGTCTTAATTTAGCTGGGGTGGACCCTGTCTAATCATTTTATATTCTCATGTATAGCATAAGTTTTAATAGCCGTGTTTTTTTAAAAATAATTTTAATATATCAATCTTAAAAATATTTTTTTTAAAATAAAAAAATATTATTTTAATATATTTCAAACAAAAAAATACTTTAAACTATAATCACTATTACATTCACAAACACATGAGTTATTCAAGAATCCTTTAATATTTTCTATTTAAATAATTTAAAATTATTTTAGTATAATGATATTAAAAATAATTTTTAAAAATAAAAAATATTATTTTAATATATTTCAAACAAAAAAAATACTTTAAACCATAATCACTATTTTTAAAAATACATGAGTTATTTAAAAATCCTTTAATATGTCCTATTTATCTATAAAGGAATCTGGATTGTTTTTTATTTATTTTTTTGGTTCAATGTGGAGTCATTTTTAATCTCTAAAATTATATAGTAAATGTATCTTTCATAGCTGTTGAGGAATCTGTCTGGAGTCATGTTTTTCGTCTCATAAAACAGCGTGCAATTTAGTCATTTTCGTGCAATTTGAGAATTCTTTAATTTGGTCCTATAAAGTGGTTGCTAAATGGCTCGTAGTTTTCTCAACGTGTTACCGTTGTTTTATTTTAACGACATTTTACCTGGCTTTACATCATCTTGTCTATAATCTCATGAGCAGAAAGCTGTCCTCCTCATCCAATATTAATGATCTTAAAATAAAATTTATGAATTAAGTATGCCATTTTTATTTTAAGATTAAGAATTCTTTAAGAATTTGGAGTCATTTTCAAGCAAGTTAAGAATTCTTTAATTAAGAATTCCTATTTATAAAGGAATCTGCATTAATTTTTTGGAGTCATTTTTAATTAGCTGGCGAGGAATCTGTCTGGATTTGTTATTTATTCTAATAAAATAGTATGCAATTTAGCCTTTCTCAACCAAGTTGCAAATTGGCTCTGAATTTTCTAAACTTTTTGGCGCTGTCCATCCTTTACATTATAAACTACCTATAGAATATAAACCCGCTATTTGACTCGGGGTTTTATCACGGATTAAATATATTTTTTATAAAAAAAATTATTTATACTAATTTTTTGACGTGTTTTTATAAATTAAAAATTATATATATTAAGAAGTTTATACATACATGTAATTAAATAAATTAAAAATTATATATGTTAATAAATGGGAAAAATATCATTAACAATAAATAAAAATAAAATTAGAAAAATCAAGAAACAAGAATAAATCAATACATTTAAACTTGTAAAACAAGATATTTACCTGATTGCACTTGCTAAATTTGATTATTAAAATTAATTCTTTATTCAATCAAATGATAATAAAAATAGACACACATATTAAATTGATTGAATAAAAAAAAAAATATTATGCAATGTTGATCGCAAGATGAAATATTAATTTATGAAAATAAGTATTTTTTATGTTAAAAAATAAAGTTCATTTATATAAAAGATTTAAAAAAAATGAATTAGAATAGTCTTTCGAAAAACTAAATATACACAACACCATTAAAATATATATATATATATATATCCAAAAAAGGTTAAATAAAAAAATCATAAATGAGGGATATTAATTGAATCATAAAATTTAAAAAATATTTAAGAAAAAAAGATATTCAAAGAAGATATCAATTAAAAAAAGCAAGATTAGGAAAAAAAAAAAAAAAAAAGAGCTCAGATATTGTTGTTTAACTCTTCAAACATGTATTATGAGCCATGGAATCAACCTGGTTCAATAATTGTTTTTCTTAAATTTCTATCTAACCCTTAAAAAAGGCTAGAAATAGCCTAGGCTCGTAGCCCAGCGTGCCTGAGCCATTGTAGTGAAAAGCCCAACGTGTGGTTGGGCCTTCAAGCCCAGCCCAGCCTCGTACCCTCACCTCAGGATCAAAGGGCTTGTTTGAGAGTTGCGCTAGAGGCACCGCAGAACAGAGAGTGTACAAGTGCCCCTTTGCTTTGTTGGGCTTGATTCTAATTTTTTAATTTGAAAAAAAAAAACACATAAACTACGTGTCGTCTTCAAGTCTAGATTTTGGCCACTATAATGGTGACTGGAAAATCAAGGCAGCGCCTCTTTTGGTCAAAAACTTTGATTTTTAAATCATTGCAACCCCAAAACACCTTAGGAAAATGCCTCTTTTGTGAAAAAAGCACTTTTTTTAAGCATGACAACTCAAAAACATCGCCAACACTCAAAATTATTTCATCAACTCAAATACCAAACAATAGCCTAAAGGGTTAGTTTTAGTTTTCCTCTAGAACTTCTAAACAACCACCATAAAGCCCTTTTTATATCTGAGAACCCTAGAACACTACAATAAAAACTCATTTAATGGTCGAAAAAGAGTGAACTGACTTTCTCTTATTGTTAGAACTGAACAACACTTATCTCTCTCTTCTCTCTAACCTTACATGAAAAATAACACAGATAAACTTGTGTACAAAAACTGATTTTTTAAATTTCAAGAGACCTAAATTGATGTTATTTTTAAATAACACAGATAAATTTATATGAATGATGTTATTTTTAAAGATCAAGGACATTAGTGTATTTTGCCTGAAGTCTCTGGTATGTCATCCATATTTGGTGTCCTTTTCATTTGAGTCTTCATTTTTTTAATTTCGACTAACAAATCATACGTAATTAGCATTTAATTATGATCAAATTTTACAAAATAAAACTTTGTGGTTAAAATGATTATTATTAAAAAATAATAATAAATTCATAGTGTTTTGTGAATGCATGAATAATACCCAATCGTAGTAAAAAAAAACACGGTTTTAGAGTTTGTTATAAATCCATCATTTATACCCAATTAAAAACCTCACAGAATAGGACAGATTCATCACGAGATCTCTGCCTCACCTCTCTCGCAGAACAACTAATTATGATCTCTCATCACGGGATAAATAAATTTATCCTGATATAAGAAACTTTTCAATATTAAGTTAGTATTTATAGAGAAGAAAAAAAAATAATATATAGAAAAAGAAAAGTAAAGGTATGTTGTGTGCGATATCTCCGGATTAGCCTATGTTTGGCTGTGTAAAAAATTGGTCCCTTCTCTACTAGGTGTATTTATATAAAGTTAAAAAAGTTAATGTCTTGATAAAGTAATGTTGGTTCTAATTGGAAATCTGATCATGAACAAAAGTCATAGTCAAACTCTCATAACCAATTTTTTGAATTTTAAAAAAATGATAATGAATAAATAAATAACTAATGAATGAATGAATGAAAAATACTTTAAGAATTAGTTTAAGAAAATCCAAATTGGAAGTTTGAGGACTAATAAGAATGAAATTATAAATTTGAAAGTCAATTTGGTCAAAGAATTGGAAGAATTGATAAGTTTTGAGATTTAATTAATATTAAAATTAATTTAATTAATGAAATCAGGGGCTTAATTGAAGATGTACCAAGTTTGGGGCTGATTTAGATTGAAATTGCGAGACATAAAGTACAAGGACAATAGATGGTGATACCATAGGGGGGTTAACTGATTTTTTCAGGGGTAATTTTAAAAGCATTAAAAGTTGAAAAGCCAATTAAGAATTGAATTGATTAAATTGGAAATCAAGGACTGTTTTGTATATGACGCTAAAGTCCAGGGGTTCAATTACAATTGATGTAGGGGTAAGATTAAAAAGTAAAGAGGAGATTTTCCATGAATAAGGGACCAATTGCTAAATGTCAGAACTTCATGGTAGAAAATTAAAAATAGCTATTTCCGTTGAAAACGGCGCCATTTCAAAGCAAACTGTTCATACACCTTCATTCCACATTTCCACCGATTCTGCAGAAACTGCAGCAAATCCGCTCGGGTCACGTCTCCTACCAGCTGCCCACCCACCCCCACGATGCCATCTCCAAATGCTAATATGTCGTGACCAATAGTCTTGCAATGGCAGGACTGTGGGTCCCTGTTTTTTCTCATAACAAAGACGAACATGCCTCATTGAGTATCTTGAGGCACGAACGCACGGCATTCTCTAGCTTTATAAAAGCCAGAGAAAGGCCAGAAGAGTGGGGGGGACGAACGAACGAGAAGAAGAGGACAAGAGTGGAGGAACGAACAAAGAAAAAAACCAGGAAGAAAGAAAAAACGAACAGAGACTCAGAAACGAAAACAAAGACAGAAAGAAAGACGAGAGGACGAAGAAGAAAAACACAGAGGACAAACAAGAAACAGAGAGCAGAGGAGAAAGGCAGAAGGGGAGAGACCGAGAGAGAATTAAAAGAAGTAAGACCAGAAGAGAAGCACACGAAACACAGAAGTACAGGGAAGAAAGTAGCTTTGGCCAGCCATTACACCTTCGCCATCATCTTCTCCCCCAAGCACCAGGTAAGCTACGTACGTTTTCCGTCCCCTTACATTTTAATCACCCTTTGACTATAACAAGTGTGCGTGAACAATTCACGCCCGCCTGCTAGTAAAAGTCCGTCCGTTACTGGTTTGGGCTAGTAATTATGCTGGACTGATTAAGTCCAACCCAGCCCATATAACTATGCTAGATGGCACTAAAAAAATAAAACAAAGAGCAATTGAGGTTGGGCTGGGCTTGGATTTCAGGCCCAACCGATCTAATTTGTTTTGGATCAAGGATGTGTTTTGCAAAACACATCTTTAATTTTTTCTTTTTTGTTTCACTCTTTTTATTTTAGTAACTAGCCAAACAAATCTTTTTGGATATCAGAAAATTCTAAAAAAAGTGTGGACCCTTTTAAATTTATTTACGGCTCCCTCACGCTTTTTTTTTTTTTAATGTTTTCATTGTATATTTGATTTGTGAATTTGTACTATGAAATGTGAATATGGTATGCGACACTTGTCTTTTTTTTCATAAAAAATAACAATAAAAAAATATGTATGCTTTACTTTCAATTCAATTTTTACTGGTTTATTCATTGGTATCAGAGTTAAAAATAATATGCTTTATAGTGTTACGTAATATTTACCAACACTAGAGTTTAAAATATTTATATCTAAATATTCATTAATGCTAGAGTCAGAAATATTACAAGTAAACCATCAGTAGCATAATACAACGAACTCTTAGCAATTTAATATAAAACCAGCAATGCAGCCTATCTTAAATAAAATATTTAAAAAGTAATAATATTTTTTATTTTATATAATTAATCTCGCACCATAAAATCATTATTAACTAGTTAATATTCCAGTTATCATAACAACTTCTTCAGTTAGAACTTTCTCCTAATAAAAAGTCAATTACCTGTTTTTTTTATAATTGAACTTTTAAAGGTCGCCACGGTTGCCTCGAATGACAGCTTTCCTGTTTATACTACAAAGAAGGTTATGTCTCGCTAAATTAAGTCATAATTAAAAAATCAAAAACCTTAGGCCACAAGCTACCAAGCACCAAACCAAAAATAAAATACAAATAATCAAAATGAATATATGACAATTAGCTCTTTTGTTTATTGAAGGCAAGAGGCCCTTTTCCTTAATTGAAGCATCATTTAATTGATAGTTGATTTCTTGTGCTTCTGTCAGTTGTGAGTTCTAAAGCAAAATTACTGCGACCCCTTGTGGATGACATTGGTTGATTTATGGCCCAGCTGCAGTAGCACAAAAGCAATGTGTTATAGCTAAGAAAGAGGGATAGGTTGAGTAGCCGAGAGAGACATTAACACACACGTACTGCAGCAATATTTCCTGAACGGGAGAGGGCGGCAAGAACACTTTGCCAACAACAATCCTTTACATGATTATGGCAGGAACGGCATTTTTTCCACTCATGATCACCTGTAATTGCAGTACGTCGATGAGTTCATATAATTAATTAAATAGTGCGATTAATGGCAGAAAGTTAATACAGACACAACGCCCATCAAAACCTAATGCATCAGGTCTTGGTTTAAAACACAAATTCTTGTTAGCAAAATTTGCTAGGATTTATAAATGTTTTTGTTTGTAAATGGGCATTTTATATTTCTCTATTTTTCTAAAAAAACTGAAGAGGACTAAAAGCTGTTTCCAAGTACTCCACTATAAGAGAAAAATTTGAAAAAAAAAATGTTAAGAGAATAAGAATTAAAAGTGAATTATCATATTTGAAGAAATTTTAATTGAAAATCGATTAACTTGCTAATTTCAATTGTATTGTATGTGATAAGGAGAGACCTAAATTTGCTTCATACGTAAGTGTTATTGACCGGAACAGTTTGATTGGATTAAAACGAAACATGTGAAATTAAGTAAACACGACTAAACTTAAATTAAATAAACTATAAACAAATATTTTATGGATAATAGTAAATACTAATATAAATCAAGTCAAAATCTAAATTAAACATAATTATAAAAATAACTTAAAATCACTTATATAAAATTTAAAAAATATATTTATGGTTTTAAACGAGAAATGGAATAAAAAGGGAGGGACATATACCAGAACAAAGAATTTTTCCCCTTCAAAATTTTTTTATCCCCTTACCTTTCCTCCACGAAAATATGAGGGTTAAATGATAACCTCGTTAAAATGGTTCCCCTCTTTCTAAATTTGTACCAAACATGAGGGATGAAAATTGAAAGTAGGGAACCTCTCTTACCCTTGTACCAAAATTAACCTAAAAACCAAGTTTCTTGTTTGGTTCACTTTTTTTTTTAATTTTAATGTAAAACCAAACGATAACTTTTATTTTCTATTTTAAAAAATAGAAACACAAAAAACAAAAAAATAAATCAAGTAAAGGCATCCTAGAAGTCAAAACCTCAAGAACAACAACACTGACAGGAAGAGCAATAATTAAAGAGCATATTTGCTGACTACGTACAGAGATGATCACATATTTTTATTTTTTTTAAAAAGGATGTTTACTTTTTGTAGTACTTTATATAAATCTATCTATAACTCCTCCTCCTTTTTTTTAACATGCATCAAAACAAGAGTTATTAAAATTCTAGCTTTGATTTATTTATTTTTTGTTCAGAGATAATGATGTATAAATTGAAGTCGCTGTAAATGAAGAGGGGATAACTTCAGATATTTCACCAACTCAGATTTTATATATGGGATCTTACCATTTGCTGTATCACCAGGCAATTGGGATGGCCGACTGGTAGGTGTTGTAGACAATGTTGCTGGTGAAGAAGTTTTCGCTGTTGCTGCTGTTAGCGGCCGCGTCAGTGATGATGGCTTTGTCGTTTCAACAAGTGAAGTAATGGTACCAAAGCTAATTAGAAAACCCGCAGTACTACTCGAAGATGCTGAAGGGTCTGAAATATTAGTTGACGTTTTCGTTCCATTGGTTTTAGAAGGTTGAGTTTGTGAAGATGAGAATATGTCTGGGGTTACAGATGGTTGAATTTGTGATGTTGGTGACAGTGGCAGCAGCTGTTGTGAAGGTTGAGATGGCGGCTGTTGTGGAGGTTGAGATGGCGGCTGTTTTGGAGGTCGAGATGCATTGTTGTTCATCGACTCTTTGTTATTACGCGTATCCCGGAAGGTTGAGAATATGTCTGGTTTTTCTCCCTGATGATCAGGGGTTACTGATGGTTGAATTTGTGATGTTGGTAGCTGTGGCCGCAGCTGTTGTGAAGGTTGAGATGCGGCGTTGTTCATCGACCCTTTGTTATCACGCTTATCCCGGAAGGTATTGGGTGGAAGAGGAGGAAAGTCTCGTGGAGACTCGATAGCATAATTTTTAAATGGAGGCATCCTAGCAAAGTTATCATGGTGGGAAGGCACTTCTGATCTTGAAGATGGATTATTGTTGTGATACCAATTTGTGTTACGAGCGTAATTGGCAGCACTCTCGCGCACCATTATTATGACCACGTCCACGTCTCGATGGCTTTCTCCCTTCTCATCCCTGTAAAACAAGCCTCTTATAGTACAAACTTGAGAAAGATGGACTTCTTTTTTCTTTTTCCCTTTTCATTTACTCGGTCAAATGACCATTCCCTTGAAAAAGTATTTTTTTTTGTAGAATTTAGTTCTTACCTAACGAAAAAATAATAATTTTCAGAAATAAATAAATAAAAATCTCTCATACATTTTAGTATACAACTTAAAAATCATCGTAACTTTCTTCGTTTTTCTTCTTTGCTCGTAGACTTTTGGCAATATTTATCGGATTTTCTCGAATACAAGGGAACCATCATCCAAACTATTAGTTTTAGTGATTTTTTCATGAAAACACTGTTGTTCCCTCCATGATTTGGTTACTTCAAACCATAATTATTAAACCTGATTTGAAAATTAACCCGATCAAGAAGCCGGGTCTCAAGTTATACGGGTTGACCCGGCTCAATTTGAATTAACATGGAAAAATTAAAAAATATTTAAAATTTTAATATTTCATATAAAAAAAATAAGAAACAATCCATGTAAATATAGACTATATATGTTATAAATAATAAAGTTTAAAAGATTATTTCAAAAGGTTTTTTAATCCACATTGCAAAGATATTATATTATTCTTTTATTAAAGTATTTAAACTAAAAAAAAATTTATCCTACATTGAAAAAACATAATTTTTATCTTGTGAACAGAGAGTATATATACTAAAGAGTTTCAAATCTCACATTAAAAAATATATATATATTCTTCTAGTATTTATATAGTGAACTTTGAAAAGGGTTAATAACCAACTAAAAAATATATAAAAAATGGGTCTTTAAATTGGAAAAAAACACATTAAAAAAAAAGAAGATATTTATTGGGTTTTGCCGGGTCACTCGAGTCACGGGTCGACTAGGCAGGTCAACCATGTTTTTGCTTATGCTAGTCTTTCATCTTACCCGGACCGGTCCAACCATAGGGTTGACCAGATCCCGGGTCAACTCTCCAAGTTTGATAACTATGCTACAAACACATATAGAATATATAAATGGATACATAAAAAAGATTCAAACGAACAAATTTGTAAACAGAATATGAGCTTCAAAATTTAGATAGAGGAAAATACCAATTCTATGACCTTGAACAAATTTAGAACAAATTTAGAAATATTGACTCAATCTCCAAATAATAAGCTAACCAAAAGAAGAATAGAAATCCTGCTAAATTAATATTTCATAAGTAAACATTAATTCTAAAGTAATGAAACTTTATATATATATATATAATCTCGATAAAATAATAATTTTGATTAAATAATATTTAATATCTAAATTAATTAATATTTTTTTATAGTCCAAATTAAGAGTATTAATTTTTAGATATTTAACTGTGGTTAAAGTCTCCATCATTGCCAATTCCTCTTTTCTACGATTTTTCTCATAATAGAAAACCAAACAAACTTCTCTCCACTTGCAAGGAGTCCAGCTAGAGGGTCCATAATTGAAATAAAATTGTTTTCTTCAACTTTACTTTGTCCCTATTGTTCCTTAAAGTATCAAATTAGATATACTTGATTCATGACACAAAAACCCTGTAATTTGATCCAATTATTGATGCACACACAAACTAGAGAAATAACAGACAAACATTAAACACAAAACTTTAATGAAGAGAAGGAGTTGCAAATGTTAACTTTAAATTCACAACTTTATTCTTTTTATCATAATCTATTTTTAGGTTATTTTTTTCAAATTTTCCTTCCAAAATAAAAATAAAAAATAAAATAATAATAACAAGAAGACTGACAACTTTACAAAAACAAGCTGGGGAGGATTTGAAATATGTGAAAAAATCAAGCTGGAAATTTTTTACAGCTTGATCATACCCTATTGTACCAAAGATTGAGGAGACAATACATATTCAAAATCAAATTAAATGATTATTAGATGAATTTACATAAAAATTAAGTCCAATGACGCAATTAGATTTTTAATATACCAATTTGATTTAATCATAGGAAGAAAATAAAATTTTAATTATGTTTAAGAATTAATTTGTGTCCAATTAAAGGATTTAATTAGATGCAAAGACTTAATTATACTTTAAATAGGTCAAATTAATTTCATTATGGACTTAATTGGTGAAACATTAAGTTTTGAAGTTCAATTTGTGTTCAATTGAGAAAATTGAAATTTTAGAGGACCAAACATAATTTTTACAAAGTCAATTAACTGTAATCAAGGGTAAAATCGCAAGAAAATCAAAGTTTAGGGTCAATTGAGAGCTAAATTGAAGAAATTCGCAGCCAATGATTTAAAAAAAAACGCTAAACTTCAGGGATCTAATTTGGTTGAAGACAAGGGTGCAATTAAAGACAATTGAAAGTTTAATAGTTAAATGATGGTCAATTTGCATAAATCCAAAATCAATGACCACAATGAAAAAGACATTGAAATTCAGGGTTGATATTGAAATTAGACAGGGAAAAAATTGCATAAAATTAAAAGTTTGAAGTTAATTAAAAATGTAATTAAAAGAAATCCAAAGTCTTAGGACTAAATTAAACTTTAACCAAATTTCTAAATTAAAACCCTTAAAGCCAAATTGATGTTGTTATTTGAGTTTGATCTAACAGTCGAATAAAAAATTATGGGTTTTTTTAAGCTATCATTATGGTTTTGAGTGACTAGACCATCTTTTAGGTCTAAACTTTTTTTATTGGTCTATAAATGCAACTGTTATGTCATTCAAATAATCTGTTTGAGGCAAATTCTCATCTAGTTATGATAGATTCATACTTAACTACTCAGAATTATCTGTCATATTAAGACTGATTGCGTCCATTACTCATGTTGAATTCAAAATGTTTTTTTTTCATATAAACACTGAGTTATGATCTATTATACAATTAAAAAAATTGTTGTTAGAGTAGGAAATGCAAAAGTGCATGTTGAGAGTGCAAAACTACTTGATCCTTAGATATATCAAAGCTTTAACAATGATAAAACGACTTTGAACTTTTGTTAAATACAAATTAAGGAAAAACAAAAAAAAAATCTCCTGTCTTATATATTATAGACATATAAGATCCATATTTACTTGTCGGAGTTATTATAGATTGTTTAATGTTGTAGATAATGGTGTAAAACTTTCTATATATGTTTCTCAAATCCTTTATTTCTTCTAGAATAAATAAATGTCAACTAATATTAAAGGAGTTATTGATGACTTAAGTAATAGAGGGCTGACATTAAAAAATTACTGATGTAGAGGGACTTAATTAACTATTATACCAATAAAGGGACTAATTAAAACATGTTTTAAAAGTTCAGGGATAAATGACATCTTTAACACCCTTTATTCATCTTTGGAATCTTAACATGATGAGACCCTTGCTTTATATAAAAGCGTGGAGTAAACTTCTCCTTGTGTGGAATTCTTCCCCAACTTTATAACCTTGTCAAGAAATTTTATGGTACTTCAATTCTAATTATTAATAGATATTTACAATGTAATAGAGATAGAGCGAAAGATACACATAAAAAAGAAAAAGAAAAAAGAGAGACATGTATAAGGGAATTAAAAATTATTTTATTTAATAAATGAGAGAATTTTTATTATTTATTTAGTAAATCCAAGCATGATTTTCTCTTTTTATTTTATTTTTATTTATTAATATGGATATTTGAGTTAGTTTATATATACCTCAATTAATCCTACGAATCCTAAAATTAACGATTATATAAGCTTTTAATAATCTTAAGGAAACTCAAACTTATAATTATTAGAAAACAAACTCAAAACCTGATCTGTTGAGATATTTATTGAGATTGATCCATCTTTTTTATAACTATTAGTTATAACATAATTGACAACATGTTGTCAACCAATCCTTTCCGGTATTTTTTAATAGCCTTTCCTTCTTTTAACCTCTACAGCTGAGCTAGCCACCTCACTTTTTGCTAACTAGTTTACAAACGACGGGGTGAGAAAGTGGTTGTACTGGCCTCAGCAGATTATTCCAAGTTCCGAGCTCGTTCATCCTGCAATCGTGCAGCTGTATTGGTTATTCCCGCCACTCTCTCTTCAATGCTTGATGTCCTCTGTGATTTTCTGATTGAAGTTGCTTACTTAGAGATTATTTACTAGGCTCTATTTTCATATTTAACTAAGAAGAATTAGCCGTTCCTGGGCTTTCCTGTTCGAGTTTCTTGTTTCTTCTTAACCGGCTTGTTCCTTTTTATTTTTTTCGTTTGTGATATTTTATTCTGAATTATCAAAGAAGACTTCTCCATTAAACACACAAGATTGTGGTTAGAAATCTAAAATTTAAGTTCATTCTTTTCCAGGATTTCAATCAATTTGGAAGAAATGGCGGAAGCAAATCCAACTGATCAACAAGAAGGCGGTCAATGGCTGATTAACATCAAAACGCACTTTGCAGACTTAACTCCACTGTCCACAGGTTGGAGCATTTGCAAGGTTCCACTTAAGCTTCGGGATATGAATGCTGGTGCATACAATCCTCAAATTATCTCCATTGGTCCTCTTCACCATGGAACAGACAATGTGCTGGACATGGAGGAACACAAATGGCACTATGCTCTATCCTTGCTTGAACGAACACGTGATGCAGAAAAGACATTAGATGAATGTGGCGAGACCATTCTAAATCATGATGCACTTGTTCGAGCATACTACCCGGGGTCAATCAAATATGACAGAACTGATCTTGCTAAAATGTTATTATTCGATGGTTGCTTTATCCTTGAACTTTTTTTAAGGTTTTCCAATGATGATGCGAAAAGGCAATATGATCCCATCTTCACGACTTCTTGGATGATCTCAACCCTACAACGTGACTTGGCGTTGCTAGAAAATCAGATTCCATTTTTTGTTCTTACGGAACTGTACAAACATATAGTGAGGCATACTGCTACTGATCAACCGCGGCTCATGGAGCTGGTTCTTCGTTTCTTCAGACCAGATTTGAATACCAATGAAGGAGTAGGTGCCGGAATCAGTGGTAGGAATTTATGTCATTTGCTTGATCTCTTACACAGAAGCTACCTACCCTCTTCTCTGAGAGCAGATCTAATTAGAGGCGGGGCCGGGCCATGGAAACTAATATCTTGTGCAACAGAACTTTGTGCGGCTGGAATCAAGTTCCAAAAGGATACAACAAAACATCAACTGGATTTGAGTTTCGAAAATGGTGTTTTCAAAATCCCACCATTGCAAATCCACGACTCAACAGATTCACTCTTCCGGAACCTGATTGCTTTTGAGCAAAGCATGCAAGGTTGTGGACAATACATGACGTCTTATGCATTACTTATGGATCGTCTTGTTGATACATCAAGTGATGTCGAATTACTTGCGAAAAAGAGAATCATACAAAATGATTTAGGTGGCTATGAAGAAGTTACGGATCTGTTTAATAACATCTGCAAGCAGGTAGTTGTGCGAGAATTTTATTTTACCCAATTATGCGAACAAGTGGATGCGTACTATAACAAGAGCTGGCATGGATACAGGGCATCTTTGAAACAAGACTATTTCAAAAACCCATGGGCAATTATATCTTTCATTGCTGCGATTGTACTTCTCTCGCTTACTACATTACAAACCATATACTCAGTGCTTTCCTATTATCATAACTAGCTAGCTGATCTTTGTTGCATGCAAGTATGGCTAATTCGTGGCTAGCTCCACGCTGTACTCCTTTCGATTTCTCCTTCTGAACTTCAAATTTGTTTCATTAGCCTCTTCTCCGTGTGTGGTGTTCTTAAGTTTGAATGAAATATTTTTACCCAAGAAATATTAAATCTAAGTGGTAGATTTCGCTTTCTTTTCCTTAATTATTATGTATTTATCTAAGGGGCTCCTTCGATATTCTTGTTAATTTATACACGTCTTCTTATGGCAGAAAATCAATGATCAACATGGTGAGTCTAGTCAACCGAACCACCGTAGTTACCAAGAAGTTTTTATTTTATGGTTACATTTTAATATTAAGATTGGTTTTTAATTGAATTAAAGTTAACTAAGACAATTAAATAAGTTAATTGACATTGTATTTAGTGTTGTTAATGGTAATGATTAAAGTAGTAAAGTGATGATATTGATAAATATTGTGAGCTGATAATATTAAAAAATATTTTTATTCTTGAATTCAATGGAAATTATTTTCTTAGATTGATTTTTTAGTATTTGTTTCACACTAGAGTACAAAAATACTTTTCATAAAATAAAAACCCTATTTTGACTCTAGAATTTCATTCTATTGTTGTCATGTATATCAAACTCGTGATCTGGTAAAATATAAATAATTTGTCTACTATGACTTGAATATCATGTAAAATTTGACAATTGAGTTTTTGTTTCATCCAAAAAAGACTTAAAGCTTATTTTGATTTTTGGAAAGTATAATGAGCATCTAATAGAAAGAGTTTTTATTTTTATAAATGAATAATTTGAAGATCTGTTAGTTCTAAGAGCTAATTGTAGAGTTGATCATTCGGACCTTTCAACTCATAGATATAGATCTCGGACCTATAAATGAGGATATGTTCGAAACTCACAAAGAAAAAAAGAAAATTTGTTAGACAAAAAGAGAAGAAACTTTGACAAAAAAAAAAAATAACTTGGACAAAAAAAAAAAGGAAGTGACTTAGATAAAAAAAAAAATTGTTGATAACCTTAGACCAATCAATCAAATATTGATTAATATATTATCGATCAAACACTGCTTAAAAAATAAAATGGCTCTTTTGCTAAAAAAATAAAATGTTCCATCACCCTCGAATTTATTTTCTATGGTTTCCCTGATCAAATTAGAGGATGCCAAAAAACCATGCATAACACTGAAAGGTCTAAGACATCCCAACAAGCACTTGGTTATGATCACCCTTGTAGGCCTACTTGGATAATAAACATTTATTTGTAAGAATCAAATTCCTTGCAATGGATGATTTCAATTTTAAAATTTTGAAAAAGTAAGAATCCAGTTAATTTATTGTATGAAATCATTCATATAAATGTAGATATGAATAAGATGTAGATTTTATAACATATAAAGATCTAGAATTTTTTTATATGGATCCATTTGGTTCATTTGATTTTTGCTCATGGATTATCAATTCTTAATCTTTTATATTAATTTATATAACTGAATTTATTCAGCATAGGATATGTTCACTAAAACTTTCATACACTTGCATTCTATATTTTTGGGGTCTCTTAAGTGGTTTAGTTAGGCCTCTTTGAAACTCTAATATTATAGTAAAGTAGAATTTCAACACAAAAATTATGGATTGCACTGTTTTCCTATTGTGCAATTTTCATTATTCCCAGGGCATAGAAAAGTACACTTTGATCTTTGTATTTTTTTATTCTTACATCTTTAATTGGTTCCTGTACTTTTAGGTGTTGATAATTTAGTCCTAAAACTTCAATTTCATTATATTTTAGTCCATAAAAGTTGGGCAATGAGACAAAAAGTTAACCAAAAAACAAGAGAGAAAGCTTGGGGCCAGTTATATTCTGAACATAAGAAAGACAAATGTCAATTTTAATGAATTTGTTGAAGTTCAATAGAGGTGATTTTAAGATTATAAATAAATTTATTTAAATTTCTAGAATATTCAAAAATGTTTTTGAGTTAAAACAGGTTGAATTCTGGGTTTTTGGTGTCCAAATTATATAGAAACTAATTTTCAATTGCTGAAATTTGTTGTAATGGATGAATTATCTGCGCCGACGATATATTGCCCTTCTTAAAAAAAAAAATTCAAGGTTCTCAGCACGAGTTAAAAAAAAAAAAGAAAAAAAAAAGAGGAACCTATGATTTTTTAAGAGGCTAGGCGCACATGCATTGCTTTTCCTACACACAGGCATTGCCCTCTTTATGTCTTGCACCTTTTTCCTTGAATTATTTAATTCTGTAATAAAATTATTAAAAAATAAATCTAATTATGTACTTTTTTAATATGATTAGAAATTTTATGATAATATTAATAATTAATTTATGAGCATTATATATTTATGAACCTAAATAAAAAGAATTTTTAGAAAATATTATTATAAATATTCATTGAGAATAAAAAATATATTTTATTATTTTTAATTGTAAATTTTTTATATGGGTTTCTCAAACTAATTATTCTTGGATTTTTTTTTATATACAATTGTGCAAAAACTATAAGGATATGTTTTTCCTTACTGAAACTTACTTTTAGATTATGATGAAATTTTATTGAAAATATCATTCTTCTAAAAATTACATGATTTTGTAAAAATAAAAAAATTAATAACAAAGAAATTTAAGTTTTTTATGTAAAAAACCATTTTGATGATAAAAATAAAACATTTTTTGCTATAAAAAAAAGGAACACATGACTAAAAAAGAAGAATTTCGACTTAAAATACCTAATTTTTTAATTTTTTATTATGATAATTCTAACAAAATTAAATAAAAATACATTTAAAAAATGATCTTGTAATATTGCATGGCCAGCTAGTATATACTATTACTGTTTACAAGCATATCCGATAATAAAAGCTATTTAGAAGATCTAAATTATTGATTTGACTTATTTAATAGTACAAATATGACTTTTTTATAGGCAGAAAAGTAAAGCTATTTTAATAATCCATTTATATTTTATTATATTCAATATTATTACATTTAATTTTTTTAGAAAAGCTATTAAGTAAAAGTTTAATTGATGAAAAAGTATTTAAACAATTTATTTTAATATTTTGACTTTTCTAGTAGGATTTGTTTTTGCAGAAAATCCATTTTAACTCTCCCACTAAAGCTATAAAATTAAAGAAGAAAAGCTAAAAAAATTTATTTTTAGTTTTTCTTTTTCTTTTGGTTATTTAATTGGAGATGTCCTAAAGCAAAGTTCACTCTAATTATTAAGAAATAATATAAATTATATCTTAAAGTTTTATCTAACAGTTTAAGTTAAGTTTTTGATTTGAGATAATTTTTTAACATGGTTTTACAGTTTTGATGACTAAGAGTCACAAGTAAAAATCTTATCTTACTTATTTATTTTATAAAAATTAAGTACAAAATAATATATGTGTAAGTTTTAAACCTAAAAAACTTTTATTCAAGAAGATATATTAAAAAATAATATAAATTATATTTTAAAAACTCAAATTAAAATTTTATATTTTTAGTTTGAATTAATTTTTTAACTATAATTACTGAAAATCTGAAAATTTTATGGTTCAGTCGGTGTCGTGCCCTTTAAGCTTTTAGGGTGTCTTTAGAATCGTGGTAGCGTGGTGACGGTTTAAAGTGTTTTTTATTTAGAAATACATCAAGATAAAAAAAAATTATTTTTGATATCAATACATAAAAAAAATCTAAAAACTTAAAAAAAAACGTTTTATTTTAAAAACCACGTTACCGAAAACTCCCTTAAACTCCACTGGATAAGACATTTCTAGAAAATCCTTCCCGATTGCTTCAAAAGACAATCGGATTTTGAAAATGCCCATAGCTGGCAGACACCAATATTTAAATCTTTTTTATTAGAAGCAAGCAAAATAGTGAAGATGATCGATGCAGGAAAGTCCGATTAATTAGATACGGATTTATTTTATTCAAATCAAGTTGATAGCAACATGTATGAATTTGGAATAAATGGATCAGTGCAAATTTAAAAAGGTCTGGTTGTTTCTAATGATCTGTCCAATTGAAAATAATTTTATAATCTTAGTTCAATGTTTTTAAATTGAACTCATCGTTTTGATTATTTTTATTCTTTTTCTAGTTAATTTTAGAGTTTTATTTTAATTTTGAGTTCTATGTTATTTTACTGTTTAAATTAGGATTTTGTAATCCTCTTCTTGAAAAAAACTATTAAAATAATTATTCAATAATAAAGTTATAAATTAGAATTTCTGTATGATTCTTCTTTCAAAAATTCAATCTTATTTGATTCATATTTCTAGGTCCGGCCTCGTCTCAAGAGTTCAATGCATTAATCCTTCATCTAATTTTCTTGGGAAAACATTAAGATATACAAACCATTTTGTCTTAAACCACACAGAAAAAAACCTCACCATATATGCCTCCCCTATCTCAAACCCTAAAACTCCAACCATCCCAAAACCAAAATCAAAAACCTTTACACCGATCTGCTCTCAAGCTATAGAAATAGTATATTTTTGTTTGTGTCCCCCTTAACTTAATCATGGCTTTGCCTACGAGAGTGGTCACCAAGTGATGTAGTTTCTTTCTAATTTACCAACACTAAGTTCGCATGCCAATTTTGACTTGAGAGACACTTTTTTATGAATAAAAGGTGGCTTATTGAAGAATACTTGGTAAAATATAAATTTATTATCTATTTGATAAAGGGGCATTAGGACTTTTTAGCATGACTGATGTACTTTTACGCCAAGATGATGCTTTTAGGTATGCTATAGATTAACAACTGGTTTTATTTTTACCGTGTGTCAAATATTTGGATAAAAAGAGAGAAGTTAATGCGACTTTTTGTTCATAGTACTGATAATGCGATTGTTTTAATATGTACAAAAGGCAGAAAACATGCACCAATTTATTTGAAAATATAATTGTAATTGTTTTTTAAATATTTTTTGTTTGAAAATATATCAAAATAATATTTTTTATATTTTAAAAAAATATTTTTAATATCAGTATATTAAATTTTAAATTTTTTTAAAAATATTTTTAAAATATAAAAATAAAATTTTAATTTTTTAAAAATATTTTTAAAACATAAAAACATTTAATTACATTGTTTTCTAGAACTGTTGAATTTCAAAGTAATCTGAAGATTGGTCATCCTTGTACACTTTTGAATATGTCAATTATCAATAAAATATTTATAAAAAGTTAGTTGCACGTTTGAAAAGTTGCAGAGGATTCTGATGCGAATTCACTTGTTCATACATAGATTCGATATATGGTTTTGCGATAGAAATATAATATAGATTCTAGAACTTGATCTTCTTCAGCAGTACTGTCCAAACATCATCAATAAAGAATGATTTGGTAGTGGAGAGTGGGACTGATTCCTGGCATATTTTATCTGAGTCCATGAAGCGCAAAGGCACTCACACATCTTTTCATGGCGGTGCTCTCCAGTAGCTAGAGACAAAGATTTAAATAACTCTTCTTTCAACGAAGGGTTTGCATAGGATTTGAAGACTTTGACGGTTTCAATGTTTAACCTTGTAAGAATTTGAGGACAAGTTCTCTCTAAGAGGTTGGTACTTGGTACGTTCATGGGGGATTGTTAGGGGAAATTATTTATTTTTTAGTTATTCTTATTTTTATTTAATTTAGACAAGTATTTTTGTTTGAGTTGTTTATTTTGTTTAGAAAATCAAGTCTTAAATTATAATAAACGTGTTTTATAATTTATTAAAGAAATCTTGAACAAGTCCCGTGTTTTAAGGGCATTGATTTTCAGGAGTAAATGTGAATTGTGGAGTCATTTTCAAAGTCTTAAATTATAATAAACGTTTCCTAATAAGCTGGCGTGGACCCTGCCTAGTCATTTTTTATTCTCATTTATAGAATATAATTTAATTTGGAGTCCTTCTCGAGGATTTTAAGAATCCTTTAAAATGTCCCATGCATGTATAAAGGGATCGCGCGCATTGATATTTTTTTGGAGTCAATGTGGAGTTATTTTTAATCTCTTCTCTTGTGGAATCTAACTAACTGGAGCCATTTTTTCTTAATCTCGTAAAACAACATGTAATTTAGTCATTTTTTAAGCAAGTTGAGAATTCCTTAATTTTTAATCTCTTAAATTATAAAAAAGGTATGTTCATTAGTTGGCGAGATCTGTGTAGAGCAGGTTAATGTTTTGTTTTTTTGTTTTTATTATTTTGGCATGTTCCTTTCAAGGTTAATTATATATATATATATATATATATATATATATATATAATATAAGATATTAATTCAATAAATATAATTTAAATTCAAGTTCAAAAATAAATTAATAACTTGAAATCATGCAATTTAAATTTTAAACACAAGTAAAAATATGAGAGTTGATCCACTATAACTCGATCAACTTGACGAGTTCAAAAACAATATGAATAACTAATAAAAATACACTTTGATTCAAAATAAATTCAAGATATTTTTTTTTAATTAAGACGATAATATATTAGATCGACCTGAGTCATTAAATCATAAAACAATCAAAATCCACTCGAATTAACTTGTAAAACTATCCCCAGTCATGAGAGTATAAAACTTTTTATAGAAAACAAACCGAAACAAATGACAAAGCCTAATTCATAATCAACTAAATATTAAAAATATTTAATGATGAAATTGAAAAAACAAAAAAACTCAAGTCAATTAGATTAATCCGTCAAACTTGTGATATAGGTAATGAGACTAAGATAATCTCATACAAAAAAGAAATAAAACACGATAAATTATAAAGACTAATATCCAATAAATCAAGGGTTAAATGATGAAATTACAGAAAAACATATTGAATTTTTAAAGAAAAAAACATAAAACAAAACTGTTTTACCAGAATGGAACTAAAACATTTCGGTCAGAATTTCTAGAACATACCGAGATTCTAAGCAAGCAAGATTAAATTTGTTCCAACTTTTTTTATTTTCTAAACTGAAATAAGATATAACAGCCATTTCAAATGAAAGATAACAAAATAAACAACCTTGAAATGAAGTTAATTTTTTTTTTCTCGTAAAATAGCATGCAATTTAGTCATTTAAATAAGATGATAATTTTTTAATTTTATTCTATAAAGTGGAGGCATTTTTAATTACTTAAATTATAGTAAATGTATCTTAATTATCCTTCTCATAAAACAGCATGCAATTCAATCATTTTCAAGCAAGTTGAGAATTATTTAATTTTGTCCCATAAAGTGGTGGCTAATTGGCTCGGAATCTTCCCACCTTTTTGGCGTTGTCCTATCGCTGTATAAAATATTTAAAAGACCCGTATATAATGAACTCATTTTTAATGTCTTAAATTATAATAAACGTCCGGGCTGTCTTAAATTAGCTGGTGTGGACTCTGTCTAATAATTTTATATTCTCATATATAGCATAAAATTTAAATAGCATTAGCTTATTTCTAATGGTGTTTTTTAAAAAATAAAAAAATATTATTTTAATATATTTTAAATAAAAAAACATTTAAAATTATAATTATTATTAAATTCATAAACACATCTTAATCTAGAGTTATTTTCTAGAAAATTAAGAATCTTTAAGGCCTATTTAAAAGTATAGTTGTGGTTGTTTTAACAAAAATAATATATTTTTTTTATTTTTTAAAAATAATTTTTGAGATGAGTATATCAAAAAGATTTAAAATATAAATAAAAAAAATTAATTTTTAATAAAAAAAATAATTTTTTTAAAGGCGCAGGTTGCCCAGATTTCCTAACGTTCCCTAATCTGTCCTATTTATTTATAAAGGAATCTGAATTTGTTTTTTTTTGTTTTTTTTTGGGGGGGTGTTCAATGTGAGTCATTTTAAATCTCTTAAATTATAGTAAATGTATCTTTCATAGCTGTCAAGGAGTCTGTCTGGAGTCATTTTTTCTTCTCATAAAACAGCGTGCAATTTCCAACCAATTTGAGAATTCTTTAATTTGGTCCCATAAAGTGGTTGCTAAATGGCTGGTAATTTTCTCAACGTGTTGCCGTTGTCCTATCGTTGTCAGAAATTGGAATTAAATATTAAAAACTAGTGGAATCTATCATTTACATTCTAATTAAAATAATCTCACAATTTATTTTTTGTTCTTGATTTTTTTCATTTCTCATAAAACCATGTTAACATGGAAATGCCATGCTATGCATCTACTACTAGGTCATTTTAGAATTACCAGTAGTTAATTTTGAAAGAGGATTATTAATTATTTAAGTAAACATTTCCTTGATATTTCAAATTAGCCTTTAATATATACTACTAGCATAGCTACTTGAATAATATTTTAAATATAATCTTTATTATTTTATTTATAGTGATTTCTTTTCAAAATATAAGGAAAAATATAAACTTGATTTGAAGGATAAAATTGAAAGACATAAAAACTTTTATAAAAAGATAAAGAAAAAAAATTAAAAGTAGAAGGACCAAAATGAAATATCTTATATATACAAATTAAAAATTGAGGGTTAAATTGAAAAGAAATAAAATGTCAATAAAGGAAAAATAACCAAAAAAAATATCAAAACTAAAAGGTCTAAATTAAAAATAACAATAATAATGAGATTCATAATGTATTTAGTGGAGTAAAAGAAAAAAATAAAGGAAAAAAAAATGATTGCCGGGGATACACCAGTTATATTTAGGGAACATGCACCACCTATAATAAAAATAGAGACGAAGAAGGATTGATTAAGATGGCAAATAAAATTTCTTCACCATTGAAAACTGCTGCACGAGCCACCCAAATTATACGGCGGATCCAACGCCTTGAGGCATGTTCTGTACAACAACTTTCAATTAAAAAATTATTATTATTGTTATTATTATAGCATGTGAACACACCGTGTGTCAAGGGTGGTGGAAGAAGTCGTCACCTAGGTTTTTATGAGAAGAATTAAAATAACATTGATTCAAAGATATGTAATTTTTTATGAGAAAAACAAAATAATCATTGCACTGGCGGTGAATAGAATACTATGAAAGGGGATACAGTGAGTCCTCCTTAAGGTCATTTTTAATCCCGTAAAAGATAGTAAATGTTTCCTAATTAATTAATCCCTGAAAGATAAATAATCACTTTTTCTTCGCGTTCATAGGGTGGACTCTGCCTAGTCATTTTTTATTCTCATATATGGAATAGAATTTAAGTGGAGTCATTTTTTCTTCTCATAAAACAACATGCAATTTAGTCATTTTTTAAGCAAGTTGGGAATTCTTTAATTGGTCCTATTACGTGGGGTTATTTTTGTTCTCTTAAATTATACAAAAGGTATGTTAATTAGTTGGCCTGGGGCATGGCTGTCAATTCTGTTCAGATTAGAGTTTTGTTTTTTCAATTGGAAGGATATATTTTAATTTCAAAGTATTTTGGCATGTTTTTTGAGTAATATAAAAAAATATAAATTTTAAAAAATATATATATTTAACCGGAATATAACTAAAACATTTCGGTCAGAATTTCAATAACAAGCCTTTAAGTACACCACGGTTAATTCATGGGTTTTCTTCAAGTCTGATGGCCTTATAGAATCATTTGCACCCAGTAAGAATTGAAACTGAAATCTTGGACAAGGACACATTGTCAAATCCTAGCTCAGAAAAACTATTTCGTTGTCAATTCTGTTCAGCAGTTCACGTTAGTGTTTTGTTTTTTTGATTGTAACGGCATGTTTAATTTTGGAGTATTTCAGCATGTTTTTTTTAAATTATATAAAAAAATAATTTATTTTTTAAGAAAAACTATTTGGCCAGAATAGAACTAGAACATTTCGATTGAAATTTCAGGAACAACCCGAGATTCTAAGCTTGATTAAATTTTTTTACAGTTTGAATTAGTAAAAGGTATTCGGCTCAAGGCTTAACTAATCCTGGAGATGCACAGGCTCAGCAAGGAGTTTCCTGCAAGAGTCGAACCTGAAATCTTAGACAAAAACACACTGTCAAATCCTAGCTCTTCTGCGCTTGGCCAGCTCCAAGGAGTTATTATTAATTATTTTAAGTAAACATTTCCTTGATATTTCAAATTACCCTTTAATATATACTACCAAGTGACTCCTTCAACACACCATTTAAATGGTTAAAACTAAACTGAATAAAAAATTTATCAAACCTGATTTATCTTTTTTTATAAAATTTTAAAAAACCTTAACATCACCTCTCTTTTTTTCACTCCACTCTTGATGACTGTCTCTATTATTTCTAAAAAAAAATTAAAAACTGCAACATAAATGGAGATTTTTTTTTTAATGAAAACAAACTTTTTTGTGTGCAATTGAAGGACCCGTTTGTTTTATTTAGTTTTTAATTTGGTCTTTTTTTAAAATGTTTGTTGTTTATCATAAAATTATGTTGTACATGTTGTACTTAATTAAATTGACATCAAATTAAATTTTTAAAAATTATTAAAAACCTTGATTTTGCAAAAATATACAAAAAAAAACTCAAAATATAAGATAACATTCAATATAATATACAGTGATGAAATTGGAATAGAATAAAATTTAATGATGAAAGTGAGAATTTTAAAAAATAGAACTATTCATATAACATTTTCATCTCAAGTAAATTTAGGTAAATGAACAATAATGCCGTTAAAAAATAGTTTTTTTACACTTTATATTTTCTTGAGCAATTTTGCAGGCGGGTTTTCGAAGTATTTTCTTTGACATTTCTTAAAGGTGGACACTCTTTTCTCATGTTAACCCTTGTGCATTCACGTCTATTTAATAAATTTTCTTGAACTTCCTCATGTTTTAACCTAAAAAGTTAATGACCAGTTTTTCAAAATTCGCACCACACAAGTTAATTTTTAGTTAAAATTCTTATATTATAGATACATTATCAGAATACTCCCTATCTCGCAGAAAGAGTTTGTAAATTTAATGGTCTCAGAATACATGTTTTTCCTTCCCTCTTTTTT
The DNA here is from genome assembly GCA_964019445.1 of Populus tremula. Taxonomy (NCBI): domain Eukaryota; kingdom Viridiplantae; phylum Streptophyta; class Magnoliopsida; order Malpighiales; family Salicaceae; genus Populus; species Populus tremula. The sequence continues at coordinate 1,406,310 of CAXHTJ010000011.1, forward strand.
TTTTCTTTTTTTTTTTCCAAAACGTGAGAGCAACAATCACCCCGTGTTTCCTTATTCTCAACTATAAAAGGATAATCATAACAAAAAAGAAAAAAGAAACTAGTAAATCAGAAGCGATACTATCCTTGAAATTAAGTAAGATAGAGAAAGAAAAGGGAAAGGAAAGTAATACAACAAACAATCCATTTTGGCTTTTGCAAAAAGGCACAAGCATATGCAATCACAAGTGAATATGAAAATTTTATGAGCAGAAGTCATTCAGGCAGAGAAAAGCTCTTCATCAAGAGCAGATCGCAGCAATTCTTGCGCATTCTTGGCTAACATCAAACCTTGTCGCAGGCTCATTTCTCCTTCTTGGCACTTTTTAATTATCTCTTCTGGAATATTTTTTGAAGAAGATGAGGCTTTCAAGGAATTAACAATATAAGCAATTTCTACAACAACATTACTTTCTGCTTCCATATCCGACAATTTCTTTAAACGTTCGAGTTTGGCCTCAAAATCCGGTTTTGCTTCTGTGATCATGCTTTGCCGCTGAATCTTTGTAGAAGCAGCAACCGTGTGTTCTTCATCAGCTGCTTGTTTATTATGATTTAGCCAAGAAACAATATTGTATTTATATACCATTAATTTATAAGGAAAAAACTAGAAACGCAGAGTTAAAAAATAAAAACAAGAACAAGAAAAACATGTGTTCCTTGCCCCCCCTTCCATTCAAAAGATTTGATTGGGAGCGAGATACGTAGGTAAGTGCAGACATGCTGACACAGGAATGAGATTTTGGGCATGTATGGAGGAGCTGCTAGAAACTCACCACGTAAGATCTCCCTTGCAGGCTTTGAAGAGACTAGAGATGATGACGTTGGTTGCAAAACACTGTCACCAGGTCTGTTAGCTGTGGAAAGGTTGGAAATGGGCTCGCCGTCGATGTTCAAGGACGGCTCAGAGTCATTACTGGTTTGTCTAGAGCCGGGAGGACTAGGTCTTGAGGTAGAAGAAGAAGAAGAAGAAACACGAAACTTTGTGAAAGAATTTGGTTGGGAATCAGTGGATGTTGTCCTGGGTGGTTCCATGGTTTTCTGTGGGATTGGTCGGATCTCAGATCGTTCTCCCCTAATTAATTTATTGACTTTTAAGTTGACATGGTTGTAATTGAAGGCAATTTATAAACAAAAACTTCTCACCGTCCAACCAAACATTGCACAACTTTTCCAGAGTTATTGTCAGTTTGATCCCTCGTTTTCTCACTTTGGCAATTTAGATTACAATGTTTAAGTTTTTGTTCAACTCATGTGAGAAACCTATTGGATCCACTCACATGAAGATGTTTGGCACGAAGAAACCTAGATGTCTTTTTTGCAATATGAATGCCGAAAATGTGATGTTTATATATATATATATATGTGGTTAAAAATGAGAATTCTCAAGTGATATGTGTTTATTATGTTTTGTGTATCATTGAGAATTCACTAGTAATGCAAATAAGTTCATCATTTTATCCTTAAAATTTAAAGTATTTAATTTTAAAATAATATATTTATATTTCATGTTTAAAACTAATAAATTAAAACGAATTAAAAAATAAATTTAAATTTATAAGATTATGTTTATTGACTAAAGTATTAAACATAAAAATATTTGACATATCACAAATGCCTTTTCTCAAAAAATCTCAAATATCCTGATTGTCATAACCTAATTTTGGATTATAATTCTTTGAAATTCATTTTGTTTTTCAAAATAAAAATAAAAATAAAAGAAATAAAGGCTGTCAACATGGATAAAGTAAGCTAGGGATTACATCTGCAATTTTAGAGGAAATTCAATGCCTAATTGTACCCCATTATACCCAAAAAAATATAAAAACAATGCAAATTTAAGGTCAAATTAAATGATTATTGGACGAATTTGCATAAGAATTAAGTCCAAAGATATAATTAAATTTTTAATAGGCCAATTTAATTTAATCATGAGCCTAATTGAATTTTAATTATGTTTAAGAATTAATTTGGGTTCAATTGAAGGATTTAATTACGTGCAAGGACTTAATAACACTTTAAATGGGTCAAATTAATTTTATTTTGGGTTTAATTGATAGAAAATTAAGTTCGGGGGCCAAATTTGGGCTTAATTAAGAAGATTGAAATTTTAATAGACCAAATTTAATTGTTACCAAGTTAATTGATTGAAATCAAGGGCAAAATCGTAAGAAAATTAAAGTTTTGGGGTCAAATAATGGTCAAATTGAACAATTTCGTAGCCAAGCACCAATCTGTAAAAGCAACAAACTATGGGGGCTTAATTGACAAAAACCAGGGGTGAAATTGAAGAAAATTGAAAGTTTAATGGTCAATTAGGGGTTAAATTGCATAAATTTGAGATCAAGGACCAAATCGCAATAGGCACATAACTTCAGGGTTCAAATTGAAGTTCATTAGGGACTTAATCGCATTAAATTAAAAGTTTTGGGTCAATTAAGGGTATAATTGCACAAAGTGTAAGATGGAGGAATAAATTGAAGCTTGGCAAAAATTCCCTAATTCAACCTAAAATGTTGTTGTTTTGAATTTTTTTTTTAAAAGACTTTTAGAACATCGTCTGGTCACTGTTCATTGTCTTCCTCGATTTTGCCCGAGAATGCTGCCCGGGGACTATTTTTCATGTGCATTTAATGCATCATATGTCCACCAAAATTGACAACACATGAACCAAAATAGTCACCTAACATCCATTTGTACTTGATTATGGTCCTTTTAGCCATGTTGCCACGTAAGATTTTACCAATATTTTTGATAAATTTTCAAAAAAAACTAAAAATAACAAAAAACAATGAAAACCCCCCAAAAAATGCATGTTTGATATATTTACATTTTTTTTAGTATTTTTAATATTATCTCGAAAAAATTTAAATTTTTAAAGGTATTTTAAACTTGTTCAACTTTTAACACGTTAATTTTACAATCATTTTTTTTTTTTGTTGAGTTGACATTGTTATTGTTTATTTTCAAAATACAAAAAAAGATTTGAAGAACCAATGTGTTTTGATGAACAAACCACTTTGTCTAAAATTGAGGGGCTAATTTGAAAACGTAAAAATATTTTATCTATGAATGTAATGGAAAATGTAACATCGAGGTGGAGAAATTTTTCGAAGAGAGAGGAGAAAGATTTCAGAAAATTGGGACGACTTAAAAAAAGACAAAAAACCTAAACCTAAAGATTTTCCTTCTTCTCCCAGGCCGCCGCCCCCTTGCCTAGAGAAAACCAAGGAGTGGCCGCCCCCGAGCTTCTTCCCTTTTGGCTCCATCTCCCCTCAGCCACAGACCCGACAAAAACTAGAGCCCCCATTTTCTCCCTCTCACAGACATCATCCCGATTTCCTCTTCTTCCCCACTGCACCTCTATCTTCCTCTCATCCCTCTTTCGGTTGCAGCCCTTTCACTCGACCACAGCGTCCCTCTCCTTTTCATCAACACACTGCCCTCAACCCCGATCTGTCTTCCTTTCCTCCGCAGACGAGCCAAGATAGCCCCTCACTCTCCTCTCAACCGGTTTTCATCGCTAGTCGCAGCAGCGCCGCCCTCACCAGTGAGCCAGCAGCCCAACGCTCGGGCAACACTCTCTTCTTCATCTTTTGCAACCAGCCTCCAGCAGCAGCCAACACACGGCAGTGCCTACAGAGTCAACAGCCGTTCCCATCTCCACTGGATAGAAGCCCAGTCGCTGGTAGCCTCTTGGTCTTTCCGCCAAGTACTTGAAATAGAGAAAAAGGCGAAACCAAAAGAAAAAAGGTAGATGTTTAGAGAGAGAAATAGATCCAAAAAGGGAATAAACAGATCTAAAAAAAAAGAAAGGGAGGATCGACTATGTTGTTGCGATTTTGTTTGTTGTTGCAGGTGATTGTTGTAAACCCCAGGGAACAATAAAGGTTGCTAAGATTGCAAACTAACTACAAATAAAGGTGAAGAAATTCATGGTTAAACAAAAACGGGAATTCAAAAATTTTTGGATATAAGTTTTAGGACAAAATATTTCGAGACATTATAAATTAACCCAAAAATGTTGAGGATTGGAGTAAATTAAAAAAAATAAACTAAACTAAAAGTTGTGTGGTGAAATTATAAGAAATGAAAAAAGATATAACTTAATTATAAGAGAAAAAAAGATGTGGGGGCCTAAATACAAATAAAAAAAATTATAAAGCATAAATACTTCTATTCTTACAAAAAATCTACAAAAATCATAAGGAAAGAAAAGAAAGAGTTTTTGTATCCTTTCTTGCAAAATCATGTGAGAAACATCAAAATTTCAAAAACCCATCCAAGATTAAGGGTTTATAGATGGAATAAACAGTTGTGGGAAAAGGATTAACAAGAAAATTGAACAAGAGAAGATGGAGGGTCGACTGTCATTAGATAAGAAAGGAGGGAGTTGAAAATCTTCAACTGGTTAAAGATAAAAACCTTAATTCATACCGGGTAAGGTGTTTTAAACATAATCTTATAAGTCATTTCAAATTCGATAATGAATTGATGCTTTGACGTGAATTATAGATTAAGGTTATTAGACTTGAATTGGGGAAAAAGTATTTGTTGTTAAAATTAAGTTAATTCATGTGTGGTATGTGATTGGGGATATGAAACCATGATAATTTACCCAGTTTGTAAAGTTATGTGTGAAGGGAAGGGGGTGACGAATCTGAACAAGCTAGTCTCTTGATTTTCGGTAAGATTTTGGATAGGAGGATGAGGGAATTAGAACCACGTTTTTTCATAGAAATTGTAGTTTTGGATGTTAGTTAACCAAGGAAATTGGTCTTGCTTAATTTGGAGTTGTAGAACTCTAGTTATGGGTTATCAACTGAGACTGGGTCATGATAGACCCTGTAGGGCAGTAAGTTTGATTTGTTGATGAACAATTATGACTGTCTTAGGGGCAGAACTGAGTTCTCCTTCCTTCAAAGGACTTGTAGCCCCATGTCTTATCTTTCCAATGCGGCCAACCTCGCTTGAAATGGAGTTTTATAACTCTAGATATAGTTAAAAATCTGAGGAGAGATCGGACACTAACAATTCAATATCTAGACAGTAATGGACAGTAACAGTTCAAAACCTAGACAATAACAGTTCAAGACAATAACAGTTCAATATCTAGATAGTAACAGTTCAAGACAGTAACAGTTCAATGTCTAGACAGTAACAGTTCAAATGTTTATTGATAAGCAATTTTGACTGTCTTAGAGGTAGAACTGGGTTTTGCTTCATCTAGAGAACTTGTAGCCTTATGTCTTAGCTTTCCAACGAGACCAATCTCGCTTAAAACAGAATTATATAACTCTAGATATAGTTAAAAATCTGAGGAGAGATAAGACAATAACGATTCAAAAACAAGACAGTAACAGTTGGATAGTAACAGTCCAAATGTTTGTTGATGAGCGATTTTGACTGTCTTAGAGGCAGAACTGGGTTATGCTTCCTTCAGAGAACTTGTAGCCTCGTGTCTTAGCATTCCAATGTGACCAATCTTGCTTGAAACAGAGTTCTATAACTTTAGATATAGTTAAAAATATGAGTAGAGGCCAGACATTAACGGTTAAAAAACAAGACAGTAACAGTTGGATAGTAAGAGTCCAAACGTTTGTTGATGAGCGATTTTGACTATCTTAGAGGTAGAACTGGGTTCTTCTTGCTCATAGAACTTGTAGCCTCGTGTCTTAGCTTTCCAATGAGACTAATCTTCCTTCAAACAGAGTTCTATAACTCTAGATATAGTTAAAAATCTGAGGAGAGGTTGGACAATAACAGTTCGAGGTTTAAATAGTAACAATTTAAATATAAAGAAAAGAATGATAACCATGGTTGGACAAAGAATGATGATTTAAATAGATGAAATGAGAGAACATAAAATATAATGAAAGGAATAATTGAAAGGAATTCATGTATTGGTTGTTAATATGGTTAGTATGAAATATATCCTTGAATAATGATCACTTATGAGATTATGCCTCTGATTACCAGGAGGGACCATAGTTGTTGTGCAGCGACATCAGCAAAGGAGCACGAGTAGAACTTCTACTGCAGGTAGGTGATCCGCACCTATATTTTCTAGTTAAATTCTATGATTTAATATGTTATTGATTACTGAATGTTGGATATTAAGAGAAAGGAAGAAAGTTTGCGTAATGATATCAATATTTTGGATAGTATTCTGAATGTATGTGTTTTTAAGGTGAACGATTGTTTTTGTGAATTGCCAAGTGATGAAATTATTCTTGATAAAGGAAATATGAGAAGTGTGATTTGGGGCGTGAACTAGCATACATTTAGTGTATGTTAGGATCCTGGGGTCCACAGATTCATATGCTATCCAATGGAGTCGATGAGATTATCCAAACCATTCATGCACTTCATGGAACAAGCTAGTGTAATATTTTTTTTTATTTAAAATGTATTAAATTAATTAATTTATTTTATTTTAAAATTTTTATTTTTAATATTAATATATTAAAACAATTTAAAAGTATAAAAAAATTAAATTAAAATTTAAAAACTAAAAAAATCCAATAATACTTTTTAAACATGAAAAAAACACTTGCTAGTACAATCTTGATTAATAAACAAACCATCAAAGCAAATTGTATTTGGAAAATAAATTTAGCTATCCCAACTATTAGTTGTGTCACTAAATTTTAGTCACGAATAAGAAAAAGAAAATTAAAAAAAAAATTAATGTAAGAGTTTTTAACTACTTGACTTGTGATGCCCATCAATTACAAAATAAATTATAAAAAATTGACAACTGATTTGGGAACCAAACACATGATTTTTGAACATATGACATCACAAATTCTTTTCAAAAACAATAAGAATTTTAAAAAAATACATCAGAGTTTTATTTGATAGTAAATTTTGCATTGATTGTTTCACTAGTATATCTAATCTTTTAGATTCTTGCAAATGAACCTAAACACTAAATACACAAGGAAGAAGAAGCTCAGACCAAGGAGACTAGTGCTAATGGCAATCCCCAAGGAAGGTTCTGGAATCGCGTATGTGCCCGTGATGAATGCGATAATCATTGTATCCATGCCAATCATGGTTTTATAGTGGCTTCCTCATGTATCACTTCATCCTTAACCCATTCCAAACCTTGAATGAGGGAAATAAAAAAGTGGATAAAAACAACTAAAATAGAGAGCAACATTGACATTGCATCTGAGATGACAAATACCATAAAAGCAGCTTTTTTAGCAAGATTTGCAGTGCCTTCATTTGGACCTTGGTCGCTCTTGTAGCCGCCAGGTATGGTGATTGCGGCTGCAAATGTTACCGTTGCTATCAGCACCGCAACAACTAGATGAGACCCTCTTACTTTACTCAAAGCATCCTCTTCCCCTTTGTTTCTCTCCTCATTGTTTCTCTCATAATTGTTTTTCTCTTCCTTTCTTTTCAAAACAAAGGACCCTAGCCAATCAAATCCTTTTTGTTAGTTCTATACATTGTTACTCATTTCTGGGTCTCACCGACTAATGGAGATGGTCTATATCCCTCTTAAATCAAAGGCATGAGTTTAGTTTAGGGTTGCTGGGAAATTGACAAAAGCAGAGAATAAAGAAATGTTTTTCGAACCCCGTTTCAGCCGTCTTCTGCTCTCTTTATCCTTTTCCTTTGCTGCCAAAATTGTCAGGATTCTTAGGCTAATTAGGATTCTTTATAATGCTAAATTCTTTCCTTTTTTATCTGGTCTTTAAGGTTAGAAAACACCTCAGAATTTGTGTTGGAAACTGATTCTGTTGCTGTCACAATTCTGTTGTAAACCAACTTTGTTTCAACTTCGACCTTAATTCTGACTTTGTTTTGTGCAATATCCAACCATCCAAGCTATATTATTTCACTCATGACATGTTAAAGAATTGATATGCACTTTTAGTGGGTCCAAGGGCCCACTGTTTTTAGGTCAGCCTTTCAGTCGTATTGGGATACTTGGCATTGTCAATTTCTGAATGGGATCAGGAGAGCTATTTCGACCAACCAGATTGTGTCCGGATTCCATCTTTTGAAACAATTTTATATGAATTTAAATCATTCATGAAAGTTGTAGTTCTGTACATATAGATGAATATGAGTTTTTGAATTGCATGATTTCGATATCAGAAGCTCAAGATATTCCCGTTTGAAAATCTAGTGTGAAAGCAGAGAGTCCTGCCACTAGAAGGATTCCAGCCTGAGTTTTTGCACTAAAGACTGATTCTGCTGCTGTTGTAATTTTGTTGCCTGCTGTTCTTAGGTCAGACTCTCAGTCATATCAGGATGCTCGGCATTGTCAATCTTCAAATCAGATTAGGAGACCCATTTGGACCAACCAGATTGCGGCCAAATTCTGTTCTTCCAAACGATTTTATCTAACTTTGAATCCTTAATGAAAATTGTAGTCCTGTACATGTAAATGAATTTGGGTTTTTGAATCACTTGATTTTGATATCAAAAGCTCAAGATATTCTCGTTTGAATATGTAGTGTGAAAGCAGAAAATCCTACTGCGAAAAGAATTTGGGTTGGGGTTACATTTCTGCCGTTACTGTTGCCTTTCTTTTTAATTCTTATAGATTAATTCTCTTCTTCAACTAAGGATATAAGACAACCCCATCTTAATTTAATTAGCATGGTACTGTTCATTTTCATTTTTAAGAACGGTACCCCGTCTGCAACTGCAACCGTTTCCTATTAAGTTTTTTGAATTCTCCCGTCCTTGCATTGTACAAGACAACCCCTCTTTTCATGCCAGGTTTGCAACTGTGAGAGGAAACGGTTTAGCAAGGTAACAGTTTTGAGCCTCCTCTGTACGAGCTGTGAAAAAGACGCAAAGAGGAGCCTCACCATCATCTAATGGCTGGGATTCTATCCCCAACACATACGGCTGGGATGAGAGGGTTTTATGGTGGTATACAAGCTTGATTTGGTTATATAAACCAATTGGTTGTGCAGCTAAAGAAAGGGGAGGAGGGAGAAAAAGTGAAGGAAGAAGAAAAACAAAAAGGGGGAAGAAAGAAAAAAAGTAGAAGAGAGAGAGAGAGAGAGACCAAAAACAAACAAAAAAGAGAGAGAGTAAAAACAGAGAGGGGAGACCAAGAACAGAAGGAGAAGGAGGCTGAGAGAGACAAAAAGAAAGAGTGAAAAAAAACCCAGAGAGAACAAGCATAAAGCTGAGGTTAGAGAAATAGAAAAACAATGAGAACGAGAGGAGATCACTTTCAGCTCATCCTACCTTGCCGAAAAGGACTTCACAAAACTCTAAAAGGGTTTTGAAAAAGCTCCTAACGACAGAAAGAGGAAGTCTTTCTTTGGTTACCAGAGGCGAGAAGGCAGAAGCTTTGTCCATCGGCTTGCACATCATCTTTTACATTCAAAACAATCAATATCGGCAGGTATGAGTCTCAACCTCTTTCTGCCTTGTCATATGTATAGTTGATGTATGGTGTTTGTTCTTTTCAAAACTTGTTTCTGCTCTTATTTTGGACATTTGAGTTCTGTTTTGGCAATATGGTTGTGCGCTTGCCTATATTTTCTTCCATAGCTGTGAGTAAATAGGCGTTTATGTTAAGAGTTGCTGGTTCCTTTCTTTCCCTTTTGTTCTTGAGGAATCGGGAGCCTTAAGGGTCCTCATTATCCTTCCTTTCCTCTTTTTGAGTGTTTCCCTGTCCTAGAATTCTGTAGGGAAGGGTTTCTGCTCCTAAAGGTTGTTTGTCCAGAGGAGAAAGTGAAAAACAAGGGAAGTTCCTTTGCGTTTGAAGTAATCTTTTAGGCAGGTTCAGATGCTCATGTTTTCCTTTCTGCTCTGTGAAGATGAAATAACTGGCTATGTTGTTTTGGTTTTAGTCCGTGATATATGTGGTATGAAATCATGCTCTTCAAGTTCTTTCCTTTTGCATGAAACTAGTATGGTAGTTTTCCTATATTGGTAAAAGAGGATAGGTCATGAGTCACGGACACTACATTAGGATTTTGAGTTCAAAATTTGGTTTCAGAACTTTGTCTTCCTTGTGCATATAGACGTTTTTCTTTTCTAGTTGAAGAAATTTAAGTTGAGTTGGCTTTGAATGGTTTTTATGAGTTGTTTTAAGCTTCTTGCAAATCTTATAATATATATGATGGCTAGCTACGTACCTTTTATTGTGATGTTTGCGTTTAATTATGATGCTTGTGTTTTGACCAAATATAAAAATGTTTTTGTGTGTTATATATGGCTAATACCCTAATATATTTTGAACATTTCTCTTAAAAAAAACAAATATTCAAAGTTTAAAAGAAAATGTGTTTTAGGATGGATTTCTTAAACACAAAAATTATTTTCTTGCATTTTGGATTTTACAACATGTTTGTAAATTTTAAAGGATGTTGGCCAATATTTCAAAAATATAAAAATCTTATTTTTAAGGAATTCATTTTTATTCACCATTAATAGTTAGATGAAGAAATCCCAAAGGGGTTAATATCCAAAATATTATTGGGAATAATTTTTTTATTCAACATTAATATTTGGATAAAAAAAATCTCAAATGGGTTAATATCCAAAATATTATTGGGAATAATTTGTCATTATTCACTGTTAATATTTGGATAAAAAAACCCTAAGTGGTTAATATCCAAAATATTTTTGTATGAATAACAAGTCATTATCCCTTAATAATATAAGGGCAAAGAAATCTATGAAAGGTAAATGTCCAAAATATTGTTAAGAGTAATACAACTTGTTCATTTTTAACATAAAAGCAGATTTATACCCAAAATATTATTTAGAATAATTTAATTGCACATCCTTGAAAGAAGCCTCAATTATAATTATGGACATTTCAAATTTTGATTCCACAGTTTATGAGTCATGAAAGTATGAAATACTAAGGTAAAAATGGGGTTTTAAAGCACCTTGAATTTCCTTAGATTTCTAACTTTGTTTTTTTTGTTTCTCTTTTTTGCGATTTACGAGTCGCGAACACTTGAAATACTAAGAGAAAAATTAGTTTTTAAGCACATTAAATCTCCTTAGATTTCTATTTTAGCTGTTTGTTAATTCATAAGTTGTAAATTTATTTCAAATCAAACATAGTTTTTAAGAGATCCACACCGGTTCTCCTTGGCACTCTATAGACATATCTAAAGGTATGATCCATATTGGCCAAGGGTTCTTTCTTTTAGACTTTGAACCCAAGTTAATTCATCATAGCAAGCTCATCCTAGGAAAACTGATTAGAGAACACCAACATTATAGCAATTATAAGTCAAACCAAACACTAAGCAGCTTACCTTAGGTAAGGTGTACTATGGGTGCTAAAACCTTCCATTTACGCAATTAGTTCCTTGCCTTAGAATCTATAAAGACCAGTTAGGTTTCTTAGTGATCATAATACTAGGTGACGACTTTTTTTTTCACAAAACAAAGACCCCAACATCAATCCCAGCTCCGGGGAGGGTCACCTCGACATTGCGCTCTAGCGAGGGTACAACATTGTATATAATTAAGTGGTAATAAAAACTAATTTGGTTGAAATTAAACCGCATGCTTTACGTTAGCCCAATTATCCCCAAAAAGAAAACTAAGATGTGAACGTAATTTTATATACCATTAATTTTACATCATTTCATTCTAAAATTAATTTCCTAGGAGGGGTAAACCAATATATTATTGTTTATTGTTACTCTCCTTAATTGCTTGTAAGATTATGTTAAGTTTCTATTTGATTTTTCAACTTTAATTTTCAGATTTTTTAAATTTTAATTAATTGTATTTTTTTCATTCATTTGTACTACTTTTTGTTTTTTTATTGAATAACATATGTTTTTTTTAAGCAGTTACATGCTATTCATGAGCATAATATGTTCTTGTAGATGAAAAACTTAACAAAATCAACAAAATGACTTGATTTCAAATAAAAAAGATTATTAAGTTATTCAATGACTTCTTTTTTATGTTTAGAATTGTAGTACATATTATTTTTAAAAGTAATTTTTAAAAAAATATATTAAAATACTTTTTTAAAAATTTTATTATTTTTTTAACACCAACTTATTAAAACTATAAAAAAATTTAAAAATATATTAATTTATTTTTTAAATAAAATACATTTTTAAAACAAAACTAAACACAAAAGATACAATAGTTATGTGGACCCATTTGGTAGATATTGTTAAGATCAAGGTTGTTAATTCTGTTCCGTTCCGTCTGGAATGACCGAAACATTCCATACCAATTCAAAAAACGGAACAAAACGAAACAAATTTCATCTCATTTTAAATCTCGGTCCGTTCCGGATTTTTCACCTAAATTCTGCAAGGAACGTTCCGGTTTCATTCCACATATTCTGTTCCACTCTTGAAAAGCCATTGAATCAAATTAAACCTTATTAAATTTAATTAATTAAACCACCCAAAGCTCTTTTTCATTACTATTTTCAATAACAATAATATTAATAATAATATTTAAAATTATTATTACTATTTTCATTAACAATGATATTAATTTTTTAAAATTAGATTTATCACTAATATATATGGTTTATATTGATGTTGTTTTTCTTCATGTTTATACTTTGTAGGAATTTGAGCAAAACAAGGGATGCTTTAGATTCCATTAGCCTTGATAACATTGACCTAACTTTATATTTAAAATATTTTTGTTAAAACATTTTCCTTTCATAATATTTTGATATTTTGTTTAAGTTGAATTACTTTAAGTTAAAGATCTATTTAATCTTGACTATTTAGAAATATTTTAAATTTTGAAATTATATTTGTTTGGCATTGTGTTTGTATTGCATAATTTATAATTAATTTATCTTGAGTTTGAATTATGTTTGTTGAATATATATATATATGAACAGTACAACTTCGAAACGGCTCGCCGAAACACTCCGAAACTGAAATATTCCATTCCAGTTGAAAAAACAAAACACCTACCGAAACGGAAATGACAACCTTTGTTAAGATGCGGAGCTAAAAGAATCGGTGGTCATATATTAAAAAAAAAAAAACTTTCAACATCAATGGTCATATCTCATCATTAACAATATCAATAAAATGACTTGATTTCAAATAAAAAAGGAGATATTCAGAACCCAAATTGAGAAATCAAGAAATTGACTCCTTATATATATATATATATATATATATAGGGTGGGGGTTAATGGGTGCATTAATTATCACAACTGTTAATTCATAGAGGATTGATTACCTGTATCTCTCCAAAATCTCCGAAAGATATGACGTGGACGCTTAGCTTTCGCTTATTGAGACCACATACCTCCCTTTTATTATAACAATATTTATATAAAACACTTCTCCATTGCTTTTTCTCGTGCGCTGAAGCTGCAATTAGGGCCTCGTTTGTTTGCTGGAAAGTAGTTTTCTTTTGGAAAGGGAATTTCGGAAAAAGTGAATTTCGAGAAAGTATTTTCTGATGTTTGGTAGTGTAATGAAAAATAAGTTGGAAAACACTTTCCAGTGTTTGGTTATATCATGGAAAATGAGCTGGAAAATAACTTATTAATATTTTATTTTTCTCAAGTTTATTAAAATAATAAGGAACAAATCTTACAAATTAAAAAGTTGAATGAGAATGAAATTGAAAAAAAAAATACAATTTCATAAATTATCTCAAATAAAATAAATAATAATCAAAATAATAGAGATCAAATCTAAAAAATTAAAAAAATGAAAGATGAAGAAATTAAAATAATAATAATCAACATTTCATAAATTATTTCAAATAAAATAAGTAACAATAAAAAAAATGAGGACCAAATTTGATAGATAAAAAATTTCAATAAAAAAATGATTAGGAAAAAGCAAATAGTTATTATAAAAATAAAGACCAAAGTTAATATAAAAATAAAATTTTAAGAGATGAAATTGAAAAATAAATATTCAAAATAAAATATATATAACAATCAAAAGTTTGAGGATCAAATTTGATATAATCAGCAAATAATGACATTTCTAAATTTTTCACAACTTCCGGAAAGTGTTTTTCCCTCAAATTTTTCAGGAAAACACTTTTCTGAAAACCAAGCCAAATTTTCCTTTTACTGGAAAGTGTTTTTCATTGACCAACTTTTCTAATGACAAACAAACATAAGAAAGTTTGGAAAGTGTTTCCCGGAAACCACTTTCTAGAAAACAAACATAGCTAAAGTGAAAACACTTTCCTGAAAACCAAGCCAAATTTTTCTTTGACAAAAATTGACTGGAAAGTGCTTTTCGTTGACCAGAAAGTGTTTTCCGTTGACCAATTTTTTTAATGACAAACAAACACAAAAAAGTTTAGAAAATAATTTTCTAAAAACTACTTTTCAGGAAACAAACATGGCATGGCCTAGATGGAAGGGCATGTTTCCTTTGTCATCCTTCTTCGTTTTAAGTCTTTCATGTTCAGGAATCTCTAGACATTCCTTGAATAATTCCCTATCTTTCGTTGCCACAACATAGTGAAACAATATCTTTCGCTGTGTCTGTGTCTACATGTCCTCGAATGGCAGCAATGTGAAGTGATGTTCTCTTCTTCTCTGTTTCAGCAATGTAGGCCGCAGACGCGCATCATATTCTAGTAATACTTCCACTATACGAGTAGACCGGAAATAAAAGGCAGCGTAGTGAAGTGGTGACCAGCCGTTCTCATCGGTTGTTTTCGTCAACTTTTTTTTTCTTTTTCTAACAATTTTCTTGCTGTTTCTGAAACCAAATAAACAAGGAATAAAAGTTTTCCTTCATCAACAACAGAGATTTCACATAGTCTAATTCAATTCAAGGTTGTCAATTTCATTCCGTTTCATCCGAAATGATCGAAACATTTCATACCAATTCAAAAAATTGAATAATTTTCATCTCATTTTAAATCTCGGTCAGTTCTGAATTTTTTGACTAAATTTCGGCCAAAATGTTCCGGTTTCATTCCACATGTTCCGTTCCGCTCTTGAAAAACTATTGAATTAAATTAAGCCTGGTTCAATTTAATTAATTAAACCACCCAAATATAAAAAGCTCTTTTTCATTATTATTTTCAATAACAATGATATTAATAATAATATTAAAAATTATTATTACTACTTTCATTTGCAATCATATTAATTTTTTAAAATTAGATTTATCACTAATATATATGGTTTATATTCATGTTGTTTGTTTCGTGTTTATACTTTGTAGGAATTTAAGTAAAACAAGGGATGTTTTAGATCTCATTAGCCTTGATAATATTGACCTAACTTTATATTTAAAATATTTGTGTTAAAACATTTTACTTTCATAATATTTTGATATTTTGTTTAAGTTGAATTACTTTAAGTTAAAGATCTATTTAATCTTGACTATTTAGAAATATTTTAAATTTTAAAATTATATTTGTTTGACATTGTGTTTATATTGCATAATTTATAATTATAAACAGTAGAACTCCGAAACGGCAAGCCGAAACACTCCGAAACTAAAACATTCCATTTCAATTGAAAAAACAAAATACCTACCTAACAAAACAGAATTGACAGCCTTGATTCAATTACTATATATCCAATACTTAAACTAACAAAGAATTTTAGCGGTATAATTTATTTTATTTTTTAAATAAAGCTAATTATGAAGCAAACACGGATGTGTAAAATAAAATGTACGTGGATTTTAAATTATAGTTTATACTATTATATATAAATTATTTAATTCTCCAGACTCGAGCACAAAATCCTACCATAATCTCCCACCGCGCTTGCCGCATGTAGAGAGCAGTTCTACCATTAGGGCCGCCATAGTCCCACTGAAATGCAATTTCTTAAGATTTCATCGATCAGCTTTTCTTTTTCTTGACCCCACCTCGGGATAATGGAAACAGCAATATAAAGTGGAGTTTCTCCATGAACATTGGCGGAACATGAAAACTCAGGGTCCTCAACAGCTTTTTTGCTTCTGTTACTCCGCTCTCTGGATCTGTAGGTAGAGCTTTGGCACGTTCAATGAGGACCTTTACCACGTTGGAATGTCCATGTCTTGCTGCCAAATGGAGTGGGATTTCACCTTTCTTATTGGCTTGGAATAACAGTGGTGGACACATTTCAAGATTATATCAACAGAATCAGTGAATTCCGGTTCCCTACTTTGGTTTCCTAAGTAGACATGAAGAATGGTGTTCTCGTCTGGAGTCAATAACTGATCAAGGCAGGTTTGATACTTCTCAAAGGGACCGATATTGCCCGCAGATGAAGCTTTGAACAAGACAGGATCCATATAGGTCATACTATTTAATTTGTACCTTAGAGAAACTAACTAAATGAAATGTAAACAAATGAAGGGAGTTGACTATTAAGATTTGGGTTCAAACAAGATATTCATGTTAATCACAAATAGACTCATAATGCAAATAACTTCATCTTTTAGGTGATTGTTGACCAAAATGGCTATGGATGGAGTTGTCTATTAATAAGAACTGGAAATGTATTTCCCACAATTATAACAATATTTCTTCAAGCCAAAATGAACATGCTGACAAGTTAGTAAGTAACTGGCAGCTGTCATCAAAATAGAGTAGTAATAAGAACAGGGGAATTGGTATCCGTCGCTTTTGATCGTTCCACAATTAAATTCTCAAACATAGTTTAATAGGGACTGGTCGCATTAGCAGATTCTATTGCTAGAAGATTTTATAATCATTTAATATGGTTAATAAATGTTATTCACCTTGAAATAATAATAAAATATAATTTATAAATCTTTATTAAAAAACTTAATTTCTCAAACCCAGCCAGCTCGGCCCGGTCACTAACCCAAGCCAGTGACCCGGCTGGGCCACATGAGGCGCGCGTGATCCAAATCACGTGTGCCTGGCTTTTGTTGTAAAATTAAAAATAGACGGCGAAAATGAAGTAATGAAAAGCGGGGGAAACATAGCAGAAGACTTACCTGGTTCTTTTGTAGGGAATTTGCGCGTGATTGCTGAGGGTGACGCTTCTGCCTTTGAATTTCTTCTTACTCCTTCTGTTTTGTATCTCACGTTGTATTCCTTTCCCGTGTCTGTTTCGGCTTGTTTGCGTTGTTTCTTTACTCTGTTTCAGAACACTGTCTCTGCTCTCTCTCGGCCGGTTTTGGTTTTCGTTGTTTTAGGCCGGTGCTAGTGAGGAAAAGTTCACCTCTAGTATGGGGTTCTAAATGAAACACGTAAGAGTTCACTGGTTTCTTGGTATCAGTCTCTTTTCGGGTTTCTTTCGTCCCTCTCTCTCTCTAACCAACCTCTATTCTTCGGTTTCCCTTGGTTTATATAAAGCCCGACGGGTTGGTAACAGTGGTAGACTGAGGGTCGACCACATTTAAGGTGCCCATAACTGAAGCCAACAGACGATTACTGCTGCAACGTCTCTTTGCCCTTACTGTGGAAAACGGTCGTCGGCTTAAAGAAGAAGAAGAACAACAACGTCTTCAAAATGACGTCAATTGGAGATAAACAACGGCCATTTTCGCTTTGACCCGTGAAGTTTTGAAAATTTTATAATTAAGCCCTTGGTTTAAACCGTATTTCCCCTGCATTTCAGCCCCTTTTACAAGTTAGTCTTTGGACTTTAATCTGCTGCAATCGTGCCCCCAATTAACACCAAACTTTGCTATTTCTTCAATTAAGTCCCTGATTTCATTAATTTATTTAAATCTAAAGTCCAATTAAGTCTAAAACCAGCCCAGCCCCAAAAAAATTAAAAAAAATAAAAAAAATAAAAAATATGAAAATAGAAAAATATGTGTATGCATGATTAAAAATAATATAAATTTACTGGTTTATTCACTAACGCCAAAGTCGGGAATAAAACACAGGTTTAAATTTATATTATTTTTATTCGTTATATTTTATTTTATATAGCAGGAAAAAAAAATATATGTGCATGTATAAAAAATAAAATTTATTTTGTTGGTTTATTCACTAACGCTAGAGTCAGGAATAAAAACATTGATTTAATTATTACTTTTTGTTTTTTATTTAACTACATAAGAAATAAAAAATATGTAAACGCTCAATAAAATGAATTTAGTTTATTTTTATATTCACTAGCGTTAGAGTCAGGAATAAAAAAATATTGATCTAAATTTATTTTATAGCTATGTAATAGTTACCAACACCAGAGTTGGAATTATCTGTAGTTGAATATTCACTAACGCCAGAGTTAGGAATATTGCGAATAAACCATTAGAGCGTAAACCAATAAAATTTGGTAATTGAAGATAAAAACAACAATGCAGTTTGCCTTAGGCAGAATGTTTAAGGAGTGCTAATATTTTTTCTTTTACTCAATCAGTCCCGAACCATAAAATCTCTGTTGACCAGTTAGGGTTCCTAGTGACCATAATACTAGGTGGCGATTCCTCAAACAAGACTTTTTCCCTTAAAAGAACCAGATGCTAGAAATCTATTCTTTTTCCATAATCAAAGATTATTTTTTAGGGCCACCGCAATGTCAGGTGTGACAATGATGGGTGACCTACTCAGATGGAAAGAATGTGAAGTGCGGTCTCATTATAATGGATGACCTACCAGATTGAAAAAAATGTGAAAAACGATCTAGTTATGATGGGTGACCTACCTAGATGGAAAGAATGTGAAGTGCGGTCTCATTGTAATGAGTGACCTACCTAGAGAAAACATTGTGAAAAACGGTCTTATTATGATGGGTGACCTACCCAGATGAAAAGAATGTGAAGTGCGGTCTCATTGTAATGGGTGACCTACCTAGAGAAAAAGGAAAGAGTGGTCTTATTGTAATGGGTGACCTATCCAGATTAAAAAAACATGAAGAATTGATCACGTTGTAATGGGTGACCTACCCAAAAAAATATTGATCTCATTGTAATGGGTGACCTACCCAAGAAAAAGAAAAGAGTGGTCTCATTGTAATGGGTGACCTACCTAGGTGGAAGAATGGGGGGTGACTTACCCAGATAAAAAAACATGGAGAATTGGTCACGTTGTAATGGGTGACCTACCTAAAAAAAAATGTTGTTCTCATTGTAATGGGTGACCTAGCCAAGAAAAAGAAAAGAGTGGTCTCATTATAATGGGTGACCTACCTAGGTGGAAGAATGGTCTCATTGTAATGGGTGACCTACCCAGATAAAAAAAACATGGAGAATTGATCGCGTTGTAATGGGTGACCTACCCAGAAAAATGTTGGCGAGGGCTTAAAGGCGCACTCAAAAGGAGGTAGGGTTAGAAAACACACTACCCGAGAAGTGAGGGCTCAAAGGCGCACTCGAAATGAGGTAGGGTTAGAAAATGCACTACCCGAGAAGTGAGGGCTCAAAGGTGCACTCGAAATGAGGTAGGGTTAGAAAATGCACTACCCAAGATGTGATGGCTCAAAGGCGCACTCAAAAGGAAATGAGGGGTCAAAGGCACACTCGAAATGAGATAGGGTTGGAAAACACACTACCTGAATGGTGGTGGCTCAAAGACGCACTCGAAATGAGGTAGGGTTAGAAAACACACTACCCAAAAGGTGATGATTGTCGCACCCCAAAAAAATTCAGCGCGCGGCATCGGCTGGCGATTTTTTTATCGTTGTCATTGCGTTTGCTTGAATTGGTTCGTTGGAGTCGCCACCTAGTAATTTATTGAGGGCTACTAGGAAACCTGATGTACTGGTCTTGTCAGAGACTCGCGAGTAAGGGACTGGTTGTGGTTAGGGAAGGTATCAGCACCCCTAATGCACCCTACCTGAGGTAAGCTGCTTCGTGATTTTTGACGTGTTTAAAGAAGTTTCAAAATTTTGTCTTTTCATCGGAAATTAGAAATACAACTTACGTATAAGTTAATAAATCTGGACCGTGATCCAATCAAAATATTAAATTCTTCTTTAATCTTTGCAATTTTATCATAAGAAAAATAAAAAAAAAACATTCATAAAAAACAAATACAAACCCACACATACACTTTCACTATTTTTTTATTTCTTTTCTTTTCTTTTTCTTTTTCTTTTCTTTTCTTTTACATCCATATTTATAAAATACAAATAAAAATTCAATACTAAAAAAAATTACATCAAACCATTTAAAATTACAAAATACCCCCTAAAACATCCTAATTTTTATGGAATCCGCAGGAACAGTGCTCGGGGAACAGTGACGGGAAGGCTTCTGGTGGCAGAAAACACTGGCGGCGCGTCTTCCCACGCGCCCCCGCCATTGGCGGCGCATGGGTTCACGCGCCGCCGCAAGAAAAACACATCAACAGGGGCGGCTGGTTCGACTTCTTCCCCTCACCTTTCGTCGCCGGCGGTGACCTGCAGAACAAGAAAGGAACAACACAGCAGTCGATTTTAATTTTTCTTAGTTTTCCAGATCTGTTTTATTCTCTCCACCGTTCGGGTCTGCTTCCATTTTATTTTCCAGCCGTTGTTCTTCCTTCTTCTTCTATGGCCGACCTGCTGTGGAGTGAGGAGTGGCTCAAGGCTGGAGGCCGAAGCTGCTGGTGCAGCCGTGCGTGGTGGAGGAGCTGCTGCTGGGTCGTCTTTGCTGCGGGAGGCAGAAGACGGGCAGATCTGTGATGTCGGCCAGGTGAGGGAGACCCGCGGGTCTGAGGGGAGAAGCTGCGGTGAAGGAGAAGCTGGGTCTGCTCGGGTCGTTCTGGTGGGAGAGAGGGAAAGAGAAGAGAGCAGCGATGGTCGGGGAAGGAAGAAGATTGCAGAGGAGGCTGTTATTTTCTCCGTTCGGTTCGTCCCTTGCTCCTGCAGCTGAGAGGGAAAGTTCCGGGTTGATGGAGATGAAAAGGAACGGCTGAGAGGGGAGAGTGAAGGTGAGGGCTGTGTGGTTGATGGTTGTCCAGAGGGAGAAGGAAAAAATGAGCGGCTGTTTGGGCAAAGGTCTGTTTGGCCGGTGTCCAAAAAAAATGCAAGGGTCGGGTGGTTGTTGTTTTGGCTTCCGGAGAAGAAAACTCGGGGAGAAAAATTCCAAAAACCCAGCTGGGAGGGGGCGGCTGTGATTGGGTTTTTTAGGTTTTTTATGGCTTAGGGTTTGTTGTTGTATTTTCTAGTGTTTCCAAAATTGCCCCCCCTTTTTAAAAATCAGTTTAGCATGGTAATTATAGGCAAAAATATTGCTAGGTTTTTCGACTTGGTCCCTCAACTTCTTTTTTTTTGTAAATTTTGATTTTTCTTATTTTTTTTGTATTTTTTTGAAAACGAGCAATATCAACGTCGACTCAAATACGGAAAATCAATGATTTTTAAAAATGACGCGTGAAAAGTCGAACGCGTTTGAAAATATTTTAACAATTTAAATTCCTTTTTTAGACGACGTTGAAAATGCTAAAAGGACGAAAATATATTAAAAAAACATATTTTTTTGGATTTTCATTGTTTTTCTCTATTTTTGGATTTTTTTGAAAATATATCAAAAACATGGGTCAAAAATTGGGTAGCAACAATGATGAAACACTGCTCTGACAATGTTGAAAATAATGCATTATGATCAATATGCATGTACACGTACCTGAGAAATATAGGTCTTTATTTCTTCATGGTGTCTTTCTTTTCTTAAAAGTTGGAGTGTTGGCAATAGACTTTGATGGCTTTTTCGCTCTTGCTTACTCGAGTCATCTCTTGTAATTTTGACCTCTAGGAAGGACTTGATATCATCATAGTTCTTTGTCATCTACCCTTTATCTCATGGGTTTCCAATTTTTCCCAACAGTTTCTTAAAAAGGGAATCATGGAGCCAGCCCTATCATGCATTTTTTTTATTGCCCCCTAGCTTGATCATGCCCCCAAGTATTCAAATCAGGTTTAAGGATGAGGCTTTGCGAAGGAAGGTTTGAGAAGGAGTTGTTTTCATGCAGAAATTTTTGGAATTTCAAAGCTATTCCAGACACATAAATCATTTTGACATTGATTCAAAGTGAACTCATTCTGAAGAAATTCAAGTGGTTCCTATTGAGAGGTTTCCAGAAGTGATGAAAACTTTTCTATTTTGCTTTTGGTGAACCATGTGAAGTGACGCTTGGTTGATCAAAAATGGTTCAAATTTCAATTTGAGGGTTACAGAAAACCAATTTTCAAAGCATTTATTTTATTTGCATGAATAATGATTTGGTTCGCATGAGAAAACACTGCCTACCGATCCAAATTGCTTGCCTTTGATCATAAAGGGCTTGATTAGGCACGTAGTATAGGCTTGGGCTCTTGGTTACGAAGAAAATGATATTTATAGGCTCAAAAGATGTTTAAGCGATTTCAAGACTAAGGATCACTTGTGCGTGCGTCTTGAATTTGAATGTTTTTCCTAAAATTGTCTATCGTGCCCCCTAGTGATGGGCTTGGGCTCTTTCTCTTGGCTTTTGTTTTCTTCATATGGTTTTGAGCATCATCATATATATATATATATATATTTTTATGCTCAAAACTTTTGGATCCTTTGGATTTTTCTTCATGCCACTTAGCTTTGTTCGAGCACCTTTGATGATTGAGAATTTTCTTTTATGCCCCCTAGTATTGCTTGGGCACTTTTGATTATTGAGATTTTTTTTTCTATATCATCGCACTTGCCCCCAGTGTGGGGTGTGATCTTAGCCAAGGTTATTTTTTTCAAGAAAAGCATTAGGCTCGAAAAGGGACTGCAAATGATATATTTTAGCCTCGTGAAATGATTATCAAAGATGGCCTTTCTTCATTTCAAACTCATGCATTTAGGATCGGTAAGCCTTGCTTTCATGCGAGTATACAATGTGATTTCTCATTATTCATTCAAATAAAACTCAACTTTTGGAGTCACTTCATGGGTTTTTTTTCTATTTTTTTTATTTAGGTTTTCTACGTGTATGGTTACCTTTCTAAGGAATCACTTGAATTTTCAAACCTCGTTTGTTTGAACCAACACCAACATGATTTCTGCTTTTGTACTAAACTTTGAATTCCCAAAAATCCTTGTGAATATGTATGATCATGCATAGCTTTGGAAGAAAGGGGAAACACACCCAAAGATTCTTGGTATAATGGTTTCATACTTAACAATTATGCTCAATATGTTCTTTGTATGAAACAACAACAAAAATGAAGGTATGTTATTAGCACATGATCCTATTAAAAATAAAGGCTCATATGTCAAGGAAAGTCTAGTGGAATTTTGAGCCAAATTACCAACAAAAACTGGAACAGGTTGAAACAAAAATCAAGAAGTTTTGCAAGCATGATCAAACTGAGGTAGTTTAGTTTTTTTTTTTTTTTGGCATAACAAAAACAGACTCCATTTTGCAACGGTGGTGTAATCACCCTTCGGTCAGCCTTCTCGAAAAAGCATTTACAGAAATATAGGATTGTGTCGAGGCTCTTGACCACGTTTGCCCCTAATTTCTTCGGACTGAGTCGTTGTTAGGTTTTGAACAAAGATGATAGGTCGGTTGGAAGGAACTTCCCTAGAGTTATATTTTTAGTATTTCCTCGAGTAAGCTAAAGGCGAGTCACACTTGTCTTCAAAAACTTCAACTCTTTTTGAAAATGGACATTACATCGAACACATTCTTCATCTTCCATGTTTTTTTTTTTGCTAAAAGTCGGGTGTTGTAGACTCGTAGGGGACATACTTTTCATTCCGGTGCATGCATGAAAAATGTATGAATATGTAATCTATATGATGAACTCGCCCTTCGAGGGGTGACAATATGGTTGTAACTCTTGTATGATGGAACAAGAATCGTGATTTTTGCCCAAACTCTACAATGAAAATTTTCTGAGTGATGGCCATTGTGTCACCCACAAGTCTTGAGTTCAAGATGCTTCAAAAAAGGTTTGCCCTTATGCAAATAACAATAGGACATACAACCTAAGGACAGGTTCTATTCATTATATGAACATGGGTAGGTTTTCTACCTGGTCTCAAAAGGGTCTCATATCTGCCCAGTGACAATCTTTGTAAAGATAGTATAGGGGCTTTGCGAGAAATGATTAAGTCACGTATACCCACCATTACCAAGCAGGCACTCAGATATGAGTTGGGTGTTTCACGCATCTGAACCCTGACCAGTAGTCTTAGGGCAGATCGTTAGTTCCCCACCTAACCTAGAAGCTTGTGTGTGCTTTCAAAATTATAATAAATGATGCATGAAACTATTCTATAAAATGCATGGAAAAAAATATTGAAAAAAAAGAGATAAAATTGCAAAAACTTAAACACATCAAATACACAAAGCTTAGTCCAATATTGTCTGGTGTCGGCTAGCGATTTTTTCGTTATGCGTTTGCTTGAGTTTGATTGGTTCGTTGGGAGTCACCACCTAGTAATTGATTAAGAGCTACTAGGAAACCGGATGTACTTGTCTTGTTAGAGATTCGCGGGTAAGGGACTGGTTGTGGTTAGGGAAGGTATTAGCACCCCTAATGCACCCTACCTGAGGTAAGCTGCTTCGTGACTTTGACATGTTAAATTTTTTTAAAAACTTTTATCTTTTCATCGGATATTAGAAATACAACTTACATATAAGTTAATAATTCATGACCGTGAACAAATCAAAATATTAAATTCTTCTTTATTCTTTGCAATTTTATCATAAATAAAAACAACATCCATAAAGCAAATACAAACACACACACATACATTTTTACTATATATATATTTTTCTTTTCTTTTTTACATCCACATTACAAATTATAAAAATTCAAAACTAAACAAAAATTACATTAAACAATTTAAAAATTACAAAAAGAACCCCTAAAACTCCAGGAATTGCAAAGAAGTCCTTTTGCACTGCAGCAACAGTGGCGGCGCGTCTCCTCCACGCGCCATAAGGAAGACTATGAACATAGTGGGATCGAGAACGCCTTATTTTTTCCTTCCCTTCTTCGCCAGCATGAAGGCCGTTGTGACCTGCAACAACAAAAACGCATACAACAGTTGATTTTACTTTGTTTTTCTCTTTTAAATCAGTTTCCTCTGGTCGGTTCTTTTCAATTTTAGATTTGTAATCAATTCTCTCTTTCTGGTGGCTACTCCCTTCTTCAGATGGTAGATTTGGCACAGGCGGGTCGCTGTGGACGCGAATGGATACGCCGGTACCTGGAGGCTTTGGTGTGGATGGGAGGCAGTTGACCGGTCGGCGACACTGGTTAAAGGAGACGAAGATGTTACTGGCTGCTACTGTTCGGCCGTCGTTGGGGGAAGAAGGACTGCTGTTGGCCAGAGAAGGAGACCGTGAGTTTCTAGCAAAGGGAGGGAAGGCTTGTATGGCTGAAGGAAGAAGAAAACCAAATCCAAGGGGGGGGGGGGCGCTTCTCTTTTGGCTTGGTCGGGTGGAGAAGATCAGAGGAAAGGGGGGGGGAGTTATGGTGGTGCTGTGGTCGGCTGAGAAAGGAGTTTGGTGATTGGTCTGTGGGGCTGAGACGAAAAAGGGGCTGCGGTGTGGCTGCTGGGTGAGGGAGAAGAAGCTGCGGTGTGGGTGAGGGAGAAGAAGGCCAAAAATTCAAACAGGGGGTGGGGCGGCTCTTTGGAAAAGGATAGGTTTAGGTTTAGGTTTGTCGCACCCGACATCACGGCAATCCTAAAAAATATTCCCTTGAATTGGAAAAAGAACAGATTTCTGGCATCCGGTTCTTTTAAGGAAAAAATATCTTGTTTGAGGAGTCACCACCTAGTATTATGGTCACTAGGAACCGTAACTGGTCAACAGAGATTTTATGGCTTAGGATTGGTTACATAAAATGAAAGATATTATCACCCCTTAAACGTTCTGCCTGAGGCAGACTGCATTGCTGATTTTGTCTTATATTGCTAAATTTTTTATTGGTTTACGTTCTGATGATTTATTCACAATGTTACTGACTCTGGCATCAGTGAATATTCGAGCTCGAATAATTCCAACTCTGGCGTTGGTAAAAATTTGTAGCTACAAAAAAAATTAGATCAATATTTTTAATTCCCTACTCTAGTGTCAGTGAATAAATAAATAAAAATAAATTTATTTTTAAGCATGCATATATTTTTTTATTTTTCTAGCTAAATAAAATAAAATACAACGAATAAAAATAATATAAATTTAAACTGATATTTTTATTCCTAACTCTGGCATCAGTAAATAAACCAATAAATTTATATTATTTTTATTCATGCATATACATTTTTTATTTTTTTCTACTTTTGTTTTTTTTTCTGTTCTTTTATGTTTTTTATCTTTTATTTTTTGGGCTAGGCCCAGCTCAGTTCACATGGGCTAGGCTAGGCCCAGCTAGCCCGGCCACTAGCCCAAGCCAGTGGCCCGGCTGGGCTGAATCACCACACGCATGCCGCGTGCAGTACAGGTTAATTATAATGCAAAGCGACAGTGTCAAGTGAATTAAATTGCAGAATGGGAAAGGATGCACTTACCTGGTTCAGGTGCTGCCGGAGGCGAAGATGATGCCTGGCCAGTGTTATCTCTTCTCTGTTCTGCTTTTCGTCTACTCCTCTTTTTGCTTTCTTTCTGTGTTTGGATCTCTCTGCTTTGTCTCCTCTGTGTTTATTTCTTGTTTTCTGTCTCTGTGCCTCTGTGTGTTTATGTTCTTGTTCTCGGCGTTACTTCCTCTCTGGAAGCAGGGAAACAGAGACGTGATGGAGGGCTGGTCGCCTAGTTGTTTTCTTCCTCTGCTGCTCGTGGCCTTTCTCCGTGGCCTCCTCTGTTTCTTTGAGAAGAAACAGGGGAACAATAAGTCTGCTTTTTTTTTTTCTTCTAGTCTCCTGCGTCTTCTTCGTGTTTCTACTCTGATGGTTTGGAGTGTGTAGCTGGAGACAAATAATTAGGCTGACCAGGCACTTCACTTGCGTTTTCAGAACAAAGGCAAAGCATGCCTCCTATCCTTTTGTTCTCTCCCTATTTCTCTGTTTTTAGGTCCCCTCTCTGTTTTCGTTCATGCTCTCCATTGGCCCCTCGGTTCTACCCTTTTGTTTTTCTCTCGCGCTCTCATCTTCTCTGGCTTTATAGCCAGAGAATGCCAAGCATCACCACTATTGAAATGGCTTCACAGCCATTACTGCCAGAAACGGCTCCTGAGGAGGAAGACGAAGGCGGCGATTGACAAATTCTAAAATTGCTCCGTTTGTGTGGTGGGAATATCCATTTTCAATCTGGTCATGAAGTTCTGAAATCATGTAATCAAGTCCCTGGGTGAATTGTAATTGGACCCCTGCATTTCGGCACCATTTTCAAGCTGGTCCTTGGATTTTATTTTTTGCAATTTGGACCCCAATTAAACTCCAAACTTTGATATTTCTTTAATTAAGTCCCTGATTTCATTAATTTAATTAAATCCAAAGTCCAATTAAGTATAAAACTTATCAATTCTCCAATTAAACCCTTAATTGGATTAATTAAATTAATTCCAAGCTCAATTAAGTCTAAAAACTTATCAATTCTCCAATTAAACCCTTAATTAAATTAATTCCAAGCTTAATTAAGTCTAAAAAATTATCAATTCTCCAATTAAACCCTTGATTGGATTAATTAAATTAATTACAAACTCAATTAAGTCTCAAAACTTATCCATTCTTCAATTAAACCCTTAATTGGATTAATTAAATTAATTCCAAGCTTAATTAAGTCTCAAAAATTATCAATTCTCCAATTAAACCCTTAATTGGATTAATTAAATTAATTACAAACTCAATTAAGTCTCAAAACTTATCCATTCTTCAATTAAACCCTTAATTGGATTAATTAAATTAATTCCAAGCTTAATTAAGTCTCAAAACTTATCCATTCTCCAATTAAACCCTTAATTGGATTAATTAAATTAATTTCAAGCTTAATTAGACTAATTCCAAAGTTTAATTAAACCCCAAAACTTTCAATCATGTTGCCCTTAGACCAAATTTTTATTCATTCTTCATTTATTTCATTTTACTTGTTTTTTTCATCATTATTATTTTTTTTATCCTCATTTTTTTAATCCTTTTCAGTAAATAAAATAATAATTATTATTAAAATAAAATGGTCAAAAATTGGGTTATGACAAGGTTTAGGGTTTAAGTTTTTTTTTTTGTAAAATTTCCCCCCCTTTTTGTATGTGTTGAAGACCAGTATATATAGGTAAAAATATTGCTAGGTTTCCAAACTTGGTCACTCAACTTCTTTTTTTTTGTAAATTTTATTTTTTTTTACTTTTTTTGCATTTTTTAAAAACGAGCAATATCAATGTCGACTCAATGAGAAAAATCAATGATTTTAAAAAATTTGAACGCGTTTGAAAGACCTTTGAAATTTTAAATTCTTTTTAGAAGACGTTGAAAATGCTAAAAACGATGCAAATATATTAAAAACGTATTTTTTTAGATTTTTGATGTTTTTTTGCTATTTTTGGATTTTTCTGAAAATTTACCAAAATATGGGTCAAAAATTAGGTAGCAACATATATGATTTCTTTTTTTTAGAGAAATTAACAATAATTTAATGAAGGACAACTTACCTAGCTTTACATCATCTTGTCTATGGTTTCATGAGCATCAAGCCGTCCTCCTCATCTAATATTAATAATCTTAAAATAAAATTTATGAATTAAATATGCCATTTTTATTCATAATTAATCTCAACTGAAATTCCTAAGTTAGTTTTTCATGCCTAATCTTGGCATCAGTTTCTTTTTATGCTATGACCCAAGTTTTTTTTTTTTTAGCCTATTAGAGACGGTGCTCTATAGAGAGAGAACAAAGTTGCTTTCTAAATTATACTCTGAAGATTTCAAATAGTGAAATGATTTTATATTAATTCATTAACGGACATATCAATGAAACCCTATGTAACTTTGTGTTGATTTGATTTTTATTCACTTAAATTATAATAAACGTTTCTTAATTAGCTGGCGTGGACTCTGTGTCTCGAGACATTTTTAATTCTCATACTTAGCATGGAGTTTGATTTCGAGTTATTTTCAAGCAAGTTAAGAATTCTTTAATTGATAATTCCTATTTATAAAGGGATCTGCTTTGATTTTTTGGAGTCATTTTTAATCTCTTAAATTGTAGTAAAGGTTTCTTAAATAGCTGGCGAGGAATCTGTCTGGATTCGTTATTTATTCTTATAAAATAGCATCCAATTTAGTCTTTCTCAACCAAGTTGCAAATTGGCTCTTAATTTTCTAAACTTTTTGGCGTTGTACATCCTTTAGATCATAAATTAGCTATTTGACTCGCGTTCTATAACAGGTGTTGCATGAGGCATGATGTTGGGCATGACTCAATGAAAAATATGCCTCCATGAGAGGTGTATTGTTGGGAAGGAAAGAGTTTTAACTCTAATCATAAAATTATGATTAAGGTTTAGAAGTCGCCACCTAGTATTATGGTTACTAGAAATTTATGGTCTGCGAGAGTCTGGGTAAATGATTAGTTGTGCAAAGAAAAAACGCATTACCCCCAGTGCACTCCACCTAAGATAAGTTGTATTGTTGTTTAATTGTTTTTTAGGTCAAGTTTTTATCTGTTGGTCTTTTCCTAAAGTCTAAGAAAGATCTCCCTTTGTGAGAGAGTTTCTATCTCATCAGGTTTAATCCTAATCATTCAGGTTGAATTTTAGCTTCGTATTTGTTTTTCATATTATATCTTTAACCCGTAAGGGTATATTCTATCATGTAGTTTTACACCCCCACGGATATTAAAATCTACATCTAAACTCTAATATAAAATGAACAAAATGATTAGTAAAGGGTGTTTGACATTTTGACTAAATTATAATGGATAATTATAAATTGGTTACGATATCTGTTTTTTATTTTTTTGCTTTTTAAAACATGAGAAAGATATATTTTTTTTTCATTTTTTTATGAAATATGATTCGAAAACTTTTTAGGATTTGGTCGTATGTATGAAAACAAAATATTTTTTTATTTTTTTGAAAGGGGAAATTAATTTAAAAGTTTTGAGATTTTTTTGAATGTTTTAGAAATATTTTGAAGAAAACCAAGTATTCTAATATCGAATCTATATCTTACAGTGTAAAAATATAACCCAATATTAAGCAAAATTGGTATACAAAAAAGGCAAGCAAGTCAGAAATATTTTGAAATCACCCTTGCATTTTATTTTTTATACATAATATTATAATTAAATGTATTATAAAATATATGGGCTGGGCCAACTAGCAGCCTAACAAGTTGGGCTGCCACTAGCCTATCTAACCTAAGCTACTATTTTTTAGGGGGGCTGGACCCAGCCTAGACACATGGACTAGACCAGCCTAGGTCCGCATGGTCACTAGCCCAGCCTAGTGACCATTGGATTAATTATTATGGCCACTGCATGTAAAATGCAACAACTAGGGAGGGAAGAAGGAATTAAAAAAACAAGGGGGTGGCTTAACTGACTGGAAAAGTAATCATCAACGTTCCTAGTATTGTATAGAAGCTCGACAAGTGGTTGGTAGTGACAACGACGGCAAAGGTGTGGCGGTGGAAGTGGCCAAAGTGGTGACTAGAGGGGGGGAAAACTAGGTAAAGATGGTTTTTTTCTTAACTTTGGATTCTTATTCATCCTTCTTCATGGCATGAAATCCAAATCTATTTATAAGAGATGGAAGAGGGATGTCTGGTCTTCACTTCTGCCAAATATTAGCCCTCAAATCGACCCAGAAAGATCCCAAACATTGGTTCAAAGTAGACATCATGACTTGTCATATTTGTGGCAAGAAAAGGGTTGGTCGACTTTGCTAGGTTGGCCAATTTTAGGCAGTGCCACCACCTCCATGGTGTCAGTTGGCTAGAACGTACTATAATGAGGTGTAGTCAAATGTCAAGTGATCATTTGGGTGTATGTTTCGTTCAACTTGGTAGAGAAACAAAGCGTCAAATATCTTGGGAAGTAGGCCACTCAAGCAGCTTTTTTGACTGAAAACCTGAAGAAGATGAACAATTCTTTCAAAACGATGTTGTTTTGGTCTTTTTTATTATAGTCTTTTGATTTGAGATTTGTTCTTAATCACACCACTGAGTGGCTTCAAACATTCAATTTTATACAATTGTACCCTGACGAACTTCAATATAAAACCCAAATTTCAGCGCCTTTTTTAGTTTTGTCATTGTTTTTGGATTTTTTCAATTTGACCCTCAATTGACTATTATGCTTTTAATTTCATCCCTAATTTCAATCATTGGGTCCCTATTGTTTGGTGTCTTTCGCAAATTGGTTCTTGGTTGTGAATTTCTTCCATTTAGCCCTTTATTGATCTCAAAACTTTGATTTTATTGTAATTTACCCTTGATTTCAATCAATTAACTTGTTAAAAATTAAATTTGATCTCCTAAAATTTCAATCTTCTCAATTAAGTCTAAATTGGGCTCCCAAACTTAATATTTCACTAATTAAGCTTCTAATAAAATTAATTTGACCAATTTAAAGTATAATTAAGTCCTTGCACCTAATTAAATCCTTCAATTGGATCCAAATTAATTTTAAAGCATAACTAAACTTTAATTTGGCCCGTGATTAAATCAAATTGGTCTATTAAAAATTTAATTATGTTCTTTGACTTAATTTCTATGCAAATTCTCATTTTATCTGATCTTGACTTTGCATTTTATTTTGCATTTTTGGACATAATGGTGTACAATTAGACCTCGAATTTCCTTCAAAATTACAACTTGATTTTTATATATTTTTAAAATTCTCCTCAGCTTGCTTTCTCCATGTTGTCATCCTTTATTTTGTTTTATATATATTTTTTTAAAAAGTAAATTTTAGAAAATAACCCATAATTAGGTCATGACACCAGTCACCATAATGATGGCCGAAAAATCAGGGCAGGGCCTTTTTTGGTAAAAAAAAACTTGATTTTTAAGTCATTGCAACCCCAAAACACCTCACAAACATCCTTATAACACCCAAAAATCATTCCATCAATTCCAAGTACCCAAAAAATAGCCCAAAAATCCGAAATCAAATCAGGTTAGTTTTGGTTTTATCGGTTTAGTTCTGAATTTTTATGTAAAATTGAGGCTCTAAACAACAATCATGAAGCTCCTTTTATATCTAGGAACTCATGGACACCAGTAAACCCATTTTGTTGGTCGAAAATAGAGTGAATTGTGACTTTCTATCTCATCGTTAGAATTTGGCAACACTTATCTCTCTCATCTCTCTAACCTTGGACTCAAAAATAAAACAAATGAACTAGTATATCAAAACTGATTTTTAAAAATTTCAAGAGACCTAGATTGTATGAATGACGTTATTTTTAAAGATGAATGACCTAAGTGTATTTTGCTTGAAGTCTCTGGTACGTCATCCATGTTTGGTGTCTTTTTCATTTCAATCCTCATACTTTCAATTTCACTCTTGACTAAAAAATCATAAGTAATTAGCATTTAATTACAATCAAATAGTACAAAATAAAACTTTGAGAATCAAAATGAATTATTATTAAAAAAATTCATTGTGTTTTGTGAATGTATGAACAATACCCAATAGTAAATAAAAAAACGGAGTTTCTTATAAATCCCTCATTTAGACTCTGATTAATACCTCAAAGAAGAGGACAGATTCATCACTGGATTTCTGCCTCACCTCTCTCACAGAACAACTAATTATGACCTCTCATATTGTCTAGTCAAGTTTCATCTAGTTTTTACTCACTAAAGGCATGCACACCAAAAGGGAATTTCAACGGTTATTGATTACCTTTGAAGTGAGGCATGCATATACAGATGGCTTTTTTTTTCTTGTTGGTCAAGTGTAGTGGATTTACACATCATTTATACGAGTAATGAGTCGCCGTGAAAAATTTTACAGCATTTAGGATCTCACTAGCTAGGTGTATTTATATACTATATATCTCTCTCGTTAAAAAATAATTTATCCTGAAATTAATAAGAAACTTTTCAATATTAAGTTAGTATTTATAGAGAAGAAACAAATAATATATAGAAAAGAAAAGCATAGGTATGTTGTGTGCAATATCTCTGGATTTAGCCTATGTTTGGCTGTGAAGAAAATTGGTCCCTTCTCTACTAGGTGTATTTATATAATATATATCTCTCTCGTTAAAAAAGTTATTATCCTGATAAAGTAATGTTGGTTCTAATTGGAAATCTGATCGTGAACAAAAATCATAGTCACAAGTTAATTGGCTATCAAACTGTGGTATCCTAATTTTTGGATTTTCAAAAGAATAATAATAAATAAATAAATAATTAAGAATTGGATCAAAACAATATGAATTGGAAGTTTGAGAACTAATAAGGATAAAATTATAAATTTGAAAGTCAATTTGATCAAAGAATTGAAAGAATTGATAAGTTTGGGGACTTAATTAATATTAAAATTAGTTTAATTAATAAAATCAGAGGCTTAATTGAAGAAGTATCAAAGTTTGGGGCTGATGGGTTGAAATTGCAAAGAATTAAAGTCCAAGGACCAAAGTGAATAGATGGTGATACCATGGGAGGTTAATTGATCTTTCTAGGAATAAATTTGAAAGAATTAAAAGTTGAAAAGCCAATTAAAAACTGAATTAATTAAATTGGAAACTAGTGACTGTTTTGTAAATGGCACCACAATCCAGGGGTTCAATTACCATTGATCTAGGGTTCAACTTCAGGGGAGCAAATTGAAAATAGCCATTTCTGTTGAAAACGACGTTTCTAAGCAATTGTTCATTCACCTTCTTCATTCCACCGATTCAGCAGAAACTGTAGAAAAACCATTCGGGTCACATCTTGATGTAGAACAGGTAGCAGAAGCATACATGTTCCAGAGGGATCACCCGAAATTCAAAGGCAACTGAATTTCAGCAGTCGGGGCGTCGAAGGTGGAATGTGGCGAAACTCACCGAGTCAATGCGTTTCGCCGTTTGCGGAGGAAGTCAGTGGCTATGCCCCTGATGTCCACCACTTTTTGGCCAAATTCCATCGTTTCGGCCCCGAAATCGTCATTTTTGCCATTTTTGGAAAGTTTCGTTTTAGCCATAACTCTTGATTTCCGAGTTTGAATTGACTTTTGTCAATTCCTGTTTGCTCAGGATTTATAGGCCTTTCATATTCTGCATTTATCTCAAATTTTCCATTTATGGTAAATTTAATGTTTTGTGTCGTTTCCTTATCCGTCATGGGTTAGGTTAGAGTTTTGCTTTAAATACCATTGTAATGCCTCTGACAGGGGTACCTATTGATTATTGAATAAAAAAACCTTGATTTTTCTAAGAGTTTCTCTCGTTGTAAATCATTTACGGAATATTGATGTTTGTCGTATTCATTTACTGTTTTCTGCTGCGTCAATTGGTATCAGAGCACGGATTTGCCGAAGGAATTGCTAGAGGCCAACCTGTTGATAGAAGACGCAACCCAGCACCTCGCATCCAACCTGATAGCGAGGATGATTCAAATGAAAAAGATGACATGGAATACGGTTTACCTCCAAGAGAGCAAGATGATTATCACCTGAAAGCAGATTTGCCCAGTTTCAATGGGAATCTGCGAATTGAAGATTTTCTTGATTGGGTTACCGAAGTGGAGCAATTCTTTGAGATGATGGAGATACCAGAAGAAAAGATGGTGAGGTTTGTAGCCTTCCGATTGAAGAGAGGGGCTGCAGTATGGTGGGATCAATTACAAAAGAATCGGCAGCGACAAGGACTTGGCGTAGGATGAAGCAACTGATGATAGGGAGGTTTCTGCCACCAGATTAGGAACAATATCTGTTTCAATTACTTCAAGACTGCTCACAAGGATCCAGATTTGTGTTTGATTATACTGCAGAGTTCTCTAGACTCTTGGAGCGAAAAAATCTTAACGAGACAGAGGGGAAACGCGTAGCCAAGTATATGAATGGATTGAAATCATCATTGCGAGATAAGATTGGGTTACAAGTGGTTTGGACTGTGGAGGAAGCTCATAATCTGGCATTGAAGGCTGAACTGATGGAGCGAAGAGGAGGAGTCTCAGGGTTTTGTCGAAACAATCCAGAGTCTTCGTTTAATACCAGAGACAAGGGTGGAAACAGCAGCCAAGCAGGCATATTGAATCAGAACAAAGAAGGAGGTAGCAGCAGCAGCCAAGCAACCCAAGGCAACAAGAATATACCCAGAAATCCAAATCAGAACACGAACACGAACTTGAATCCCAACCCTTACGCCAGACCTGCACCTGGAGTCTGTTATCGTTGTCGGAAACCTTGACATCTCTCTAACACTTGCCCAGATCGTCGCAGACCTGTCAGCTGGATCGAAGGGGAAGAAGGGGATCCAGAGGCTACTGGAGATGATGTAGGGGAGGATGACTATTATGAGGGGGTTGAGTTCGCTAAGGAGGATGGAGAACGAATCAACTATGTAGTGCAGCGAATATTATACACTCCAAGGCAAGAGGACGCAGGACAGCGGAATAATATCTTCCGCTCATACTGCACCGTGAGCCAGAAGGTGTGCGACTTAATTGTGGATAGCGGGAGTTGCGAGAACTTCGTTGCAAGGGGCCTAGTTGAACACCTAAAGCTACCAACCGAGAAGCA
Source organism: Populus tremula (assembly GCA_964019445.1). Taxonomy (NCBI): domain Eukaryota; kingdom Viridiplantae; phylum Streptophyta; class Magnoliopsida; order Malpighiales; family Salicaceae; genus Populus; species Populus tremula. The sequence continues at coordinate 1,441,765 of CAXHTJ010000011.1, forward strand.
CCCGACTCCATACACTATCGGCTGGATCAAGAAAGGACCCACGGTGAAGGTAACTGAAATCTGTCGCGTTCCTATTTCCATTGGAAAAATATATAAAGATGAAGTAGTTTGCGATGTGATTGATATGGATGCTAGTCATGTGTTGTTGGGTCGGCCGTGGCAGTATGATGTTGATATTACCTACAAGGGTCGGGATAATACTTATTTGTTCACGTGGGGGTCACATAAAATTGCTATGGCTCCTTACAAAAGGAAGGCACTGTCCGGTAAGGCTTCTGAAGTGGAGAAGCAGTCGTTTTTGACAGTGTCCAGTTCGGATACAGAGTTTGTGGCAGACATCAAGGGTGCGCCAGAGTTCTATGCGCTCGTAGTGAAGGCCCTCGTGGTGGAAGGGGAAGTTGAGGCTTCGGTGACAGTCCCTGACAGGCTGAAACCATTGATAGATCAGTTCAGGGATATCACTTCGGAAGAGTTGCCGAATAATCTACCGCCCTTGAGGGATGTCCAGCACCATATAGACCTCATACCAGGGGCCAGCTTGCCAAATCTGCCTCATTATCGGATGAGTCCGAAAGAGAACGAGGTCTTGAGGGAGAAAATTGAAGAGTTGTTGCAGAAGGGTTTTATCCGCGAAAGCATGAGTCCGTGCGCGGTTCCTGCGTTGTTAACGCCAAAGAAAGATGGGAGTTGGCGTATGTGTGTGGACAGCCGAGCTATCAACAAGATAACCGTCAAGTATCGCTTCCCAATTCCCCGCCTAGATGACATGTTGGATCAGCTTGAGGGTTCGAAGTTATTCTCAAAAATTGACCTCCGCAGTGGATATCACCAGATTCGGGTCAGACCAGGGGACGAGTGGAAGACAACATTCAAAAGCAAAGACGGGTTATATGAGTGGCTGGTTATGTCGTTTGGGTTATCAAGAAAACAAATTTTTTGATGTTTAAGAAATCCATGCAAAAACACATTTTTAAAACTTCCAATATTTTTTGTATATAAAAAAGAAATGTTCAAAACATGTTAGGGTATTGGCCGTATGCAACACATAAAAACATTTTTATATTTTTTTTTGTTAAAAAAAAACACAAACATCACCTTAAATCACAATTAAAGTCAACAAACCATATATTAGTCAAATTCTTAAAGCTTTAATAAATCAGTTATTAAATCCCAACAAATTATGTAGAAACGTGTTCTTATATTTTTACGGGAAACACAACATGATGTTAGTTGTCCTTCAGATACTTGACCATATACCAAATCAAAGTATTAAATTCATTTTTTTATCTTTTTGATTTTATAAGTACATAAAAAAAAAAACTACAAACACACACACATCCCTTTTTATTATATTTTTCTCATACACCCACATGTAATTACAAATAACAAAAATTTAAAATAAAAGAAACACGTCACACAAATAACAATAATTACAAAAACAACCCCAAAACAATCTGGAATTACAGGGGAGGGCTTCTGCACCACCGGAATAGTGGCGGCGCGTCTCCTCCACACGCCACCCCCCACGCGCCACCGCTAGAAGCCACACAGACAGGGGGCTGTCTGGAACGGTTTCCCCTTCTCTTCTCGTCCCTGCCCATGGTAACTTTCACCGTGACCTGCAAAGCTAAGCAAACCAACACAAACAGTCGATTTTATGTTTTTTTGTAGATTGGTTTTCTTTTGCTTTCCATTTTGATCAGCTGATCTTGGGTCGATATGAGAGCATTATTTTTTCTTGGGTAGGTCACCCATACAATGAGACCATTTTTTTTTCTTGGGTAGGTCACCCATACAATGAGACCATTATTTTTCTGGGTAGGTCACCCATACAATGAGACCATTCTTCTTTTATTTTTTCTGGGTAGGTCACCCATAAGAATGAGACCATTCTCCTTTTTTTTTACCTGGGTAGGTCACCCATAAGAATGAGGCCATTCTTCCCCCTGGGTAGGTCACCCAAAGAATGAGACCACTCTTTCCCTTTTCCACTCGGGCAGGTCACCCATCATAATGAGACCCCACACACATTTTTTTTGTATTGATTATGAGTAAAGGAATCGCCAGATGGGATTCCAGGTTAAAGGAGATCACCAGATGGGATCTCGGATGGATTTCCATGTTGATCAAACTAAAGTAAGAATTCAGAGGATCGCTGGATAAGGATCTCGAGATGACTAAGTTTTGATCATAGTTTTTGGGCTAAGGAGGATTGTTGTAAAAGACAAAGTTTCAGATCATTAAGCTTCGACCAGATCAGTTTCGGGAGTTCCGTTTTGGGTTTATCTTTATAACACTTACTGCGCAAAACCATGCTCCGTAAGTATTATAAAGAGGGGGCATCTGTTGTAACCCATTTTTGGGTCCCCATGAAAAATAAAATAAATAGCCAAAAGAGGTTAGAAAAAATAACAGGAGGCAGAAGCACTCAGAAAACAGTCAGAAAATTGGTCAAGGAATTTAAAAATACAAGGATTGAATTTTTGACAGTATATTCTTGAAGGATGAAAGCCCTATTGAGAAGGAAAATTTGAATTTTGAGGAGAAAAGCCCAAATTTGGATGTTTATGGACTTAATTGGATTTTTATTTGAATTTATAGAGGATTTGATTGCAAGAAAAATTAATTTTTAAGTCAATTTGGGCTTTAATTAGAAGAAATTTAAGTTCTGGGGCCAAAATATATTTTTTAGGAATTTATTGGGTCAAATCAGGGGCTTAATTGCATAAATATTGAAGTTTAATGGCCAATTAGGACTTAATTAAGAAAATCCGAAACCAGGGACCAAATTGGAAGAGGCGCGTAAATGGAGGGGCTGCAATTATTCGGTTCAGGGGCCTAATTGAAGAAATTGGAAGTTTATTGATCAATTGAGGGCTTAATTGCATAAATCAGAGGCCAAGGACCAAAGTGAAAAACGGCCAACATGGGGCGGGGACCGAATTTGGAGGGCTGATTTGAAGTTTGGCCATTTAAATGAAACGGCGCGTTTTATCCAAAACGACGCCGTTTCATATATAAAAAAAAAAAAAAAAGAAAAGGACCAGAGCGGTGTCGTTTTGAACGACATTGTTCATCTTCTTCCTTCCCCCTGAATTTGCAGCAACAGGAGACGAAAACATTTTCAAACCTTCCCGCCTCTCTCTCCTCGCCCCCACCGAAGCCCCACAAGACCACCGAACGGGTCACTGGCTGACCAGCCGTTGCGTGATTGAAGGCGCACTAGCAAAAGGCACACCGGTTTCTTTTTTTTCCCTTATAAATAGAGAGAGACCGAAGGAGAGAGGGGACCCGAGGATAGAGGGAGAAGAGAAATAACGAGCAAAAGAGAGGGGAGAGCAGAAACAAACCGAAAACAAAGAAACCGAAACCGAAAGCAGAGGAAAACGACTGACGAGGAGAGGATCACCGTGAACGAAAGAAAACCGGGGTAAGGGGAGAAGGAAGAAATCTCTCTCTGCCGTTAGGGACAACAACAACACCTCCCGGAGCCGCCGTCCACGGGTCACGTCACCGCAGCACCGCCTCCTCCACGCTAGGTACACTTTCTTCTCTCCCCTGTTTTGTTTTGTTAGTTGCAGGCGTTACCTCCTGCATGCAGAGTTTTGCATGCAAGAGGCGGGGGGAAGAAAATTAATTCTTCCCCCCGCTGGGCCGTAAGGTGCTGGGCCAGCCCGATGCTGGGCCAGCCTTGCAAGTCTGGGCCGGTCTTGGCCCAGACTGTAGAAGTTTTTTTGGCCGAGATCGGCCCAATGTTTTTTCTCGGGCCGAGATCGGCCCGCCTCTTTTTGAGGCTGAGCCTGGCCCATTTATTTGGGTCGGCCCAGCCCTATAATATATTATATATTATTATAAATTATAATATATATGTGTGTATATCTGTTATATATATATATATATAATATTTATAAAAAAAATCTGAAAAATCTAAAAAATGTTGTTGTTTTCTTTATATATATATATATATACATATTTTAAGGGGGTTTGTATTTTTTTTATATACTGTGAAGGTATAAATTCAGTATTTAAAATATCCGATTTTCGTCGAGGCACCCAAAATTTTAAAAGATATATATTTTTTTTTTTGCTTTCAAAAAATTTCTAAAATTCCTTAAAAATATTGTTGATTTTGTTTTATATACATTTTTTTAAAAATGACTTAATATTAGTTTGTATTTTTTATGCTGTGGAGATACAAATTCAGTATTTAAAATACCCGATTTCGTCAAAAAAAAATATATTGTTTAAAAAAATGTTTTCTTGCGTGTTGCATACGGCCAATACTCTAACATGTTTTGAATGTTCTTTTTATAAAAAAAATATATTGGAAGCTTCGAAAGTGTGTTTTCGCATAGATTTCTTAAACACAAATTATTTTCTTGCATTTCTGGATTTTACAACATGTTTGTAAAAGTCCAAAGGGTATTGGCCAATATTCCAAAAACTATAAAAATCTTATTTTTGGGGAGGAAATTTATTTATTATTCACCGCTAATGTTTGGATAAAGAAATCCTTAAAAGGATGAATATCCAAAATATTATTGGGAGTAATAAATCCGCACACATTCTTGAAAGAAGCCTTGATTATAATCAAGGACATTTCAAAAAAAAAAAATTTGTTATTCCAAGATTTATGAGTCGCAAACTCTTGAAATACTAAGGGAAAAATGATCTTTCAAAGCACATGGAATCTCCTTAGATTTCTATCCAAAATCAATTGACGAGCCTAGAAAATACCAACACCATAGCAATTATAGAGCAAACCAAGCAGCTTACCTTAGGTAGGGCGTACTAGGGGTGCTAATACCTTCCCTTTACGCAACCAGTCCCTTGCCTTAGAATCTCTGAAAGACCAGTTAGGGTTCCTAGTGACCAAAATACTAGGTGGCGACTCCAAAGAACCAAATCAGCAAAACAGAACAAAACGAAAGTCGCTAGTCGAATGTCGCAAAACAAAATTTTTTTTGTTATTTTTTTTTGGGGTGCGACAGTGCGTATCAACTCTGATTCCTTTATCCGTCGTGTCATACCAATAGCATTTGAATAAAAACACTGTATTCTACTTGCTATGATATTGTAGTTCGATAACCTCTTCTAATCTACCATAGTAGTCAACTTCTAACTCACTACTTGTGGATCCTTTAACACAAACACTGCAGTTGTATGTCTTTCTTCCTTGCCTGTATTCTTCAGTATGGAAAACATATCCATTGACAAAATACCCGTTGTAGCACTTAACTTTTCTTTCAGGCCCGAGGCTTACTGAAGACAATGACTTAGACGCACTTCTTCCCATTTGATAAACCTTATATACATGTAATGTACATCAATAAACGGTAAATGAACGAGAATCTCATAATGGCATGCATACGTACAATAATTTTGCAAGTTAGAATGAGTTTGTGATAGTGCTTACATGTGTTCTGAACCATGTGGTAAATTGTTTATCTTGTAATTGAAAGATTTGGGAGTCGGTCAGCTGCGAGTTATTGGAGAGCAAATATTGTCGATGTTGCCTGCAAGTGATAATGAGTGTATGATTTCACAATATATAATTACCAATAGTTTACTGACAAAGTTTAATTAGTATTACACATATATAAACTTACTGAATAAATGGTCTCAGCTCATCACAGTTAAATAGAACATAGTTGTGTGCTTGTTTGAATTCTATTTCCAACAAATATCTTCCTCGTACGACATTTTTAGGTGTGGGTCGTCCAGTTTTGGAGAATATTGACAAGTTCCCACTGGAAGGCACTTCACCGCCATCGTCATGCCGTGGAACGCGATTGATTCTTGTTCTCATATGAGGTTCAAAATAGTACGAGATAAATGTTGATATCTCTTCAACAATATAGGCCTCACATATCGAAGCCGCAACATGCGCCTTGTTCTTAACCTTTTTCTTGAGATTAAACAAGTACCTGCATTGAATTACAATTCAAGTATTTCCAATTAAGAAAAACATAGAAAAAACTTTTAGATATGAATTCCATTGGAACTGTAATATCTCACCGTTCGAATGCGTACATCCATCTATACTGGACCGGTCCTCTAGCTTTTGCCTCGAACGGTAGATGTATAGGGAGATGGTCCATTGAGTCAAAAAATAAAGAGGGACTATCATCTCAAGTTTGCATAGTATCTCGATGATATTTTTTTGAAGCCTCTCAATATGCTCAACATTCAACTTGCTGGAGCATATATCTCTGAAGAAATGACTGATCTCTGTCAGTGCATCCCATATTCCGTTTGGCAACAAATCACGAAAAGCTAATGGGATGAGTGTTTGCATAAACACGTGGCAGTCATGACTCTTCATTCCATACAATCTACAGTCCTCTATGTTAACAAGCCTTGATATGTTCGATGCATGTCCATCCGGAATGTCATAACCCAATTCTGGGTTATTCCCAAAAAAATAACTAGTTTTTCAAAATAAAAATAAAAAAAATAATGATTATGGAGAAAGTAGGCTGGGGAATTCAACAGCAATTTTTTAAGGAAATTCAAGGCCTAATTGTACCCCATTATGCCCAAAAAGGGAGAAAACAATGCAAATTTAAGGTCAAATTAAATGATTATTGGACGAATTTGCATAAAAATTAAGTCCAAGGACATAATTAAATTTTTAATAGGCCAATTTGATTTTATCAGGGGCCAAATTGAATTTTTAATTATGTTTGAGAATTAATTTGGGTTCAATTAAAGGATTTAATTAAGTGCAAGGACTTAATTATACTTTAAATGGGTCAAATTAATTTTATTTGCGGCTTAATTAGTGAAAAATTAAGTCCAAGGACATAATTAAATTTTTAATAGGCCAATTTGATTTAATCATGGGCCAAATTAAATTTTAATTATGTTTAAGAATTAATTTGGGTCCAATTGAAGGAGTTAATTAAGTGCAAGGACTTAATTATACTTTAAATGGGTCAAATTAATTTTATTTGGGGCTTAATTAGTGAAACATTAAGTCCAAGGACATAATTAAATTTTTAATAGGCCAATTTGATTTAATCATGGGCCAAATTAAATTTTAATTATGTTTAAGAATTAATTTGGGTCCAATTGAAGGAGTTAATTAAGTGCAAGGACTTAATTATACTTTAAATGGGTCAAATTAATTTTATTTGGGGCTTAATTAGTGAAAAATTAAGTCCAAGAACATAATTAAATTTTTAATAGGCCAATTTGATTTAATCATGGGCCAAATTAAATTTTAATTATGTTTAAGAATTAATTTGGGTCCAATTGAAGGAGTTAATTAAGTGCAAGGACTTAATTATACTTTAAATGGGTCAAATTAATTTTATTTGGGGCTTAATTAGTGAAAAATTAAGTCCAAGGACATAATTAAATTTTTAATAGGCCAATTTGATTTAATCATGGGCCAAATTAAATTTTAATTATGTTTAAGAATTAATTTGGGTCCAATTGAAGGAGTTAATTAAGTGCAAGGACTTAATTATACTTTAAATGGGTCAAATTAATTTTATTTGGGGCTTAATTAGTGAAAAATTAAGTCCAAGAACATAATTAAATTTTTAATAGGCCAATTTGATTTAATCATGGGCCAAATTAAATTTTAATTATGTTTAAGAATTAATTTGGGTCCAATTGAAGGAGTTAATTAAGTGCAAGGACTTAATTATACTTTAAATGGGTCAAATTAATTTTATTTGGGGCTTAATTACTGAAAAATTAAGTCCAAGGACATAATTAAATTTTTAATAGGCCAATTTGATTTAATCATAGGCCAAATTAAATTTTAATTATGTTTATGAATTAATTTGGGTCCAATTGAAGGAGTTAATTAAGTGCAATGACTTAATTATTAATTTAAATGGGTCAAATTAATTTTATTTGGGGCTTAATTGGTGAAAAATTAAGTTTGGGAGCCTAATTTAGGCTTAATTGAGAAGATTGTAATTTTAAGAGACCAAATTTAATTTTTACCAAGTTAATTGATTGCAATCAGGGGCAAAATTGCAAGAAAATTCAAGTTTTTGGGTCAATTAGGGGTTAAATTGACAAAATTCGCATCCAGGGACCAATTTGCAAGGGGCGCCACACTTTAGGGGCTTAATTGACAAAAACCGGGGGCCTAAATTGAAGAAATTGGAAGTTTAATGGTCAATTAGGGGTTAAATTGACAAATTCCAAGACCAAGGACCATATTGTAAAAGGCCCGTAACTTCGGGGTTCCAATTGAAGTTCATCAGGGGCTTAATTGCATTAAATCAAAAGTTTAGGGTCAATTAGGGGTTTAATTGAAATCAATTGAAAGCTGAAGGACTAAATTGAAATTCAGTTTAAATTCCTAATTCAAGCCCGAAACGACGCCGTTTTACATAAAAAAAAAAAAAGAGGACCAGACGACGCGTCGTTTTGTTTTTGTTCATTGTCTTCTTCTTTTACCCGAAAGAAACTGCCCGGCCGCCTACTTTTGAGGTGCATTTAATGCACCAAAAGTCCACTGAATTTAACCAAACTTGCACGAAACGGATCCCCTGCAGTTCCTCTACAATATAATGTGAACAGGTCAGGATTATTGACAACACGGCAACGCCGGTGACGGCGTGAAGATGTCAACTCAGGCAGCCTTTACTTGCAGATTTGACAACTCAGGGAGGCTACTTTGAACCAACGGTTGGGATCCTTCACAAGGTAATCAAGGGCTAAAAGTTTACCTTGGTGAAGACGAGATTACCCTCTTCCACTGCATATAAATAGTGGCGGAGTTGATGGCCTGAGGGAGGAGAAATTCGGGTCCAAATATCACAAAAAACCATCCTCCCCCTGTTTCCATTTTTCTTATTTCCCCGTCAGCCCTCTGCAGCTCTTTCCACCTCTGCCACAGCTGCCTTCTCCGGCGAGAATATCAACAAACCCAGCCTATACACCACCACGAACACCAGCTCCACCATAGGAAGCCAACCAGCCACCAAGCAACCACCACAACTCTCTCTTTCTTCTCCTTGCAACGTTTCTCTCTCATCTGCAACGTCTTCGTCTTCCCCCCCACAACCGACTCCGGCCACCATCACCTCAGCCCACGCCCCCTGAGCCACCGGCCGAACCACCTCATCACGACCGAGACCAACACCAGGCAACCTCCTCCTCCCAGCTTTGCGTCTCCTTCCTCACCATGACTGCTGCATGCAAAATTCATTTCTGCATGCAACATGAATAATTAGCATGGTTGTTGGGTTGGACCAGCAACCATGCGGGCCTGGCCCAAAAAAAAGAAAAAATGTTCTGGGCCGCGATCGGCCTAACCATTTTGGGCCGATGTTGGCCCACCTTTCCAAGGCTGAGCTCGGCCCAGCCCACATTTAATATTATATATTATTATATTATTTTAAATAAAAAAATCAAAAAAAAATTCCAAAAAATTTCAAAAGTCCTTTCAAAAAATTTGTAATTTTGTGAAATATTTTTCTACCAATTTTGTTCAATATTGGATTGTATACTTACACTGTAAGATACAAATCTGATATTAAAATACCCGGTTTTTTTTTTCTCTCTGAAATATTAAAAAAAAAATTCAGAAAAAAGAAAAAAATATTTTATTTCATACGGCCAAATCCTAAAAAAAATTTCAAACATATTTTTTATAAAAAAAAAAAGGATATTATAACCAGTTTATGATTATCCATTAGGATTTGGCCAACAAGTCAAAAATCTTTTTCAATATTTTTTTGGGACTTAGATGTAGACTTTAATATTTGTGGGGTGTAAAATTACACGATAAAGTACACCCCGGGTATTAAGGATACAAAGTGTAAAAATGTAGACTTTAGAATGGCTAGGATTTAACCGAATAGGGTAGAGACTCTCTCATGAAGAAAGATCTGCCTAGAACCTTAGAAAAGACCAACTCGACTTAGAAAAACCAATCAAATAACAATGCAGCTTACCTTAGGTAGGGTGCACTGGGGGTGATGTATCTTTCCCTTGCACAATCAGTCCCTTACCTAGACTCCCGCAGACCATAGGTTCCTAGTAACCATAATACTAGGTGGCGACTCCTAAAAATTAATCATAATTTTATGATTAAATCCAAAAATCTTCCCAACACACCACACCTCACACCGGAGGCACGATAAAGTGCCTCCGCCGTCGCTAGACGACGTCGCGTCGGCACGCCCCCGCGACACGGAAAACGCAGACTCTTAAGCCATTTGTAGACTAGCAGTTGTACATTTTTCTCTAACACGAAGCTTGCCCTTGGTTTTGCGACCCGTGACTCCTCATAAACCAACTCCATATTTTTACGGTTATAGTATAAAGTTATATCCAATCTAGACTTGATGTTGTCCTTTGTCTTCCCCTTCACATCCATGACGGTGTTGAAAATATTCTCAAACACGTTCTTTTCGATGTGCATGATGTCAAGGTTATGGTGGAGAAGATTGGTCTTCCAATAAGGAAGCTCCCAAAAGATACTTCGCTTTACCCAATTATAGGTCAAACCAAAACCAGGAAACTTTTGCTTACCTGATTGAAGGTCAAACACAATGTCACCGTACTCTGATTACAACATGATGCAATTCTTCACCAGAAAGACGCGGGGATTGTCGCATGTGTACGACACTGCGGCGATCACCTACCACCAACCCTTCATGAAGGTTTCTTATTGTTCAGAATATGCATTACGTGTAATATCTAAGGTAGGCTGCATTTTTTTGTCTAATAAAATCTAAGTCATGTTGTGGTTTCTTATTGTTCAGAATATGCATTACGTGTAATATCATACCCCGGGTTCTATTGTCCGAAAAGAATTAAATATCCGGAATATGCATTACGTGTAATGTCATGCCCCGGATACTCAGAGATAAACAAAATAAAATTTTTTGTCTGTTTTTGAAATTTTGGCCAACGTTCTCTTGACTTTAATAAACTGGTTATTAAAGCCAAAATGCATGCTAAATATTGATTTTTTGATGTATATAAAAACACAATATGATTTTTTAGCTTGGAGACACTTGCCCGTATGCACAAAAACATTTATTTTATTTTTTTTAATTTTTGAAAGTTTTGACGAAAACCGGGTATTTTAATATCGGATTTTTGTATTTTTAGCAACATAAAAACACTGCTGGATATTAATCAAAATGACATAAAAAAATACACGGGAATCTTGCAAAATTACAAACAACTATTTTTGAAATTTTTTTTTTATTAAAAAAAACTGGGTCGGATCTAGCCCAACCATCCTAGGTTGGGCCTAACCCGGCCCATATGTTGTGGGCTAGACTTAGCCCAGCCGCGTGGGCTGGGTTGATGTTCCAGCCTATGACTAAATGAAGGTGCTGGTTACTGTGCTGCGCACAGTAACCAGCCAAAATATAAAATATAATTAGCTAGTTACTGTGCACAACACAGTAACTAGCTAATTAATTCTTCATTTGCTGCAGAACGTAAACGTTCTGCATGCAAATGAAGAATGAAGCTAAACAAAGACAAGTGAAGGAAGAAGATTACCTGGAGTGGTGGCGACATTGGCGGCAGCAGAGGTGGCAGAGGTGGGGGAGTAGGCGGCGGCGTCCTCTTTCTTTCTCTCCTCTGTTTCTCTTCACCGTCACCTTCTTCTCAGCTTTCTCGTTGTCTACTCTTCTTCTCCTCTGTCTCTGCGCGACTGTCAGCGGCGGTTGGAGATGGCAGCAGCGATCAGGTGTGTGTTGTGGCGGTGGAGATGAAGCACGGTGGCAGCTGCGGTTGCTCTTCTTCTCCGGTGTATATTTCCTTATCTCTTCACTTTCTCTTCTCTGTGTCAGTTGCCGATTTCCCCTTCCCTCCTCTGTCTTCTTCTTCAGTTTCCCTCCCCCTCTCTCACGTTGTTCTCAACGTTCTCTTCTCTCTTTCAGTCTATCTTCAAAAGCATGGTTCTCTCCCTCTCGGTTTTTTTTTCAAAAAATACTACCAGCCCTCACCCTTTTTTTCTTCTCTTCTCACGTTGTTCTCAGCTTTCTCTTCACTCTTCAGTTCTCTATCTTTCGGTTTCTTTTAATAAACTCTCGGTTCTCTCTTTCGTTTTCCAAAATCAATCCCAGCTTCCCTCACTTTTTCTTTCCTTTCTTTCCCCTCCCCCTCTCTGCACTCCCTCCTCGGGTATTTATAGGCAGAGGAGGGAAGGGCCACCTTACCCCTGCCATGGTGCAGGGTAAGGTCAGCCGGAGATCACTCGCAGCTTGCGGCGCCTGACTTTTCTATCCTGGTGGCGTGGTGGCAGGGTCTACGTAGGCATGGGTCGTGGTCGGCTTTTTTGATTTTAGGAGAGAGGGAGAGAGCTGAAAGGCAGGGGAACATTTCTTCTTCTTCCCTTGTTCCCTGCGTGTGCAGGGGAAGAAGAAGAACTTATGGTGCCGTTCAAAACGGCACCGTAAGCTTTTTTTTATATATACATTTTTTTTATTTTTTTATTTTTCTTATTATTTTTTTTCTTTTTTTTCTTTGTTATCTCAATTATTTTTGTTTCCCATGTGTGCTCCAACCAGAAAGCATTCCATAAGCTAGAAAATCATTGATAGTCCACATCAAAGCCACCCTCATAAGGAAACTGAGATCCCTTCGGCAATCCCCTTTAACCATAACCAAGGTCTGTGTGGTTAGACTGAACTGAGATCCCTTCGCCGATCCCCTTCAACCAGAACCAAAATCCTTTCCAGTTAGGTTAAACTGAGATCCCTTCGTCGATCCCCTTTAACCATGAACAAGGTCTGTGTGGTTAGACTGAATTGAGATCCCTTCGTTGATCCCCTTCAACCAGAACCAAAATCCTTTCCAGTTAGGTTAAACTGAGATCCCTTCGCCGATCCCCTTTAACCATAACCAAGGTTTGTGTGTAGCTCGGTCAACCTGGAATCCCGTCTGGCAACTCCCTTCAACCAAAGCCAAAATCTTCATGTTGTTAATCTTGAGATTCCTTCTTGCAATCTCCTTTTACCCAAAAATGCTTTTTCTTCAAAATTGTATGGTTTGAATTGAAGACTCTTCTTCATTGTTCTTTTTATTTCTTTGAGACTTCCCTAATGTTAGGGTTTATCTCCTCTTCTTCCCGTTCCTGGGTCAAACTATGATTCTTCATTTTTCATCAACTTAAAGATTCTTTCTTTGTCCCTAATCTCGTTGGACTACAATGAGTCAACAAAAAACTTTGATGCAATGCTTTAAGGTTAGATGTCATACATGCATCCTTACCTGTTTTGGAAACATAGGTCCCATCACTTCCTTCAATCTCTAAAGCTCTCTCTTGATACGATCTTGTTAACGTGCTTGAAATGGCATGTGGGATCCATTTCCCGTCGTGTCTCTTTTATCCATCACATCTCAAGGAAGAAGATCCCCAACCTTTTCATTAAGTGACCCTTTTACAAAAATGTATGATTTGATTGCTTCTTATCATGCTCTTATCAGTGCTTTAATTTGGCTTTTTCAAATTAAGGGCCCTTTTTTTTTTTCGTTCCAGCACGCCACAAAATCTTTTCCAAAAAATATTTTTCGGTTTGTCTTTGAACCAGAGCTTTTATCCAAGGTGACCTTCTGTTTAACCTTTAAATATCTGTATCTATGCGAAAAGGCTGTGTAAAAAGAAAATGTCTCATATTAACCAAAGGCAGATTATCACTCATGTGTTAAATCCTGTGAGTTATAAGACCACCGTTTATTAACCCAAGTTATGTGCGCTTGATTAGAAAGGACTTTTGTAGGCTTGTAATGTAGGCTACGTCTATGGGTTATGAAAGAAAAGGATGTTTTTAAGGCTCAACAGTGTTTGAGGGTTTAAAGATTTAAGACCACTCTTCTTCTATCTTCCTTTTCTTTTTTTCTTTTTCTTCCTTTTTTTTTGAAACTACCTCGTAGGTTACATTTGGAGAAGCTTGCTTGAGGATCCTCATCTTAGTCTTCAAGCATTATCAAACCATCATTTCTTTATATTTTTTTTTCTTTTTTCATGGGAATGCCCCCAGTTGTGGGGTTCTGACTTAAAAAGATCCAAGTCCTCTTCTCTTTCTCTCTTTTTTTTTTCTTCGCAATTTGCTTTAATTCCTTCTCCTTTTTCTTTCTTATCCTCTTCTCAAGTTGGGGCTTCCATTCTTTACCCCTTTTCTTTTATACCATTGTCTTCATCCTTTCTAACAAAAGATCTCTCATTGCCCCCAGTGGGGTGTGGTCTTAGTCGGGTTTTCATAAAGAAGAAACTCAGTTCGGCTCAAATGGGGACTTCAAAGGATAAAATCTTTAGAAAGTGAGGGGATGACAAAGATGGCCTTTCCTCATTTCAAGACGCACATTATTAGGGTTGATAAACCTTGTTCTTATCTCAGAAGAAAAAACATGCAAGTGATTACCAAGATGATTACCTAACCATTCATCCATACAATTCAAAATGCTATCAGGGACAAGGTTTTATCATAGGGTTAGCTTTAGGGTTTGTTTGGTTCGGTCACCTCTTTACTAGGAAGAGCTTAAATTTCATCTTTGAGCATTTTATGATATGTTCCTTGTAATCATGCACAAAACCAATTCTTTCAAGATTTTTCTTTTTTTGAAAATAAACAAATTAAGTGCTGTGAGATCCATGCAATGAAAAGGGTTTTTACACCAAGAAATCATGGCCAAACTCTGCTTTATTGATTTTACGAGGAAGCTGAACACATTAGACATAATATCTCTTTACATAATCAGAATTCACGAGTCTAGCTAGATCTTCTCCATCCATTCTAGACAACTTCAAAGCTCCTCCTGAGAAAGCCTTCTTCACTACATAAGGACCTTCATAATTTAGGGCCCATTTGCTTTGATCTTCTCCTGGCAAAGATAATAATTTCTTTAGCACTAGATCTCCTTCTTAGAACATGCGAGGTCTAAGCTTCTTGTCATATGCCTTGGCCATCCTCTTCTGGTAGAGTTGATGATGATAGATTGCAGCCAACCTCTTCTCACTGATCAGGTTTAACGGTTCATATCTAACTTTGGCCCATTCAGCCTCTTCTAATTCTGAATCCATCAACACCCTTAACGAAGGTATTTCTACTTCCAAAGGCATCACCGCCTCCATTCCGTATACCAGAGCATATGGAGTAGTCCCTATCGAGGTCCTTACTGCAGTGCGATATGCATGGAGAGCAAACAGCAACATCTCATGCCAATCCTTGTAAGTGACTACCATTTTCTGCACAATTTTCTTGATGTTCTTGTTGGCTGCTTCCACGACACCATTCATCTTGGGCCTATATGGTGTGGAATTTGAATGCTTGATTTTCCATTTGGTACAAAGCTCCACGAGCATTTTGTTGTTGAAATTCTGTGCATTATCGGTCACTATCTTTTCTGGCGGACCATAGCGACAAATCAAGTCTTTTTCTATAAACCTCTTCACCACTTTCTGTGTTACATGGGCGTATGAACTGGCTTCTACTCATTTTGTGAAGTAATCAATAGCTACGAGGATGAATCTATGCCCATTGCTGGCTTTTGGGTTAATCGGTCCAATCACATCAATTCCCCACATCGCAAATGGCCAGGGCGATGCTAAATTAATCAAAGGAGTCGGAGGCACATTGACCTTATCGCTATGCACTTGACACTTATGACATTTCCTGACATAGTCGATGCAGTCTTTTTCTAGTGTCATCCAGAAATAGCCGGCCCTTTGTATCTTCCTTGCTATCATATGTCCGTTAGCATGAGTTGAGCAAATCCCTTCATGTACCTCCCGTAGAGCATTTTTAGCATCGGTCTCATTCAAACACCTTAGCAAGGTTCCGTCAAATGATCTTTTATACAGAATCTCTCTGTCTAGGTAGAAATCCATGGCCAACCTTCTTAGGGTTTTCTTATCCATCTTCGAAGCTCCCACTGGATATTCCTGATTTTGCACAAAATTCTTGATATCGTAGTACCAAGGCTTTCCATCTACCTCCCCTTCAACTGAGCAACAATGAGCTGGGTTATTTCTGATGTCTATGTGTACAGGATGTACCTTATGCCCGAGATCAATCGTAGCCATAGCAGCCAACGTGGCCAAAGCATCCGCAAAATGGTTCCCTTCTCTTCCTAGATGGGTGAATCTTATCTCTTCGAATTCTTCTGATAGCGCAGCTAAATATTCCTGGTACGGCCTCAATTTTTCTTCCTTTGTTTGCCATTCTCCTTTCACCTGACAGATAATCAACATTGAGTCACCATATACATCTATCTTTCGGACCTTCAACTCTAGCGCGGCTTCTAAACCCAAGATACAAGCCTCATATTCAGCCGTATTGTTGGTGCATTCAAAATACAATTTAACTGAAACCGGATATTGTTTCTGGTCAGGAGAGATGATCACTGCGCCGGCCCCATTGCCATAAACATTCACTGCTCCGTCAAAAAACATGGTCCACCAATCTCTTTTCTTCTTCTCCACTATTGATAATACATTTTCATCTGGGAAATCAAAATCCAATGGCTCATAATCTTCAACAACATTATCAGCTAGGTGGTCGGCAATCGCGCTCCCCTTCACGGCTTTCCTTGTCATATTCTGACAACAAAACCTGCCACCTTGCAATTCGGCTTGAGAGATAGGGCTTGTCACAGATGTACCTTAGTGGATCCACTTTTGAAATCAACAAAGTGGTGTGATACAACATGTAATGTCGTAATCTTTTTGTCGCCCAAACCAATGCACAACAGAGTTTTTCTATCACAGTGTATCTGGACTCACATTCAGTGAACTTCTTACTTAGGTAATAAATAGCCCTTTCTTTCCTTCCGGTTTCATCATGCTGACCCAATACACATCCCATAGCTGTTTCAGTCACCGTCAGATATAGTATTAAAGGCCTTCCTGATACAGGAGGAACAAGCAAAGGCGGACTTTGTAAGTATTGCTTGATTTTATTGAATGCCTCCTCACACTCCTCATTCCAAATCCCAGGATTCTTTTTCCTTAGTAGCCGGAAGACAGGTTCACATGTTGTGGTTAGTTGAGCTATAAATCTGGCAATATAGTTCAATCTTCCCAAGAATCCTCTCACCTCCTTCTCCGTCTTTGGGGATGGCATGGATTGGATGGCCTTCACTTTATCAGGATCCACCTCTATACCTTTGTCGCTTACCACAAATCCCAGCAGCTTTCCAGATTTAACTCCAAATGAACATTTTGCAGGGTTGAGCTTTAGTTCGTACTTCCTCAAACGCTCAAATAACTTCCTTAGAACTTTTACATGATCTTCTCCCTTCTTGGACTTGGCAATCATGTCATCTACATACACCTCAATTTCCTTGTGCATCATATCATGGAATAGAGTCACCATGGCTCTCTGATAGGTGGCTCCTGCATTCTTCAGACCAAATGGCATAACCTTGTAGCAATAGGTTCCCCATGGTGTAACAAAAGTTGTTTTTGCCTTATCTTCTAGAGCCATCTTTATCTGGTTGTATCTTGAGAAACCATCCATAAAGGAATACGTGGAACTACGTGCAACATTGTCCACTAAAACATCTATATGTGGCAGAGGAAAATCATCTTTGGGGCTAGCTTTGTTCAAATTTCGGAAGTCCACACAAACTCTAATCTTTCCTTCTTTCTTTGGTACGACAACAATGTTGGATACCCATTGTGGATATTTGACTACTTCTAGAAAGCCTGCATTCCACTGTTTTTCGAGTTCTGTCTTAACTTTGATCCAAATATCCGGGTGGGCTCTCCTTAACTTCTGATTGACTGGCTGACAACCTTCCTCGAGCGGTATCTTATGCACGATGATATTTCTATCCAAACCAGGCATATCCTCGTAAGACCAAGCAAAAACATCTGTATATTCTTGTAATAGGGCTATTATCTTTACTCTTTCCTCAGGAGTGATTAAGGTCCCTATTTTCAACTCTTTTTTAATCTGATCATTACCCACGTTTATGGTTTCTAGCTCTTCTGTAGCTGGTTCCCAGGTTTGTTCATGTTGCTCTACTAACTTCGTAAATTCCTTAACATTGCTTTCATCCCATTCTTCTTCTTCCATGGTGATAACATGTTCGTTAAAGTTTGGCCATTCATTCTTGATGCTAAGTGTATGTGATGTTGTGGAAGATCCACTTTCAGGGTTCCTGAAAGCGGAAAGTGTTTGGTGTAAATGCACAAGTAAAGAGACAAATTTGGAAAACACATGATCTCATTAACAAAAGGTGGGCTCAATGACAACAACAAAATCTAATTGACATCCTGAGCCTTGACTGTCAATTAGGGATAATAAAGCAAACAAAAGCAATGACAAAAGCATGTTAAAGCAAACAAAGTTGGTTTACATTTTAAACACTACTGGAGCTTCTTGAGTCACCTAGTTTTGGAACTTCTCGCCCTCGGCCAGCTTTCACACGAAGGTCTTAGCTGAGACTTCTTCCATGGTGTGGATAGTCAGTTGTGGCAGGGCTTCATCTTCCCCTCCCGCTACCATCTTCATGTCACCTCCTTCCATGTTATCCTCCTCCAAGGTGTTTATGCTTATATTTGACAGTTCTTGACCAAGGCTTTTTGCTCTTTTATCGGGTTGCATTACATACGCAGCCTTCGGGAATGTCACTCTAAGGGGAGGGATTTCCAGCTTTTCTTCTTCAGGCTCTCTTCCTTCAATCCTGGCCATTCTTCTTTCCCTTCTCCAACTGGCAGCCCACCGATGATCCTTTTTTTTAGGTTTATACCCCAACCCAAATCTTTGATCAGCACCTTTCATCTTTATCGGGTTTGCCCTTTTTGGTACCTCAGTGATAGGATTATACTAAAAGGGGATCCCTCGTTCCAAGAAGCATTGAGCCACCATCCTTGCCGCTTCTGAGATCCTTGGCCTTCTTAGTACTGTGTTTTCAGGCACCCAGTCAGTGTTTACAATCTCAAAAGCATGGATATTGTTATCCTTGCAATCCTCCGCCTCAATGAAAGGTATGGCACATTCTTTATCATGGATACTGTCTCCTCAGCTTTGACAGTCACCAACATCCCGTTCATGATATACTTCAGGCACTGGTGTAATGATGAAGTTACCGCCCCGACCGCATGAATCCGGTCTTCCTAACAACATACTATAGGAAGGGTGGATATCCATAACTTGAAATGTCACTAAGAACATTTATGGCCCCACATATAGCTCCACTTCTAAAGTCCCTATTATTGGTCTAGGTGAGCCGTCATATGCTCTGGCCATCATGGTACTTGGTTTCATATGAGATTCATCGATCGGCATTTCTTCCAGAATATGCTTTGGCAACACGTTAAGAGCCGAGCCATTATCGACGAGCACCTTTCCTATGAGGCAGTCCTTGCACCTAACAGTAATGTATAAGGGCTTGTTGTGTCCAGTACCTTCAGCATCAAGCTCATCAGTGGTGAAATACAGGTAATTAGTTGCATGGATTCTCCCCACCAAATGCTCCATGGTTTTCTGTTCAATGTCTTGAGGTACATACGCCTCATTCAAAACCTTTTGCAACGCGTTTCGATGTGGCTCAGAGCTGAGTATCAAAGACATAAGGGAGATCCTAGCTGGAGTCTTTTTTAGTTGATCTACTATGCAATATTCACTATGCTTTATCAACTTCAAAAATTCATTCGACTCCTCTTCAGTCACTGGCTTATTAACTTATGTTGCTTTGTCAAGATCTACCACTTCTTTGCCTTTTGCCTTCCTCAACTCTTCGGGAGTAAAGCACCGGCCACTCCGAGTTAACCCACTGATTTCAGTTTGGAATAAAGGAAGAGAAGCTTGAATGTTGGCAGCAAAACCATAATTATAAGGCATGGCATTGTGATTTCCTTTGGTGTGGGAAGGTTTAGCCAAGATTAACTTTGGTGGCCCATTAGCTGTTGGTTGGACCCTACATACTCTTGACATCTTATCTTGACCTTTCATCATACTCACCTCACGACTGCCCTCCATGGGTTCGATCCTTAACTCTCCCAATGTCATCATTTTCGCAACCTTTTTTGTGAAACTCGATGCAATCCTCAGTATGATGGCCCTCTCTCCCATGGAACTCACAATAGTCGACTCCTTCCAAATGGCCTTCAACATTTATCTCAAGAAATCCTGATTTTACCAACATGCCATACAACTTTTTCATGGATACCTTCAACGCCTTGCTTTGATTCCCAACTTCTATCATGCCCACTCCACTATTACTTGCGGCATGATTAGGCAATGGATTTGAATTGATGCTGGGCATGTCTTCGAAAGATACCCACCCCCTTTTGATAAGCTCTAACAATCTCCTTTTAAAGGCGTAGCAGGTTTCGATTCCATGCCCCGGATTACCGGCATGGTATTCGCAAGTTAATTCGGGCTTGTACCATAAGGGAAAAGGCGGTTGGATTGGTGGTAGAAGGATCGGAGCTATCTGTCCAATGCTCAGCAGTTTAGCATACAAGTCTTTTAAAGGCATGGGTAGTGGAGGCAATTGCTCCGAAGGGTATCCTGTATATGGCCTTTGGTTGTTTTGGTTGTTTGGCTGGGGGTTTGCTCGATTGGTGTTAAAAGGTTTGGCAAAGTTCATGTTGGCGAATTGATGGGTAGGAATTTGTGGGTTTTGGTAATTTACTTTTTTGCCCTTGTACCCGCCTTCTAAGTTGTTAACGTCACCTTCCCTTTTTCTTCCAACAAAACCTTTCTTCTCTAAAGGCTCTGTTATGCGCCCAGCTTTAATCCCTTGCTCTATTCTTTCTGCCACGCGTACAGCATCATAGAAATGCTGAGATGAGCTCCCCATTAAATGCTCGTAGTAAGGTGCCTTGAAGGTATTAGCGAACAAAGTCACCATCTCCATCTCTATCAATGGGGGTTGCACATGTGTTGCCTCATCCCTCCATCTTTGTGCGTAAACCCTTACTGACTCCTAGCTTCTCTTTTCCATTGACATAAGGCTCGTTCGGTCCGGAGCAATTTCATCAACTCATCATCATGGATCACCTCCGCCATCTTGTTGCAATAGGATCGAAGGTGAGTGTTTGGGCATTCTAATCCAGTGTACTTTATAAACTCTGGTATCCTAAAATATTTTGGTACCATGATGTTTGGTACCAAACATACTTCGGAAGCTCACATGGGATCGAACCAATCATTTCCCTCAACTACTCTCAACCTTTCTTCCAAAGCGGATATCTTGTCGTTGTTCATAAAACCAGTGGACCTATTATCGGGAGGGCCATCTGCTGTTAAATCTACAGTGACATGAGTTTGAGGGGGCTGGGTAGGAATGACAGGTGTAAAGTGTTGTTCCATTACTAAATCTGCCCCCAAGTTCTGAAATACCCTAGGGACATGACCTGAGGATGCTCCTATCGGTGGTTGGGTGGACGTTTCCTCCCCGTTCTTGGCTCTTAGAAGTTGCTCAAGCAGATTGGTCATCCGAGAAACTTCATTTTTCACGGATTCCAGTTCACTTTGGTAGTGGGATTCTAGGGCGGCCCTCTCTTCGTTCTCCATTCTTGATCTCAGCCTGGTGTAGTGGACCTTGGATGGGGGACCTATATTTCACGATCTGGTGCAGTGCATGAAAAATATGTAAATGAATGTATGATAAAGAATGATGCATGATACATGATGCATATGTAATGTTATCTTTTTTTTTCCTTTTTTTTTTTCAAAAAAACGATCGATGGCCAAAATTTCACTTGCATAATGGGTATGGTCTCCTTTTGTCACATTCCTTATCAGGGGTAGTTTTGCTCAAGTTGTTGCTGCGGTAGACTTAACTCAAATAAGAGATATTTTACAAAAGACGGGTCACAGCCCTTTTCATTAATAATATTAGTTAATACATCTCTTGAAAAGAGATTACAAAAGCAAAGAAGAAAAATACATCAATCTTCCTCTTCATCCCTATTTCTAGCCACTGGTAGGAAAGCAAGGCCTCGATTCTCAATTTTTTCTAAGAATGCATCAGTCTCAGCCAAGCTTTGTCGATAACGAAGGATGTCCCTCCCCACCCGTCGAGCATTGGTTCTAATAATCCGTGCATGAATGGAAGCTTCATCCATTTGCTTGTCTGCTTTGGCCATCTTCTCCATAAGCAACATGTTGTTCCGATTCAGGGTATTGTTGTTGGTGTCGATCTGTTCCTTATGCTTCTCTGAAGCTTCCCACTTTTCATATTCCTTGAGGGTCAAGAACGTCTCAGCTAAGATGGCAGTTACAAGGTTGACATGAGTATTTTCATATTCCACAAATGCAGTAGCAGCTTCTAGACTTATAACTCTTATTAAGCTTGGAAATAACACGAGACCATATATCCCTAGAGCGATTAACCTGTCTCTTTCGAGCATCGATCCATATTGCGATTTTTTTCTTTCTAGTTCAACCTCTAGAAATTTCCACTTTAAACCGCTGACATTCTTCTCTAAAAACCTGCTCAAATACGGAATTTTCAGTAATTTTGACAATTCAGGGATTATCTTGTCATTTCTCAAAGGGAAGTAAACCCTGTGCAAGTGTTTGGGAAACTCCATCAACATTCAATACTCCTCTACAGTGGGACACAAATCCACATTTCCAAAGGAAAAGCATCTGTAATCAGGATCCCAAAAGTTAATCAGGGCTTTGATTGTTGGGTTCAATACTTCTATCTTTGTAATTTCTAGCAGTCGCCCATACTTCTCGGAAAATGCTGCCTCATCAATGTTCTAACTATGAACCAAGATTCTCTTCATCTCATTTATCATGCAATTCAGGTCTTTGACTACTGGAAGCTTCCTTGCATTACATCTAGAGACACCTCCCTCTGATAGTTGTGACAATTCAGAAATCTGCCCATATTCCACAGTAGTAAATTTGGTAATGTTGGCCATCTTATCGTTTTAAAAGACCTGAAAACCAATATGTTTTATGGTTAGGTTTATGTATTATGCAAAACATGTACTGTGGAGCATACACCCTAAAGACCGGTTCTAATTCTTTTATGCTTGACAAGGGTAGGTTGGCTATTTAGTCTCTAAAAGGGTCTCTTGTTGTCCTAGTGATCTCCCTCGTAAAGGCAATATGGGGGCTCAGCAGGTAATGGGATGGCACATGTACCAATCATTACCAGTCTAAGCACTCAGCGAAGAGTTGGGGTTTACACAAACTTAAACCTTGACTAAAAGTCATAAGGTAAGCTACTAGTCCCCCACTTAACCTAAGTTTGCAATACAAACTCTCCAAAAAAAGAATGATACATGGAACAGATCTATACAATATATGAACAAAATATGTACAAAAATTAAAGCGTGTAAATAAAAATAACCATCTTAACGACAAACACAGACCCAAAACAAAAGTCAGACAAAATAATGCTTAGTCCACAAGTCCCCAGCGGAGTCGCCATGTTGTCGCACGTGTACGACGCTACGGCGATCGCCCACCATCAACCCTTCATGAAGGTGTGGTATTTATCTATCTATTGTGGAAAATAAGGTGAGACAAGGAATTATTTGTCTCTAAGCAGTAAAAAAATGGACCGGGAGTCGCCACCTAGTATTCTGGTTACTAGGAACCCATACTGGTCTTTAGAGATCAGGCACGGAGACTGGTTGCGTAAAGGGAAGGTGTTAGCACCCCAACTACGCCCTACCTAAGGTAGGCTGCATTGTTTTGTCTAATAAAATCTAAGTCATGTTGTGGTTTCTTATTGTTCAGAATATGCATTACGTGTAATATCATACCCCGGGTTCTATTGTCCGAAAAGAATTAAATATCCGGAATACGCATTACGTGTAATGTCATACCCCAGATACTCAGAGATAAACAAAATAAAATTTTTTGTTTGTTTTTGAAATTTTGGCCAACGTTCTCTTGACTTTAATAAATTGTAAAGCCAAAATGCATGCTAAATATTGATTTTTTGGTGTATATAAAAACACAATATGATTTTTTAGCTTGGAGACACTTGGCCGTATGCACAAAAACATTTATTTTATTTTTTAATTTTTGAAAGTTTTGACGAAAACCAGGTATTTTAATATCGGATTTTTGTATTTTTAGCAACATAAAAACACTGCTGGATATTAATCAAAATGACATAAAAAAAATACACGGGAATCTTGCAAAATTACAAACAACTATTTTTGAAATTTTTTTTTAATTAAAAAAAACTGGGTCGGATCTAGCCTAACCATCCTAAGTTGGGCCTGACCCGGCCCATATGCTGTGGGCTGGACTCAGCCCAGCCGCGTGGGCTGGGCTGATGTTCCAGCCTATGACTAAATGAAGGTGCTGGTTAATGTGCTGCGCACAGTAACCAACCAAAATATAAAATATAATTAGCTAGTTATTGTGCATAACACAGTAACTAGCTAATTAATTCTTCATTTGTTGTAGAACGTAAACGTTCTGCATGCAAATGAAGAATGAAGCTAAACAAAGACAAGTGAAGGAAGAAGATTACCTAGAGTGGTGGCGACACTGGCGGCAGTAGAGGTGGCAGCGGCGGCGTCCTCTTTCTTTCTCTCCTCTGTTTCTCTTCACCGTCACCTTCTTCTCAGCTTTCTCGTTGTCTACTCTTCTTCTCCTCTGTCTCTGCGCGACTGTCAGCGGCGGTTGGAGATGGCAGCAGCGATCAGGTGGTGTGCTGTGGCAGTGGAGATGAAGCACGGTGGCAGCTGCGGTTGCTCTTCTTCTCCGGTGTATATTTCCTTGTCTCTTCCCTTTCTCTTCTCTGTGTCAGTTGGGCGATTTCCCCTTCCCTCCTCTGTCTTCTTCTTCAGTTTCCCTCCCCCTCTCTCACGTTGTTCTCAGCTTTCTCTTCTCTCTTTCGGTCTATCTTCAAAAGCTTGGTTCTCTCCCTCTCGGTTTTTTTTCAAAAAATACTACCAGCCCTCACCCTTTTTTTCTTCTCTTCTCACGTTGTTCTCAGCTTTCTCTTCACTCTTCAGTTCTTTATCTTTCGGTTTCTTTCAATAAACTATCGGTTCTCTCTTTCGTTTTCCAAAAGCAATCCCAGCTTCCCTCACTTTTTCTTTCCTTTCTTTCCCCTCCCCCTCTCTGCACTCCCTCCTCGGGTATTTATAGGCAGAGGAGGGAAGGGCCACCTTACCCCTGCCATGGTGCAGGGTAAGGTGAGCCGGAGATCACTCGCAGCTTTCGGCGCCTGACTTTTCTATCCTGGTGGCGTGGTGGCAGGGTCTGCGTAGGCATGGGTCGTGGCTGGCTTTTTTGATTTTAGGAGAGAGGGAGAGAGCTGAAAGGCAGGGGAACATTTCTTCTTCTTCCCTTGTTCCCTGTGTGTGCAGGGGAAGAAGAAGAACTTATGGTGCCCTTCAAAACGGCACCCTAAGCTTCTTCTTTTTTTAATACATTTTTTTTTCTTATTATTTTTTTTCTTTTTTTTTTTCCTTATGCGAGGACCCAAAAATGGGTTACAACAGGGATGCAACATCTTTTTCAACTCTGTCAACAAAGAAATCTTTTCTGTTCTTTCTGAACCTGTGATTAAGTGGCAAGAAGCGACGGTGTCAGTCAAAAAAATAAGCTTTACCTCCATTTGATAGCGTGAATGCCTTGTTGTTTTCCATGCAGTATGGACATGCGAGTTTCCCATGTGTGCTCCAACCAGAAAGCATTCCATAAGCTGGAAAATCATTGATAGTCCACATCAAAGCCACCCTCATAAGGAAATTTTGTTTCCTCGATATATCATAAGTCAGAGCTCTGGAGGACCACAACTGCGCCAGCTCATCAATCAACGATCGAAGACAAACATCTATATTCCACCCCGGGTTGCTTGGACCGGGTATGACAGTAGATAAAAACATGAACTCCGGCCTCATACACATTCCCGGTGGCAAGTTATAAACTGTGAGTATGACCGGCCAACAAGAATAGGGAGCAGCAAATGACCCAAATGGGTTGAATCCGTTTGTACACAACCCAAGACGGACATTCCTTGATTCAGCTGAAAAGTCAGGATGAACACTGTTAAAGCGTTTCCACGCTTCGCCGTCAGAAGGATGCACCATCACACCATCAACCGCATCATGTGTTTGGTGTCATGTCATGTGCTCAGCAGTCCTTCGTGACATGAATAACCTCTGCAGTCTAGGTGTGATTGGGAAATATCTAAGTTTTTTATACGCCACTAGAGTCTTTCCCCTGCCAGTTCTGGGTTTGTAACGAGAATGCCGCATGTCATACACTCGGTCATCTCAGCATTTTCAAGGTAGTATAACATGCAGAAGTTAGGGCACATGTCAATTTTCGCAGCATAGAAGTTCTCTTTCAGCCTGTTCCCATCAGGTAAAATGCTTCTTTCCCAATCAATAATTTTGTCATACCCGGCCTCACTCAGCCCGTGATCTGACTTAATGGTGAACACCTGTGCCACAACCAACAATTTACTGTGGTTTGTGCAGCCATCCCATAATGGTTCGTCAGAATCTTTCAACAAATCAAAAAACCTAGTTGCCTCTGCATTAGGTTCGTCTTCTACGATTGGACATTGACTGACATTACCTTGATTCATTCTCATTGCATCCATAACCATGTTTTTGTAAGGATTAGTGTTGTCATTTGCCGCTTCATGCACGTTCCTAGCACTAGAAGTTGACCCAACCACCGTTTCTCTCATTCTCTTATTACTAACAAATACCTCTCTATGTGCATACCAACACTAGTAATCCTCCACAAACCCTTTGTGTAGAAGATGCATCATTACAACATCTGGATGCAGATACTTTTTATTTTGACACTTCCTGCATGGACACCTAATACCGCCTCTAGTAAAATTTCTAGGAATAGATGTTGCGAAATTAATAAAACCCTGAACCCCATTACAATAATCCATCCTCCACAATCCTTGGGGTGAATCTAGATACATCCATGAACGATCATCCATGACTTCTATCGAACCTCTATAAAATTATGATGACATCATGTATATATTAATTAACTAAGTTAGGTAAATAAACTTGTAAATATATTACTTTACTTCGAGATTATCCAACAAACCAATCACAACTTCTCATAAATATTAAATATTCATTATCATTTATCAACGTCCATACAAATTAATATATATATATATATAAAAATTAACAAAAATTACCACTCTGCAATACCATCGATAAAACTTAAAAAAGACCCATTAAGCAAGCTATTAATTATTTCAAAACATAACATGTAATTCGGTAATTCCACAAAGTTTTAATAGTTTACAAACAAATACAATCTTACAAAATCTAAAACAAACCATAGCAGGTATAAAATTATACATTCATAAACTACAAGTTTGTTTGAGAAATAACAATAAAACATGTACATCTACTAATAAAAATACATATACTAAAAAAAAATTGATATTTAAATGTTAAAATTTAAACAAATAGAATTACTTACAAAAATTGATAAAATCCGTCGGTAAATCAGAACACGGATGCTGTGACCACAAAATTTCAAGAAATACAACTGCTGAGATGAGAAAGATTTTTGTTTGGGGGCGAGGGGGGGCTGGTTATTTGTAGATGGGGAGACTTAGGATTAGGAAGAAGAAGGAGAAATGGGGGAGGAGAGTGTCGGCAGGGCAACCATATATTCACTTTTTCTAACAGAATAACATTGTCGGTGAGTACGTCGGTGAATCCATCGGTAATTGTGAGGGGAATCAACACGTCACCGTACGGACCTGCTTTTCAAATCTGTCGATGATTCTGTCGGTATTGTTGACGATGAACCGGTCACGTCACCCATACTATTCCGTCGGTAATTCTGAACTTTTCATCCATAATTCGATCGGTAATCACCGACAGTTCTATTCCGTCGGTGATTACTGACTGAATTACGGACGGAAATAGTCCATCGGTAATTTCGACCGAAAAATACCGACAAAAATATTCCGTCGGGGATTCCATTGGTATTTAGCGAGTTTCTGATAGTGGGATAGCTTGTTGTTTCTGGGTTATGTGGTAAGTTCATAGGGGATTCATGTGGATGAAGAGAAGGTCCGAGCAATTAGAGAATGGCCTGCACCGAAGACCATGGGTGAAGTTTGGAGCTTCCACGGATTAGCCACTTTCTACCGCTGATTTATTCAGAATTTCAGTACTGTCATGGCACCGATAACCGAGTGCATGAAGAAAGGCAAATTTCAGTGGGGGGAAGAGGCAGAAACGAGCTTTGCGTTGATAAAGGAGAAGCTATGCACCGTGCCAGTATTGGCCCTACCTAGTTTTGAGAAGATTTTCGAAAGTTGAATGTGATGCGAGTGGCGTGGGAATTGGGGTTGTGCTATCCCAGGAGAAACGACCAGTAGCCTTCTTCAATGAGAAGTTGAGTGAGGCTCGTCAGAAGTGGAGTACGTATAACCAAGAGTTTTACGCGGTGGTCCGAGCTTTGAAGCATTGGGAACACTATCTAGTGCAGCGGGAGTTTGTTTTGTACACTAATCACCAAGCTCTGAAATTTATTAATAGCCAGAAGCACTTGGATAACATGCATGTCAGATGGGCAACTTTCCTTCAAAAGTTCCCTTTTGCTATTCGACACAAGTCTGGTGCTTTGAATCGGGTTGCCGATGCGTTGAGCCGTCATGCCAATCTGTTGGTGACATTGGCTCATGAGATAGTGGGGTTTGAGTGCCTAAAGGAGTTGTATCAGGAGGATGAGGATTTCAAAGAAATCTGGGCGAAGTGCATTGAGAAACACCCGTCAGTGATTTTCATGAGAGCGAAGGTTTTCTGTTTCGCAGAAATCGTTTGTGTATACCCCGGATGTCGCTGCGAGAGAAATTGATCCGTGACCTTCATGGGGGTGGATTAAGTGGACACTTGGGCAGGGACAAAACAGTGGCTAGCTTAGAGGAACGATATTTCTGGCTGCAACTGAAGAGAGACGTCGGCAATTTTGTACAGAGGTGCTATATATGTCAGGTATCTAAAGGTCAGTCGCAAAATACTGGTCTTTATACACCTTTACCTATTCCTAACAATATTTGGGAGGATTTGTCTATGGATTTTGTGCTGGGGTTGCCTCGCACCCAGTGAGGGGTGGAATCTGTTTTTATGGTGGTTGACAGGTTTTCAAAGATGGCTCACTTCATCCCTTGCCGAAAGACCTCAAATGCTTCGCATATAGCCCGGTTATTTTTCAAGGAGGTGGTCCGACTTCACGGAGTGCCGCAATCAATTACTTCTGATCGCGACACGAAATTCCTTAGCCACTTTTGGGCTACTTAATGGAAGATGTTTCAGACTTCGCTGAACCGAAGCACAACCGCGCACCTGCAAACTGATGGGCATATAGAGGTGACAAACAAAACTTTAGGAAATCTAGTTCGTAGCATTTGTGGGGATACACCAAAACAGTGGGATCATGCGTTTCCAGAGGCTGAGTTTGCTTACAATAGTGTTGTTCATAGCGCAATCGGGAAGACTCCTTTTGCTATGATATATGTGACACCACTGAGACAAACAGTGGACTTAGTTCGTCCACCCAAGGGAGGCCCAGGATTTAGTATGGCCGCTGAGCACATTGCGACACAAGGCCAGACCGTGCAGGAGGAAGTGAGGAAGAGGTTGGAAGCAACAAATGCAAAGTACAAGGCTGCGGCAGATAGGCATCGACGTCGCCAAGTGTTTGAAGAGGGAGATTCCGTGATGGTTTTCTTGCACAAAGAAAGGTTTCCCGTAGGCACTTACAACAAGCTGAAGCCCAAGAAATATGGTCTGTATCAGGTTTTGAAGAAGATCAACGATAATGCCTATGTGATTGATCTTCCCAAAACCATGGGCATTTCCAAGACTTTCAACGTTGCAGATTTGTTTCAGTATTATGCAGAGGAACACTTGTATCCTGATCCCAATCCGGAACCTAACTCGAGGTCGAGCTCTTTTCAAGTGGAGGAGTCTGATGTAGAACAAGTAGCGGAAGCATACATGTTCCAGAGGGATCACCCGAAATTCAAAGGCAACTGAATTTTGAAAGCCGGGGCGTCAAAGTCGGAATGCGGCCAAACTCACCGAGTCAATGCGTTTCGTCATTTGCGGAGGAAGTCAGCGGCTATGCCCCTGATGTCCACCAGTTTTTGGCCAAATTCCATCATTTCGACCCCGAAATCGTCATTTTTTTCCATTTTTGCAAAGTTTCGTTTTAGCCATAACTCTTGATTTTCGAGTCCGAATTGACTTTTATGATAAATTTAATGTTTTGTGTCGTTTCCTTATCCATCATGGGTTAGGTTAGAGTTTTGCTTTAAATATCATTGTAAAGCCTCTGACCGGGGTACCTATTGATTATTGAATAAAAAAACCTTGAGTTTTCTGAGAGTTTCTCTCGTTGTAAATCATTTACGGAATATTGACGTTATTCATATTCATTTACTGTTTTCTGCTGCGTCACGTCTCCTACCAGCTGCCCACCTCGCCCCCACGACGCCATATTCAAATGCCAAGATGTCGTGACCAATAGTCTTGTAATGGCAGGACTGTTGGTCCCTGTTTTTTCTCAAAACAAAGACGAACACGCCTCATTATCTCGAGGCACGAACGCACAACATTCTCTAGCTTTATAAAAGCCAGAGAAAGGCTAGATGAGTGGGGGATTGAACGAACGAGTAGAAGAGAACAAGAGTGGAGGAAAGAACAAAGAAAACCAGGAAGACAGAAAAAACAAACAGAGACTTAGAAACGAAAAACAAAGACAGAAAAAAAAGACAATAGAGGTTGAAGAAGAAAAACACAAAGGACAAACAAGAAACAGAGAGCAGAGGAGAGAGGTAGAAGGGGAGAGAACCAAGAGAGAATTAAAAGAATTAAGACCAGAAGAGAAGCGGACGAAAAACAGAAGTAGAGGGAAGAAAGTAGCTTTGGCCAGCCAGTACACCTTCGCGCAGAGGAGAGAGGCAGAAGGGGAAAGAACCCAGAGAGAAAAGAAGCAAGACCAGAAGAGAAGCGCACGAAAAACAGAAGCAGAGGGGAGAAAGTAGCTTTGGCCAGCCATTACACCTTCGCCATCATCTTCGTCCCCAAGCACCAGGTATGCTACGTTTTCCCTCCCCTTACATTTTAATTACCCTTTGATTGTTGCAAGTGTGCGTGAACAATTCACGCAAGTCTGTGGGTAAAAACTAGTTGAGTTACTGGTTTGGACCAATAATCAAACCAGATAAAGTTGGTTGGACTAGATTCAGCCTAAAAAATAAAGAATAGCTGAGGTCAGGCTGTGTCGGGATCTCATGCCCATCCAACTCAATTTGTTTTCGGGTAAGGGTGATTTTGACAAAACACATTTTTATATTTTTCCCATTTTATTTCACTCATTTTGTTTTGGTATCTAGCCAAATAAATCTTTTTAAATATAAAAAAAAATCATGAATCCATTTAAATTTATTTGTGGGTCTCTTTTTTTTTTCTATATAACAAATTCTTAACAATTTAAGATAAAATTAACAATGCAACTTACCTCAAATATATCATTTAGGATTGATAATATATTTTTTTTGCATAACTAATCTAGTATTATAGAACTTTTATTGACCAATTAGGATTTGTAGTAATGATGTCTCTTTAAATTATACCTTTTTTCTCTAATAACATGTCAGATATTTATTTTTTTCACAATTAAACTGTAAAGATTACTGTGATATCAGTTGCGATAAAAGACAGCTTTCCTATTTACACTACAAAGAAGGTTATGTCTCGCTAAATTAACTCATAATTAAAAAAATAAAAAAAACCTTAGGCCACAAGCTACGAAGCACCAAATAAAAAATAAAACGCCAATATTTAATATGAATATATGACAATTAGCTCTTTTGTCTATTGAAGGCAAGAGGACCCTTTAATTTCCTTAATTGAAGCATCATTTAATTTGTAGTTGATTTCTTGTGCTCTTGTCAGGTTTGAGTTCCGGTCGCCATTAGACTCTAAGCTCTAAAGCAAAATTACTGCGACCCCTTCTGGATAGCATCGGTTGATTTATGGCCCAACTGCAGTGGAACAAGAGCAATATGTTAGTTAATATATTGGGAGAGGAGGGATAGGCTGAGTAGCCGAGAGAGACATTAACACACACGTACAGCAGCAAGTACACTTTGCCGACAACAATCCTTTACATGATTATGGCAGGAACGACATTTCAACTCATGATCACCTGTAATTGCAGTCGATGAGTTAGTACGAGTTCATATTTAAACTACATATGTGCACTTCTTTTGTGAGATACCAAGGAACAATGCATATACCCTTTGTGCTTATAATTAAACATTTAAAGAGGAGGTTTGAGATTACTGGTTATTTTTTAAAATAATTTTTAATCAAAAATATATTAAAATAATATTTTATTATTATTTTTAAAAAAATATTTTTGATATTAAAATATTAAAATAATTTAAAAATATCATAAAAAAAATTAATTTTATAATAA
The DNA here is from genome assembly GCA_964019445.1 of Populus tremula. Lineage (NCBI taxonomy): Eukaryota > Viridiplantae > Streptophyta > Magnoliopsida > Malpighiales > Salicaceae > Populus > Populus tremula. The sequence continues at coordinate 1,474,134 of CAXHTJ010000011.1, forward strand.
AAAAAATTAAAATTAAAAAAAAAAAGTTTACACCGTGTTTCAAATAATTTCCAAGTGTAATACCTGCCTAGAAATTTTCATCTTCAACTCGCAGCAACTAATGTCAGAAAGTTAATACTAACACGACGCCCATCAAAACCTAATGCATCAAGTCTTGGTCTAAAACACAAATTCTTGTTAGCAAAACTTGCTAGGATTTCTAAATGTTTTGTTTGGAAATGGGCATTTTATATTTCTCTAAGAAAACTGAAGAGGACTAAAAGCTGTTTCCAACTTCTCAACTGTAAGAGAAAATTTTGAAAAAAAAGATGGTAAGAGAATAAGAATTAAAAGTGAATTATCATATTTGAAGAAATTTTAATTGAAAATCGATTAACTTGCTAATTTCAATTGTATTATATGCATGTGATAAGGATAGACCTAAATTCGCTTCGTAAGTGTTATTGATCGGAACAGTTTGATTGAATGAAAACCAAATATGTGAAACAAAGAATTTTTCCCCTTCAAAATTTCTTTATCCCCTTACCCTTCCTCCACGAAAAGAGGGTTAAATGCTAACTTCCTTAAAATGATTCTCTCTTTCTAAATTTGTACCAAACATGAGGGATGAAAATTGAAAGTAGGGAAGTATTTCACCTCTATTTAAAAAAAAAAAAAACCCCTAAAAACCAAGGTTCTTATTTGGTTCACTTTTTTTTTGTTTTATGTAAAACTAAACGATAACTTTTATTTTCTATTTCAAAAAATAGAAACACAAAATACAAAAAAAAAAAAAAATCAAGTAAAGGCATCCTAGAAGTCAAAACCTCAAGAACAACAACGCTAACAGGAAGAGCAATAATTAAAGAGCCTATTTGCTGACTACGTACAGAGATGATCACATAAAAAATTTAAAAAAAAAAGATGTATACTTTTTTTAGTACTTTATATAAATCTATGTATAGCTCCTCCTTTTTTTAGCATACATCAAACCAATAGTTATTAAAATTCTAGCTTTGATTTAATTAGTTTTTGTTCAGAGATAATGATGTATAAATTGAAGTAGCTGTAAATGAAGAGGGAATCACTTCAGATATTTCACCAACTCAGATTTTATACATAGGATCGTACCATTTGCTGTATCACCAGGCAATTGGGATGGCCGACTGGTAGATGTTGTAGACAATGTTGCTGGTGAAGAAGTTTTCGCTGTTGCTGCCGTTAGCGACCGCGATGATGGCTTTGTCGTTTCAACAAGTGGAGGAATGGTACCAGAACTAATTAGAAAACCTGCAGTACTACTCGAAGATTCTGGAGGGTCTGAAATATTAGTTGACGTTTTCGTTCCATTGTTTTTAGAAGGTAGAGTTTGTGAAGATGAGAATATGTCTGGGGTTACAGATGGTTGAATTTGTGATGTTGGTGACAGTGGCGGCAGCAGTTGTGAAGGTTGAGATGGCGGCTGTTTTGAAGGTTGAGATGCTTTGTTGTTCATCGACTCTTTGTTATCAAACGTATCCCATAAGGATGAGAATATGTCTGCATTTTCTCCCTGATGATCAGGGGTTACAGATGGTTGAATTTGTGATGTTGGTGGCAGTGGCGGCTGTTGTGAAGGTTGAGATGGCGGCTGTTTTGAAGGTTGAGATGCATTGGTGTTCATCGACTCTTTGTTATCAAACATATCCCATAAGGATGAGTATATGTCTACTTTTTCTCCCTGATGATCAGCGGTTACAGATGGTTGAATTTGTGATGTTGGTGACAGTGGCAGCAGCTGTTGTGAAGGTTGAGATGGCGGCTGTTTTGAAGGTTGAGATGCATTGTTGTTCATCGACTCTTTGTTATCAAACGTATCCCATAAGGATGAGAATATGTCTACTTTTTCTCCCTGATGATCAGGGGTTACAGATGGTTGAATTTGTGATGTTGGTGACAGTGGCAGCAGCTGTTGTGAAGGTTGAGATGGCGGCTGTTTTGAAGGTTGAGATGCATTGTTGTTCATCGACTCTTCGTTATCAAACGTATCCCATAAGAATGAGAATATGTCTGCTTTTTCTCCCTGATGATCAGAGGTTACAGATGGTTGAATTTGTGATGTTGGTGACAGTGGCAGCAGCACTTGTGAAGGTTGAGATGGCGGCTGTTTTGAAGGTTGGGATGCATTGTTGTTCATCGACTCTTTGTTATCAAACGTATCCCATAAGGATGAGAATATGTCTACATTTTCTCCCTGATGATCAGGGGTTACAGATGGTTGATTTTGTGATGTTGGTGGCAGTGGCGGCAGCTGTTGTGAAGGTTGAGATGCGGCGTTGTTCATCGACTCTTTGTTATCACGCTTATCCCGGAAGGAATTGGGTGGAAGAGGAGGAAAGTCTCGAGGAGACTCGATAGCATAATTTTCATATGGAAGCTTATCATGGTGGGAAGACACATTTGAACTTGAAGATGGATTATTGTGATTCCAATTTGTGTTAGGAGCGTAATTGGCAGCACCCTCGCGCACCATTATGACCACGTCCACGTCTCGATGGCTTTCTCCCTTCTCATCCCTGTAAAACAAGCCTCTTATAGTACAAACTTGGACTTTTTTCTTTTTCCCTTTTCATTTACTGGGTCAATTGACCATTCCCTTAAAAAAGTATTTTTTTTTTGTAGAATTTAGTTCTTACCTAATGAGAAAATATAATTTTCATAAATAAATAAATAAAAAACTCTCATGCATTTTAGAATACAGCTTAAAAAGATATTATTAGAACATTTAGTTTACATCAAAAAATCATCTTTAACTTTCTTCGTTTTTCTTCGTTGCTCGTAGACTTTTGGCACTATTTATCGGATTCTCTCGAATACAAGGGAAACTATTAGTTCTAGTGATTTTTTCATGAAAACACTGTTGTTCCCTCCATGATTTGGTTACTACAAACCATAGTCATCAAAACACAAATTTTTTATTTTAACACACCTCTACAATTTAAAAAAAAAAAACACAACTCTATTTTGAACATATTTTTAACTGATGCAATTCTTCATTCACCCTAACAAAACACAACCAAACACTCTTCTGAACCTACTTAACAAAAATATAAACTCAACCACTCTTAAACAATAAATGAAAAAAAAAATCAATTTTATTTTAAAAGTGTAAATTCACATAAATCTAAATTCTAGTGATGAAACTGCTTCATTAATTTGGATATCTATGAATTCCTTTAGATAAATGCTTAAATGCGAAGGAATTTTGGCCCGTATTATTATTGGACTTTGTTTATCCGTTCGTTCCTCTCTCCTAGATTTATATTTTTCTTGCTTTCATAGATCTTTTATTTTTAAATCATTATTTTCTTAAATATAATGTTTCATATGATCTAAGCCACGATCAACGGTCCTTTTTTCATAGATAATGTTTCATATAATCTCTAAATAATAAGCTAACCAAAAGAAGAATAGAAATCCTCCTAAATTATTATTTCATAAATAAACATTAATTATAAAGTAATGAAACTTTAAAAACATATATATAATATCGATAAATTAATAATTTTCATTAAATAATATTTAATATCTAAATTAATTAATAAATTCTTATAGTCCAAAGAATATTGATTTATAGATATTTAACTGTATTATTTTTTATGATGTTGAATCTGTGGTTAAAGTCTCCATCATTGCCAATTCCTCTTTTCTACGATTTTTCTCATAATAGAAAACCAAACAAACTTCTCTCCACTCGCACGGAGTCCAGCCAGAGGGTCCATAATTGAAATAAAATTGGTTTTTCTGCAACTTTACTCTGCCCTATTGTTCCTTAAAGTATCATATTTGATTCATGCCAACAAAAACCTTGTAATTTGATCCAATTATTGATGCACGTAGAAACTAAAAACAGCAAACAAACATTTAATGAGCACAAGGAGTTGCAGATGTGAACTTTAAATTCACAACTTTTTATTTTCTTTGTTATAACCTATTTTTAGGCTATTCTTTCAAATTTTCCTTCCAAAATAAAAATAAAATAATAAAATAACAATAACAATAAGAATGACAACTTGGCAAAAACAAGCTGGAGAGGTTTTAAATAATATGTGGAAAAATCAAGCCGAAACTATTTGACGAAGTCAGGAGCTTGATCATACCCTGTTGTACCTAAGACTAAGGAGACAATGCATATTCAAAATTAAATTAAATAATTATTATATGAATCTGCATAAAAATTAAGTCCAATGACATAATTATATTTTTAATATACCAATTTGATTTAATCATAGGAAGAAAATAAAAGTTTAATTATGTTTAAGAATTAATTTAGGTCCAATTAAAGGATTTAATTAGATGCAAGGACTTGCTTATACTTTAAATGAGTCAAATAAATTTTATGATGGACTTAATTGGTGAAAATTAAGTTTGGGAGCCCAATTAGATTTTAATTGAGAAGATTTAAATTTTAGAGGAACAAACATAATCTTTACAAAGTCAATTCATTGTAATCAAGGGTCAAATCACAAGAAAATCAAACTTCAGGGTCAATTGAGGGCTAAATTGAAGAAATTCACAGCCAAATTTTTTTTTAAAAAAGGTGCTAAACTTTAAAGATCCAATTTGGCTGAAGACAACAGTGAAATTGAAGACAATTGAAAGTTTAATGGTTAAATAATGGTCAATATGTATAAATCCAAAACTAAGAAACACAATGAAAAAAAGGTATTGAAATTCAGAGCTGGTATTGAAGTTCGGCAGGGGTAAAATTGCATAAAATTAAAAGTTTGAGGTCAATAAGGGATGTAATTAAAACAAAATCAAACGTCTTAGGACTAAATTAAACTTTAGCCAAATTCCTAAATTAAAACTCTTAAATCCAAAACAATGTTCTTATTTTAGCTTCACTTGCAACTATATTAAGGTAAGATTTTTCTTTTTTTTTCATGTTTTTTTCACTATATTTGTTTTTTATTTTATTTTTAATTTTTTTTGTTCTTAATAATTGTATAAATGTTGTTGTATTAATTTTATTTTTTTCATGAGATTAATTTTTAGTTGATTTATTTATAGGATTTTTTTAAAAAAATTAATGTGAATTTTTTAGTTGAATTTATTTTTCGTGTTATTTATTTGTTGCAAATTTGTTTGACTTGATTTTCTTCTTCTTTTTTTCAAGCATTTTGAGTATTATAAAGTGTTGATTTATATTAATTTAATTATTTTATAGTTTTGTAAATTTTGATTTTTTTAAAAAAATATTTTTAAATAATTACCGGTGAAATTACATATGGTGTTTTGCCGAGGGAAATACCGACGGAATGAAGCGGGTAATTTTTTTTTACACGCCTTTTCCATTAGTAAATCCATCTGTAATAATATTTTTTTATTACCAAGAAAACTATCGACAGATAAAAAAATTACTAACAAAAGATTCACCGAAGAAACATTTGTGTCGATGATCTCATTGGTAAATTAATTACCAACAGAATAATAGTGCAAATACTGATGGAAAAATCTATCGGTAAATATAAAGACTGTGGTAGTGAATAAAAATTAAGTAAAAACAAAAAAAAATCTTTTGTCTTATATATCATAAACATATAAGATCCATATTTAAATCCTAGTAAATCCGAGTGTAAATCCGAGCGTAAATCCGAGCATGCTTTTATGTTTCCATTTTATCAAAAAAAAAATTATTAACATAGGAATTCAGACCAGTTTGTATGTACCTCAACTAATCTCATAGATTCTGAAGTTAATGACCATGTAAGCCTTCAGTGGCCCTGAAGGGACTTGAATTTTTAACCATTGAGGAGCAAACTCAAAGTTTGACCAATTAAGCTACCCATCGGGGTTTAATCTATCTCTTTTATAACAATTAGTTATAACATTATTGACAACAAGTTGTAAACCAATCCTTTCCGCTATTTTTTAATAGCCTTTCCTTCTTTTAAAAAGATGCTAAACTTCAGGGTTCTAATTTGGTTGAAGACAAGGGTGCAATTAAAGATAATTGAAAGTTTAATAGTTAAATGATGGTCAATTTGCATAAATCCAAAATCAATGACCACAATGAAAAAGACACTGAAATTTAGGGTTGATATTGAAATTAGACAGGGGGAAAATTGCATAAAATTAAAAGTTTGAAGTTAATTAAGGATGTAATTAAAAGAAATCAAAAGTCTTAGGACTAAATTAAACTTTAACCAAATTCCTAAATTAAAACCCTTAAAGTCAAAAAGATGTTGTTATTTGAGCTTGATCCAACAGTCGAATAAAAAATTATGGTTTTTTTATGCCACCATTATGATTTAGAGTGACCAAACCATCTTTTGGGCCTAATTAAACTTTTTTCATTGGTCTATAAATGCAATTGCTATACCATTCAAATAATATGTTTGAGACAAATCCTCATCTAGTTATGATACATTCACACCTAACTACTCAGAATTATCTATCATCTCAAGATTGATTATGTCCATTACTCATGTTGAATTCAAAATGTTTTTTTTATATATATAAACACTGAGTTATGATCTAGTATACAATTAAAAAAAATGTTGTTAGAGAGGAAATGCAAGAGTGTTGAGAGTGCAAAACTACTTGATCTTTAGATATATCAAAGCTTTAACAATGATAAAACGACTTTGAACTTTTGCTAAATACAAATTAAGGAAAAACAAAAAAAATATCTTATGTCTTATATATTATAGACATATAAGATCCATATTTACTTGTCGGAGTTATTATAGATTGTTTAATGTTGTAGATCATGGTGTAAAACTTTCTATATATGTTTCTCAAATTCTTTATTTCTTCTAGATTAAATAAATGTCAACTAATATTAAAGGAGTTATTGATGACTTAAGTAATAGAGGGCTGACATTAAAGAATTACTGATGTAGAGGGACTTAATTAACTATTATACCAATAAAGGGACTAATTAAAACATGTTTTAAAAGTTCAGGGATAAATGACATCCTTTAACATCCCTTTATTCATCTTTGAATCTTAACATGATGAGACCCTTGCTTTATATAAAAGCGTGGAGTAAACTTCTCCTTGTGTGGAATTCTTCCCCAATTTTATAACCTTGTCAAGAAATTTTATGGTACTTCAATTCTAATTATTAATAAATATTTACAATATAATAGAGATAGAGCGAAGGATACACATAAAAAAAGAAAAAGAAAAAAGAGAGACATGTATAAGGGAATTTAAAAAAAAATTAATAAATGAGAGAATTTTTATTATTTTTTAGTAAATCCAAGCATAAATCCGAGCATGATTTTCTTTTTCTATTTTATTTTTATTTATTAAAATAGGTGTTCGAGCCAGTTTATATGTACCTCGATTAATCTTACGGACCTTAAAGTTAACGATCATGTAAGCTTTTAATAATCTCGAAAAGACTCGAACTTATAATCATTAGACAGCAAACTCAAAACCTAACCGGTTAAGATATTCCCCATCCATCTTTTTTATAACAATTAGTTATAACATAATTGACAACATGTTGTCAACCAATCCTTTCCGGTATTTTTTAATAGCCTTTCCTTCTTTTAACCTCTACTTTCTTGGTGAGATTGAGAGAACCAACAGCTGAGCTAGCACCTCACTTTTTGCTAACTAGTTTACAACAACGGGGTGAGAAAGTGGCCTCAGCATATTATTCCAAGTTCCGAGCTTGTTCATCCTGCAATCGTGCAGCTGTATTGGTTATTCCCGCCACTCTTTCTTCAATGCTTGATGTCATCTGTGATTTTCTGATTGAAGTTGCTGACTTAGAGATTATTTACTAGGCTCTATTTTCATATGTAACTAAGAAGAATTAGCCGTTCCTGGGCTTTTCTGTTCGAGTTTCTTGTATCTTCTTAACCGGCTCGTTCCTTTTAATTTTTTTCGTTTGTAATATTTTTATTTATGAATTGTCAAAGAAGACTTCTCCATTAAACACACAAAATTGTGGTTAGAAATCTAAAATTTAAGTTCATTCTTTTCCAGGATTTCAATCAATTTGGAAGAAATGGCGGGAGCAAATCCAACTCATCAACAACAAAGCGATCACTGGCTGATTAACATCAAAAAGGACTTTGCAAACTTAACTTCACTGTCCACAGGTTGGAGCATTTGCAAGGTTCCACGTAAGCTTCGGGATATGAATGCTGGTGCATACAATCCTCAAATTATCTCCATTGGTCCTCTTCACCATGGAGCACGCAATGTGCTGGACATGGAGGAACACAAATGGCACTATGCTCTATCCTTGCTTGAACGAACACGTGATGCAGAAAAGACATTACATGAATGTGGCGAGACCATTCTAAATCATGATGCACTTGTTCGAGCATACTACCCTTGGCCAATTATATGTGGCAGAACTGATCTTGCTAAAATGTTATTATTCGATGGTTGCTTTATCCTTGAACTTTTTTTAAGGTTTTCCAGTGATGATGCGAAAAGGCAATATGATCCCATCTTCACGACTTCTTGGATGATCTCAACCCTCCAACGTGACTTGGCGTTGCTAGAAAATCAGATTCCATTTTTTGTTCTTACGGAACTGTACAAACATATAGTGAGGCATACTGCTACTGATCAACCGCGGCTCATGGAGCTGGTTCTTCGTTTCTTCAGACCAGATTTGAATACCAATGAAGGAGTAGGTGCCGGAATCAGTGGTAGGAATTTATGTCATTTGCTTGATCTCTTACACAGAAGCTACCTACCCTCTTCTCTGAGAGCAGATCTAATTAGAGGCGGGGCCGGGCCATGGAAACTAATATCTTGTGCAACAGAACTTTGTGCGGCTGGAATCAAGTTCCAAAAGGATACAACAAAACATCAACTGGATTTGAGTTTCGAAAATGGTGTTTTCAAAATCCCACCATTGCAAATCCACGACTCAACAGATTCACTCTTCCGGAACCTGATTGCTTTTGAGCAAAGCATGCAAGGTTGTGGACAATACATGACGTCTTATGCATTACTTATGGATCGTCTTGTTGATACATCAAGTGATGTCGAATTACTTGCGAAAAAGAGAATCATACAAAATGATTTAGGTGGCTATGAAGAAGTTACGGATCTGTTTAATAACATCTGCAAGCAGGTAGTTGTGCGAGAATTTTATTTTACCCAATTATGCGAACAAGTGGATGCGTACTATAACAAGAGCTGGCATGGATACAGGGCATCTTTGAAACAAGACTATTTCAAAAACCCATGGGCAATTATATCTTTCATTGCTGCGATTGTACTTCTCTCGCTTACTACATTACAAACCATATACTCAGTGCTTTCCTATTATCATAACTAGCTAGCTGATCTTTGTTGCATGCAAGTATGGCTAATTCGTGGCTAGCTCCACGCTGTACTCCTTTCGATTTCTCCTTCTGAACTTCAAATTTGTTTCATTAGCCTCTTCTCTGTGCGTGGTGTTCGTTAGCCTTGTTTTTAAGTTTGAATGAAACATTTTTACCCCAGAAATATTAAATCCAAGAGGTAGATTTCGCTTTCTTTTCCTTAATTATTATGTATTTGTTCGTTTGGTTTTTTAGTTGATTAGTTATCCTGTTTGTTTGTTTTTTAAAAAAGAAAGCATTTAAAAAAAATGAATTTTTTTTGTTTTTTTATTTATTTCAAATTAATATTTTTTTTAGTGTTTTCAAATTATTTTAAAATATTGATGCTAAAAATAATTTTAAAAAAATAAAAAAATTATTTTAATATATTTCCGGATAAATAACACGCCACCACAATCTTAATCTAAGGGCTTCTTCTATATTCTTGTTAATATATACATACGTCTTCTTATGGCAGAAAAATCAATGATCAACATGGTGAGTCTAGTCCACCTAACCACCGTAGTTACCAATAATTTTTTATTTTATGGTTACATTTTAATATTAAGATTGGTTTTTAATTGAATTAAAGTTAACTAAGATAATTAAATAAGTCAATTGACATTGTATTTAGTGTTGTTAATAGTAATAATTAAAGTAGTAAAGTAATGATATTGGTGAATATTGTGAGTTGGTTATATTAAAAAATAATTTTATTCATGAATTCAATGAAAAGTATTTTCTTAAACTAATTTTTTGGTATTTGTTTCACACTAAGGAAGAAAATACTTTGCATAAAATAAAAACCTTATTTTAACTCTAGAATTTCATGTTATCATGTATATCAAACTCGTGATCTGATAAAATATAAATAAGTTGTCTATTATGGCTCGAATATCTTCTAAAATTTGATAATTAAGTTTTTGTTTCATCCAAAAAATACTTAAGGCCTGTGATGGATCGTCAATTCTTATAAATCTTTTATGTTAATTTATATAAGCGAATGTATTCAGCATAGGATATGCTTATTAAAACTTTCATACACTTGCATTCTATTTTTTGGGGTGGTTTAGTTATGCCTCTTTGAAACTCTAATATTATACTAAAGTAGAATTTCAACATGGAATGCACTGTTTTCCTTTATTCCCAAGGCATAGAAATTACACTTTGGTCTTTATACTTTCTTTTTTTTTAACATGGATATCTGGGTCAGCTTGCGTGCACTTTGACTAATTCCACGGGCCTTGAAGTTAACGATCATGTAAGTTTCCAGTGACCATCATATGAGTAACCACAAAGCTCGAACCTAAGACCATAGAGGGAGCAAACCTCTTAGTCCCAAGCTCTTACCACTGAGCCACCTCCTAAATGGTTGTCTTTATACTTTTTTATTCTTACATGTTTTTGTAGTTTTAGGTGTTGATAATTTAGTTCTAAAATTCAATTTCATTAAATTTCAGTCCATAAAAATTGGAAGGTGAGACAAAAAGGTTACCAAAAAAAGAAAAGAGAAAGCTTTGGGCCAGTTATATTCCAAACACAATAAAGACAAATGTTAATGTTAATGAATTTGTTTCAATGAGATACATTTATGATATTGAATTTGTTTCAATGAGATAAAAAATTGGTTTTAAGATTGAAATTAAATTTATTTAAATTTCTAAGATATTCAAAAATGTTTTTGAGTTAAAACAGGTTGAGATATGAGTATTTCTATGTAAAAAACTATTTTGATGATAAAGAAAAACATGTTTATGCTATAAAAAAGGGAACACATAACTAAAAAAGAAGAGTTTCAACTTAAAATACCTGAATTTTTATTTTTTTTATGTATGTTTATTATAATTATAACAAAATTAAATAAAAATACATTTAAAAAAGGGTCTTGTGATATTGCATGGGGAGCTAGTATATGCTATTACTGTTCACAAGCATTTCCAATAAGAAAAGCTATTTAGAAGATCTAAATTATTGATTTATAGTATAAATGTGATTTTTTTATATGCTCTCCAATGAAAAGTAAAGCTATTTTAATAATCTATTTATATTTTATTATATTCAATATTAATGCTTTTAATTTTTTTTGGAAAAGCTATTAAGAAAAAGTTTAGTTGATGAAAAAAAAATCTTTAAACAGTTTATTTTTATATTTTGACTTTTCTAGATATGTAGGATTTGTTTTTTGGAAAATCCATTTTAACTCTCCCACTAAAGCTATAAAATTAAAGAAGAAAAGCTAAAAAAATTAGTTTTTTAGTTTTAGTTTTTCTTTTGGTTATTTAATTAGAGATGTCCTAAAGAAAAGTGCAATGGTTAGAAAATAATATAAATTATATTATAAAATTTTATTTAAAAGCTTAAATTTTTAAGTTGAGATAATTATTTGACATGGTATTAATATCTTGATGACCAAATAATCACAAATTCAAATATTCTCATTATCTTTATTTATTTGATAAAAATTAAGTATAAGATATCATAAACCTATGTAAGTTTTAAATTTAAAAGGTTTTGATTTGAGAGAATGTATTATAAAATAATATAAATTATATTTTAAAATTTTATCTAAGAATTTAAATTTTTATATTGAAATTAACTGAATATCTAAAAATTTGATGGTTTTCGCACCTTTTAAACTCCTATGGATAAGACATTTCTAGAAAATCCTTCCCCATTGCTTCAAAGAAAATCGGATTTTGCCGATTGCTTGAAAGAAAATCGGATTTTGAAAATGCCCATAGCTGGCGGACACCATTATTCAAATCTTTTTTATTAGAAGCAAACAAAATAGTGAAGATGATCGATGCAGGAAAGTCCGATTAATAAAAGATACGGATTTATTTTATTCAAATCAAGTTGATAGCAACATGTATGCATTTGGAATAAATGGATCGGTGCAAATTTAAAAAAGGTCTGATTGTTTCAAATGATCTGTCCAATTGAAAATAATTTTATAAACTTAGTTCAGTGTTTTTAAAATTAAACTTGTTGTTTTGATTATTTTGATTTTCTAGTTAATTTTGGAATTTTAGCTTAATTTTGAGTTTTATGTTATTTTCCTATTTAAATTAGAATTTTATAATTACTTTTTTGAAAACAAACTATTAAAATAATTATTCAATAATAAAGTTATAAATTAGAATTTCTGTATGATTCTTCTTTCAAAAATTCAATCTTATTTGATTCATATTTCTAGGTTCGGGCACGTCTCAAGAGTTCAATGCATTAATCCTTCAACAATGGCTTTCTACTTTTCTTGGGAAAACATTAAGATCGATATACAAACAATTTTTTCTTAAACCACACAGAAAAAAACCTCACCATATATGCCTCCCCTGTCTCAAACCCTAAAACTCCAACCTTCTTAAAACCAAAATCAAAAACCTTTACACCGATCTGTTCTCAAGCTATAGAAATAGTATATTTTTATTTGTGTCCCCTTAACTACGAATCATGGCTTTGCCTATGCATGAGAGTGGTCACCAGTTTGTCTTATATGTCCACTTTTAAATTTTTTCTTTCTTTCCATTAAATTGAGTAGTTTGCAGTGATGTATGTCGAATCTTGATTCTAATTTACCAACACTAAATAATCTCGATTTTTTTTCAAAAGTGTTTAGAGTACAATAGGATTAGTTTTTTAAAGTGTTTTTATCCAAAAATACATCAAAATAATTTATTTTTAAAAAATGTTTTTGATATCAACATATTAAAATAATCTAAAAATATAAAAATAAATAAATTTAAATTAATTAAATTTTCATGTGAACCTCGTTTACATAAAGTAAATTCACATGCCAATTTTGACTTGAGAGACACAATGGTGGCTGGTAGACTCTTTTATGAATAAAAGGTGGCTTATTGATATCTTATGCTTAGTAAAATATAAATTTATTATCTATTTGATAAAGGGGTATCAGGACTTTTTACCATGACTGGTGTACTTTTACGCGAAGATGATAGCTTTAGGTATGCTATAGATTAACAACTAGTTTTATTTTTCCCGTGTGTCAAATATTTGTAAAAAAAGAGAGAAGATAATGCGACTTTTTGTTCATACTGATAATGCGATTGTTTTAAATATGTGCAAAAGGCAGAAAACATGCACCTAAAGCTGGACTTCAGGGCTATATTGTTTTCTAAAACTGTTGAAATTTCAAAGTAATCTGAAGATTGGTCATCGATCCTCGTACACTTTTGAATATGCCAATTATCAATATAATATTTCTTAAGAGTTAGCTGCACGTTTGAAAAGTTGCATAGGAATATTCTGATGCGAATTCACTTGTCGATACATCGATTTGATATATGGTTTTGCGATAGAAATATAATTTAGATTCTAAAACTTCATCTCTTTCCGCAGTACTGTCCAAACATCATCAATAAAGAATGATTTGGTAGGGGAGAGTGGGACTGATTCTTGGCATATTTTATCTGAGTCGGCTGATTATATGTTAGAAATCCATGAAGCGCAAAGGCACTTGAACACCTTTTCATGGCGGTGCTCTCCAGTAGCTAGAGACAAACATTTAAATAACTCTTCTTTCAACAAAGGGTTTGCATAGGATTTGAAGACTTTTGACGTCTTCAATGTTTAACCTTTATTTCCTTGGAAGAATTCGAGGAAAAGTTCTCTCTAAGAGGTTGGTGCATGAGGATTGTTAGGGGAAATTATTTATTTTTAAGTTATTCTTATTGTTATTTGATTTAGAAAAGTATTTTTGTTTATGGTGTTTATTTTTTTTATTTTGTTTAGAAAATCAAATATTAATTGTTCTAAATAATTTTATTTTTTTCTATTTGTTTTAGGAATCCTTATATATAATCACTCTATATTATTTATTAGGATTTTTCCTCTTCAAGATAGACTTAGAATTAATATAGATAAAGATGTTTTCCTGATATTAGTATTCTGATAAATCAATAAAGATTTTTTTTTTGTTAGACACTATCTATATATGCTGTCTAGGATTTTTTTCTCAAGCTCATCCAAATTCTTTCTTTCCTTGTATTTGTTTTCTTTCAGATTCAGCTACGTCAAATAAGCATTACATAGTTTTATTAAATAAATAGAATAACTAAAGAATTTTAATAAGATTCATACAATAAAGCATTCATAGCTAGAGAAGGCAATTAGAAACATAATCATAGTGTGTAAACCTCGCATCTTTTTTTTTTTTGATGATCCTGGGTGTTCGGGTCAGCTTACGCGCACCACAACTAATCTCAGGGCCTACTGAACATCCTGCAAGCCCAGTAGGCAGGTAAGGCACCGCGAGGGTGACAGACTGGTACTCTTAAAGATCAAACCCAGAACATTCACAAAAACAAACTTTTCAATTGACGAATGGACTAGACCTTACTTCACTGTCGGGTGGTCTGGCAGCTTTGTTCTTAAATTATGGAATGGTGGGTTGCATTTGCGTTATTCCACTGGATGTACATACCTCTTTCAAAACTATAGTTACTTTAGCGAGATATGAATTCTTTAAAGAGAATGTTTAACTTAAATATATATACTGAGAGAATCTCTATCCGTAATTCATCTATATATATACTGATACTGAGAGAATGTTTCCGTTAGCAATAAACGGATATACTTTGTTGTTGTTTTAATTTCATCAGTAATTCTATCAGTAAAAATTATTACATGTTATTATATTGTTTGTTTTTTTTTTATTTTGTGGGCGTTATGGTATACTTCTCTTACTGATTTTTTTTGTTTTGTTCAAACATCTTTTTTATTTTTTCTTTTTTGTTTATGTGGGACCCTAAAAAATAAATAAGAACTACTACTTTCTGTTACCGCAACACAAACTGACAGCAAGTATTGTGAGAATTCAATGAAGAGATAAGTTTGAAAAGCTACTGAAGCAATAAGACAGAATTCTCCTACGATGCTGTGTGGATGCCTACAAAATTGGCACCTTTTGCTTGAGAAAAGTTAGGGATAAAGATGCTTCAATGACAACAAATTCAAGTCAAAAGGGTAGTCTAACAAGATAAGAAAACAGTTGTAATTCTCCAAGAACAAAAAGAATTATGTGATGACAAATCCGGATGCCACTCCATCCTTGTTCATGCAGAACAAGATAATTGCCATCAAACTATATGGAAGATAATCCCTAGTTATTAGCTCTTTAAATTCTTGTAAATGTCCTCTTTAATAGTCTTTAAATACTTTGCTATCATCACTGTAAAGGATATTTTTTTAGAATTATTGCTGTAAAATCTATCAAGCATTGTATGCTCTTGTTCTTCATAAATAATAACAGCAGAATAGAGAAAGGCTTTACTCACATTCTTTTCTCTCAATCAATCTTACAATTAACAACAAAATTTAGGCTAAAAGATTCAAATATCCCAGTTTTTTTAATGAGAAAAACAAAATAATCATTGCACTGGCGGTGAATAGAAAACTATGATAGGGGAAACAGTGAGTCCTCCTTCTGTTCATTTTTAATCCTGTAAAAGATAATAAATGTTTCCTAATTAATTAGATGGCCCTGTCTCTAGAGTCACTTTTTCTTCGCGTTCATAGCATGGACTTCGGAGTCATTTTCAAGCGATTTATTAAAGAAATCTTTAACAAGTCCCGTGTTTTAATTGCTATGATATTTTTCAGGGGTCAGTGCCCGTTTGGTGTGCCACAAATATTATTCTTTGGTATTGCTAAAAACGCACTTTTTTATTGATAGAGCCCACGGCTGAGCCGCAGTTTTTCGTGCGGATAAATCGCATGAACAGTGGAGCCATGTTCAAAGTCTTAAATTATAGTATACGTTTCCTAATAAGCTGGCGTGGACTCTGTCCAGTCATTTTTTATTCTCATATATAGAATAGAATCTAATTTACGAATCCTTCAATATGGAGTTATTTTTAATCTCAACAAATATAATTGTAATTCAAATCCAAAATTAAATTAATTTAAAATTACGCAATTCAAATTTCAAGCACAAGTAAGAATATGAGAGCTGACCCAATGTAACTTGATAACTTGGCGGGTCCAAAGACAACTTGAACGACTAGTAAAAATATAGTTTCACTCAACATAATTAAATTAAAGACATTTTTTTTTAAAAAAAATATTGAGACAATAACATATTGAATCAACCCGGCTGGATCATTAAACCATAAAATGACCAAAGTCTACTCGGGTTAACTTGTAAAACTGACCTCGGTCATGAGACTGAAATAAGTTCATAGAAAACAAACCGAAACAAATGACAAATCTTAATTCATAATCAACCAAATATTAAAGATATTTGATTATGAAATTGAAAAAAAAAAAAACTCAAATCAACAGGATTAACCCGCCAAACCCGTGATATAGATAATGAGACTAAGATAACCATTAAAAAAAAAAACCATGATAAATTATGAAAACTAATCTCTAATAAATTAAATATTGAATGATAAAATTAGAGATAAGTGTTAACAAAAAGAGATTTCCTGCAAGAATTCTATCTTTCTCTTTATTTCTGATACTGAATATATATATACAAAGCAGCTGACAACTTTACTAGCTGTCTTTAGAAAGAAATCAACTACTATCCCATAACAATCGGGATTTACATAAATAGGAGATATACTAGAATATTACAGCTATAGTTTCCTGTTGTATGGAGGTTTGTACAGCTCATGCCAACACTCCCTCTCAAGTTGGTGAAAAAATGTCTTTGATACCAAGCTTGTCAAGTGAGTTATGAAAGTTGTTGTTGGAGACAGCTTTTGTAAGCATATCAGCAAGTTGATCCTCTGACCTGACGAAGGGAAAACAAATCACTTTTTCTTCAAGATTCTGTTTAATAAAATGCCGGTCTATCTCAATGTGTTTTGTCCTGTCATGCTGGATTGGGTTCTGAGATATTTCAATTGTGACCTTATTATCACAGTACAAATTCATTTCTGAGTTAGGAGCAAAGCCAATTTCTGAGAGTAGTCTCCTAAGTCATAGAAGCTCACAAAGCCCCTTTGCCATACCTCTAAACTCGGCTTCAACACTTGATAGTTCTACCACTTTCTGTTTCTTACTCCTCCACGTAACCAAGTTACCTCCGACAAACGTGAAGTATCCTGATGTAGATTTTCTGTCAGACAAGTTTTATATGCCCAGTCAGCATCTGTATAACCTTTAATGTCTAAGTGATCATTTTTGGAAAACATAAGCCCCTTCTCCAGAGCTGATTTCAAGTACCGAAGAATTTGAACAACTGCATCCATATGGTCTTTACTAGGACAATGCATAAATTGACTGACTACGCTCACATTCATATGAAATGTATGGACGAGTATGAGATAAATAAATTAGCTTGCCCACCAGTCGTTGATACCTCTCTTTATTGGTTGGTTCTTGATCAAGGTACTCCCCAAGTTTCTGATTCTAAACTATTGGAGTATCCACTGGCTTGCAATCAAGCATTCCTAATTCAATAAGTAGATCAAGTACATACTTTCTTTGTAATAGAAAGATGCCTTGTCTTGATCTAGCCACTTCGATTCCAAGGAAATACTTAAGTGCACCCAAGTTTTACATTTCAAAATCCATAGTCAACTGCTTTTGCAATTTGCAGATTTCTTCTGTATCATCTCCTGTAATTATCATGTCATCTATATAAATTATCAAGGCAATTATCTTACCTTGTCGTTTTTTTAAAAAGAGAGTATGATTTGAGTTGCTTTGTAGTAAACCATACTTTATCATAGCCACACTAAAGCGACCAAACCATGCACGTGGTGACTGTTTCAATCCATATAAAGCCCGTTGTAACCTGCAGACAATTCAAGAGAAGATGACATATAACCTAGTGGGATATCCATATATACTTCCTCCTTAAGATCTCCATGAAAAAAGGCATTCTTCACGTCAAATTGATGTAAAGGCCAATCTAGATTTGCAGCCAAGGATAGCAACACTCTGACAGTGTTTAGCTTTGCTACTAGAGAAAACGTCTCCTAATAGTCTATTTCATATGTCTGATTATATCCCTTGGCCACTAACCTCGCCTTGTATCGTTCAATTGAGCCATCTACTTTATGTTTAATAGAGAACACCCACTTACATCCAACAGTTTTCTTCCCATTCGGCAGTAGAACAAGATCCCAGGTTCTGTTCCGATTTAAGGCTTCCATTTCTCCTTGAATTGCTAATGACCATTTCTAATCTGCCAAAGCTTTATGGACTTCACAAGGGATGTGATAAGAAGACAGCCTGTGTGCAAAGTCTATAAGAGGGTCGGACAATCCTCTTGTCGTCATATGATTAGAAATTAGGTACTTGGATTTTTTTCCTTCACCACCTGGAGAGTAACGAGCTGGAGCTTTGCCTCGATTATGCCTGAAAGGTAAGTGATAACCAGTAGTGATATCCAAAACATTACCAGAAGATAATGAAGGAGATGTTACCTCAGGGGAAGGATTGTCATTGTCGGGTACGTCAAGAAGAAGGGTTTTTATACTAGGAGATTCAAACTCTTGTTCTTATTCAGCTTCAACTTCAACTTCTTCACTTACGCCCATATTTGCAACCGGTGGGTGCTACTGTCACCACAATCTCTCCAGCCCCAACTTTTATAGGAGATGCTACTGTCACCACAACTTCTACAGTTGGACCAGCTTCTCCAGTCGGATGTATAACAACGGTTTCTGTAGGAGATGCTACTGCCACCATAGTTTCTCCAGTCAGACTAGCTTCTCTAGTCGGATGTATAACAGTAGTTTCTATATGAGATGCTACTGTCACCACAGTTTCTCTAGTCAGACCATCCTACCACTTCTGCTCTTCATCCCAAGTCTCCCTCTGAAGAGGAGAAGTTGATATTTGTGACGAATAAAAATTCTTTGACTCTACAAACGTGACATCCATTGTTACATAAACCCGTTTTTTATTTGGATCATAACAACGATATCCCTTCTTGTTGGTACCATACCCCAAAAAAATACACCGAACCGCACAAGGTTCAAGTTTGGTCCGCTGATTTTTATATAGATGAACAAATGCAACACACCCGAATACACATGGTTTAATAAGCAATAAAGATGGTAGAGTAACATGTTGTGACAGAATCTGTAATGGAGTTTTGAAATCCAAACCCTTAGAGGGCATTCGGTTCATCAAATAAACAGCAGTAACAACAACATCATCCCAATGGCAACTAGGTGCTTTTGATCCAATCAATAGTGCATGTGTAGTTTCTAGAATATATTGATTTTTTAGTTCGTCCACTCCATTTTGTTGCGGAGTCTGACTACACGAAGACTCATGGAGAAGACCATTTCTTTGAAAGTATTCCAAGAAATCTCGATTCATATACTCTCCCCCATTGTCAAATCGAAGATTATGGATTTTTGCTGAAAATTGGTTTTGAATCATAGCATGAAATGCTTGAAATACACCAAATACCTCATCCTTGTGTTTCAATAAGTATAGCCAAGTCATCCGCGTACAGTCATCTACAAAATTCACAAACCATCGTATACCCGAAACAGTTGTAATAGGGGAAGGTCCCCAAACATCAGGATGGATCAAAATAAATGGAATATCACTTTTATTAAAACTAATTGGAAAAGGTAAACGATGACTCTTAGCAAAAATGCAAGTCTCACATCTGAACTTTGAATGTCTCAAAGTTGAAAATAACTGCGGAAATAAATGCTTCATGTAGCTAAATGAAGGATGTCCTAATCGGTATTGCCATAGCCAAATCTGTTCTTCGCTTGCATTAAATGTGCGACTCATAGTATTGACTCTGCCCGAACTGAAGTCGTCCATGTAGTATAACCCCTCTCTCTTAGTACCACGCCCAATGATCTCCTTCGTGAGAATATCCTGAAAAAGACAAAATTTTAGATACATTAGCGTTACACAATTGAGTTCTTCGGTGGCTTGAACTACAGATAATAATTTACTGAAAAGAGATGGTACCAATAGAGTATTAGGCAATGAAATTAACGGTGATATATCTATGGTTCCAGCTCCTGTAACTGGATACATAACCCTATTGGCATTGAATATACTAGTCCGCCTTGGTTCTGTAAGTTTTACAAAAACATCTGGACAAAATGTCATATGATCGATGGTTCTTAAATCCATTATCCAGTCATTATTATTACCTTTGTTATAAACAAGTAAGGCACTGTTATCGCAACAACAATTGTTACCTTGATTACCAAGAGGGGCAATCATGAGCTCATTTGAATTCACAAGTGGAGCAAGTGAAAGTTTGGGTTCTCTAGTCATAGGTTCTCCATTAACCATGGCTGCTCTTCCAGTTCCACCTGCAAATTATGCGTTAACCATAGCTGCTCTTCCAGTTCCACCAGTAGATTCTTTGTGTTTTTGTGCCTTAAGTTCAGTCCACCATTATGGGTAACCATGCAACTTAAAACATGTTTCATGGGTATGTTTCATGTTCCCACAATAAGAGCATCCATTACTTCCTCCCTCCATTTGTCCTTTAGCCTTTGAAGGATTCAGTTTTCCTCAGTTTGATGAGGAAGTCCCTGGTTTGGTCACCTGAAGTGTAAACTGATGTTGTGAACTATTTCTTACTCCTCTCAAGATCATAGCAGCGACTGGAATGGTTCCATTATTTGACAGCATGATTGTCTTCCTGATATCTTCCTTTCGAACATATGCATACGCCTGTTCCACAGTTGGAAACGGTTTTAGTTGAAGAACATCGCTTCTGATCTTGTCAAGCTTGTCATCTAATCCATCAAGGAAAGTATACACCCGATCCTCTTGCAAGAGAGTATTATATTTTTGTATGTCATAAACACATTCCATCGGGTTCGGGCGGCGAAAATCAATCTCCCTCCATAAGCCTTGAAGATAGTTGTAATATGTCTCAATTGGTTCCCTAGATTGTTTCATTATAGTTACTTGTCTATTTAAATAATATACCTGAGATGTGTCAGTCCCATCAAAATAGGTTGTAGCAATTGAATCCCATACTTATTTAGCCGTAGGAAATCGAATGAAGTTGTTGACCAATGATGGATTCATTGAGCCAATTAACCATCCATTTACCTCAGAGTTCTCTGTCCTCCATCTCCTATGTCATAACCCATTTTTGAGTTATTCTTCAAATTCATTTTTTGTCTTCCAAAAAAAATAAAAAAAATATTCAAACTAAAAAACAAAAAAATCCAAAAAATAATAACAATGAGAAAAGGATGTCAGAGCGCCCAGAAAATGGCTAGAAGTTGGTTAAGGGGGCTAAAACATTCAAAGATTAAAATTTGACTGTATATTTTTTACAGATGAAGAGCACTGTTGACAAAGAAAAATTCAATTTAAGGAAAAACAAATCCAAAATCAGATGTTTATGAACTCAATTAAATATTATTGGAGGTTTAATTGAATTTATATAGGGTTTGATTGAATGAAAAAAATTGATTTTTAAGTCAATTTAGGCTTTAATTGAAAAAAAATTAAAGTTCTGGGATCAAAGTAGAATTTTTTTAGAGTTGATTTGGTCAAATCAGGGGCTTAATTGCATAAATATTGAAGTTTGATGGCCAATTAGTGACTTGATTGAAGAAATCCGAGAATAAGGACCAAAATGCAAAACAAGCGCAAATTGAAGGATTGACTTGTAATTTGGCGCTTTGGCGCTTGTTTTCATTTAAATGAAACGACGTGTTTTAAGAAAAGCAACGTCGTTTCGTGCGTTTAAAAAAAAAAAAAGAGAGACAAAACGATATCATTTTGAGGCGGCACTGTTTCTTCTTCTTCCTCTAGACAAGCAACAGGGGAAGAGATGTTTTTTGTTTTCTTCTTTGTCTCTTCCTCTCCCTCCCACGTGCTTTTCCACCCACCTTGTCATAACCCATTTTTGGTTCACTCCCAAATTCATTTTCTTTTTCTTCAAAAAAAAACTACACGGTGCTGTTTTGAACGGCAATGTGCAGCTTGTTCTCCCCTACAAATGCAGAGATAGGGGAGAAGAGGATTTTTGAAATCTTTTCCCATTATTCTCCTTCTCTTTCCCCTCCCACTTGCCCACAAAACCTAGACACAAGCCACATCCCATACCCTGCCACCATTAATACAAGTCATGACCGACCACCCTACCCTGTGCCAAGACATGGGCAGGATAGCCACCTTACCCTGCGCCAGGGCAGTGGTAAGGTGCCCTTCTCTTCCTGCGGCTATAAATACAGGAGAATGAATAGAAAAGAGTGGGAGGGGAGCCATCACACCACCATCGACCTCTTCATTAGCAGAGCAGAGGCAAGCAAACCAAAACAAGAAAAAGATCAACAGAAGAATACCAAAGACAGGCAAAGAAAAAAAAATGAGAGAAGGGAGAAAGGAATAGAAAATAGAGATTGCGATCTCTCCACAGAGAAGAAGAAGAACCAACCTCACCCCCTGGGCACCACCCTTGTTTCTTCCTCCCATCGCCCCCCACAGCAACTCCACGGGTCAGCAACCGCTAGCAACACCACCGTTAGCCTCCCACCATTTTCCTTCGTTGCTGCAGCACCGTGAAAAAAAAAAAACAGCAGAACTGGTTGCCACAACCACTGAGCCGTGACAACAACTCCTCCGCCACCAGCAGCGCCACCGTTAGAAATAGAAGAAGAAAAGAGAAGCAGCAGACAGAAACGGGGAGAAGAAGAAACATTGAAAAAACAGTAACAGAGGAGAATAGAGCAGAAGAAAAAAAAAACACAGAGAAGAAGAAGAAGGGCCGACCACCATCCGAGCCGTTCTCCGGTCAGCCACTGCCAGCAACACAGCCTCGAAGCCACCGCAGGTCCACCCCTCTTCCTTCTTCTTCTTCTTCTTCTTCTTCCTCGCTGCACTGTCTCCATTGTTCTGCGTGAACAGTGGAGAGTGCTCCACTGTTCACTGGGCCGGACTTGTCCGGCCTAGTCCAAAATGAGTGGACCTGGTCCAGCCCGGTCCAAAAAAAAATTTTCAAAAAAATATTTTCGAAAATTTGTAACTCTTCCGCTTATTTTTCTACTAAATTTTGCTTAATATTGATTTGTATTTTTACATCGTACAAATATACATGTTTTTGTATTAAAATTTGTATTAAAATACCCGGTTTTCATCAAAACATTAAAGAAAAAAAAACATGTTTTTGTTTTCATGCATACGGACAAGTCTCTCAAAGAAACATTACATCATATTTTCATACAACAAAGAAAACTTCAAAAAAAATGTTTTAGCATGCATTTTTGGCTTTAATAACCAGTTTATTAAAGTCACGAGAACTTGGCCAATATTTCAATAATTCCAGAAAAATTATTTTGTTTGCTTTTAATATCAAGGATTACAAATTTATACATACAGTGTATTCCCAATATTGAAAAGGTAGTTCTTTTATAGACATTAGAATGGTTAGGCTTTACTCGATAAGATAAGGACCTCCTTACCGAGGAGGACTTTTCTTAAACCATAGACAGACCAATAATTAGAAATACAATGAAACCTTAGCAGTTATCAGACAATTAAACAATGCAGCTTACCTTAGGTAGGGCGTATTTGGGGTGCTAATACCTTCCCTTTACGCAACTAGTCTCCGTACCTGATCTCTGAGACCAGTAAGGGTTTCTAGTGACCAAAATACTAGGTGGCGACTCCCATTCCCTTTTCCCACTTATATAAGAGACAAGAATTCCTTGTCTCTCATTATTTTCTAGATACACACCCATAAGTGTGGTGGGCGATCGCCGCAACACCGCACACGTGTGACACACCTCATGATGAGATGCCCAAGCAGTCGTGCTCCCCAAGCAACACCTCCATTGGCCACCACGGCCGACGTCGTGGCAAAGGTGGCAACGTGCGCCGTATGCACGCAATGATGGGACGGGGTAGGGTCGACCCATATCCCCCTGCCCCTATAAATACCACCCAATCACAAGAGAAAGAGGAAAAAAATGGCCGAAAACAGGGAGGGAAACCGAGAGAGAGAAACTGACTGTGTAAAGAGAGAAATAACTGAAACTGAGAAACCAAAAAAAAACCAGGGATATCGACAGGGAAAATGAGAGAGACAGATGGGAAGAAGGAAGAAAAGGGATAAAAGGGGTAAACCGATGGGGAAGAAGACACTGATTGGCATCTTCACACAGCGGAAGCGTCGTTGCTGTCACTAGGTCACCATCACCGCCACTGCAGCGCCACTACTAACAGCCACCAACATCACCTTCAGCTTAACTGCCCGAGATCACCGCCTTAGGTAATCCTTCTTCTCCCCTAGCCGCCGGTCCTAATTCATCTTCTTACCTGCAGAACGTGCATTGTGCACATTCTGCATGCAAGAAGAAAATAATTAGTCAGTTACTGTGCATGCGCACAGTAACCGACTAATTAATTAATTGGTTACTGTGCTCATGCATAGTAACCAATCATGGGTTTTTTTTTCCCTTCTCCGACGGGCTAAAACATCAACCCTTTTTTGCTCTGAGCTGGAACATCAGCCCAGCCCACGTGGTTGGGCTGAGTCCAGCCTTGTGGCAGGCTAATACAGGCCCAGCCGAGTCCATTATTGTTTTTTCTCCTTTTTGTTTTGTGTGTTTTTTTTATTATCTATATATATATATTTGAAAATTGTGATTTTTCCATGGATTTTTCTATGTCATTTTGACTAATATTGGGTTGTATTTTTAGATCGTAAAAAAAAAAATTTGGTATTAAAAATATATATATATACCCGGTTTTCAAAAAAAAACTTTTGTTTTCAAGCATACGGCCAAGTCTCTCAAAGCTAAAAACTCATATTTTATTTTTTTATACAACAAAGAAAACTTCAAAAAAAATTATTTTAGCATGCATTTTGGCTTTAATAATCAGTTTATTAAAGTCGTGAGAACTTGGCCAATATTTCAAAAAAAAATCAAAAAATATTTTGTTTTGTTTTAATGTCTAGGATTACGAATTTATACATAAAACATATTCTCGATATTAAAAAGGTAGTTCTTTATAGAAATTAGACCGGTTAGATTTTTACCCCATAAGATAAGAACCTCCTTATTGAGGAGGGCTTTTCTTGAACCCTA
Organism: Populus tremula; assembly: GCA_964019445.1. NCBI lineage: Eukaryota > Viridiplantae > Streptophyta > Magnoliopsida > Malpighiales > Salicaceae > Populus > Populus tremula. The sequence continues at coordinate 1,499,461 of CAXHTJ010000011.1, forward strand.
GACGGACCAACATGATAAGACCTTAGAATTTTTTTTAGATAATAAAACAATGCAGCTTACCTTAGGTAAGGCATATTTAGGGTGCTAATACCTTTCTTTTATACAACTAGTCTCCGTACCCAATCTCTGAGACCAGTCAGGGTTCCTAGTGATCAAAATACTAGGCGGCGACTCGTACTCCATTTTTCACCGCTAAGAGACAAAGAATTCCTTGTCTCACCATATTTTCCACAATAGATAGACATACCACACCCGATGATTGAAGAGGGTGGTGGGCGATTGCCGCGATGCCGCACACGTGCGACATCCTAAATGAAGGATCATTCTGTTCTAGTTGTGGAAAATCACCATTTATATATCCCAGCTTGTCTTTTCCTGAGATGACCATCTCAACAATTTGGGACCACAAAGCATAATTGGTACCATCAACTTTGTTACCAATCTGTGTTGCAGTAATATCCTGCATTACTGTTGGAGTCTAAGTTTGATTCTGGTTTATGGCTTGATTCATTCTTGCCATAAGGTCTTCAAAGTTTGCAGTTGTATTTGGTTGCTCTGGTTCAACCAAACCAAACCGTTTGATGTTGCCATCGCCTCCATTGTCGTATGTTGCTATTGTGGTAGCAACTTTTGTTGTAGCAAAGATTAGATAAAGGATCTCAGCTCTGATACCATGTTAACCTAAAGAGATTTCCTGCAAGAATTCTATCTTTCTCTTTATTTTTGATACTGAATATATATATATATATATATATATATATATATATATATATATATATATATATATATATATATATATAAAGAGCAGCTGACAGCTTTACTAGCTGTCTTTGGGAAAGAAATCAACTACTATCCCATAACAATCGGGATTTACATAAATAGGAGATATACTAGAATATTATAGCTATAGTTTCTTGTTGTGTGTAGGTTTGTACAGCTCATGCCAATAAAAAGCACATGGATTTTTTTAAGAAAAAAGAAAAAATTAAAAAGAAAACTATTTGCCTAAAATGAAACTAGAACATTTCGATCGGAATTTCCAGAACGAGTTAAGATTCTAAGCGAGATTAAATTTGTTTCAGTTTATTTTGTTTTTTGAACTCGAATAAAATATACCAGCAATTTCAAATGGAACATAACAAAATTGACAAATTTAATTTGGACTTATTTTTTCTTCTCATAAAATAGCATGCAATTTAGTCATTTAATCATGATGAGAATTCTTTAATTTTGTCTATAAAGTGGAGGCATTTTTAATTATTTAAATTATAGTAAAGTTATCTTAATTATCCTTCTCATAAAACAGCATGCAATTCAATCATTTTCAAGCAAGTTGAGAATTATTTAATTGTGTCCAATAAAGTGGTGGCTAATTGGCTCGGAATTTCCCCACCTTTTTGGCATTGTCCTATCGCTGTATAAAAATATTTAAAAGCCCTGTAATCAGTGTTTTAAAACCTGGACCGGCCCGGCGAGCCGACCCGGGCCTAGGACCGGTCCGGGTGGAGGCAAATACACTCTCGGGAATTGGTCCGGGCAAACCCGATCGACCCACGACTCGGTCCACCCGGCCAAACCCAGGTGAGACCCCGTCAATTTTTTTATTATTTTCACTGTCATTAAATGACATCGCTTTTTGCCATCTAAAATCCCAAAATGCTAAACACTAAAGATAGAAGAAGAACGAAGCAATTAACCTAATTATGTTGCTCTTTTTCTTTGAAAATTAAATGGAGCAGAAGAAGAACGAAGCAATTAACCATTGATCTCTGCGAAAAAGGTTTGAATCTCCTTCTTTCACTCTTTATTTTGTTTATTCTTGCTATTTTCTCATTTCTGGCATCAATTTCAGTTTCAGCCCGATTCAAGTTCATCCTTCTTTCATTCAAGTTCATCCTTCTTTCACTCGCTGCCATCGATTTCTCTAGCCTGATTCCTGCATCAATTTCTCTAGCCCAGTCACCTCAGCCCTCAGGTATGTTTCTCCAACCCGATTTCTGCTACAATTTCTATCTTTTCTTCTACCAGTGACCTCTGTTTCTATAGCCCAATTTCAATAGAACTGTGTTGTTTGTTTGCATGATGAACTCTAGAATGTTGTTACCATGATTTTGTTTAATGAACTTTAGGCCGTTTCATTGTTCATTGATTTGTTTGATGTTGTTATGGTGTTACCAATGGTTTGGTAGTGAATCCTGTTATGGTGTTACCATGATTCTTTCACTCTTTGTTATGTTGTTAGCTTACAATTTGGAATATATGTAAATCTCTGTTTTGAATTATTCACTCTCGGCAGTGAATATCTGTTATGTTGTTATCTTGTTATCTTGTTATTCTTTCACAAGGAGATTTTGAATCTCTTGAGTGTTGAACTGAGAAATGAACAGAGAAATGAGAATAATTGGCAATTAGAGCTGTTGAATGAATTCCATCTCCTCTGCTTGAACATTGAGGGAATCTGTGTTGAACTGAAATCTGTGTTATTGAACACTGTAGGATTCAAGGGACATGCTAGTTTTCAGAAACTTATGCAATTCTATTGCATTAAGATACCATTGCAGTGTAAGAACAAATGACTGGAGGATTCCCTCTCTTTTTTTACATTGCACAGCATGTTCATTCCCTCTATTTTTTTTAAGAGGGTGATTTAAATTATGTTAGGTCTGAAAATGTCTTCACATGATAGTAGTACTCCAAGTAATGATCCTTAACGACCCAATCATCTCAACCTTCAATTTCCATGTCAAGTGGTAGTAGAGGAAGAACAGATTTAACATAGGGTCATTGTAGAGAAGCTCCTGAACTTAGTGTTGGATGTAAAAAAACTAAATTAGTTTGTTTATATTATGCTAAAGTATTTGTAGGTGGTGGTATTAATCGATTTAAGCAACATTTAGCTGGAGCTAAAAGAGAAGTTGAACAATGTCGCAAATGTCCTCCTGATGTTCGACATCAAATGCTCTTGAAACTTAAAGGAAATGTTGAAACAAAAAAAAAAGAGTTAGAGAAATGCAAGCAGATTTCAATCCATTTAATGCACAACAAAGGGAACATGAAGAGATGATGATTAGGCAATTAGAATATGATGATGGTGATGATGATGAGGATGATGATGATGAGGATGTCAATACTAAAAAACATATGTTACCACTGAAGGTTGCAAAAAAGAAAAAGATTCAAAGCACCGGCACTTTAAAACAATCAACTACAAGCTATGGAAAGCATAAGAAATCATATTCATGCCGAGAACAACTCCTGGTGCTCAAAAGTCTCTTCAGAATTGTTGGTAAAGGAAAGAAGCAATTAAACGGTGTGATCTTGCTTTAATGAAGTGGATATTTGATGCATGTGTACCATTTAATGTTGTTAACTCTGTGTATTATCAGTATGCCATAGATGTTGTAACAGTCATAAGTCCTGGTTATAAAGGACCAAACTTGCATACTATCTGTGGTTATTACTTGGCAAAAGCGGTTGATGAAGTGAAGATTTATGTTGAGAGTTATCGAGAGATTTGTAAGAAGACTGGTTGCAAATTAATGGTTGATGGATGGACAGATCAGAAGAGGAGGACTTTAATTAACTTCTTAGTATATTGTTCTAAAGAAACAGTTTTTTTGAAAACAATGGATGTATCAGATGTCTCAAAAACTGCTAGATTGTTGTATCAGTTGTTTAGAGAGGTTGTTTTGTATGTTGGGGTAGAAAACATTGTGCATATGGTGACTGATAATGCTGCAAATTATATTGCTGCTGGCAGGTTATTGATGGAAGAATTTCCTTTAATATTTTGGTCTCCTTGTGCTGCTCATTACATCAACCTCATACTCCAGGACATTGGTAAATTGCAGTCAGTTTGTTGTGTTGTTGAGCATGCTTCTGGTATCACAAAGTACATTTATAATCATTGTTATCCATTGTATTTGATGAGGAAGTTCACTGGAGGAAAAGAAATACTTCGTCCAGCTCCTACTCGTTTTGCCACCAATTTCATTGCATTGCAAAGCATTTTAGCTCATAAAGATGAGTTGAGAGCTATGGTGACATCTAGGGAATGGGTCTCATCTGCTTATGCTAAAGATATCAAAGGAAAAAAGTTTGTTGAGAGTGTGCTAGACTCTTTGTTTTGGGAAGAATGTGCAATAATTGTGCGAATGAGTGAACCTTTAGTTTGAGTTCTACGATTGGTTGATGGTGATGATAGACCTTCAATGAGATATTTGTATGATGCTATTCATCATGCAAAAGAAGAAATGATGAGGAGATTTCAAAAAAAAAAAGCCTAGAGTGAAACCTTTCATAGACATTATCAATAATCGATGGGATGGACAACTTTATAGAAATCTTTATGCAGCGACATTTTGGTTGAATCCTTGATTTCAATATGATGCAAATATAATGGATAAACATATGAGCACCATTTCTGGACTTCTAGATGTTCTTGAAAAGTATGCACATGGAAATCTACCATTGCAAAGTAAGATTACAAGTGAGATGAAGTTTTTTAGGAATGCTGAATATGACTTTGGTCGAGCGTCCGCAATAAATAATCGCACCCTTATGCCTCCAGGTATATAATTTTTATATTTAAAAATATTATTTGACATAGTCTTACACTTTTACTAATTATTTTTTTGTATAAATAAATGGTGAATGACATATGGAACTAACGCTCTAAATCTACAACAGTTGGCTATATGAGTGTTAAGTCAAACTTGTAGTTCTTCGGGATGTGAGAGAAATTGGAGTATGTTTGAACATATTCATTCCAAGAAGAGAAATAGATTGGAGTACCAAAGGCTTAATGACCTTGTTTACGTCCACTACAATCTAAGATTGAAACAAAAGTATTTTTCTTTTCTCTAATTCCTTAAATATTATTTTAACTTGTTTTGTTTCAATTTTAATACTTATATTGTGTTTACCTTCACTTTTAATATATAGGAATTATTGGAAAGGATGAAATTATGATCCAATTAATTTTGAGACAATTTTTAACATTGAAAATTGGATAGTCGAAGATGACCCATCAATCTTGACAACGGAAGAAGTAGAGAGTTTTCACCAAGCTCTATCAACTATGACCATACAAGATACTTTAGATGATGGTAATTAATGATTAATTATTTAGTGATAAATATTATTTAAAATAAAGTTTTGTTTAACACATAATATTTATTTCTTAATTGTGTTTGAAATGTAGATGTCATAAATGTTAATGATATTGAAGATGATTGTGACGATGAAGTTTCAAAGGAGCATGCTGATGATTTATTAGGTGTTGACGAGATTGCTCCATTCCATCGACATTTGATCCAAATTTTTCTTCCATGGACACAGAAGAACTTAATGTGTTAATTCAACATAAGTGAATGTGTTGTTGATTTAGAATTTATGTTGTTGGATGTTTTGTTTTAAATATTTTAAAATTTATATTTGGTTTGTGTTTTGGATATTGAATTAAATTTATGTTGTTGTTTTATAATTTAAATTTGGTTTATGTAAGTGTTGCATTGTAATTAGTTATATGTTTTTTTTATAGGTTTTTTTTTTTGGTCAAGTAACCCGTGACCCAATTACTTGATTGGGTCAATAACCGGGTTGGATTTTAAAACTATATTTGTAATATATAATGAACGTGGAGTCATTTTTAATATGATGTTATTTTCTAGAAAATTAAGAATCCTTCGATTTGTCTTATTTATAAGGGAATCTGGATTGTTTTTTTTTTTTTGGGGGGTCAATGTGAGTCATTTTAAATCTCTTAAATTAAATGTATCTAATTTCATAGCTGTCGAGGAACCTGTCGGGAGTCAATTTTTTATTCTCATAAAACAGCGTGCAATTGAGTCATTTTCACGCAATTTGAGAATTCTTTAATTTTCTCAACGTGTTGCCGTTGTCCTATCGTTGTCAGAAATTGGAAGTAAATATTAAAAATTAGTGTAATCCATCATTTACATTCTAATTAAAATATCACAATTTAATTAAAAAACCATTATTTTTGTTATTACTGTCGTAAGTGGACAAACTATGTCAGGGATCGAGATGAAAGGATCGAGGGAGTCGTAACCTAATTTAATTTTCTATGAGAAGAACTAAAATAACATTGATCTAAAGATATGTAATTTTTTATGAGAAAAACTAAATAATCATTACATTAGAGTATTACACTAGCCGACTTTCTTTTGGATTCTGCAATTTGGTATTTATATTCTGTCTTTACAATTGTTTTTGTATTTTGTCTTATGCGATTTGTGTTGTGTTTTGGAGTAATTGTATAATTTCGAGAAGATATTTATTGAATATCTGTAATATCTGTTCAGTTTCTACAATCTAATATTTTATCTTTCATTGTTTTTGCATTCTGGTTCTTTTTGTTTGTTAATTATGGCTACCGAAAGAGATGATTCGCTTCAATTTATGAGTGTGAGGTTGGATGGAAAGAATTATTCATACTGGAGTTATGTAATGAGAAATTTCCTTAATGGTAAGAAGATGTGGGGATATGTTAGTGGAACTTATGTGATACCCAAGAATACTGAGGAGGGGGATGTTGTTCTGATAGATACATGGGAAGCAAACAATGCAAAGATTATTATTTGGATCAACAATTCTATTGAGCATTCCATAGGTGCGCAGTTGGCGTAGTATGAGACAACAAAGGAGGTTTGGGATCATCTGCAAAGGTTATTCACACAATCAAATTTTACAAAGAAGTATCAATTGGAGAATGACATACGAGCTCTTCATCAAAAGAATATGACCATTCAGGAGTTTAATTCTATTATGACAGATATTTGGGATCAATTGGCTTTTACATAATCGACATAATTAAAGGCATGTGGTGCCTATATTGAACGTAGAGAGCAGCAACAATTGGTATAATTTTTAACAGCACTTTGCAGTGATTTTAAAGGATTTAGAGATTCAATTCTGCATCGTTCTCCACTACCTTCTGTTGACTCTATTGTTAGTGAGTTATTAGCTGAAGAAATACGCCTTCAATCTAATTCTGAAAAGCAAATTCTTTCTGCTTTGAATCCTTCTATACTAGCAGTACCTTCTAAGTCATTCTCTAGTCATCAGAATAAGCCTTTCATAAGGGTTGGCTTCGACGAGTGTAATTTTTGTAAGCAAAAAGGTCATTAGAAGGCTCAGTGTTCCAAGTTGAGACAACATAATCAAGCTTGGAAGCATGGCAGTCAGTCATAATCTAATACTTATAGACCACCTTAGGGTTATAAACCATCACACCACAATACTGCAACAGTAGCTTCATCAGACCCTATCACTGATCCTAGTACTCTAGCTGAGCAATTTCAGAAGTTTCTCTCCTTGTAGCCACAAGCAATGTCCGTTTTTCCTTCCGTAGGTTAGTTGCCTCATAGTTCCTCGGGCATGTCACCTTTTGAATGGGTCTAGGATTCTTGTGCTTCACATCATATGTCTCCAGATTCTTCATCCTTTACCTTTGTGTTCCCTTCGGCCTCCATTCCTATTATGACTACTGATGGCACTTTCATGCCCTTAGCAAATGTTGTTTCTGTTGTGACACCTCATTTGTCTCTCCCTAATGTTTATCCTATTCTAAAACTCAAATTAAATCTTGCTTCTGTTGGTCAAATATGTGATTCTGGTGATTATTTAGTCATGTTTTCTAGTTTTTTTTGTTGTGTACAGGATCTACAGTCTTAGAAGTTGATTGGGATAGGATGTAGGGAGAATAAACTATATATTTTGAATGAGATTGTTGTTGCTACTACTACTGTTGATTTGTCTTCCTTTTGTTTGAGTCCTTCATCTTCTAGTTTTTATTTTTGGTATTCTTGTCTAGGTCATGTTTCGTCTTCTCGTTTAAGATTTTTGGCATCCACAAGAGCTTTAGAAATTTGAACACTTGTGATATTTTTTATTGTAGTGGATGTAAACTGGAAAAAATTTTAGATTTACCTTTGAATCGAAGTATTTATGTTTCTAAAACCTTTTGATTTGATTCATTCTGATGTATGGGGACCTTCTCCTATTGTTACAAAAGGAGGGTCTCGATATTATGTTTCATTTATTGATGATCATACTCGTTTTTGTTGGGTTTATTTAATGAAATAATGTTCTAAATTCTATCCATTCACCAAACTTCATATATAGATACTCCTAAGCAAAATGATGTTGCTGAAAGAAAACATAGGCACACTTGTTGAAACTGCTCGTTCTCTTTTATTGTTTGCTTTTGTTCCTATTAAGTTTTGGGGAGAAGTTGTCCTTACTACTGTTTGATTAATACCATTCCATCCTCTCATAGTTCAGGTTTGTCTCCTTTTGAAAAGTTATATAGGTTTGTCCCTGATTATTCCTCCTTTAGAGTTTTTTGTTGTACTTGTTTCATTCTTCGTCCTTATGCAGAACGCAATAAGTTGTCATCTCAATCTGTTATTTGTGTCTTTCTGGGTTATGGTAAAGGTAAAAAGAGGTATCGTTATTTTGATCTAATAACTCATAATTTTATGTGTCTCGTCATGTTGTCTTTCTCGAGCATATACTTTTCTTTTATATTCCATCCACTACTCATACCTTGACTAGATCTGATATTATTCATATAGATCCTTTTTTCTGAGGATTTTGGTAGTTTATCATCTCAGGTTCCTAGTACCTTAGGTACCCTTTCCCATGTTCGATCAATTTGTACTCATCATCCTGCATGTACTGACACTTTACTCTCCAGCATACCTAAAGTTCCATTCTCATCTACAGCCTCCAAGCTTCGTCTGAGATTATGGATCCACCTCTATGTCAATCCATACATATTCGTAAGTCCACAAAACTAAGACTTTGCTTATTCATGTTATTCTTCATCATTTACTTCTTTTTAGCTTCTATTCATTATTTTTCTAAGCCATCTTCCTATAAAGAGGTCATTCTTGATCCTCTTTGGAAAAAAGCTATGAATGAGGAACTCTCAGCTTTGTTTAAGACAGATACTTGGGATTTGATTCCTCTACATTCTGGTAAGAATGTTGTTGGTTGTCGTTGGGTGTATAAAATCAAGACTAATTCTGATGGGTCTATTGAGCAATACAAAGCTATGCTGGTTGCAAAATGATACTCTCAACAGTATGGTATGAATTATGAGGAGACATTTGCCCCTATTTGCAAAAATGACTACTATTCATACTCTTATTGTCGTAGCTTCGATTCGTCAATGATATATCTCACAACTTGATGTTAAAAATGCCTACTTGAATGGAGATCTTCAAGAAGAAGTCTATATGGCGCCTCCTCCTGGTGTTTCACATGACTCTAGGTATGTTTGTAAACTCAAGAAAGCATTATATGATCTTAAACAAACACCTCGTGTTTGGTTTGAGAAATTTTCTGTTGTGATCTCATCTCTTGGATTTGCTTCTAGTAGTATAAGCTGAGGTGAACTCTGTCCAGTCATTTTTTATTTTAATATATAGAATAGAATCTAATTTACAAATCCTTCAATATGGAGTTATTTTTAATCTCTTGTGGAATCTTAACTGGAGCCATTTTTTCTTCTCGTAAAACATGTCATTTTTAAGCAAGTTGGGAATTCTTTAATTTGGTCCTACTAAGGGGGGTTATTTTTAATCTCCTAAATTATACAAAAGGTATGTTAATTAGTTGGCAAGATCTGTGTAGAACATGGTTATTCGGGTTAGTGTTTTGTTTTTTAGTTTCGGAATATTTTGGCATGTTCTTTCAAGGTTATATATATATAATTCAAAATGTTAATTCAACAAATATAATTGTAATTCAAATCCAAAAATAAATTCATTTAAAACTATGCAATTCAAATTTCAAGCGCAAGTAAGAATATGAGACCTAACCCAGTGTAACTTGATCAACTTGGCGGGTCCAAAGACAACATGAACGACTAGTAAAAATATAGTTTGACTCACAATAATTAAATTAAAGATATTTAAAAAAAAAATTGAGACAACAACATATTGGATCGACCCGGGTCATTAAACCATAAAACAACCCAAGTCTACTCAGGTTAACTTGTAAAACTGACCTCAGTCATGAGACTAAAATAAGTTCATAGAAAACAAACCGAAACAGATGATAAATTTTAATTTATAATCAACCAAATATTGAAGATATTTAATGATGAAATTGAAAAACATCAATTAAAATTTTTTTTAAAAAAAAAAACTCAAGTGAACTGGATTAACCTGCCAAACTTGTGATATAGATAATGAGACTGAGATAATTATTTAAAAAAAAAAAAAAAAAACAAACCATGATAAATTATGAAGACTAATCTCTAATAAATTAAATGATAAATGATAAAATTAGAGAAAAGCACATGGATTTTTTTAATAAAAAAGCAAAAATTAAAAAGAAAACTATTTGACTAAAATGAAACTAGAATATTTCAATTGGAATTTCCAAAACGAGTTAAGATTGAGCAAGATTAAATTTGTTTCACTATATTTTGTTTTTTGAACTCAAATATATCAGCAATTTCAAATGGAACATAACAAAATTGACAACTTGCTTGACAATAATTTGTACTTTAATTTGTACTTCCATTTAAATATATCAGTAAAGGGGAGGCATTTTTAATTATTTAAATTATAGTAAAGTTATCTTAATATCCTTCTCATAAAACAGCATGCAATTCAATCATTTTCAAGCAAGTTGAGAATTATTTAATTGTGTCCAATAAAGTGGTGGCTAATTGGCTCGGAATTTCCCCACCTTTTTGGCGTTGTCCTATTGCTGTATAAAAATATTTAAAAGCCCCGTAATATATAATGAACGTGGAGTCATTTTTAATGTGATGTTATTTTCTAGAAAATTAAGAATCCTTCGATATGTCTTATTTATAAGGGAATCTGGATTGTTTTTTTTTTTTTTTTTGGGGTCAATGTGAGTCATTTTAAATCTCTTAAATTATAGTAAATGTATATAATTTCATAGCTGTCGAGGAACCTGTCGGGAGTCAATTTTTTATTCTCATAAAACAGCGTGCAATTGAGTCATTTTCACGCAATTTGAGAATTCTTTAATTTTCTCAACGTGTTGCCGTTGTCCTATCGTTGTCAGAAATTGGAAGTAAATATTAAAAATTAGTGTAATCCATCATTTACATTCTAATTAAAATATCACAATTTAATTAAAAAACCATTATTTTTGTTATTACTGTCGTAAGTGGACAAACTATGTCAGGGATCGAGATGAAAGGATCGAGGGAGTCGTAACCTAATTTAATTTTCTATGAGAAGAACTAAAATAACATTGATCTAAAGATATGTAATTTTTTATGAGAAAAACTAAATAATCATTACATTACACTAGCCGCGGTGCATAGAATAGAAAAATATGAAAGGAGATATAGTGAGTCCTCCTTCTGTTCATTTTTAATCATTACATAGTAAACGATAATAAATGTTTCCTAATTAATTAGATGGCCTTAATTGTATCTGGAGTCACTTTTTCTTCGCGCACATGGCATGGACTTCCGAGTCATTTTCAAGCGATTTAAAGAAATCTTTAAAAAGTCCCGTGTTTTAAGGCTCTGCATTGATTTTTATTGGAGTAAATGTGAATGGTGGAGTCATTTCCAAAGTCTTAAATTATAATAAACGTTTCCTAATAAGCTGGCATGGACTCTGTCTAGTCATTTTTTATTCTCATATATAGAATATAATTTAAGCAAGCTGTCAATTTTAATCTCTTAAATTATACAAAAGGTATGTTAATTAGTTGGTGAGATCTGTATAGAGCATGTTTGTCAATTCTATTCACGTTAGTGTTTTGTTTTTTCGATTGTAACGGCATGTTTTAGTTTTGGAATATTTTGGCATGTTTTTTCAGAATTATATAAAACAAATATAGATTATTAAAAAAAAAAACTATTTAGCCGGAATAGAACTAGAACATTTCGATCGGAGTTTCAGGACGGCCCTAGATTCTAAGCTTGATTAATTTTTTTTACAGTTTGTTTTTTTGAATTAGCAAAAGGTATTCGGCTCAAGGCTTAACTAATCCTGGAGATGTCAGGCTCAGTAAGGAGTTTCATGCAAGAGTCGAACCTGAAATCTTAGACAAAAACACACTGTCAAATCCTAGCTCTTCTGCACCTGGCCATCTCCATGGAGTTATTATTAATTATTTTAAGTAAACATTTCCTTGATATTTCAAATTACCCTTTAATATACACTACCAGCATAGTTGGAGTTTTTTAGAACCTATTTTTTTATTTAAGTATGCGATAATAAAAATAGTCATTCCTATATAAGATAATGAATAAAAATACAAAGAAGAAATATATTCTTTCATCAAAATTATTTTTTCTCATTCATGTAATTTATTTATTTTTTGATAATGAAATGCTTTTTTAACTGCTTAATTATTTCATTGAATAAAAAGTAATAGCAAATTTGTATAATAATTAATAAAATGGTAATTAATGAAAAAAATTAAATGCTTATTCATTATCATATTTGAAGAAAAAAAAATCATCTTAGACTCATACATAATAATTAATAAAATGATTAATAATATCATCAGAAAAAAAGCTATAATTTTATTTGAAAATTATGACAAAATGAAATGATATTTAACTAAATAATATTTTGAATATAATTTTGCTTAAGATCAGTTCTGTGTTCCTAGTATTATTATTCTTCTTCTTCTTCTTTAAATAGGTGGATAAAATATCATTCATTTTATTTTAAAAAAAAAATAAAACAGATGATCTTTCATCAACTGGTTAAGATATCATTCACTAAAGATGATTAACAAGTGATGGTATCGGTTTTTAGAACTCAAGAATTAACCATTTTATTTTTACCTTAAAACACAAATTATTTTTTACTAAGAACATCAATGAATTTATTTTCAACTTCAAAACATCATTTAAATAAATTGAATAAAAAATTTATCAAACTTGATCTATCTGTTTTTTACAAGATAAAATTTTAAAAAACCTTAACATCGCCTCTTTTTTTTTCACTCTTTATCAAGTGATTTTCTCTATTATTTCTAAAAAAATTATCAAACCTGATCTATCTTTTTTTACAAGATAAAATTTTAAAAAACCTTAACATCGCCTCTCTTTTTTTCACTCTTTATCAAGTGACTTTCTCTATTATTTCTAAAAAAATAAACAAGTGCAACATAAATGGTGACTTTTTTTTTTTTTTTATGAAAACAAACTTTTTTGCGTGCAATTGAAGGACCCGTTTGTTTTATTTAGTTTTTAATTTGGTCCTTCTTTTAAAAATAATTTATCATAAATTTATATTGTACGTAATTAAATTTTGAAAATTTTTTAAAAACCTTGATTTTGCAAAAATATACAAAAAAATAATCTCAAAATATAAGATAACATTCAATATAATATACAATGATGAAATTGGATTAGAATAAAATTTAATGATGAAAGTGAGAATTTTAAAATTTGAACTATTCATATAACATTTTCATCTCAAGTAAATTTAGGTAGATGAACAATAATGCTGTTAAAAAATAATATTCCTTTAGTTTTTTCACACTTTATATTTTCTTGAGCAATGTTACGGGCGGCTTTTCGAAGTCTTTTCTTTGACATTTCTTAATGGTGTATTCACGTCTATTTAATAAATTTTCTTGAACTTCCTCATGTTTGAACCTAAAAAGTTAATGACCAGTTTTTCAAAATTCGCCACACACAAGTTAATTATTAGTTAAAATTCTTATATTATAGATACATTATCAGAATACTCCCTATATCGCAAAAAGAGTTCTTTGTAAATTTAATGGTCTCAGAATACATGTTTTTCCTTCCCTCTTTTTTTATCTTTTTTTTTCCAAAACGTGAGAGCAACAATCACCCCGTGTGTCCTTGTTCTCAACTATAAAAGGATAATCATAACAAAAAAGACTAAAGAAACTAGTAAATCAGAAGCGATACTATCCTTGAAATTAAGTAAGATAGAGAAAGAAAAGGGAAAGGAAACTAATACAACAAACAATCCATTTTGGCTTTTGCAAAAAGGCACAAGCATATGCAATCACAAGTGAATATGAAAATTTTATGAGCAGAAGTCATTCAGGCAGAGAAAAGCCCTTCATCAAGAGCAGATCGCAGCAATTCTTGCGCATTCTTGGCTAACATCAAACCTTGTCGCAGGCTCATTTCTCCTTCTTGGCACTTTTTAATTATCTCTTCTGGAATATTTTTTGAAGAAGATGAGGCTTTCAAGGAATTAACAATATAAGCAATTTCTACAACAACATTACTTTCTGCTTCCATATCCGACAATTTCTTTAAACGTTCGAGTTTGGCCTCAAAATCCGGTTTTGCTTCTGTGATCATGCTTTGCCGCTGAATCTTTGTAGAAGCAGCAACCGTGTGTTCTTCTTCAGCTGCTTGTTTATTATGATTTAGCCAAGAAACAATATTGTATTTATATACCATTAATTTATAAGGAAAAAACTAGAAACGTAGAGTTAAAAAATAAAAACAAGAACAAGAAAAACATGTGTTCCTTTTCCCCCCTTCCATTCAAAAGATTTGATTGGGAGCGAGATACGTAGGTAAGTGCAGACATGTTGACACAGGAATGAAATTTTGGGCATGTATGGAGGAGCTGCTAGAAACTCACCACGTAAGATCTCCCTTGCAGGCTTTGAAGAGACTAGAGATGATGACGTTGGTTGCAAAACACTGTCACCAGGTCTGTTAGTTATGGAAAGGTTGGAAATGGGCTCGCCGTCGATGTTCAAGGACGGCTCAGAGTCATTACTGGGTTGTCTAGAGCCGGGAGGACTCGGCCTTGACGTAGAAGAAGAAGAAGAAGAAACACGAAACTTTGAGAAAGAATTTGGTTGGGAATCAGTGGATGTTGTCCTGGGTGGTTCCATGGTTTTCTGTGGGATTGGTCGGATCTCACAGAGTTCTCCCCTAATTAATTTATTGACTTCTAAGTTGACATGGTTGTAATTGAAGGCAATTTATAAACAAAAACTTCTCACCGTCCAACCAAACATTGCACAACTTTTCCAGAGTTATTGTCAGTTTGATCCCTCTTTTTCTCACTTTGGCAATTTAGATTACAATGTTTCAGTTTTTGTTCAACTCTGTGAGAAAGCTATTGGATCCGCTCACATGACGGGGATGTTTGGCACGAAGAAACCTCGATGTCTTTTTTGCAATATGAATGCCGAAAATGTGATGTTTATATATATATATGGCTAAAAATGAGAATTCTCAGTGATATGTATTTATTATGTTTTGTATGGGTGAGAAAAAAACCAAAAAACCGATTAAATTGAGAAAACTAGAAAAATAATAACCAACAAAACCGAACCGTTAAAAAAAACCGATTAGAATTTTAAAAAAACCAACTGGTTCGGTTCGGTTTCAGTTTTATAAGTCTGAAACCGAAAAAACCAAACCAAACCGAAAAAACAGAGCCAAACCGGAACAAAACCGAGCCAAACCAAAAAAATTATAGTTTTGTTTTAAAATTGCTAAGAATTTATTCTCCCTTTTTTTTTATTCTTTTGATCATACTCTTGACTTTGGCGTTAGTGAATAGTTCCTACAAATATTTCCAACTCTGACGTTGGTAATTATTACACAAACCTAAAAAATATGGGATATTCTTGACTCTGACGCCAATGAATAAGCTCGTAAAAATTTAAATTTTTAAGATGAATTTTTCTAAGCCATTTTTCTTTTTTTTTTTACCCTTTATTATTATTTTCCTTTTTTAGATGGAAATAAAAGAAACATTGCATAACAGATTTTGCATTTAATGGTAATGGTCCACAAATTAAGCATATAGCAGAAAAAATACAAAACACAAAGAAAAAAATAAAACAAAGCTCGAAGGGCCCACAAATAAATTAACGAAGATCCTCAAATATTTTTAGAATTTTTTGATATAAAAAATGGGCTTATTTAGCCAGATATTGAAACAGGAGGGAGATAAAATACATGAAAAAAGTATAAGGATTTGTTTTGCCAAACATAATCTTAATAAACACAATTTGGGTTGATTGGGCCTAAAATCCATTTATTTTCCTTCTTTCTTTTTTTTAAACCCAGCCATACAAGCTGGGCCAGATCCATCCAACCTAGCCCGGTTACTGGTTGTGACCAGTAACCCGGCCTAGGAAGCAGGCAGCGTGAACTGCAGCACCTTGCAAAAGGTAATTATAAATTACCTTCGCACTATTTTTCAAAACTTTGAAATGAAGTTGTGGGCAGGAGGAAGAACACTTACCTGGGCGAAGACAAAGACGAGGGTAATGATCCTAGCGCCGGCCGAAGAACGTCCTTCTCTTCCCCTTCCTTTCAGTCTCTCTCCCTTCTGTCTCCTGCGTTCTCTCGTTCTCTCTCGTTTTCTCCCTTTTTTAATTTTTTTCCTGCCTTGTCTCTCTGCTTTTTTTGGTCCTCTCTGTGAACTCCCCCCTGTTATTGCCCCTGTGTTTGTTCCCTATTTTTTGTTCGTTCTTCTCCCTGTGTTTACCTTCTGCTGGCAATGGGAACCTCTACTGGATGCTGCTCTCGGTTGAAGATAAGATGTTGGACACTGCTTCTGCTATTCATGATGGTAGCTTGCTGAGAAGAGGATTTCTGCTGCTCGCAGTGGCAGCTTGTTGAGAGGAGCTGCTGTCATTGGTCGTTGATGATGTGACTGAAAATCAAGTTGCTGAAAATAGTACTGCCGCTGCTGGGAAGAGGAGGTTACTGCTGCTATCCGAAGAGAAGGGACTCAAGTTCTCTGCCGACCGGATGTTGCTGATGGAAGCTGCTGAAACACCGGCTGAAAGCCTATATGGAAAAGAGAAGAAGCTCCTGCTGGACTGAGGGGAAAAAGGAGATGAAGGCGTCTCCTGCAACACCGGCCGAAAGCCTGGGTGGCGGCAGGGAGCAGAAAGTGGGATAACAGCCGAATTTGTGCTCTGCTACAATTATGCTGTAATACTAACTCTGTTGCAATTAAACTTTAATTCTGATTTAGTTTTTTATAATATCTGAATATCTTAGCTATATTTTTTCATTCATGATATAAAAGCTTGATCTGCACTTTTCTTGAATCCTAAAACCCACCGGTTTTATGTCAGACTCTTAACCGTATTGAAATGTTAAGTACCGTTAGTTTCCAAATCAAATAAGGAGATTTATTTCGACCAATTCGACCAATCCGATTGCGTCCATATTTTGTACTTCAAAACGATTTTATTTGAATTGGGATCCTTCATGAAAGTTGTAGTCCTGGATGTATAGATAAATTTAGATTTTTGAATTACCTAATTTTGATATTAGAAACCCAAAATATCTTCGTTTGAATATCTAGTGTGAAAGTAGAGAATCCTGCTGCGAGAAGAATTATGACTCGAGTTTGTAGGTCTGATTCAAGGTCCAAATGAGTCGGATTTTTGCCCATAATTCCTCCTCGGGAAGCTTAACATGTATATTTCAATTTAGATTAAACCCCCATTCTTGTTCTAAGCTCTAACTTGGTAAAAAACCTGATATAAGAAACTAGGTCTAAAATATAAAATGCAAATTTTTTTTATATTTAGTAATTAATTTACAAAGTCTCTTCAACATGCCAAACTTAAAAAAATAACTCCAAAATCTCAAATAAGATTAAAAATCAATGGGTCAAAATTGAGTTATATCAATACTCTTAAATTGAAAGAAAATTACTCAAAAAATAAAATCAAAAGCCTTTTTTTTTTTTTTTTGGCTAAACAAGCTTTATATTTGTTCGGCTTCAAAGTGAGGTCGGATATTCTTTGGTTTTCAGGTCCATTAGAAAGACCTATTCTGTTTGGTAAAAATAAAAAATAATTGTCCACATTTTAGAGTCCTTTTAGCTCTCTTTTCATACTAATGAAACGTACTCTTTCATAGCATGTTACTTTTCACTATTATTTATAAATAGTATTTTTTTTTCCCTACTCAATTGATGTTTGGTTGAACTCGGTTTTGCCGAGTTACGAATATAATTTAATTTACTATTTCATCATACATTTTAGTTAGAGCTATTGTGAAAATTATCGTGAATAGAACACCGCCTTAAACAACTACAAATATTTTTCTAAATATTTTCCACAACTTCATCAATTAGGATATAAACAAATTAAAAGCAAGCTAATCATGTCATATTAGTATAGATTCCACTGCCTAATTATTCAAAAAATGGTAATTAACGCACTTTCCTATTAGCTTTTTATATTTACGACATATTTTCTTATCATTCTTCTATAATTGTATATTTTATTTGCTATTCTTTGTAATTTTATTTTGAAATATTCCATAACAAAATTGTTAGCACCTCACGCGCTTCAAAGATTAATAAGCATGATGAACAGACTAGAAAGGCTGCTTTAATCTCCATGTACATCAAATTTGGTAAGATGTTCTTAGGTTATCTAGCAACTATTAAACTCGCTAAACATTTGTTTTATGCATTTGCTCACGTAATTGACACATTACTTCCCATTATTTGAATTTAATTATCAGAATTTTTTTTTTATAAATACAATAAAATCCAATTTTAACATGTAAAAATATTAATTGTATTTGGTTTTAATTTGTTTCAAAATTAAAAAAAAATGTTTGATTAAAGAAAAAAAGATATAAATATAAAATAAATCTGTCTATGATAATATTGAAAAAAAGTTATTATTTTAATTCAGAAAATACAAGAAATATATCCTTTTTATCTTTATTTTTTTTATTTTGAAATAGTAATTGAAACTAATAAAATATCACAATCAAAATTGGTTAAAGGGAAAAACTCCAATAATTTCTCTCTTTTGATGAATTATAAAACAAATATCATATATGACCACAACTATAAAATAATAATTATTATTATAAAATCTGAACATTCTGGAAACTCTTTGGAGGTGACATCCTAACTTGACAACAATTACAATAAGACCTGCCTTGCTTCCACCGCCTTACTTTTGCACCAAAACGCTGCCGTATTGACAGTCTCATAAATCACACCGACTTCCGTATCTTGCATGAAAAAGGAAACACCTACATTTTTAAAGAAAGTGGGAGAAGAGAAAAACGCGACGCCAGGAGGATGTCCGCCACCGCAACCGCAGCCCAACACTTGTCAAAGACTTCTCCGCTTCTCGCTCCTGCCATCTTCGCTGCGTATGCTGCTTACCGGTACGTATATTAGTTCCTCTTAAAGGAAAGTATTTCTCTGTTTTTTGTTTTTCGAGAGAGGACGGGAAAGCAAGGGAAAGGAAATGACTTTTATATTTATTTTGTTTGATTTTTTAATATAATTAAAGGGCTTACATTTTTATTCATGGTTGTGTAATATATAGTGTAAAAAGTTGATTTTGGTGCTATTTTGAAATGTTTTTTCTTTTTTCAGGATTTGAAAAACATTGCTTATTTTATTATTGTGAAAATGGTTTGATTTTGAAGATTTTTTCAGGGCTTGATGTTAGAAAAAAGTGTTTCTTTTGATGCTTATTAATGGGATTTAGGCAAAAATAAATAAATAAATAAAATTCTTAGTATTTTGAGAGGCTTAAGGATCAATTAGTGGATTTCTTAATCAATATAAGTTTGTGGGATTTTGTGTTTAGAAATTAGCTTAATTATATTGAAAGAAAATTTGGTACTGAACATTTTGGTTTCTGCGTCTGAATTATTATGTAGTTGCCATTGCCCAATTGATTGATCAAATAATTGGGACATCATTTGTTACACCAAGGTTTTTTTAATGAAAAACGTATTGACTTTGTGATTGGATAACAGTTTTGAGAGCTAATGAGCTAATGAATCAATGTTAAGTGTGTGTTGTTTTTATTGCTTCTTTATTGTCATATCCGAGGATTGTTGGCTAATGATTGTTAATGTTTTTCCTTAAAACCAAAGTTTTGGAGTACTGAAGTAGAGGTGTGTAGTCGTAAACGCGATCTAATAGAGGAAAATTGAGAGTTTAGTTCTATTTTGTTCTGTTTGTGCTGATGTTAATGTTATACTGATGACGGCAACCAGGTATAAGAGTGAGCTTGCAGATGGATGTCAGGAGATCGTAGGGGCCAATAAGCCCTTCTTAAGTAGCTCCAGTGTACCGTGTGAATCTAACTTGCTTGAATGGCCTACTTTGTCGATCAGCAGAAGCTCACGTTTCAGATCTCATCAACAGCTGCCTTGCTGGTCTTCTAAAGGTCATTAAATTTCTCTGATACTATTTTCATTTAAATAATTTTTTGCTGTGACTGAATATGGATGTCTCTGGTAACCTTGATTATTAGGGCTGAAAACAAGTCCCTAAAATTTTTTGTGAAGGTATCTGGTGTGCGTTAAGTTTAGACATCTACGATGAATGGGTGGTAAAATTTTTATATATGCGGGATGTAGGCTGACGCTGCTCTCGGTTCTTCATGCTCAAGAAGCATTCGTAGAGCTATGGCAAGTTCTTATGTTAACAATGCAGCAGTACATGTCTCGATGAGCACCTCATCTAGCGGAATCCATCTTTACTGTAATGTTTTTACAGAGGAATTAACATATTAATTCATTGCATCAGTATGAGTATATTATTAGTGTAACAAATGATGTTTGTTTGGACAAACTATTTTTACAGAGTTTGATTAACAAAATGTTTACATGTTATTTTCTACAGAGCAATTAAAATGTCAATAGGCTGCATCTGTATAGATTTGCTAATAGAGAGAGAGAAGATCACCTGGTTGGATTATTTTTCTTACATAGCTCGAGTGCCAAAACATGTGTGTGTTAATAGATGTTAAATTGTTTCATATGCATTTATTGGGTGTTTAAACCACATGGTAGTTGTTATGGTGGTGTTTTGTATCTTTATCTATCTTGTTAGGTAAGGGTTTGATTATGTCGAGAAAAGGGTCAGGGGCTTTATATGTTTCAGATAGAAATCTTTGCATGGATTCTTTTCAAGGTTATGGAAACAAAAGGGGTCATATATTTTGGTGATAATTGTGACTTGTGACATCAATTATTCATAATTGTAATTTCATTGCGATTGGCAGAGAACACAATGTCACATGTTTTGCCTGCGCACTCTTCAATGTTTGGAGACATGGAAGGTTTATTAGACACAATACCCTGGTCACCTGCACAGCGAAGATCCATAACGCCCCCTAGAGCAATGCATAAGAACGAACTTTTTGGTTTTCGCTACCCTGTATTAGCTGAGAAGCCTGAATGGTGGTGGAGAACGCTGGCATGTGTCCCTTATTTGATTGCTTTGCAAATATCAGATACGGGATATTTCATCCAACCCTTCCTTGAACACTACGATGTCCTTGGAGATTTGATATACTTTGTACCAGGAGCGATCACGAGATTACCTGTCTGGTTCTCTATGATATATTGCTACTTTGCTTACATTGGGATCGTGAAGAACAAAGATGTGCCTCACTTCTTTAGGTTCCATCTGATGATGGGCATGCTATTGGAAACAGGCCTACAGATCTTGTGGTATACAAGTAATTTCTTTCCTCTCATACACTATAATGGTATGTTTGGGATGCATTACTGGGCAGGCGTGGGACTTGCCTACATTGTGATCTTGTTGCAGTGTGTAAGGTGTGCTCTTGCAGGCGGTTATGCTCACCTCCCTCTTGTTAGTGATGCTGCATATATTCATACTTTGTTTAACATAGGAGGGTACCAACGACCTTTCTAGATTTCTTTCTTATGAAAAGAGGAAGATCCACAGAGCTTGCATCTTCAGGTTGGAGGGACTACGATCCAGGAAGGACAATATGATACTGATACACACTCAACATTGAGAAACGAAGAATAAGAAGTGGGAAGAAAAGGGAGCAGGGCCGGTTAGTCTAGAAAAAAAATATTGTATTCTATCATATTTTGTATTGATTACCTCAATGATTCTGTATTCCTAAAGAAGATATTTATGGTCGATGTTAGGATGCTGCAGTTGATGCATAATATTTGTTGCATTATAAGGCCTAGTAATCCAGATGTTTGATGATCTGAAGTTTGCAGGATTCTTTTCTATCTACTCCATGAAATGTTTGCTATGTTCATTGGCAGCTTATGTATTGGTATGTGTCCAGAGTCGACGACTTGCTTTCTAGCCTGAACATTCTGGGGGATGTTATTAATAAATTCCATTCTGCAGTGATAATGGAAGGAACTCCAGACACACACAGTTAAGGTCCAAATCTAGGATTGTTGCATCATTGATAAATGTCACAAATGTATTGGAAGTGAAAATGGTGTGAAAAATATGCAAAGGTTTTGTAGTGAATGATGAGCCCTAAATTCACAATAATTATATTACCTTATGTGCTGTTTCGTAGACAATGAGTATATATTTTTTTATATTCACTCTCTTCAATCAAACATGTTTATATCTCTACAAAATACAACCTTAAAGAATCTTCACACTTCATTCTCTACTGATTTCTTATTGTTTCTAACCTTTTCTTGAGAATTATTTGTCTAAATCAGTTTCAGGCTCAGCTGTAAAAAAAGATTTGGGACCAAATGAGGATCATGCACCAAGATTCTCAATAATGCCCCATCAATTCTCCCAAAAACCAAGTGATTATGCCATCAATAATTTCATTAGTGTCATTTTTCATCCTCAGCATTCAACAATTAATCTTCTCTGCAGTGCAAAAGTTCTTTGGTTGGGGCAACACTTTTCCAAGAATGTGCCTGAGAACTTTTGGTTGTGAGTTTGAACCTGTGTTTGCTGAAATTTTGAATTTTTTTTTTTGTTAAAATTGAGTTCGGTTTGTACTTTTTGGATTGTTTTGATGTGCTGATGTTAAAAATAATTTTTTAAAAATAAAAAAACATCATTGGCATGTATTTCGACACGAAAAACTATTTGAAAAGCAATCCTTACCACACTGCCAAACACACTCTATCCTTCCACTTTTCAGAGAGAGCACCTGTCATTGTAAGAGGAAGAAAGCAACATCCGTGAAATTTCTGTGGCTTCCTCTTTTTTTATTTCCTACCCTTAGTCTTCCATTCCAAGGAAAGAAAGATCTTGAAAGTACCATTTCTATAAATATATTTTCAATGTTCAAACTTTTCACTTTCTAACAAGGTTTGTAATTTTAATCATAGTTATAAAACTTCATCTAACATCTACATGAAGCATGATCAGGTTATAAGTAAAGAGATTTAATCTGATGCAAAAAAAATATCAAAACAACATCTTCTTAAAAATAAAATATTTTAAAAAAGTCAATGAATTGAAAGCTTGGATTTTATATCAAGTTGCAAGTCAATGGGGTTGTGAGTTAATTTAATTATATGCCAATTATGATTTTTAATTGATTTAAACCGATTATTTTTTCTTTCAACTCAAATCAAATTGATCTAATGAACCTGATTCTAAATTGATCCGCTAAGTGATTTGCATTCTATAACTAGGCTTTTAACCGCAATGATACAAAACCTCAAGATCAACTATTTAGCTGTTTCCTAAAAGATTAGCAGCCTTGATAATGAAAGGCCAAGCTGTCCCTGTTAATGTATCACAACCGCTAACTTAACATCACAGAAATTGACCATTTCTACGCCTTAATTCCAAATTAATTAGAGTGGATTTAACGGGTGTTCATGGGGCGTTTTAACCGGACTTTGGGAAAATTTTGAAATTTATTTTTTTGTATTTTTAAATTACTTTAATGTTAAAATAAAATTTTTTAAAATAAAAATATATATTATATTTTGATATATTCATAAAAAATATATATTTTTTAAAAATTATTATCTCAAACACACTCTTAAAATATTATTTAAAAAATACATTTTAAAATGATAACCAAACAATACAAGATGAGTTTCTCTTTGTTGCGTGATTCAAATGAAAAGATTTTTTATATGCAAATGCTAAAAAATATAGTGATTAAGTTATAGTTTTCTACACTAGAGGGACTAACTATTTAATGTATTTAAATATTAGGGATTAAATTATAACTTACTAAATTAATTAATTATTAGTACCTCCACAAAATCACAATAAACCAAAACAATTTCCCTCTCTAAAATCCATGTTCCATAACAATCATAAGTTCATAACTGTATTTGCAGTCTGTACCTCTCCAAAGAAAGGTAAACTTCTTTCAACACACAAAACCCCCAAAAATAAATATCAAAAACTAAAATCTTGAAACACGAGATCAAATCATATATCAGATCCCAATCTCAAGTTCTCAACTTTTCATGATCTGGGTCATATAGAAAATTACTTTCTTTGGAACCAAACAGTGCTTAAAAGTTTGAGATGAGGAGGAGACCAGTGGACTTTAGGAGGCCAGTAAGGAGGAGGATATCAAGTGTGGTGTGGTGGACTTTGTGTGGTATATCTGTGTTGCTGTTTATAGTTATTTTTAGCAAAGAGAGTGGTATTGAATCAAGATCCACCAGCTTTAATAAGGTAAAGATCTGCGCTTTACTGTTTATTTTATTATTTTGGGTAGTTGTTAATGTGTTTGGTTGCTGAAAATGTAGGAATTTTGAAGGGAATCAGTGTTTTGAGTTCTGGGATTCTTATGATTTGGGATTTGAAGATATAATAATTTTAATTGGGTTTTGGTTGGTACTGTTAATGGGCTTGATGAAGATTGAGATATGCAATTCTGGGGTTGTAGCTGTATTATGACGTGATTGTTAGCTTAAATTGCTATTTTTGCTTGTATGTGCTTTTGTGCTGTTGGGTTTGTCTTTATGTGTAGAATGGAATTTTTTTTTTACCCGTGACTTTGCTTGAGCTAGATGGAGTTATACCCTACATGATAGAAGGGCTGCATTAACTAGTAGATGTGAATAAATTGTCTTAAAATCCTTAGCTTGCATTTCATGATTGTATTGTTAGGATATACAATATGCTTCCAATAGCTTAATAGGTACTGTTCCTTAGTGGAGGCAATGGCTTTGATCCAGGCTGGTAATATGATTCAGGCTGTTGAATTAAGTGACCTTCTTAGGTATTGATTTGAGAAAGTTATGTTTAAGGCACTGTGTGTATGTGCCATACATTGCTTCAATACCGTGCATGTGAAGCACAAACAAAGTTAGCAGGGCATTGAGATTGAAGGGATTTTGTATAAATACCTTAATGGGGCACTTGCTCCATGTATATTGTAATGTTGATAAGAGAGGGTAGAATATTTAAAACGGGCAGTTAATAATAGGAGTTATACTGTATGGGAAAATGAGAGAAGAATGAGTAATAGGTAGTTGTTATTTGTATGCAGAACAAATTGAATAACTTTTTTCGGAGATGAGTTTGATAACTTTACCTGAGTTCTATGGGGAAGAATTTTGAGAGAAGCAAACAGAATTATATTTATGAAAGATCTGTTCTTTTCAGTATTTTTCTATTCAAGTATCCAATGTGCTGCTAAAATTCAGTTTTATTAGCAAAAGGAACTTGTAAAGAAAGATGAATGGCTTGCTTTATAAGAAGAAATATGTGTGTTTTGAGGTTTTATTTATAAGAGCATCAAACAAGCTGTGATTTAAAGGATTTGAGTTGTGTTTTTTAGGACAATGGTAAGAAATGCTAATCATGTTTTAACATGCACCTCATGTGCAAGCTTTTTGATGTTATTATTTCGGAGACAGCTAACATGCCACATATTCGTGATATCATAGAATACCTGTGTCTTCATATATTGATGTGATTGGATTTTTTTTATAGCAACTGGTGAAATATTCTGTGTTTTATATCAATCTGCATGAGATGGGGAATCAAATGGAACTAAAGTTATTTCCCTCTGTTGTGTTTATATTCTGTTTAGTTTAGTTTTGTTGCTTGTATTGTAGCAAACTCTCTTCATTCTTTGTAAACTGTTATTTTAGTTGATTAATGAATTTTTGCCTTTTCTTCTTAAAAAAAAAAGGTGAAATATTGTTGATGTATAACAACCTTATTGACAAGTGTCTCCCTGGCTCCTCTATCATTTTCTTTGAGTGTAATTTAAACTCCAGAATTGGGCAATGATGAAACTTGCATACCTGGGTCATGCTGCTGAACTGTAGATTAGAAAATGATTAATTTACGCACTAAACAAACTCACAAAGAGAGATAGAGCAAAATAGCCCAAAATGTGAAAGTAATGGCAGCTACCCCACTCTCAGTTTGTGTGTTTTCCATGCCACCAAAGTTGTGATCTTCAACAACACTCTCCCTAGTTTGTCATGTTTGTTTTTTTTACTCTGTATTTTCTTTTTAACCATAAACTTTTAGAAGTGAAGGTATCCGTGTCCATATTCACAATAACAGCAATTTCTTTCAGTAGTATATGTGTTGGATTTACTGCTATATTCAGCAAGTGATCTCAAACTGTAAACCACTTGTTTGAGCTTCTGAGCATTTATCCTTAATTTTTATTTTGTTAATAATTATGCTGTATTCCTTGCATTCCCTGTTTCTGCTCCTTATCTCCTTGAAATTAAAAACTCTGATTCTTTTTCTTCCTGCAGTACTATACCAAGTATGAGAAAAATATTGAAAGCCTAAACATTACAGATGAAATGTTGAGCCCCAACTCAATCACCAGGCAACTTAGTGACCAAATTTCTCTTGCAAAAGCTTTTGTTGTGATTGCAAAAGAAAGTAACAATCTTCAGTTTGCTTGGGAATTAAGTGCCCAAATCCGCAATTCCCAGGTCCTCCTTTCAAGTGCTGCAACAAGGCGAGCTCCTTTAACAACCAGGGAATCAGAAACTGCTATCCGTGACATGGCACTTTTGCTCTTCCAAGCCCAGCAACTTCATTATGATAGTGCAACTATGATTATGAGACTGAAAGCCAAAATCCAAGTTCTTGACGAACAAATGGGTATTGTGAATGAGAAAAGCTCCAAGTATGGTCAAATAGCTGCTGAAGAAATCCCAAAAGGACTTTACTGCATTGGTATTCGGCTAACTACTGAATGGTTTGGAAATCCAAATCTACAGAGAAAAAAGAATGAGAGAATGCAAATTCAGACAAAACTTAGAGATAACAACCTCTATCATTTCTGTGTCTTCTCTGACAATATCCTTGCAACTTCAGTTGTTGTCAATTCAACTGCTTTAAATTCCAAGAATCCAGATATGGTTGTGTTTCATCTTGTAACTGATGAAATAAACTACATTGCAATGAAGGCTTGGTTTGCCATGAACACTTTCCGAGGAGTTACTGTTGAGGTTCAGAAGTTTGAAGACTTTAAATGGCTAAATGCTTCTTATGTTCCAGTGCTTAAGCAGCTCCAAGACTCTGAAACTCAAAGCTATTACTTTTCAGGCCATAATGATGATGGCCGGACTCCAATCAAGTTCCGGAACCCAAAATATCTATCTATGCTTAATCACCTCAGATTTTATATTCCTGAAGTTTTTCCTGCATTGAAGAAGGTGGTATTTCTTGATGATGATGTAGTTGTTCAGAAAGATTTATCTGGTCTATTTTCAGTTGACTTGAACAGCAACGTTAATGGAGCAGTTGAGACATGCATGGAGACATTTCACAGATACCACAAGTACCTGAACTACTCTCACCCTCTTATTAGAGAACATTTTGATCCTGATGCATGTGGTTGGGCATTTGGAATGAATGTTTTCGATTTGGTTGAGTGGAGGAAGCGAAATGTAACTGAAATCTACCACTACTGGCAAGAAAAGAATGTGGATCGGACACTGTGGAAACTTGGGACACTACCTCCTGGACTTTTGACTTTCTATGGGTTGACAGAGCCATTAGATCCCTCATGGCATGTGTTGGGATTGGGCTATACAAATGTTGATCCTCACTTGATAGAGAAAGGGGCAGTGTTGCACTTCAATGGAAACTCCAAGCCATGGTTGAAAATTGGGATGGAAAAATACAAGCCTCTTTGGGAAAAGCACGTAGATTACAGTCATCCTTTATTACAACAGTGCAATTTTCATTGATTTTGGAAATGGAAGCTTCATATTTTCCCTGGTGCGTAAGAACATCTAAATTTTGTAGATCAAGTATGCTTGCACAAATTTTACAGGATCAAGCATGGCCGTTGGTTGTAAAAGTGCCTGTTGTAGTATAGAATGTTAATTTAACATCATTTATTCAAGCATTACTGCCTATTGCCTAGCAAGTCTTTTCAGTTTATTATGCTGGCTAGCTTTAAGCTCAAACCAACAGTCATCCATTATAGTTTTACTTGATCTTCTTTCCCTTTTCCAACACCTCTTCGCGATACTGATATTGCGGATTTGCTTCTTCTGGAGTTTAGTATAGCTGTAAAGGGCTTTTGAATCCTTCTCATCTATTCTTTCTGGTTTGGAGTATCAACTTTCCTTTTCTTTTGTGGTTTCTCTCAAACACAGATGTAGTTATTATTCATTTCTCAACATTTTATTCCTTTGTGATGAAGTTTCCCTCCGCCTCCCAATCGGCACTAATAAGGTGATCGATGAGAGAATATTATTGATCTATCAGGTCGAATTTATACCATGAAGGCTTCAAGTAACTGGTACTCTCACTCCCTATGAGGGAGGTCCCAGGTTTTGAGTATATAAAAAATTCTCACTCCCGGAATTGGAACGTATAGTTGGGCTGGGAAGAGAAGTGGACTTGGGATATGGTGCTGACCTTGATGAAACTCACTGGCTCATTGCTTTAGCAGAACAATGGTCTTTTACAGTACTTGCGGAGGTGCCAAAGCCTTATCAGCAAACCCCTCGTGCATTCAAATTATCAACCAAGGAGTCTTCATAATGGCAGTCTCCGTGACAAAAATTTCGGTCCCTCAAAATGAATATAGGGAGAATGCAAATAAACTATGGAGCTTGGTAATATTTATGTTGAAACAATCCTGGTCACAAGAAATGGAGCTTTGGCTTCTCAGTCACCATTGCCAAATGTTTAAGTTGACAAAACCTGAAGTCAAATGAAAAAACAAATCGATTACTTTTGGGAAAAAAATGATTGCCACTTGGCAGAATCCCAGGTAGACCACTTGGAAACACGAAAATGCCGGCAATCAAGAAGTAACCATCGAACAACAACACTACTTCACCTTTGTCTCCTACTTCCTGAAGCTTCTTCGGAAATCCAACAGAATCTTTTCATTTCCGACATTACCCTGCTTAAATGAGAAGTAAAAACACCGTCAATGGAATCCTGACAGTAATTTCAAGCTGATAAAAACGCAATGCAAACCCCATTAATCATAATTATTAATCACAATGTGGCTTTACAGGTCAAGTCAATGACCAGTAACCAGATGCAATTCAAATTTTATTTTAAACCATTTTTTATATTAAATTAATTAAATAAAAGTGATCTAATTATTTGAATGATATACCAACAAGGTCTCGAAGATGGACAGCAGATGCTAGTGTTCAATCTGCAGAATCATTAGATGCTTCTCGAAAAATGAAGAAACTTACAATAAAAAAATGTGATAAAGAGAGCAAATTCACTTACAGGGTAATGTAAACGAAAGCACAAACAAGAAGAAAAGAGGATAGAAATAGCAAATTCACTTACAGGGTGATGTCAGTAGAAAGCAAGGTAAAGTTGAAGAACTTTGAAAGTTCGAAACCACAATCAAGTCCGTTGAGGACTACAGGTGTTGAGAAATTGCTGGATATGGGTCTAGACTTGTTTAAGGATAAAAAATCTTTGTCATCTAGTTCATTGCTCTCAGGATCTGGGATTGTTGAGAACATTCATCAGCCAAGAAGGCTTCATGTTCGGCTGATGCAATGGCCGATAGGGCTGATACTAAGCAAGTGGAGGTATGCATGGTTAACTTAACTAATCAACTAATGTTAGGAAACGTTATATCTCTTGTTCACACTTATTAATTCAAGATTGATTTTTTGAAATAAAATTTCTACTTGTTGATCTGAAATAGAAACTATGCTCAATCAAGAAACATTAATACCAAATATGGTTGCAATTTTCAGGGTTCTAACCTATCAACTAGCGCAAAGTTCCTCAACGGTAATTGGAGTCTGAGAAAAAATTCTTTCTGATGGTTTTGCAGACCAAATTTTTATATGCATGGAACAGTCTTTCGAAGTTTCGATGTTCGGTGCAAAAGAAAATAAGCTTCAGAAGGAAAAACTCGAGATGAAGCTGAACTTTATTCTTCATTCTCGAGTCATTATCAAATCTTTTTGCATGATGAATTAATAATGCCTGTGTAGAAATATCAAATATAATGTAACACCAAGATAGAGCATACAAGTTCATGGACGTCTCGCTTCCGATAACTTGTGTAGATCAAATTGCTGGAAGCTTGGGGAGACATGGAAAAGCTCAGGACTTATCTCCAGCTTCAAAGACCAAAGAGTGTTCACTTTATGTCATTCGCAAAGCATCTTTATTATGTCAAAGAACTATCTCAATCCAATAGTTTAAGTTGTTAAATAAAGTTTCAATATATGATTTATATTATTCACTAACACATCCTTTAAAGTGAAAGTTTTTTTGGCTTGAAACTTACACAGGTTCATATTATCTTGTGCTTAATTTTTATCAAATAAATGGGGATAGTGAGATTCGAACTTGTAACCGCTTGGTCATGAAGGTTTTAATATCATGTCAAAGAACCATATCAACCCAATAGCTTAAGCTGTTAGATAAGATTTCAATATATAATTTATATTATTCTCTAATTGAAGGTGCAAAGGTAAGCCTAGAAAAGAAGAGACGAATCTAAACCCCTTTTAGCAGCTAGTGTTAAACCAGTTCAGCTAAGCAATAAGTGATTTTACTAGCAAATCCAGAATTATAGGTGGATCCACGATCAGTTTTGCTCGCAATTCAGCATGCTTCGGATCTCTCAGCTTCCATCAAAGTCAACAATGTCTACATTTTCACCCTCAGTAAGCAGCAGCTATTAAAGCAATACTGCGTTGGTGCTTGAAGCCTCCTGTTTATGTCATCTGAGCAAAGTTCTCTCGCATCAGGCTGAGCAGACTGTTGGGCTACAATCACAATTAGCAGAGGTGGCTGCACAAGAAAAGTTACTAATCGGAGAGTGCCTAGAACTTCTTCAGACAGTATCTATTCTGCAGGTAGAGAGCTGAACACTTGTCTAAGTGATCTCAGTAAACGCAAAGATTATGTCTAAGTTTCCGCCAGGTTAAAGGCTAACAAGTCAATGCTTAGTACGAAGTAAAGATTAAGCGGAAGTATAATTCTTATGAATTTTTTAGATACAACATGAATAGCCTAACTTTAATTAAAATAAAGAGATGATGGATTGATACAAAAAAATTCACCCGAAATTACCATTGATTATTAAAAAAAAAAAAGTATACTTCAGAAAACTAGTCGGATAATATATAGGCTTTTACTTTTTTTACCAGCTTGTGCGACATATTTTACACCACGTAAAATCATAGTTATCAGATTTAATGCTGTAGATAGTTTTTTTTTTAAGAAAATATTTAATTAAAAATATATTAAAATAATAAATTTTTATGTATATTATTTTTTATTTTTAATATCAACTTATCAAAATCATTAAAAAAAAACACCTCAAAAATATTAATATAATATTTTTAAATTAAAAACATGTTGAAAAATATATTGAACCAGAAAAACTAATACTTCCTAAGCTAATTATAAAAACTTGTCTAAGATGATCTATTATTCATCAACCCATAGCATGGTTTGTGTTAGTTTTTTTTTTTTATTTTAAAAATTAATCCAATTAAATTCAAGTAATTTAAATGATGGTTAACTTGTTTGAGTTAAATTAAACAAAAAATATTTTAAAACAATGTTGTTAATTTTTTTTTTAAATAATGTCTTTTTAAAATAAATTCAAATTGATTCATTTACCCTTAATTTATTTTTTTTATAAATCCAACTTGTTTTAAATTTTCACTTCCGGTCAACAAACAACACAAGCAAGGTACGATAAGAGTGCGTAGAATAGTATAAGGATCATTATTTTCAATTTAATTTGATTTTTATTCAAAAAAATAATTAAATTAAAATTTCTTTTTATAAAAAAAACTCAAAACTAATTTAAACTGACCGATTTCAGTTTAATTCGAGTTTTAGAATAAAAACCAGTTCAAACCAGTTTTAATTGGTTTTTTTGTTTTGGGTTTGACTCGATTTTTTCGGTTTCAGGTTTATAAAACCAAAACCGAACCGGTTGATTTTTTTAAAATTTTAATTGGTTTAATTAATTTTTTTTCATAATTTAATTTTTTTATAATTTTTATAATTTAATTAATTTTTCAGTTTTTTTCTCACCCAAGCTCCAATGTCCAAACAAGAAGCAAATTCCCCGGAAAACTAACTGACAAGTCGTTCAGTTCCATATTTGACGAAAACGAACAAACTCGTGTCTTTTCCAGTTTTCCACTCTCCCCCTTCTTTTAAGCAAAAATTTACCATCGTCTACTCTCATCTCCATTTCTCCTCTATCTATCTATCTCTACAAAGAACGAAAAGAAATCCATGGCCACATTAGCGGCGGCGGCGGCTCGACAAGCCGTCACTCTCTCCCGAATCTCCTCTCACAAGACACCCGCTCAAGCCGCCGCCCTCATCCACCGCCGCGGCCTCGCCGGTGCTGCAGGTAAATCCATCCCGCAAAACACATACACATACTAACATATACGACGTATAAATTTACGAACAAACATTCACGCATACGTATGTATTCATGCTGTCGATCTGTATCACCCTGATCAGAAACTGATTAAATTCATTAATTTTGTTTAAAGCTGCAGTCTTTAGCTCAGTCGTTGAAAATTCTGAGCTTAATTAAATCTTGAAATTAAAGTTTTCAGTGGAAATAATAGATTATTAAATTTTCTAGGAAAAAAATAAATAATAGATTTTGCTTGGAGATTATGAATTTTACATTACGTTTGTTGATAATTGCAGACCACCATGGACCACCGAGGATTAACTGCTGGCAAGATCCAATGAGCCCATCAAAGTGGAAGGAAGAGCATGTTAGTCATTTGCATTTTATATTATACTATACTATATGTTTGATGTTATAAAGTTTTTATATTCGTTTAAAAACGAATCTGCTCAATTTATTTCCCACACATTTTTTTCGCATAATTTTTTTTTTCCACTTCATAAGTATTTTGATTGTGTATTTTTCAGAATTTTGTGTGTTTATGGAATATTAGAGCATTGTCTTTTTGGAGTAGTATTGCTGGTAGTGTTGTCATTTTATATATATGAAGAAAATAAAACTTTTGAATTTGAGTTATATTCTGTGATTGAATAGTTGTATAGTGTTTTATGGGAGTTTTCATGTTTGATTCCTTTTATATGAGTTTCTTGTCCTTTGCCATGTTGATTTTGTTGATGTTGGTGGGGAAATGGATATGATGGAAGGTATATGTGTCATATGAGTTGTCTTGATTGTTTGTTGGATGTTGAATTGCAGTTTGTTATTGTCTCTTTAAGCGGCTGGGGTGTACTCATCTATGGGGGTTACAAGTTCTTTACAGGAGGCAAGAGCAATAAGGAAGAGGTACTTTTGGATAAAAAAAATTTCACTGTTTCTACCTTATACTCTACTGTTATTTCTTCCTTTTCCTTCAGAAAATTGGAAGGGTGTCTTTGCTCCTTTTATCCCACTTTTTAACAGATGGTCATCTTTTAACAATTTTTGTCCTTTTATAAATGAAGTGCATATCAGAATGTATTTTTTCAAATTTTATCTTCAATTATTATGATATTTAGCAACCATGTTTCAAAATACATAGGCTTGTGCATTTTTCAAGATAGAGATATTCTTTTTTTTTAATATTTACAATAGGCAAAGTATTGAATCGCTTCTTTAATAGTTGGAAATCCAATAGAAGACAAATAAAATGGGACTATTGTTGCCAAAGGTTCAAAGTGCCATAAGGTGTTAAGGTGAGCTAGTTTGATAAGACAACTTTCCACAACTAAGAGAATAGGAATTGAAAAAAAAAAAAAAAAAGGCTGTAAAAAATTGCAGAGCAGTGTAATAGTTTGGATGTTTGAAAGAAAATACTGCAGCAGCATAAGGAGAATAGGAATTGGAAAAAAAAAAAAAAAAAGATAATTTTTTGGCATTCTAATAACTTAGAAAGCTAAAAGCAAGAGATGAAAGAAAATGATGGAGAAAGAGAGGAACTAATTAGAAGGGAGATGAAAGAATTGCATAACAGATTATCAAACTATCTAAACACCTATTTTTTACTGTTCATGCACCAGTAGGTGGTCCATTTGCTCTTTGATCAAAGGAAGTACGTGTGTTTTCTATTTTCATTAACTTTAGAAAATACCTTTTAAGACAGCTATTAAATAAGGGTAATATCAACAAAAAAAAAAAAAAAAACCTTAAGGGTAATGTTATGAAAGCAGTGCAAAACAATTTCAAACACAAATATCCCTAGAAGGTTCCTAGGCAACGCCTCAAGTGCATAGCGCCTAGCTCTAAGTGCCCAGATAAAAAGCTTTCAAGTCACCAGGGCCTCGTCTGGGGTGCCTAGGCAAACACCTTGGCATCTTTAACTTTGAATTGCATGGAGGAAGGTTAAGGCTCCTCCACAATCAATGTCTATTCTCGTTTTCCCTTCTTTGAAGTCTCTCTCTCTCATTTTTCTTTTGTAGTGTTACATACCGGGAAAAAGCTTCTTCAATGTTGTGCTAAACAATTTGATTGTGTGATACACAATTTTCCAAGGAATTGACTTTTGAACAGTCATGTGTAGATCGTTTGACTCTTAAGAATTTCTAAATGCATGGACCTCATAAATATTGATGATATATAAAAAGGCAATGATCATATTGAGTATGGCTACACCTAACACATCACTACACCAATTATCTTAAGAGGGAATCTGGCTATCAGGAGAGAGATTGTGCCCAAGTATAGTGTATAACATAGAGTAGTTGCAAGATCAAAGTTTGAGGCTGGTTTTTGTCTTTAATGGGGACAGCGAAGCTTATAGATGGAATGCCATTTAGGAGAACACAGTTTCCACAATTATGAGGTTACCTCTCAATTGCTCAAGCCATTTGCAAACTTGATATTTCATGGCTATCGAGCAAAGAGATTATTAGCTGAATGTGGTTTTAATTTTAGGAAAACTAACAATTTGAACTAATAAATCAAACTCATGATGGAATGTAACTTGTAATTAAAAAAAAAAAAAATTAAAACCAATTTTAGCTAGAATTATTCTGAGATGACAGGTTTTTTTTCCTTACATTTGATTGTTGTTTACAGAAACCATTGGAAGCAGCACACTGAGGCTTGAAGCATGTAATCGAGCCATGACATTTCTGGTAATAATGTGTTCGGCTGTGATCCACATGTCATGGGATCAATTTTCCTTGTTTGCAGATGATACTACAAAAAGTATTGTGATTTGTTTTAGTGATGGATGATGGATGATGGATGATTAAACTTGGAAATTAAATTGCTTATTTTGGTAAGAAAATAAGCCCTTTACATTGGCATAGCCATTTTGTTGTCACTCTAATGGTTTGATTTTTACTATATTCTGATGATCACATGCTATCTTCTCCAAGTTCAAATTCAATTAATGGTATTGCAACAAATTACAGGTTTATGTTGAGTCTTTATTTTTCCTTTTTCTTTTTGCTGTAAACCGAAATGATGTTTACTTATAAGGATAAACAAAATGCTAAGCAAACCTCACCCTTTGAAGGGTAATGCGATAGGCATGATGCTAGCAGGAAATACATTTTTTTTTAATCAACTGGTTACCCGAATAGACAATGTGGTAGCTTTTGGAACTAATCATAGAAACAATGGCATTTGTTTTCTTATCAACTAGTCATCTGTACTCATTATCTCAATGGGAACGTATTTTGTTGAGTATTGTTGCCCTTGAGGATTCTATATGCTAGATTATGCTCATCATGTCTGAGACTGGATAGACGCTGGATTGCTTTCTGGAAGTGCATCATTTCATTTGTATGGCTCAACCAACAAGGAACTGAAGTTTGATAATATTACAGTCCTTGGTTGAGTGTGTCAAGTTGACACTTTGTTTGACCTGAAGCTTTGCAGAGAAAGTAATTGAAGCGAGGACAAATATGAAAAATTAATCTTTGGTCTGGAGAAATTAATGATTAGGTTATTTAAAAGAATAAGTTGACAACAATGGAGCAATGTTGCTAATTGGAAGAAATGGATGCGTAAGGGGTGAAAATCCCTACCACCTGGTTTTTATTTGAAGCTTGTTCTCATGGGCATTTCGGTTCTATCTAACCAGCAGTCTCCTGCAAATTTTGTATTGTATTTTTGGATTTGGGATGGTAATTCCAATACATCTCTAGTTTTAAACACTAAGCAAACTTGATAAGTGTCCTCACAGTCATGAAGATTGATATTTAAAACCTTTACAGTAAGCAAGAACATTAAATGCTGGTAATCAGCTAGAAGTCGGACTCATCAGTTTCCTCTCTGTACTCTTCTTTATCCTCTTCTAAATCAGAAACTGATTCCTTGTAAAAATCTCCAGCACCTGCATCGGTCTCGTGTTCTACATCTGAATCCTCCATTTGTTCTTGCCTTTCATGCTTGCTGATATTTTTCACTTGTTCATCACTGTTTTCTTTAGTGTTCATATTGCTACTGTTTTGGCTTTCTTCTGTGCCCCTGGCTTGTTGTTGATCTTCATCCAGGCTCTGTTTTCTGTCATTGCTTCTGATGTTACTGAGCTGGCCATCAAGGCTTCCATTTGTCAGCACTTTGGCGTCTTGAGCTACTGGGAGCCTTTTCATTGTCTCATGAACTTCACTCATCTGCTGATTTGTTCGATCTTCCCCAAGTTTGTTTTCCAGGTCCTTGGAGTCTTCATGGTTTTGATGCTCTATTGATTTGGTTTCAGAAGAACCTACTGCCTTTGTTATTTCTCCTGTTTTTTCATCAATAGATGCCCTTCCCCCTTCTCTGTATATCAGTCTACCTTGATCATCCATAGGAAATTTTCTATTTGTCTTCTCAGCAACATTGTTTACATCATTTCTGCTCTCCAGCAGCCTATTCCTGGCGACCACTGTCCTTCTCTTTCCTCGTACTCTGCTAGCATGGCGGTACCTCTCCTTCCCCTTAGCTCTGGAGTTATCCACCATTTCCAGCTTCGCACCACCCCTTAAAGTTTCTTGACGATCTTCTGCCTCCTGAACATTTTCAAGCCCAGGTTGCCCATCTAGGTTAAATTTATGCTCTTCTCTATCCCTTGATTTCTCATCATTATGTGCATCAGCAGTTTTTGATGCTCTTCCGATTCTGCTGACAATTGTCTCGGTTGCATTTGAAGTGTTATTTTCCTCTCCTGCACCAGAAGCACGCTTCCCTTGAGAACTTTCATTTTCATACTCTTGCTCCTTGTCAATGCCAATGGAACTTCCATTTCTAGATCCATCAAGTTTCTGTGATTCCTTTTCCTCTGACACTTCTCTCCTGTCTGCAATGCCTACCCTGCTTTCACTTGCGTTTTCAACTATGGCAGTATCAGCCTGCTTTTCTAGATTAGTGGAAGTAGAGTTGCCTCCATTGCCCCTTGAATTCAATCCATTGCCATCATTTGCAGTTTCATGCAATTGAACCTCCTCTTCTTTACTCTTATCGACTTCTATGTTACCTCGTTTACCATGTTTGAGGATACAGTCGTGTTTATGGGTGGGCTCGATGGGTTGTCTGTGCTCACTGACCATTTCTTAGCTGGGTATTCAAGTTGGTGCTTCAATTCCTCAATTTCAGCTTCCTTTTGTTTCAGACTTTCTATAAGATCCGCCATTTGAAGGTTTCCTTTCTCTGCATCAATGTTCATCTCTCTGAGCATTTTGATCTCATTTTGCTTCTCCTCGAGGGCAGACTCCATAATCTTTTGTTCATCCTTTATGGAATCAATTGTGGACTGCATCTCCAGCTGCCTCCTGTCAAGCTCCATCTTTTGGGTTCTTAGAGAGTATATCTTCCCTTTCATCTCTTCTGCCTTTCTTTTCATTTCTTTGCTGCGTTCTCTTTCCTTCTGAGTATGGAAAAGAAAAGATGTGACAACTTTTAGTGCTAAAAATCTAGTAAGAACTAAACATCATGATCTAGATTATACACCGCAAAGCAAAGTTCAGCTTCTAATTTTCTGAGTGTTGTCATGTGTGCATGCTTGTTTTTACCCATAATCATGGCACCCTAGCTTTTCGATTGGTGGAGAAGATTGGGTTTGAAAACTATATGATCAAGTACATTGCATCTTTAGGATAGTTATGAAACCTGGTCAGTCGGTTGACACATGGTTTTGGTTCAAACAGACAAAACTTAGGCTTGTAATTAGCCCAATCAAACCCAAATGACCCACCGAGTCAACCCATAACTCGAAAATGATGCGACATAACTTAGATAAAATCCAATTTTTATATTTTTTAATAAACCCAAAAAATATAAATTTAATCTAAAAATGTCTAGCCACATTCTTTTAAAATATTTCTTAACTTTTCGATATAGAAACTATATACATACTTACTTTTTCATAAAATGTTTTTTAAATTTTTGATTTGAAAGAGCTATATATATCATCTATTTTCACATTTGAAATAATTATATATAACTCAAATCTATATAAATTGTTTATTAACATTTTCATGTGAAATATTAAAATTTTAATTTTTATTAAAAAATTTCTAGGTTAACTGTAACCGGTCTCTTTTGAGCAGGTAAATCAAATTTAATAACTAATGATCTTGAGGATATAAGGGATAAAAAGTCAAGAGAAAAGTGACGCGATGCCGGAGGTTAAAATATAGAGGAGCAACTAAGTTCCACAACTGAATCAGGAAAATTAGAAGCTGATAATGCACAAACAATTGCAGATGATGCATTAGGGTTTTATTTTACTCTTCCTCGTTGTAGTTGTTTGTGTGTTGAATGGGGGAGTTTTTTCGTTTTCTTCTCTTGCTGCAATGTACATAATAATTTGTCATGTGTATGCATGTGATCTTAACTACATAGTCTGCGTTGAATGGTTGATTGAGAGCTGAAATTTGCCAAGAGATGGACAGAGGAAGGGAAGCCACTCTTGAACCATGTGCTTTACACAATATAGTAAGGGAATTCAATATAATATTACATGGGATTTGTGCTTAATAAAACACAAGATTAGTTTGGTCCAGCTCAACTCTACCAGAGAATTTAATGTCCCAGAAATATTTTAACAAACATCTCCATCTAGCAAAGTTGTATAGGCAGATAATCATTCTTTACCGGTGAGTTTTTCAACCTTCTATAAAGGACTTTTGGCTGTATTGGTGGTGTTGTTTTGAGATCTGCTATAAATCAGTCAATATCTTGGGATCATGCGCTACCTTCTAGCTCCTAGAAATGGCAGAATGAAAGCCGTGGTCAACCTAATTCACATGATATCATAAGCACATTGAAGAAAGAGACCACGTCAAAAACTAGCTAGAGAGCAAGATTGGTCCCAAAAAATGGTGGGTTTTCCATAACTGAACCCTGCATGCTTAATTCACAACTCAAAATGCTATACAGCCCTCCTCCACACTTTTCAAATGGTGAAGAAAGCCATGAAAGCGTGCATAAACCTTCTTAGTTGTAATGCGGACAGAAAGACACCTCAAAAGTACTAACATGCATGCACGAGAGAGAGAGAGAGAGAGAGAGAGAGCGACCTGCAAGATAAGCTGGAGGGACATGAGCTCGCGATCCTTCTCTTTGACAAGGAGGTTGAAGATGCGTCTCTCTCTGAACTTATGTAGCACCATGACACCAAGCAAAGCAGCCCCAAATGCTAAAAGCAACATCAACCCATACGGCCTTCCTCTATTTCCATTACTATTTCCTTTGTGGGCTCCTCCCGCAGCCATGATCCTCTCTTTTGCCCTCGATCTCTCTCTTAGTTGTGTAGTCAAACTACAAGAAGAAGAAGAAGAAAATTAT
Source organism: Populus tremula (assembly GCA_964019445.1). Taxonomy (NCBI): domain Eukaryota; kingdom Viridiplantae; phylum Streptophyta; class Magnoliopsida; order Malpighiales; family Salicaceae; genus Populus; species Populus tremula. The sequence goes on from CAXHTJ010000011.1 coordinate 1,539,373, forward strand.
GAGTTCTTTCCCCTTCCTTTTCTTTAGCAAGGTATAATTGTAGAATTTTATATTCACAGGACCTTGCTTGTCATGTAAAAAGAGCCATGCATCTACTCCTCTTTATCTCTCTCATACATAAGGCGGAGTTAACAAGGTTGTGGAAACATGGGAACTGTTTCCAGGCGCCGATTCTGGATATATATATATACTTCAAGTTTCCATGCAACCCAATGATTTTACCATAAGGCCCACTTCAACTTTACAAGTATTATGAAGTATGAACCTGAATTGGCGACAAATTTTATAATAAGAGATCATGGTTGCAAATTAATCAATAGGTATAAAATTGTCCACACCAGGAGCTGTTTATACCTATCATGATAACTGAAAGAAATTGTTTGATATAAGAAGTGGGTGCTTATGTACTTAAACCCGGATTTATATAACTAGAATTTGGGAAACAGTGGAGCTAATATAAGAGAAAATAAGAATATATTTAAAAGTATAGATCCAAATATAATTTGGTTTAAAGCTAAAGTCATTGGTTTATTAATAACGGGTAGTTCTTAAGTCATCATGTCAATTATTTTATTTAAAATAATATTATTTTATTTTTTAAAATAAAATTTCTTGGAGTAAATTTGATTGGATCTTATCTAAGTTTTATCAAGTCATAGGTTAACGCATCAGATTATCTAGATTTAATATTCAAGTTTATGTTAATTTAATTATTTTATTCAAAATAATATTATTTTATTTTATTTTTTTAATTCCTTGAAGTTGACTCGATCGAGTCTAACCCAAGTTTAGTTAAGTCATGAATCAATCTATCAAATCATTCAATTTTAATTGAGTCAATATCCAAAATAATTTAAAATAAAACTCATTTTGATTCAGGCTATGAATTGACTTGTTGAATTACTAAGTAAACTTACAAAGGTTAAATTGGATTTAATAACCATGTTAAAAAATTGTTTAAGAAAAGAAGGATAATTAGAAAATAAGTTAATTTGATGACTTTATGCTATGAAATAACTTGTAAATTCAAGAAACAAATAAGAGAAATTAAAAAACTTTTGGGAGCCATGGCAAAGGGGTAGGCAACTCTTTTATGATAAAAAAAAAAACTGATTTTGGCCACTGGAGAAGGTTACATGAGTTGCTTGAGTGATGTGCCCTCTCTCATTTTTTGTTGTGTACAGCCATTTTTATTTTGCCAATTTAATTTTAATCTCACATGTATGTTTCAATATTAAATTTAGTCCCTAAAACCTTAATTGTTTTAAATCAACAACATTTAAATATATTTCAATAAATTGAACTTTTAGTCCTGATCATTTCTATTATTATATTTCATCTATTTTATCTCAGTGAAATAATCAAACGCTACTGTATATAAATTGTCATAATAGTTATCTAGCATATTACCATGTCAGTTTAGATATTTAGAAAGTACATTTTCATGTAAGATTTGAAACTATGATATGTTCTGCAATATGCTAATTAAAATATGATATTATCAACACTTAGGTTTCACTAGTTTCATCTCTTCTCTTTTCCTGTGTGCTTTTAACACCTTTTTTCCTTAAATTTTCACGCATGTGGATGGCATAAAGGTGGGATTAGTTCTCTACTTTGAAGATAGTTTCCAGGGATTTTGTTTGAGATGAAGCAAAGCTTACTGATCAGGCAAGCAACATAGTGTTGTATACAATCTGGAATGGTTTGATAGTAGAGTTGCTTTCAGAAAAATGTTGGGAGATTGAAGCTGAATCGCTGTCTCATGGTCTGGTCTGGTGAACAATTACAAGACATTCTAATTGAAATCTGTAGGAAGTCTTTTTTTAGCAAATCAAACAAGAAATAATGGTCTCGCTACTGCTTGGCGTCTCTGGTCTTGACTGTAAAGTATGGAAACTTACAACATATTTATATACAAATATCAAACTCTTGCTGGAGAATTTGACCGGTGATGTTCTGATAGTTGATTATTAAAGAATTAGCACATTAACACAATATTTAATGTGATTCAATAAATCATCTGTATTCATTGAAAAATTTCATATTATTAGAGATAGAAAATTGATACAATACAAATACATGGAAAAAAAAAATTACATTCATTCAAACTCAATTCTCAGCTCTCATTGTTGCACTTACAACTACTGCAATAATAGCAAAGCTACCATCATTGCAGCCCTTCTCTCTCTCTCTTCTTCTCTTCTTACACTCACTCAATCTCTTTTAACTTTTGCTCTCAAATTATACCTTTTTTTGTAAGCATCAATGGCAAACAATAAGCCATAGATTATGACACTAATTATGCTATAAAATAAGCTTTTATTTTGTACTAAGTGGGTAATGAGTTGTTCCACACTTGTACAAAGTTGAAGTGAAGTATTTGCCATAAAATGACAATTTCCTAACAAGTCTCTCTTATAAATTTAATGATGTATCTGCTTAATTAGTAGACCAATGGGACCTAAACAGCCTCAATTCTGCAGATTGCTTGTAAGACAATTAAGAGAAGTCTTTCAGCTAGGGCAGAAAGCATTATCAGCTAGCATAACAAGAGAGTCAATGCAGATTCTGCTTACATCAGAAGTAGAAATCACTTGATTTGTAACAAGGTAATTAACCTAAGCCTCTCATTTGTTATAATAGACTGGATGAGAAAGTTGTTTGATTTTTTCTTTGATCTAATTCTTCACATAAGCTCTGATGTATTAGTATGAAACTTGGTTCTCATTATCAGAATAGAAACCGTATTGCCAAGATGAGTTGGAAATACTGTTGTCTGTAGCAAGAAATTAATGACACTTGGATGTAATAATTTAGCTCGGAGAAAATGCTAGAAGCAGTTTTTATTTTCATTAGGAATTTCTCTTGTTAGGTTGCATTTTGTCAGCATACCAAATAAAAGGGATTGAATGCTTGAAGGGCCGGAAAAGGAGACAAAATAAATATATTTTTAATGTAGTTTTAAAATGAATATTTGTACTCGAAACATGTTTCCTTTATTTCCAATGTATTTATCTCTTCTATCCTGATTTAATAACGAAACGTTGCCTTAAAAAATTTCTAGATTCATCAACTCAATCATAACGGATTTTTCAATTTTTTATACACAGATAATTATGTTATGAGGATTCATAGCACACAGATAATAATTCATTCATTTTTATATCTAATGCATGACCAAATTGATCTATCCATACGAAAAAAAGAACAAAGACAAGAAAAATAAATGCTTAGATCATCGTTTACTTGCTCTGTAGAGATGAAGATGTGATTGGTCATAAAAATGCTAGAAAGATAAGGTTGGTGTGAGGAGGTTCCTTGTCTTTTTCAGTATAAGTTTCTCTATTTTGTATCATCGACATCTATCTTCACACAAGAACAGTACTCATCTGTGTTTGGTATCTGATAGATGTAGCGGGGACACACGCGCACGCACACATCAAGTTTTACAGAGCATGTGAAATAACTTAAAGAATGGTTTGTTGAAAGTAATTCCCAAGTTTTAAATTATGAATCGAGCGAGGTCCAGGGGTCCAGAAATAATTATGAAGATCATACAATGTATCAAGGTTATTAAACAGGATCAATCCAGTCCATGAAGACTTTATCCATGATTTTGATGAATTAACCGAGTTATTTTAAGTTAATTATCAACAATATAATTTCAAAATCTTTTTAAAAGTAAAAGTTAAACTTAGAACTCTACCTATTTTAATGTAAAACTCTACTCCAAGCCCTATTATCAGGTTGACCTGCTGTAATGTACCTGTTTATGTTCACTGAAACCAACAACAACGTTGTTTCAGGGTTTTTTCAACACATAAGTTCATATCTAGCAGCCTAAAAAAGAGGTGGGTTTTACTTCCTGTCATGAATCTCAATTTGGTATGCGAGGCCCTTGATGGATTTCATCTTTTAGTGGCTAGAGATCATGTTAAAGTTCATTATCCTAGGTGTGTCACCCACTTGGCTGAGTCAATGAAAATCTTTAACAAATGATCACATGTTGTTTTACCATGTTATATAACAAAGAGACATGCATTCGTGTCCTTGTAATCAGCCATATGAAATCAATAATTCTCAACAAATATCTTAATTTGTGGACAGGAGAGTGTTCTTGTAATAACTCCTCTCGGAGATATTAGGTTCACGAGAGCACTTACCTACTCTTGGCATAGTGAATTTTCTAACTTTTTCCGTGGGCTCATGTCTGGCATTGTGGCATGTCGAGTCAGTTTCTTGGACATTTCCTGTGTTGTTTTCTTTATTCACTCTTATTACACATCAGCACCATGTGGATCATGCTTTTGGCAAACGAGCCAGATTTCTCCTTATCCATGGCAGTTGATTTTGAGGGTTCAATCCGTGGGGACAGTTTTCAAATGAATTTGTGCAATGCTGAGTCACACAAGCTTAATTGTGAGCACTACTTTCATGGCTTGTGTATATATATACACAGAGAGAGAGAGAGAGAGAGAGAGATGACTTAACCTCTCACCGTCAGTACTTCCCTTGAAGACTGAAGCCAAGGCAAAGCAGCAAGAAATGGATTCTGACTCAAGTTGCGAGGTAACTTCTATAGAATTTCGTTTCTCTTCTTTCTCTCTTTTTAGCTACCTTTTCTTCTGCTCTAGTTTTTGAGCTCGAGTTGCATTGTTATCTTTCTTTTCCTGTTCATGTTTATGTTCTTCCATGTACGGCAAGATTAGTCATTTTGATCTTTTTGTAGAGTTTTTATCAAACCCATTTATGAATTAGACAATTAGCTCAGAAGTTTTTTTTCACTTGAAAAGGTTCGTATTTCATACAAATTTACTCTTAAGAGCTTTCCAATCTCCATCATCATTGAGATTTTAACTCAATAGTAAATATGCCCTTTAAAGTTTTATATCAAAATCTCATCAATCCAACAGTAAAAAATTAAAAGATATACTTGTTTTACTAAATTATATTTTGGACTCTTTAAAACTCTTCAAAACCTAGAAAATTTTCACAATTAAAAAAATAATACAACAATTAATCATTATTATGCTAAAAATAATGAAGAAAGTACTCCAAATCATTCCATGAAAAATCTGCAATTGGAGTAGTTTCTTTCCATTGATCTCCTTTATTATTCTTGCCTCCCTGAATGCCATGTACTTGCTATCTTGAGGTATTCTCTTAGTTTTGTCTTTTTGAATTATTATATTTTGGTATTCTACTTCTTATGCATGTTTAATTACCATGGATGTAAGTATTTTCTTCTTAATAAAACTAATCAGAAGCATTTGAAGCTAAACCAATTGCGCATGTAACAGAGTAAAACCCAGAAAGTTAATGTATTTTACCTGCCTTTAATTAATTAGCTGAAAGCTAGCTACACAAAGCATACAAATGCACTTTGATAAACAGAAATATTTTAGTTCTTGTAAATTGAGACGGCAAAATAGTTTAGTTATTTTCTTGGAACAAGAAAGACAAAAACAATATAAACAAAAATATATTTGATTAAAAACAAAAAAGGGGGCATAAGAAAAAAAATCTCTGAAATAATTTTAAAATAAATTTTTCATATTTTCAAAATAAAAAATGCAAAAATAATATGACTGTACACCTTCTCCGACCTAACATAACTGGATTGAATGGTCACTGGTCTTGAAAATGACGATTTTGATTATAAATTTTGAATTATTATGATCAAGTGGTAGGATAAGATTAGTATCTAATTAACTGGTTGGGTACCAAAGAATCTTTACCTCAGCAAATTACGACTTTTAGACAACAGGGTGGAGACTGGAGAGGGAGGGTAACTGGGCTCGAATCCCCGCAAAAAAAATAAAAAATAAAAAATTCTAAGGTTGTAAATATATTTTATATGTATGGTCCCACAAGAAATAAATAAATAAAAAATTAAGTTTTGGCTCTTCGTAGAAAATTATTCGGGTTTTGGCATCTCTAGATACAATTATCCTAGCTCAGCTCCAATTATGGTTATACATGTCCACTTATACCTAAATCCAGGGGCGGAACTGGGGTGGCAAGCAGGGGTCTGGGTATCTACAAAATATTTTAATTTTTTTTTATTTAGTATTTAAATATAGAATAGTATACTATTTTTTATTTTAAATAAATGAACTTTTTAATTATTTTATTATATTAATTTTAACTTTTCCTATCAAATATTACCAGCTCGAACCTTAACTAAACACTTATTTTAAAGCTAATCAACCTAAATCTTTATTTTAAAATTGATAAATTTGTTGATAAAATTAAATATATTTAAGCTTAGTATTGTATTGATTGTTTTTTAAAATATTTTTTATTTAAAAATATATTAAAATAATTTTATTTTTTTTTATATTTGGACATCAAAATAATTGAAAATATCTAAGTAGCTCTTATTCTTCTTTGATGCATAGAACAAAAGAACTGCAAATGAATCCATGCTGGTATGTTGCATGCTCTTCATCTCTGAGGCACGTAACCGCGCAGTTCTGGACTTAATTGAACGAGCTGCTAGGCTCGACCCAGAAAGTGTTACTGTAAACAAATTCGAGGACCGAGTTTATAATAGGATCAGGTTCACTATTGTATCATATGTTGTTGTTGATAGCACCGGGAGTCCCATTTATAGTCCTTTGCACCAAACTGTGCTAGCCATGGTTGAGGCTGCTTATGGAGCCATTAACCTTGAGCTGCACTCCGGTGCACACCCCCGGCTTGGTGTTGTAGATGACATTGTTTTCCACCCTTTGGCACGGGCCTCGCTGGATGAAGCAGCCTGGCTGGCCAAGACGGTGGCAGCAGATATTGGCAGCAGATTTCAAGGTTGGTCCAGAACTCTTATGTAGCATCTTAGTTATCACTTTGTATGGAATGGGATTTATCCATGACTTGAGATTTCTTAGCATTATAAGGAAATTACATGATATACGTTTCAATAGATCATGACAAACAGGATCTTGTAGCTCTTGAATTATATCTCCTTTCTTGTTTTCCTCGATGCATTGCAGTGCCTGTATTTCTTTATGCTGCAGCTCATCCGACAGGCAGGGCTCGTGACACCATCAGACGCGAGCTGGGGTACTATACGCCTAATTTCATGGGCAACCAATGGGCTGGGTGGACCATACCTGAGATTCTCCCTGGAGCCCCTGATGAAGGTCCGAACCATGTGTCGCGAACAAGAGGAATAGTGATGATTGGGGCTCGACCATGGGTCGCATTATACAACATTCCTGTAGTGTGCACCGATGTTTCAACTGCTCGACAGATTGCACGGATGGTGAGGGCTCGTGACGGCGGGCTTCCTACCGTGCAAGCATTGGCGCTCGTTCACGGTGATGATTCATTTGAGATCGCTTGTATCCTCTTAGAGCCCAATCAGGTTGGAGCTGACAGGGTCCAGGCAGAGGTTGAGATGCTGGCGGCCCAAGAAGGATTGGAGGTAGAGAAGGGCTACTTCACAGATTTTCCACCAGAAATGATTGTTGAGAAGTACATGAATTTAATCTCTTCTAGGAGAGACTGATCAAACACTTATTCGTACATTTACTTGTATCTATTGATTGTCGAGTTTCGATTGATCTAAAGGTGATCAGATTCTCAAAGAACATAACCTAATAGCAATAACTGAAACGTTTTAAACTCTCAAATGATGCTAAAGCTGTCAAGACATTGCCTAGCGTAAGAGCAAAATCAAGCAGGAAAAATCAACACAAAAACCACCTTAGGGTCAATAGCAGCAGCAGCATATATCAAGTGAGCTAGACTCTTACAATGCACGTATATTGCTGAACACAACGGCAATCTAACACAAGTTTCTCTAGTAAGCAAAACTGGATGAGAAATAGAAGTTATACAGTTGCCTACTTCTTCAATCACTTGCTATTCGTTTCTTAGCTCAACTTCCAGCTCCTACTCGTTGTCTATTCCTGATTCTTATATCTTCTTGTTGCATCCTCTAAGAAGAATTAATGGACTGAGAAGAGTGCTAGAGTTTGTTCCACGTCAGTGAATTCCACCATTTTTTGCATCTTTTGATTTGCTTGAGAGCAGATGGTAGTGATTCTGGGAGTGGGCAATCAACAACTTAAATAGCGTGCAGGGATTCATTCTTGGCAAGGACTTTATTCCCAGTTTCTGTAAACTTGGACGTGTAAATGAACTACTGTTTTCTTCACCAGTTGCCAGTTTCTGAATTTTCTGGCATCATTCAACATCACTCTCTTCAAGGTTTCTGAGGTTCTTCATCAATTCTAATGGAAATAGACTCTTCAGACTGTTGCAGTCATTGACCTGCAAATCCTCAAGGCTAGCAAGAGCGCTAGGTGGTGCAATTACCCGACAGATTCTTCTTAATTTTTCCAAATAACGAAGCTCCAACCTCTCCAAGCTACACAAGTTGCTTTCATCAGCTGCCAGGATCCATTCCATTTGATTGCAAGATTTTATCCTCTTGAAATTTGCTTCAAGTATTGCTTTGCTAGACTGATGGAGTTTATCCGCTCTTCAACATAATTTACCTTGTCGTTTCCGTAGTTACAAAGCATGATTTGTTCATGGCATAACCTAAGAGTCGGTCAAGGTTTGATAGGTAAACTAAAAATAGTCTTGTTTAAAGGTAAAAAAAAAAAAAAGTTCAGTTTTAGAAATTTTAGAGAAAAAAAAAAATCAAAGAGATTTTGACTAGATGACAAATTAACCCCTACATCGAAACAAAATTGACTAGATTGATTGAATTTAACCATATCAAATCCCATTTAATTTCACATAGAACTCAATCAGGTATCGAATTAATGGATCACCAAATTAACTTGCTAGATTTACTATCACTAGTGATATAAGATGTGCACGATACTTGTGGGCTAGGCAACATTAAAACATTTTACAAGTGCTTGTAAGCAAGCAATAAACCAGTTGGAAACTCGTTTATACAAGTATAAGCTTGCATGATTCTCTATTTAGATTTGATTATAACCATTAGACGATTACATATTTAATATATACTTGTGTGTGTGTGTTCTTTTTATCATAAGACAGTAACCAAATACAACGTAACTGTTACAATTTCATCTTAAAAAACAGTTTTGTTGTGTACACAAGCTGTATGATCTATGAATATACCAATGTACAATTCAAAGTTATGTCAAAATTTTATTTCATCATGAACACTGTTTTTTTCGAAAATCTTCGGACAGCAATGACTGAAGCAGTTCATGCAACCTTTCTGCACCAGGACCTGGCCGAAATTGGGAATAATTACCACGCACGGAGCACGGATCAGATCCATTGCCTGAGCTGCCAATGCACCATGCTCCAGGAGCAAACCTGCTTGTGCGGTTAAGAATCTCTTTATCAATCTTGTCTAAAACGGGATCATCCCTTGCAAATTTCCTGGCAAATGGGGCATTACTTTTAACCATTTTATCGAAGTCTTTCATTGTCAAAGAGAGGGGGTGCTGCCTAGGAGGGTTGTCCCAGGCTATGTAGTGGAGATCATGGCCTATGGCTGTGTCTTGGAATTCTTCAGTGTTGCAAATAACAGTGTGGAAATATCCTTCAGGAGAGGAGACGAAATTTGTATAGTACATCAGGATTGTTCGTGGAAGGTTCTCCCATCCCATTATACAGTGCTCAAGAAACGATCGAGTTAGCATTATCCATGCTGAACCTGAATAAGGGAAGCGAGATAAATTCACATTCTCTTCTCTCTTTCTTTCTCATATTAAAACAAAAGAAATAAAGGACGAGGTCTCTGTATAGAAACTAATCAATTTTACAGAGGCCATGAGTTAAACAATTGCAGGAAATTATCTATATGCAGAGTTAAGAGAATCAAATGACCAGATGGTGTTCAGCATCATAGTTCTCTATCATGCAAGGATTCTGGTCGAGTCTTATACTAGCTTAAGAACCACCACTAAAGATAATCTAGCGACCATCAACTGGCTCCATGAGGTTCAAAAGGAGTTGCTTCTTAATGGATGTGTAACAAAACTCAAATGCTTGTGCAGCTTCAATTCTTAAGAGAAGCCGCTTCAAGCAATACTAATGACGGGTGACTCTCTAAATTCTTACTCCCAATAAGTCACTTAAGTGGGGATCATAACTGGATGAACTAAAACAACTCAAATTTGAAGAAAAAAGATGCAAAAAGGGAGGGTAGAAAACAAAATACAGAAAGAAGACCCTTACTATACTTATCCAGGATAGCCAACTTGAGAGGAGAGATCCTAAAGACACTTTTCAGGAAAAAGATCAAGATAATATTTTGTTTTCACCTACTGCATTCTCTGTAACTTGCAGTAACAGACTGCGCAACTAAATAATGCAACATGAGAGATCTCTTAAAACCTACAAGAATTTAAGATGATAATGATGACATGTCAGCATTCATCCTTATCACATGTAAGATGTCAGTATGGCTATATGCATTCCCCAATATGCCATACTTTGGTCAGGGTAATGCGTTGCTATATTCATTCCCCAATATGCCCTGTGTATTGGTGTTTTCCATGCATTACACCATGTTTCCTGTCCTCGTATGCAAGCACATCGGTAAACATGTTGGACGCACACAGCACATACACAGAGCAAGAGGGTGATAGAGTATGGGATAAGCAGTGAATTTAATATTCAGCTATGAATGGTTTCAAGCTTACATGAATCAGAAATGCAATGCAATCCCACAAAGTTACAACCAGCATCTCATTGATAAATAATTGTATATAAAAAACTAAAAATAACCCTTGAAGCTTAAATAGACATACCAGTAAACAACTTGAAAGAAGTGGGAAGTGATCGACGTTGAGTGGTCAAAGAAAGGTCGGATTTCTTTGATAAGTAAAGGCCTGGATCAATAGCAATTGGTTTTGCCCTGGAGTTCCTGCAACAAGTTGGCAGATCAAAAATGCCCCAAGTGAACTCTTTTTCAGAAAATAGACGCAGATGAAGATTTGCTAATGCAGTAATGCAAAGTTCTGTATTCTTTTCACTTACATTTTCCATCCAGTTAGCCGTGTGTGTTCAATGAAATTAAGATTTCTAGACAAATTTGAGAACACATGGAGCAGATCTGCAGTCAAAATACAATCAGATTTTACTACTGCAAAGTATCTGCATATCAACAAGAAACAGAATTGCTAGAACTTCAGGAAGAAAATAAATTCAATCCTCCTATACCCTTCATAATTCTCCGGAGAAATTTTGCAAGTCAATTTACAAAACTTATTCATTTTGCTGAACAGCATGAAAAGATTTGAAGGCAGAATGCTGTTTCTGTCAGTTCATCCATTCAATGCAACTTATGAATAGAAAGTCAATCAAAGAGTTGAGAGACAACCATTTAACATGATTGTATACCAAAAACCATAGCATAAGACAATGCATCCTTGATCTATGCTGACATCTTGTTATGGTTTATACAGTTTACGAGTTTTCAAATTAAACCTTGCAGGAAATCACTTGGGCAGAACCAACACCTAGTAATGCCCCTGTAAGAAAATAGATTTTTTTCAAAGAGAATTACCTTGCACGAAGGAATAAGAGAGCACAGGAGATGATCTTTTCCATTAAAAATAACTAGAGTTGAGAAAAACATGTGGAAGCATAAATCTAGTTATTAGGGGGCAAGAGAAATGTTTAAAAAAGGCACATAGCAAAATTTCTCACTCCAGAATGACATACAGCAGAGCTCCAGGAGACAGTAACTCACCCCAGAATCCAGTCCACAACTTTCAAGAAGAGTCTCCCTATAGAAATAAATTTTATCAGCCCTGATACCAAGTCTCCTTTTTGCGGAGATTTTGAGGTTCCTTGAACCCAAAAGACTGGGTTAGCACTTAGCAGCTGCACATAGTGAGCCAGCCTCCAGCAGATCACAACAATACAGTGGCTATATTCCCTTGAAAGGCTGTTAAATGGCTTTACACTCCATGTGCAACTCTCAGTGTCAAAATTCTGTTCTTTGTGTATTCGAATATAAATAGAACCCCATAAGAACATTTAAGGCATGATTGTAATCTCCAAAACATCTTACAAATGCAATACAGAAATGTATCTTCCATAACATACATGACTGCTGATGTGCAAAAAGAGGGCACGACAATGTGATCGATTGAGTATGCTAATTTCATGCCTTCCCCAATTTAGAACAAAGACATTCTTTTCTTTAGAAGCAAAATGCGCAAAACCTACTTGAGAACTATAACTCAAAGCTTAGCCCTAAAGGCAAAAAATTGAAGCTTCATTTAATTAGAACTAAAGATGTGGAATGGCATCAGCACTGAGAAATGATATGTGAACCGCATGAAGGAAACCTGGTTGGATCCAAACACACCACATTCACACAGGAAAGGTTAATGGATTTAACTTATTTGTGAACTGAAGCAAGGATAAGATTGAAAGACCCATTATTGTTTTGGATTAGCAACTTACAGCATCAATCTTCACTCCATCCACATTTAAATATACGATCTAAGAAATCGACTTCTTTTACTACAATTTGTCTGATATTTACCTATACTGGATACAAGAACCATAGCACAGTTTCACTGCATATGTGGAGATAAGTTCAAATTAATTCAATAGGTAAATTACCAATTCTTAAACATCACCAATCCTCTTATGGAAATGGAACAAAATAAGGTAAACAAAGAACAAGAAAAAGGCAACAATAATAATTATGAAACAAGTAAAAATGCAGCATCATGTACTAACCATCTTGTGTCACAAGAGGATAATCTGAAGCACTGAGATTGATAAACCAGTCCCACTCCAAGCTCTCCCTCAACATGATTGCAATTGCTTGAAGGGTACAGGCAATCATAGTAGGCCCCTTGTAAGTCACCAAGTTGGACTGTGCCATTACACGCACATTCCCAACTTCTTGAAACGTCAAATCACTCTTCACATACACTCCCAACATCAACCTTTCTCGAGGGGGTGCCTCAAGATCCAAATGTAGGATATACTGGTTTCTAGGATGATACACAGCCTGCAAAGTCCTCATCATTCTTTGACTATCACCCTTCGTCCCTGAAATGAGATAAGCTAATCTAGGCGGTTCCAATTCTGAATACCTACTTCTATTAAACCATTTCTTTAAATCTGATTCTACAAAATACCCATTTGAGTTCTCCGGCCTTTTATATGAAACAATGTCAAATGGAACCTGCTCTCCCCCAAAAGAAGATGTAAACACCCCAAAAGTAGCTGAAGAAAACAGGATTAAAAACACAAGCAAGCTTGTAAAGAATGGAATAAGCCATCTTCTATCACCAAACAACCTTCCTGAGTGGGAATTGCCATTCTTCCTCATGCTCACTAATGCCTTTTTGATAGACATCGATCTCCTCTAACTCAAAAGCTCCCGAACTCCAACTTGCCAGAGGAAGCCCAGAAATGCTAACAACTAAAGCAAAACCCCAACCAATCTACTGAACAGCAAAGAGCCAAACAGAAGCAAGGAGGTTCTGTAACAGAGCCAAAGCCTCCTTTTCAGATAAATGAACAGCATCTAACCTATCAAGACTTTGAAGCAAAGTTGCACTAGCATGTTTAATAACAAAACCTCAACAAGATTCCCAGATTAAGAGCTCAAATTTCCAAATTAGCAAAATCAAAAAGAAATCTCCATGGCACTAACAGTTACAGGGAAAAAGCTGAGCACACCTAATAATTCCAATAAAAGAAAGGCATTTACAGTTGATAAAAGCAATCAATAAAAATGTTAACTTTCAACTTAAAAATTCAAACTTTAATGACCAAGAAGCAGTTAGATTTAAGAAATGCAATAAATAAAAAGTGGGGTTTTGCTTAAAACTGTTCCAGATCTAATTATCACTCACAAAAAGTTAGTAGAAAGAGATAGGCATGGGGAGACAAGAAGAGATGCTTGGAGTACAAGTTTTTGAAACTTCAAACACAAGAGAACTACAAAAAAGAGGAAATAAAAGAAGAAACACTTACTATGTTTGAAGAGTTTGTAGTTAAGAGAGAGATGAGGAGAGGGAAAGTTGCGATCTTTTTAAAATGAGAGATTCAAAGGTTGAAGCTTTGAGCAGAATCAGCTGATTTTTATTTCTTTCAAAGAGAGAGGGCGAGGGGACCGTCAGGTGATGGGAACACTGATAGAGAATAATTGATCAAGATTTTGGATTTGTATTAAATTATTTGGTGAAAACATGGATTAATTTGCTTGATTTTTTTGGTAATTATTTGAAGCATAGACAATGACGCTTAAGGAATTGAAAGAGCTCCCAGGTCAATTCATGGCGCGTGGTTTTTCCTCCATATTACACTACTAATTCTTTGATTTTATTTTTTATCTTCTTGAGGTTGTTCACGTCACTGTCCCTCTACAGAAGTGAGTGTATATATATATATATATATATATATATATATATATTTGAATTCATGAAAATAATATATAAAAATAAATTTAGTTTTGAAATAATTTTAATAAAAAATATAAAAATATATGTATTTTCTAGCTCAACTCTTTTCGTCTATCAAGACCAAGAATCTCCTTCAAAAAGAAAAGAAAAGAAAAAGCTAATACCAGGTAATATTCTCTTGTATTTTTAAATTAACATGCATATGAAACTTGCTTTTGAAAAATAATATTGCTCTCGTTTTTTTTTTTTTTGTCTCATAACATTGTCATGTTACTATACTAATTTTTTTTATTACTCCATAAAATCATAGTTAATATAATATATATAACCTTTGATCACACAAAAATAACCTCTGATCCAAGTTAAACATTTGTTGCTAAATTTTTCAACATACAATGAGCTGCATGGTCAATAAATTGTCTTCATAGTTTAACCATTCTTATGTTTATTACGTTTTAGTTAACATAGTTAATTGTCTAAAATCTAAGAGTGTTGTTTAGTATTATGATTATGAATGTATTTTTAAAAAATATTTTTTTGTTAAAAATATATTAAAATAATTTATTTTTTTATATCAATAGATTAAAATTATTAAAAAACACTAAAAAATCATCAATTTAATGTTTTTTCAAGCCAAATACACTTTTAAAAACATAAAAACAATCAGCGTTAAGAGCTTGTTTAAAAGTATAATAAAGATTGCTTTTAAAAATATTTTTCATTTTAAAATGCATCAAAATAATATTAATTTTTTGTTTTTTTTAATTTATTTTTGATATTAGGACATTAAAATAATCCAAAAATATCAAAATAATAATTTGAAATTCAAAAATATAATTAAATCATTATGTTAAACAAATTCTAAAATTCAAGGCTAACCCACGCGCCAATGCAAGCAGGGGATGTGTTATCAAAAACCTAAAAGATAACTTATGGCATGATAATGAGACATTAATCTCAGAATCTTACACAACACCGTGAAGTTCGGGCATCTCAAGTCTTAACCTTGGCTTTATCATCTTCTAAAAACCTCAAACTCTGTCTGAACCATCTTCTGTTTTGTTTCCCTTCAGTTTAAAACAACTTAGGAACCCTGTTCTGTCGGTGGTAACCGTTGTGTTTTTGCCTTGGACAGCATGGATGTTAGTTCTATATAATAAAAAATGAAAGTTTTATTTTTTATTTTTTATTTTTTTTCATTTTATGCCTTTACTATCATTTTCCAATAGGAGCAGGAAAAGTTAGGATTGTTTGACGCTTAATCTTTCATTTTGTGTTAATTTTAATATTAAGATTGTAATTTGGGATGGTGAATGAGATGATATTATCTAATATTGATTAAGAGGAAATGAAAATATTTAGATGCTTAAAACTTTCCTCCTGTGTTGATTTAATGTTACAGCTGTCTTTTGTAATAAATCGAGAACTGTGTTTTAACGCTTCAAAAGGATGAATTAATGTAGATTACATTTAAAGTAAAATTGATAAAATCAAAAACTCCTAGACTCAATTGATAATAAAATAATAAGTTAGGGACTAAATCTAAGTTTTCCCTAATAAAAATTGTTGGAGGACCCATTAGCCGGTAGCCACAAAACGTTGATTCTGCTGCACACGTCCGGGGTATAATAATGCTTTTGATATTTAAGATGTTTGTTTTTATATTTTAAAAATATTTAAAACAAAGTTAAAAAAAATTATTTTTTATTTTAAATTAATATTTTTATATCATTTTAATATATTAATATCAAAAATATTTTTTTAAAAAAATAACTACTATTCCACGTTTCCAAACACCTGCATGAAGTTTTTGGTTCGGTGGACCATTTGAGCGATCTTATCTTCGCTATATACAGCAGTTAGGTTAGGTAAAGGCTCACAGTCAAGAAAGTGTTAGGCACTTTTGGGGGGACATAGAGCGTTCAATGGCCATAACAGCATAGCTAAAGATGTCAGATAAGGACATCTCAAGAAACTATCTTTAGTGAATATCCAAGTTGTCTTCCCATTCTTGAGTATGCAAAACAAAGCTATTTGCATCCATGGGGTCCTTTGAAATTTGAATTGATCATTTATTGCGGATGTCAATAAGAACTAAGACCTTAGTGAATTAAGATTTGTTGCAAGGGAATGGGTTCTTGTTATTCTTTAAAAATTAGATAAATCCATGGGACCAATTATGTTTGGATTTGCATTGATATTTCCTATTGCACCTGGTTTAGGTTTCAACTACATTTTTCATCGCGGTACGTCGTAAATCAGGTGAGATTTTTTCTAATATATAAAAAATATTTAAATGATAATTATTCTAATTAATCTGAGTAAATTTGATAATCATGTTATTCTAAATATGAGATTATGAAACCCTCGTGTAAAAGAAAAAAAAAAAAAAAGGAAAAAATCACAAAGTTTAAGACCCAATAATTTAATGTCAAAATATAAGATTAAAAAAAAAAACAATTTTTTAAAAACAAACATCGAAGAAAAAACTTGAATTTTTTTTATTTTTTTTATAAAGTTATCTTGGTTTTATGAACCAAGTTATAAATGTAATATATTAATTTGGATTGACTTAAATTATTTTTTAAATTTCATTATTAAACTTGAGTTGGTTGAAAATTGAGATTCATTATTTTTTTATTTGTTTTTATGAGATATTTTGATCTCATGACCTAGATCACGGATTTGACAAGTTGACTCGGATATTTTTTTTTTTTTAATTTCATCCTTCAACATTAGGTTGATTAAAAATTAGTATTTATGATTTATTTTTATTTATTTTTATAAGGTTATTATGATATTATAACCTGAGTTAATTGAATATATTATTATCTCAACATTTGAAAACAAATGTCATTATCGTATTAAATTTTTTTAAAAAAATATCATATAATATATATTATATTTTAAGTTAATAATTAAAAAAAATTAAAAAAACTATATTAGCAATGCTTCAACATATTTTTTATATTAAAAAAAGTAATCCCACCAGCAACACTGAGTACTACATGATCTCCTCAGCTTAACGTTTTAAACTTACCCAAAGAAGTAAAGGCCCATGTGAAATGGACCCTCTGGATGGGCTTCATTGATGTCACGTAAGGAACGATTTCAAAATGCCTTCAAATTGTCAAAAGAAAGAATTATTACTTCACTTCGCATGGGCTTCATTAACGAGAAGAGAGAGTTGAAAATGCCTTCAAATCAGGGAAGAGAAAGAATTATTACATTGTATGGGCATGCTAAATAAAAGCAGGAATGAGCAAAAATGAAATTGGGAGTCCTTGAAGAGAAGGCCCTCCTCCTCCTCCTCCTCCTCCTCCTCCTCCTCCTCCTCCCCCTCCCCCTCCCCCTCCTCCTAGGCCACTTGTAGTTGCACATGGATGTTTTTGTTCATGTACGATTCCAAGAAAGCCAGTATATACCTCTCTCATCCTGGTCAGAGAATTCTGTAATAATATGACATAATGACTCATTATCACCACAAAAATGGTAAATAGAAGGGAAAAAAATCAAGAAGATTGTAAGTTATTATCATTAATTTAATATGAGCTCCAATGGTGGATCTGTTTTTTCTTCTTAAGATTTAGCAATGTATTTAAACAGTTATACATGTTGTTTTTTACTAAAACTAAATTTATAAAAAAAAATCAAAAGATGTTTTATATTCAAAATATACTTTCACATTATTCAATCATTTATTTATATTTAATAACGTAGTACAAATGTCTTTGTGAAACATATATGTTTAGATTGAAAAGTGTATTTTCAAGTCTTTTTTTAATGGTTTTACACAAAATATATATTATGCATTTGAACTGTGTATGAAAGTGTTTTATAAATTGTGTTTTTATAGAAAAAAAACTTTAAATTATATATATATAGATATAGTAAAACAATATCTTTTCATAATTGCCAAATAAGGTAGCAACTCTGAAGAGCCATATCGGAGGCCAGTTACATCTATCATTGTGCAATGACCCACCTCTCCCATCCTCACCAACAAGTGTCCCGTCACGCTGATCGCAACCTGATATGGAGGTGCCAACCTTACCTGACGAAGGACAAATCAGTGGGGGCTTGATTACGACGACGGTAGGGCCACAATGAGATGCAAGATTGACAAGCAAAAAGACTCCAAGAAACAGACGCTTTTTGTAATACCATTTTGTAGATAACATATTTTGTTTGTTGTCGTTTTTTTCCTTTCTTTTTATTAGAAGAAATACCCACTCGTATAATATTTAAGTGGGGGTGTTTCATAAAATAATTACGTTATTTTTAAAATTTTAAAGTATTTTTTATTAAAAATATATTAAAATAATAATATTGTTTTATTATTTTTAATATTAATATATCAAAACTATATAAAAAAATTTAATAATTTTTTTTTAACAAACCTTCATGGGTATATTTTTATTAGCTAATTTGATGTAATTTACAAGTTGAAAAAGACATGTAGATCGAACTAACTACACAAACTAACTACACAATGATAGAGAGTGAATGACTTCAATTACGAGCTCGTAAATTATTATCCCACCCTTTACCAATGAATCATCAAGTAGTTTGGTATATTTGGTATTAAGATATATTTTTAAAGATAATTTTAATTAAAATAAACTTATTTAATTTTTTTATTTTTAACATTAACATATTGAAATTACTAAATAAAAACTGAAAAATATATTAATTTGATGTTTTTTCAGAACAAATACAATTTTGAAACATATTCAAATATGAATAAAATACAATATCAAAAGGGCTGTTAATTTCATGTATTTTCAAACTTTTTGCATATCAAATTTTTTGTCAGTTAGGAGATTCATGAACTTTTATTATAAATTAAATGTTCCAACTCAAGATATAAGAAATACTAATATTTATTGCATTAGGACTGAAACTGGAGGGATACCTATGGATATATATAAAAACAAATGTATTGTTCATAGGTCATGCGAGTCTTTTGCATAAATCAACACCTCAAATGGGCTCCTGACATTCTGGGTCTTATCCTGCAATAATTGTTTATACATTGTGCCATAAATATTTTAAGTCAGATAAATTTGAATTTAATTTGAAGCTCAAGTGACTATTTGGTGTTATGATGCATTTAAAGTTCATGCTTCTCTCCAAAACGTCTACTACAAGGCCTATAACTGCTATATATTCAAATAAAAATATAACAAATAATTATCAAAAATAAATTGTATATATACTCTTAACCTACAATTCCATGTCAATATCAAACAAGCCTAGAAGGAAGAATTGCACTTGGAGTCATTATCCCTCACAAGAATGTCATCTACTTGCAGTACCCTTTCTTCCCTCGATGATAAGATTTTGTTGGTAACAACAAGAGTACATTATCAGAGTTGAAACTTTGAGAAAACCCAAAAAAAGGAGGAGGAAAAAGAGTGAAAAAAATTGACAATGATAATGACAATTAGCGGCGATGATCATTGCAAAAAAGGTAAAATTAAAACAGCCAAAGTCGTTTGTGCTCTTTTTAGCAAAGCTATGGCCACGCCTAGCCTGGCCTCGTATCTTATTACAGTCCATTGCTTCTTCTTTTTTTGCATTTACGGCCGCCATGGTTGTGTTTGGTTGAACTTCTCGACTTCCTTGGTAGTTTTTGATGGTGGCATCTTTTAGTAATCACCCCTCGTCATTCTACTAGCCATGGATAATGTTTAACAATGGAGTCCCATAATGTTATATTAAATTAAGATAATTTTAGACTGATTATAACTCTAAAAGTTGTTTGATTTTCATTGTTTAAACTTGCTTTTAATTTTATATCTTGGTAAATACTTTAATTTTAAAAAAATTTTTATAATTTTTTATAAATATACCTTTTCAAACTATAATGATAAAAGTTATCATGATCTTAGATACATATTTAATCTTATTTTTTTATAAATAAAATATGTGTTATTATTTAAAATGTTTTTTATTTAAAAATTTATTAAAATTATATTTTTTAAAATTTATTTTAACATCGACATATTAAAATAATATATATATATCTATAAAAATAAAACTAAAAAAATATGACATTTAAACTAAAAAAATATGACATTTTCGCTTGTACGCAGTGTGCACTGCAAGGGTGGTAAATTAAGTACAATTACAGTCCAAGTAAGCTTTCGAGTCCTTGACGAAGATGAAGACATAAGTGTAAGCTTTCAAGTGTTAGCAAAAGCCTACACACATGCTGTCCCAATGTACCAGTTACGGACAGAGTCAGTGATCCGCACACATTGGTTGTCGTAATCTGCATTCACCAAGCTGTCCTCTACAAAGTCTGTCACTGGCCACTATCTTGCAGCACAATATTCTATCTCCTTCCCATTTTTCTTTGAACCCTCGTCTCGCGTACCAGCTAGGTGGCGATCATGATTTGTGCCATGATGCGAGCCGCATAGGGGGTTCTGGGCTAGCCATAGCTAGTCTGGTAGCAACAGGAGCATGGTCCATTCATGGCATATGAACATGCAAATAAATCAAACCTAAAACAATGATATGCATGTGGTGATCTCCAGAGGCTGAACATTCAAGTGTTTTGGACTGTTCAGGCTCTCTTTCTAGGGCTATAGGGGGCGTGTGGTAGGCAAAAAGAGGGAAAAGGACAGAGGGAAACTAAGTAGTTCGAGGCTACTAAATTTCAACATAGTTGGTGGATTTGAAATCTTTTTGAAATTGCAAATCCTCCTTGGATTCTAGTAAAAGGAAGACTCGGAGGCTAATAGTCGGCGAGCACCATGCGAATTGTATACAGGTAAGTACCAATGAAATGTCAGAGCAATAGCAGTCGACGTACGTGCGTGGTCATCAGACGCAGCTTCAATATGTTAGGCCAATTATCAAGTTTGAATTGAGGTGGTGGTCCTTCCCTGCCACCATGCCTTGTAATTTGATCTAAATCATTGAGGTGGGGGTCCTTCCCTCCCATCATGCTTGTAATTTGATATAAATCATATTATTTTCCATTTTCTATTATTATTAACTATTATTAACCGAGTAGTTACCACATCATTGCTCTATTTTAATTAATAAAATCTCAAAATAATATGGGTTGTGCATATTTAATCTATTATATATTAAAAAATCATTTATTATAAATTATATTTTGAATCTTTTCTAATTAATCAAGTGTTTAGATTAAAATAAATTTTTAATATGATATTAGAGATTTATTAATCAAGTGATTAAAAATTCAGATCTTATCATTCTGTTATAATTAATAAAATCTCAAAATAATATAAGTTATGCAAGTTTTAATCTCAAGTCTGGAAAAATATATTGAATTATAATATAAATTATATATTAAGATATTATTTAATAATTTAAATTTTTAAGTAAATTTTTTAACATCCTAAGCTCAACGTATTCTCTCCATTCAAAGTCAAGATAGCAACTAGGTTAGAGTTCCATTTTACTCCACTCGTCTTTTATTGTACGCTTGAATTCTTTTTTAA
This sequence comes from Populus tremula, assembly GCA_964019445.1. Classification (NCBI taxonomy): domain Eukaryota; kingdom Viridiplantae; phylum Streptophyta; class Magnoliopsida; order Malpighiales; family Salicaceae; genus Populus; species Populus tremula. Next base: position 1,561,238 of record CAXHTJ010000011.1, read on the forward strand.
TTAAAATAAATTTTAAAAAACAAAGTATATCTTTTTCTATAAATCATAAAATAAAATTTAAATGTCATATATAATGCTAAAAAAATCCTCCGTGAGTTATGGTATAAAAAATCGACGCACTATATTAAAATAAAATACAAATCTATATATATAAAAAATATAGGTTAAAAAATCGTGTGGCAGATTGGGGTACCTACCTCTATATATTCTAGTCAAATCAAATCAGATTATATATATAATTTGATTTCAATCAATTAGAATAAAAATTGGATTCGATCGATATCAAATTACACAAAACACCGTACAATTGGATGGAATTGTCATCTTTACATCCAAGTCATGCAAATATTCACTTACAAGCAAGCTTTCCCTATGGTCTTCACAATGCTATCGGGGTTCAAAATTCGAAGTAGGTGAGGGTTAAAATTATTATAAATCTCGTTGACTTTTGTGAATAGTTTGTCAGAGATAACTTGGTTTCAGTATATAAACAATTATCTAAAAATATATTTTATTATAAAAAAAATCAAATTATTAGAGAAATATCTATTAAGGATGGAAAAGCCAAAATCTCAAGGGGTATAATTCAATTTATTAGATTTTAAATTTGCTTTTTAAATATCATTAATTCAAGTCCCACAAACTTTAAGATTACTAAAAGCTTATATGGTCGTTAATTTTTTTATTTATATTTTGTTTATTTTTTATAATTATTTTTTTTTCAGTTTTTTTTTTATAGTTTAATTTGCTTAAGAGTTGATATCTATTATTTTATTCAATTTTTTTTGTACAAGGTTATCCATGTCTCATAACTAGGCAACAAATTTCACATGTTGACTCGAGTTAGGTTTTTTTATTCTTTTTGAAAATTAACTTTTTTAGTTTGTTTTTTATTGTTTGATTTATTGGTATTTGAGCTTCATAATCTTTTTATTTTTTTTATGAGGTTATCATGTCTCATTTATTTTTTTTCTATTATCAAATAAGATCGTTGAGATCTTTTAAGAATTTTTAAAAGGTATATTTTTCATAATATTGATAAATATTCATTGTTTTTATTAGATGTTGCCTTTTTTTTTCTAGTAGCTTTATAAAGCTTATTGAACCAATTCAAATCAATGATCTGGGTCCTAAATTTTTCTTTCTTCTTTAACAATATTATCATTTCTTGAGCATTTTTTTTTGCGTTAGGAAAAACTTGACTTGGCATGCGGTATAACATGAGCCACAATGTTAATATACACCTAGTACCTATGTATATTAACATATAAATTATGCATGTATTACAATAGATCACTACAAATTTTATTTTAGTATTTTAATTGAAGCACATGCAAATAATTAACAACTAATAATCCATTGATTTGTAAAATTGAATTTTGTGTATATATTAGACTAGTAAGCAATGATGTTTAGTTTATCAATGAAAGCCTAGAATTCATATTAAATATATATAAGCATGCAAAATCATAACTAATAGCAAACATGTTTTCACTCAAAAAAAAAAAATACTAGCATGCATACCAAACATATATTTGCAATTGATATAAAATCAAGAAACCTAACATTCATATTAATAATAAAATCAACCATGCTTAAATTAAAACAAGAAGAGTACTTGTTGAAGCACTTTAAAATAGTAAATATTTTATTATTATTAAGAATGCATCATTTGTCTTTAAAGTTTTATTACTCTTCACTTGTACAATTAGGATGTTTACAATATGCCTTTCAAGATTTCAACACCACCACCTTGATTTAAATATACTTTTAAATAAGATTTTTGAACCAAAAATATTTGTGTAGCTCAAATATTTCTCAATAAGATGAGCCTGAGCTCTAGATTTGAGAGGGAAATTAAAGCATAAAAAAAAGAAGAGAAACACTAAAAATGAGGTGAAGAAGAATGTGTAAAATCTAAAAAACTCAAGTTAGAAACTCTTCCTTTATTTTTTTATAATGAATTTTAAAAGTTAAAAAATTGAAAATTTAATTCATATTATCATCAACTTATAATTAATCACCATAAATTAATAATTAAATATAAAAAAATCAAGAATTTTTTAAGTCGAAAAACAAAGTTTATGTAATATTAATTTTTCATTCATCCATAATTTATTTAATTAAAAAAATAAAAATTCCAACACAGCTGTCATGACTTCTCGTAATTCATTGAACAAACACAAGAAAAGCAGCAATGAAGAAATGCAGGCTGAATCACAGAGGGATTCTTGCCATTGAAAGCCAACTTTTTTCTTGACATGCCAATTTGGTGCGACAAGGTGGCAAGCAAATGTTCTTGTAATGGGACTAAGGCATTCTGAGCATAGCAAAAGTGATTATTCTTTATGTCTAGAATGGAGCATTAGAGTGAATGCAGACACTGTCATAAATCACAGTGGTTTACTCAGTAGACGAGACAGTGTCATGTCATGATATCTTAAGATGCCATTCTTCAGACATGACTATCAGGCACCGGATTATCTTGCCTCGTGCCTTCATTTTGTTCGAGAGCAGCTACTTAGCATACAGTGACAAAGGGCAACAAGACGCTTGTTTTCTGACCAACGGCCATAAAAGCAGTAGCCTCCTCACCTGTCCTGGTGTCTCCTGGCAAAACCACCGTGAAATCGGCTTTTCACGGGGGAGGAATGGGCACATTTTGCAAGCTTTTGTAGGTTAAACTAAGATCATATGTGCGAGCAGACAACCCTGGACAGTGGACTCAGAAAAGCAAACTCATTTCTGCAGGTAGCGATCTTGTTCTTGCATTGCAGAGAAAATAGTCTCATGTGCTCAAAGACTAGGAGTTAGGGACTTTGTTTAGGAAGTGAGCACAAGTTTTGAAATAATGTAATCAATTCCCTTTCCTATTACAATTAAACCATAATCTTAGTAAAATCATACAAACTCAACAAATCTTTACATCAACTTGGTCTACTCTTTAAAAAATATTTAAAAATAGTTTTTTTTCCCTTCTAAAACCCATCATATATCTGAAGAATATTGATTTAAAAGATGAAGATAATGGGATACAAAGAACATCTCCTATCATAAAACTTTTTGCAGAAATATATTTATTTTAATTTTTTAACCAAACATATATTTATTATTTTATATATCTTAGAACACTGTTCACGCAGCACTCGATTGAAATCGTTCTGGCACAACCAATGAGTCTTGATAAATAAAAAATAAAAAACTCCTGCAACTAACACAAGGAGGTGAGATGCATAGCATGGGGGCACAGCTTCCATGGTGATTGAGATTGCAATCATTCACTTTATAATGAAATAAACAAAACCATGCATACTTTGAATGAGTGCTTCTGAAGAACAGAATACTAATTAATAAGATAAAGTTGTTCAGTAGGAATACAAAAGCACATGAAAAAGAGGCCTCGTTTGTGATCAAAGGACTTCCTCATTTTTCCCAATTTGTGCATCGGAGGCCACGAATTCTTCATCTTCCCCTTTGACCACTAATCATTGGTGTGTTTTTTAATAATTAAAAGTGTGAAGTCTCTTTGAATGATCCAGCCATTTACAATAAAAGTTGTGGCCATCTCTATTTTATTATATGGACAATTGGTAAAAGAGTTTTTAAGGGAAGTTTTGCTTTTGTTGTTAGAAAATGTTTTTGTAAAAGATTATTTTTTTTTTAATTATTTTGATGTATTGATGCTAGAAAGTAAAAAAATTATTTTAATGCAATTTTCAATAAAAAAACACTTTAAAAATAAACTATACCGGCTTTTAGTCCTATTGTATTTTGTATTTAATCTTTAATCCTCTCATTTTGGTCCATATAATAATATTATTATTCTTGCTATTATTTAATGTTTAGGGCTCCATATGAGAAACATAGGAGAATTAATTGGCACAAGTGTAGGAGGCAGGGGCGGAAGGAGGGGGGGCAAGCAGGGGCCCGGGCCCCCTCTAAAATATTCCGCCCCCTGTATATATATATATATATTACGTAATTAAGTATGGATGATGTTTTTTATTCTAAAAAAACTGTAATTAAGTGTAATTTTTTAATTTGATTATTTTTAAAAATTAATTTACATACCCTAATATAAATCCTGTAAATATAAATTCATTACTTTGCACAATAAATTTTGCAGTCATTCAAAAATATAAATATAAATATAAATCATAAGTAAAAAATTTCAACGAAAAAATTAAAGTAGAGCCACCAATTAATTTATTTTTTATGAAACAAAACAAGGTAACTTAAATTTAAAATCTATTTTTATTTTGTTTTGAGATGTTTGTTAATAATTTGATGAGGTTTTTTTTATATAATTCTATCATTTTTGCTTTATTTTTTCTTAGATGTACTAATTTTACCAATTGTTTTTTGAATTCTTGTTATGGGTGTTTTTTTTAATTAATTATATATATTTCATTGGTTTGTTTTGATTATACTTTGATTTTTTTTTTATGTTTTATTTTTAGCAGAATCACCAAAATTATTAATTTTTTCTCACAATATATGTTTTTATTTTAGGTTGAACCATGAACAAAATAAGAAGAATTTGTTTTTTTTTTCAAAAAAAATATTGATAACTCGCAGCCTAGTGAACCAACTCCAATGTGTAATGTTAAAGTTATGATTGAGCAACTCCAATGCGCCTCAGTTTACAAAGAACCCGCGTTGATTAGTGAGAATAGTTCTTTATTATTTTTTGGTTTATTTCAAAGTTTATCAAACGTAAATAATGCTTCGTTTTAGCTAATATTTCTTATATACTTTGTATATTTATATTTAATAGATATAAAGACCAACATTAAAGTGATGAATATATTATGAAGATGAAATTAACTTCGTTGCTTTAACTCAATTTGGTATTTCTTCAAACCTTTTACCTCATACAAAGATCATTATATGTTTATAGTAAGTTATTTGAATAAAACTAAATTATACAGGTTTTTTTACAACTCATGTACAATAAAATAAAATAAATATTATATTTTATTATATTAATTATGGCCCCCCCAACAAATAATTCTAGCTCCGCCCCTGGTAGGAGGTGCATAATAGTAGAGGTTGTCAACTTTATGGTTAGAGGTTACTTTTTCTTTACACGAAAATGCCCAAAAAAAGAAAAGGAAAAGAAGTAAAGGAAAGTGGAAAAAAAGGCTCAAAACATGACCTAATGAACAGATGAAATCCTTGGGTAGCTCCAAGTTGAACATGACTCGTGACAAGGTTGTTTTTGTTGGTTTCAAAGATGACAACTCAGCAATTATGACCTATGATCCCGGATTAAATAATATTTTTATTAATTTATTTTTATTTCTGATATTATGATATCAAAATTCATAAAAACACTAAAATTCATCAATTTAATTTTTTAAAAATAAATATATTTTTAAAAAGTATAAAAAAATAAAAATACCGTACCTTTTTAATGTCGACATGATTAAATTCAGTGGATTAACTTGTAATATATTTAATAAGATCAAACTTAATTCAATTTCAATCAAATATCATAACTATAAATTAAAAATAATAATTAAATGTTATTATTTTTTAAAAAATGTATTTTAATTAACATGATATTCCTCAAATTATTCTATTTTCTACGATGAGATGGCTAACTTCGATATAAAGCAAGTGCTTTTAAAACTATTTATATTCCGTAACTAATTAAAATAGTGACACCGCTCTCCCTAATTAAGCAATTACCTTTGGTAAAGTTTTAAAACCGGTATTGGTTAACTCGGGATAAAATCTAAATTATAAATTAAAAAAAACTAATGAGTTAATTTAATTTTTATTTAAAAATTAAAATAATATTATTTTGAGTATTTTTTTATAAAAAAATATTAGTAAGTTTGATTTTTCTTTTTACCAAAGTTGACCATATAGTTAGTTATTTTTTATTTATTTAGAACGGTTTAGATTTAAAAACAACTAGATTTTTTGTCAATTCGCTGAACCAGTTTAAGTGTTATGATTATGTTCTCGGTCCTATTTAGTTATATTATTATAAATAAATAAATTGTAGATCTTTTAAAATTTAAATACACTACTATTAGATTTAGCCCACTTAGATATAAGGTATTCAAGTTCTAATTAATCACTTCCTATTAGTTACGTGAAATTCATTCTCTCTTTTCAAAATATATCCAATGATATTGCAACGATTTTAATATCGGCTGATAACGATGCTTCTGGACCATTAGATTTAAATTTAATTAGTAGGTGTATTCAATTATTTTATTTTAACTTAATAGTTTTAATAGTCACCAAGTTTTAAACTCATCCACTAACTATATATTTAACTTATCCTTGATTTATTGACTTGTATAGTAAGTGAATTCGTCTTTATTATTATTGTTTTCCCCCCTTAAAAGTAATAATAAAGGGATAATTGCATCAATTTTTACATTTAAAGATAAATCTATTGAAGATAAAATTTTAAATAGATAATCCATATCTAAACTGATATATATAAAAGAGAATAAATTTCTTAGAGACCTTGTTTGATAAAAAACACGTATATCTTAAGTTGGATATAAACCTTCTACTTGGTCTTGTTATTCAATTAATTAAAGTTATTTTCCACAAATCAAAATAATGAATCCTCTTCATCAATTATCCACAATTAATTTGAAGTCATTGTAGCAATGGAGGTTTCCTTTTGATCACGGCAAAATAAATTCATCATCAAAATCCGGCGGCCATTAAGGAGGTTCTAGTTTGGTCCTGCGATCAACAGTTTCCACTAAAAACCTCCACCACATAAGACATTTTATGAATTCACCACCGTCTTTAAACCATATTGCAACAACCTCTAGATCGTACATGAAAGAATGCCTAGCCGTCATGGCCACCATTGTCAAACCTAGAAACTAAGAACTTCTATATATATTGTTTTTTTGTTGCTTATTACATGCACAAATTCATCGCTAACATGGCTACATCACCTTGCACCACATTTGTCTTCGTATAATAATAATAATAATAATAATAATAATAATAGCAGCCCTCCTTTCTTCATTTTGCAATAAAGGAGAGATAGGAGAGGGTTGGTGGATACCTATGTGATTGCAAATGACAATGTCAACTAATTTTATGAAAAATTATGAGTTATTGAGTGTGTGTGTGTATTAAAATTGAATAAGTTAATGTATAAATAAGTTAATTTTAAAATTGCAAATTTTGGATGGGAGTATAACTCAAACATTAAATTAAGCTATCCTTTTCATAACAAAAATATAAAAATAAAAATCTCCTCTTTCTTTTCATTGATTATGATAAAATCATAGGTAATTCTAAAAATTAGAGACCTCACACAACTTCTTTGACTCTTCGAATAACTCCAACCTAACCCAGGCTTGAAAAGTAGCAAAATTTTGCTCAACCACATGGCTCAAGTTGTTGATCTTCAATGTGTTTTTGTTTGACGATTTAACTGTGTTTTTGGAAAATAAAATTTTGTTTTAAATTATGATTTTTTAATTTTTTTCATCATTTAATAGAAAAATAATTTTTTAAATATTATTTTAATTAAAAATACTGGGCAACCACAAAACCACCATAGCAAAGAGTGAAGCTTTCCAACATAAACTGAATCCTCTTCATATGCCTAGTAAATTAACCTCGTTAGTTCTTCCCATACCCCAATAAACCCCACCATCCCCTGGGTGACCCCAAATCTCTCTCTTCTCTCTCTCTCTAGAACTCTCTCTCTCTATATATATTTATTTTCTTCTCTCGTGTCATGTCATGCAGCAAGGAAGGTTAGCAATAGGAAATAGCACTCATTCTAGCACATAAAAAGGGATTTTTAACCTTGCCTTTCTCTCTCACACACACCCCCGAACCTTTAGCTAGCTCATCCTCTCTCTGTCCAAAATCACCACAAAACAACGACCTCCGCTCATCTCTATTTGTCTGATGACACTTTCAACGTTTTCTCCATCAGATCTCTTGGAGACTCGTGTTTCTTAAGAAAGCCGGAGACTTTCTCTCTTTTTTTTTAGCCTTTTTGAACCTGGTGGTTTTGTGGGGTTTTGTTATTATTATCAATACCCATCACTCAAAATCCTATCTTTTTATTTTTATTATTATTATTATTTCTTTGGTGTTTTTGGCTTAAAGATCTCATTTTGGCATCTGGGTTTTGGTTGTTTTTTCGAGAGGAGGAGAAGAGGGAGAGTTTTTGAAAGGGGGACAAAAATGGCTAATGGGGTCGAGAGAGAGCTGGTGGTGTTGTTTAGTGAAGAAGAGTTGAGAGAGATGAGTGGGGTCAAGAGAGGTGAAGAGTACATAGAAGTGACGTGTGGGTGTACCAGCCATAGATATGGCGATGCTGTTGGTAGGCTTAGGGTTTTTATCAATGGTGAACTTGAAATCACATGTGAATGCACTCCTGGTTGCGATGAAGGTCTCTTTTTTTTAACAAGTTTTTGTCTTGGTTTCTGTACTCTCTTTTTTGAGGGTGTTAATGAAATGGGGTTTGATTTTTATGCGTGTTGAATAGGTCTTATGTAGTTATATTTTGACGTTGATGGATATCAGTCTCTTCTCTAATCAAAAGTGACAAGAGATCTTAGCCAGTTGTATGGTTTAAATTTTGTTTTCTGGTATTATTACAATCTCTAAGTGTATGTTGTTTTGTCTGAGAGAGTGGTTGTGCATGCCATTGCTCAACTAGATAATGCAGTTTTTTCTGTGGACTTTTTCAACCTGATATTTTCTGGTTCAGATTGGACTAAAGCTTGTGTTTTGATTCAAAAAGTGGTCTTTGAGCGGTCTTCTTTATGATGGAGCTGCATTGCTTTTGTTGTTTTGATTACAATGGTTGACTTTGGTGCTCTAAGATTTGGTTTTTGATGCCAGAGTTCTGTTCTTCCTGTTGGACAGAGTAAGCCTTTGTGTAGCATCACCTGGCACTCTTATATATACTTTTTAGTACTCCCTCTGGCAACTCTATCCTTGTAGCTCTCTACCCTTGCTGTTGTTGCTTTAGATTATGTTCAAATTCAAGGTTGACTCTATGAAAAAAATCCGTCGTTTTGTGCAAGGATGGTTACTGGCTGGGATCAATCTTGGAAGTTGACCTCTAAAGGGCTATCATGCACACCGATGCTTAAGCTGGGACAACGTCTTTGTGTGCATGAGCTTCTGGCTACGTAATGTTAAGTTAGGATACAGCCTCTGACAACTCAAGATCTATCTGCTTTGACATTGCTGTGAATTTTATTTTGCCACAGTGCAACTGGAAGGCCTGTCTAACCTATGCCTGCAACTCCTCAGAGTTGATTCAAGAATTGATATCATCTTGGAAAATCAAGGCCTTGGGATGTATAAGTGGAGGTTTCAACATCTGTTGAGGACCGGAGACTTGCAAGGTCTTGATAGTAAAAGTTGTTTTGACTGCAGGAAGGGCAGTTTTCACCCTTTTAAAGAGTTAGGTTCACAGGAAAGGGAATGCATTCTGTTCGTAAGAATAGCTCTTGTGGTCCTTTCACTGAAAGGAGAAAACTGTCATACTGTTTATCTTCAATACTCGCAAGTGAAACTACCTTCCGCTGGACTTTTAGAGCCAGGATTATGCAACTGCTCCCTTGTGCTCAATTGGCCATTCTGTGTCTCCTGCAGAAGAAGGTGGCATCTTGTCTGGCACAATAGTCCAGTTAGGCTTATATCTAATGTCTCAATCACTTGATAACCCCCCAACAATTCTGAAAAAATGGCGCTTGGTGCTCCTGAATGTTAAAATTTATTGCTTCTAAGGATGCTTCCCTTGTAATAACTTTCTCTATCTGACTTGACTTTGTGGAGCTTTCATTTGTTCTCTGCATGTGATCATAGCTATTTGTATTGAAGTATATTCCTTTTGCCCCCCTTTATTTTAATATTTGTTTATATTTTTTTGATTGTTTTATTTTCTGAAAATATTTGAATGGTTGATACCAGATACGATGACTCCTGCTGCATTTGAAAAGCACTCTGGAAGAGAGACAGCTAGAAAATGGAAGAACAATGTCTGGGTCATAGTTAATGGGGAGAAGGTTCCATTGTCAAAGACTGTGTTGCTCAAATACTACAATCAGGCCTCAAAAAATGGCAATGGGTCCCACAGGTCAAATAATGGACGAGTTTGTCACCGTGATGAGTTTGTTCGCTGTAGTAAATGTAATAAGGAACGCAGGTTCCGATTACGTACCAAAGAAGAGTGTCAGATTCACCATGATGCTTTGGCTGATGCGAACTGGAAATGTGCCGATATGCCTTTTGACAAGTAAGTTTCCCATTACATTGCATCAAATGAAAATAAAATCACTGACTGTTGATGGTTTGCTTTATTTTGATCTTCATCAGCCATTTTGAACCATGATTCTAAAATCTATTTCTTTTTTACATTGAAAGGTAGATCCTGACTATGCATTTCATGCGTGTGTAGAGATTCAGTCATTTTTGCAGTTTTTAATATAACATGTATTGATTATTTCTTGTTCTCTCTGTTGCTCAACCGGTAATGTTTCTCATGTGGTTGAACACGCTTTAGAGAGCAAAAGGAGGCTATGGATTCAGATTTTTTTTCATTCCAATTTCGTTTGTTGTGCTGCCTTATTTGCATCTCTACTTTGTTGACTTGTGATTTATTACATAGAATTTAGCGTATCATCGCTCATAACATGAATAATTAGCTTGTATGGACATTGATAATGGAAGATGGAATATTGCACTATTTTGGTGATGGAAGTATGCAGATGCTTTAGAAACAAAAGCTCATGTTATATAATGCACCTTCATGCTTATATGACTAATGCTTGATGCCAAGTAGAAGCCTCTATACAAGTGAGCTATTGGTCAGGATTGATAAAAGTACAATCGATTGGGTTTCAACTTTACATGATTAGGCTGATATCTGGCCAAATAAATTATCCTCATTGATAGATAGATTATTCTTATTAAGAGGTATCGGAGAGAGGTAAAGGACATTTAGAGGATTAAAGAAATAAGATATTCTTGCTGAATACATCATAAATAAAGGATATGATCTCTGGTATGTCATAGAAGGATTTCAGATTTATTAGAATGAATAGTGACTTCATGCATTTTATCTTTTTTCTGGACATTTTTTCAACAAGTGTTCTCTTTATGAAGCATTTTTATTTGATCTCTGTTATGATGTATGTTTATGCTTGTCAATTTTTATCCTCTGATGATTGCATTTGCCAAGTTTCTGTAAATTTGGTTTATAAAAATGTTGCAAGAGCAGAACTTAAGTTTTCTTCAGGCTTTCCATGAATTAAGCACCATTTATTAGCATGTTGAAAAATATTAAAAAACAGAGATATAATTGTGCTTGATGCGTGTTTAAATTTCTGAAGCTTCTTAAAAATTGCTTATCCTCCATGATAATATGGAATCGTGTAGTTCTTGAAACATAGCTATAGATGTCATCCAACCTTGCGCCACCAACGTTGCACTTTCTAATTCTGAAGTGCTGTTGATGAGGAGATATAGAGTGAACTCAGAATGTAATAATATTTTTAAGTAATTCTATTTTCAAAATTTCACTCTACTTTTATAGCGTATCTGTGCTGAGTGAAATGCGAGGAAATACCACTGAAAATGTTTGTACTTGATAATTGCTGGAGCATTTTTACATTCTAAACAGATCTTATTGAGATCCCATTTGCAGAATTTGAAACGTTTACATTTTTTATACTCTGCCACCTTTTTCACTCTATATTTCATTGTGATTATTTCCTGTATTGCTTCCCAAATTTGATTGCTTCATAAATGTATCTCCTTTGAAGAAGCAAATGCACCTGTGTTTCTTCATGGGCTGTCATGTTTTCCATCTATTTTCCCTTTGTTGTGTTTCTTTCTTACACTTTGACAATGTTTTGAATGGCTCCATGAGTTGTGAAATTTCTTGCAGCTATCAGATGAACTTAACGTATGATTAAGTATGCTTGATGCATCTTTAAAAGTTTAAGTTGGTCCCCAGCAAAGTGGTCTGCCATTGCATGCAAATTTTGCGAGTATAAATTTAACTATGTTGTGGTTTCATGGGTTTTCAAGGATTTACAACTACATGTCAAGTTTGAAATGAATAATGCAGACGTTTTCTTTTTCGTATTTCAGAATAACATGTGATGATGATGAAGAACGAGCAAGCCGAAGGGTATACAGAGGTTGCACCCGTTCTCCAACATGCAAGGGCTGCACTTCCTGTGTGTGCTTTGGGTGTGAGATCTGTCGCTTCTCAGATTGCAGCTGTCAAACCTGCACTGACTTCACCAGGAATGCAAAAGTTTGAGTTCAAAACAATGATGCTTTAGCAGTCCTGATATCCCCCTTTTATTTGGTGCCTTTCCATGGCATTGTTGCTTCATTTAATCCCCTGCTCCCACAGTTAAGAGAAGCCTTGAGTAACATTTTCTCATGTTGAACTTGAAATTCCAGTCTGTGAGTTAGGCATTCGTTCTTCTCATTGGCTGGTATAGAACTTTTAAATTTAGCAATCTATCTCATTTATTTTTTCTTTTACATCCTTACATCTCCTGGTACTGTCTTTTTCCTCTGTTCCTTTTCCATCATCAAGCGGCCACTGGAAAAATTGGTGTACAACAGAGCTGAAAGTTGAGATGGCTGAGCTGGAGTGGTATAAAAATTAAAATGGTGAAATTGAATTAATGGTGGGCGTTTAACGTCTTGATACATACTTTCGGAATTAGTGTGTTTAGTATTACCAAGAAAGGTATTTTTTAGATTTTTATTTTTTGATTTTTATTTTTAGTATCATATCAAAATCATAAAAAAAGAAAAAATAATTTAAAAAGAGGTCGTAACACTAAAATAAGTACTCTCATTTGGTACCTAATTTTGGATGTAGGTGTTACTTGGTATTTCATGTTTGATAACTTATAAGTTAGTCCCTTGTTGAGTTAGTGTTTCAATATAAAAGTCAAACAATTTTAAAGTGAATTTTAAACTTAAGTTACATAAAAACATGTTTTTACTGTTTTAAAACAATAACTACACTATTTTATTGATATTCTCAAAACACTCAACGATAAAATTATGAAAAAGAGTAAGATATGTTTTTGCCGAAAACCTGGCAAGAAATCTAAGGTACAAAGTTATAGGAAACAGCAAAGACTACAGTATAATTGTGTTAAGAACTCAAGGACTAAAGAATATAATACACTATTCTAGGATTTTGCTGAGGAAGGTGAGCGAGTGTAGCTGTGAGGTCAACTAGTCTTAATTTCTTGGTACCATTCGATTGCTTTGATGGTGATAATTTCTCCAAATTTGATTAAATTTGGAAGGAAACTGAAAGACAAGAAGGTGATGCTTTTAGGCCACTGAAAGAACAAACGTAAAGCCCAAAGCAAAGGGCTTTATGAAATGTTCCGAAACTATATTTAACAGCATTATCTTAATGGAAACAAAATTGCCTCTGCTTGCTCGTTTCTGTACATCGTTTAGTAATGTGAAAATCAAATCACTGGTTATGATTTATGAGCAACCTCATCTAGCAAAATACAAAAACCGAAAATAGGTGATTTGTCAGCCATCAGGCTGGTCAGACTTCAGCACCTATGAATTGCCATAAGCTTGCACAAGTATAGAAGTAAAGGAGGAGGGGGTGGGAGGTGAATAAGTGGGGCATGGAATTTGGATTGACTCTCACAATCAATACCTGCAAAGAAGACAACAAATTTTGAAGCAGCACCTAACCTAGCTTGTACACGAAATTTTAAAGGTATTAAGGCGTTTAATGATATTGTGATTGCGGGTGAGGTTCACCTGCAATCACAATTTTTCTTGTTTGATTAAGTAAGAAATATAATTTTTTTTTTGTAAGACCCACTATTATATTAAGGTTGTGTCATAGGTTTATCAAAAGTTATATTTTGCTGCTATTCCATGTAGTGGAAAGTGAACTCCATTGTTCACGTGAACAGTGAAGTTACTCTCTATTATTCCAGTCGAACCGGATCCAATCCAACGCTTAATACATTGAACCATGTCCAATCCAATTAAAAAAAATTTAATTTATTTTTAATTGTGTTTTATTCGAAAAATTAGAAGAAAATCCCTTGATGATGTAGCATTTATAGAATTTAATCGCAATCCCAATTTTGTTCTTGCCAGGTCCGACCCAGTTAAAAAAAAATCAGTTTTTATTTTTATTTTTAATTGTGTTTTATTTGAAAAATTAGAAGGAAATCATTTAATGACGTAATATTTGAAGAATTTGATTGCAATCCTAATTTTGTTCTTGACAATATTTTTACCTGATATTATCGCGTGCTTAAGAAACCATAAAAAATATAATCCTTGTTAGATAGATTTCATACATGATGAAATTACACATAGTTTAATATCAATATTATTTATTTCAAGATGTAATAACATTAATTAAATCTATAATATTTAAATTAAAATCCATCAATATATATATATATATATATAATCTCAATTTGAAAAGTATTTTTAAACCAAACACATTGAGCTACTTTTTATTCAACCTTAATTACAACCATAGTTTTAACCAAACATATATTTTTCCAAACTAATCTCAACTAAAAATAATTTTTATAAAAATATTTTTTTCCCTAACTACCACAATACCAAACATAATAAGACAGTCTTTGCTAGGGGTGAGCATTTTCGGTTCGGTCCGGTTTTGGGCCAAAATAAACAACCAAACCGATTTTTTTTTTCAATTTTTTGAACCGAACCGAACCGAAAACCGGTTCAAACCGACCATGTTCGGTTCGGGTTTTTTCCCTTCCAAACCCACTTCAACCGAAAATTATTTCTGGTTTTTTTCACTGATCAAATTTTTTCAAGGATTTTATTTTTGTTTTATTTTTAATTTTACAGATCTGTGCTTTCTATGCTTATTTTCTGAGAAATCTTGGTTTTCTCAACAAGTATGACACTTTTTTTAACTGGTTGGGCATCCATGATCTCCAGAAAATTCAATCCCGATTTTCTTTTTGTAGATCTTTGCCCAAGAATTAAACCTTGCAAAAAGATACACAAAACAAAAGGAAAGAACGCAAGTCATTTGACTGGAGGGGAAAAAAAACAAAGAAAAAATCAAAAGATATCTGTTATTAAAATGTAAAATCATCAGAACAATATTATTTAAACAAGAGGAAACAAATCAAAGAGGAAGGGCCAAACCCTTTCACGCCAATTAAAAAAATCCCCCTTTTTTCCTCTCCAATCTTCCCTTCACTTTGTTTTGGAGCCGACGCCACACACCTGCAAAGAAAAAACCCTAAACTCGCTTTCAATGGCGACCGATCCAACTCTGTTGCACCAACTCAGTCTCCTTCTCCAATCAAAGAGGAGAGATGCAAAAAGAAAGGGAATGGAGAGATGCATAAAGAAAGAGAGGGGGGGAGGCAGAGAGAGAGGGAAAGGAGAGAATGAGAGATGCATAGAGGAGAAGGGGAGGGGCGGCTAGAGAATGTAGAGAGCAAAGTTTAACTTTAGGTTTAGGGTTAGAAAAAACATCCTATTTATATGTGTTTTTTTTTTAAGTGCTGGTTTGGTTGAACCGGTTCGGTTCGGTTCAATCGGTTTCAAACTTTGAAAACCGAAACCGAACCGAACCGGATTTTTTTTGTGATTTTTTAATCGGTTAGTTCGGTTTTTTTTTCGGTTCGGTTATTTTTTTTCCGGTTTTCTCGGTTTAATCAGTTTATCGGTTTTTTTTCTCACCCCTAGTCTTTGCAGCCAGAATTTGCTGCGAAGGATCTCTTAGGCTCTCGCAACCACCATGAACGTACAAATTGCAAATATGAGGAACCATTATGAACCACCCCACCTTGCCAGACATTTTCTTTAACACAGACATCAACGTAAGATAATTTACAAAATGTAGGCAGGTCTGCAGAACACTGCTGGTCCACTCAGTCAAAGCCTATTTTAAGTTACAGCTCATTATAGACAAAAATTAGTTTGATGGCTGCCTGCCTCTTCCACCTGAAAAACGACCACCCCCTCTACGATAAGGTTTCCTTCCATGGCTGGAAGAGGCTCCCGTGTTGAATTGCTGAGGAGCTTTTATGTTGCCAGGAGGGATGGCTGGTGATTGAAAGCTGCAGTTCTGTTCTAAAGGCAGTCCTCTGGACATCATTCCTTGTTCTATTGTATTCATAGCTTGGGGATTACGTTGAACCTGAAATCCTGTTCCAAATGCAGCTTGGTTAAAGTAGTTTTGTCCTCCAACTGCAGGCCATGAAAGAGGATATGTAGGTCCAGCAAAGAAATTTGGATGTCCTCCTGGGAAGAAAGCATTAGGAAGTGGTCCCTGACAAGGATTGAACTGTGGCTGAATTGGCATACCAATTGCCTTAGGTATCTGATAGGGACGCTGGAGTTGACTCCGTGCAGCCCAAGGCATGTTATTAGCTGGAAATCCACCTGGAATTGCTAAAGGCTCTGGCTGATGAGAAGGTGCCTCATTCATCCATACACCATTTGGAGTAAAAACACCAGTTGTCTGTGGCACTGGAGCAAATGATGTTCCAACAGAAGATTCATTGAACAAATTTTGATCGGGTGATAGCTGATCTACACCAGTAGGTATTTGCTCCCCTGAAGGTTTATTGTTCTTCCAGCCATCCCCCCTATTTTTCACCTTCCTTATGTTGTTTTTCTTTTTTCCAACTGTCTCACAATCTATTCCCCTCTTGGACATTTTTAACATCCTCTTGTACTCTGCCTCTTCCTCGTCATCTGAAAATTCTGCCTCCTTAGTTAGCTCTTCATCATATTCACCAGATGCATCATACCCTTTCTTGTAAAGATTCTTGTCATTGAGCACATGATTGGCGAACTCAGGAACAAAAGATATCACAGTACCATTGTGGATCCCTCCAGGGACTTCACTCTCTGAATTGTATCTCACCACATAGTATGGGTTTTTGACAGGTCCAAAAATCTCATCTACCAACCCCAATGGAGATCTCTTTCAGTTATCCAAAGGATAGAACCCTCATTCAAAGGGTTGTGCTTTTCCGCCCCTTCTACTATAACCTGGGAACCTATAGCCTGAAAAATCAAGAATACCGGATTTACTGATACAGCTATCACCAATCTAAAGTCAGTCCAAGAGCTTAAATTAATAGGAAAAGCAAAAATAGTTGTGATTTAGATAGACTTGCGTTAAATTTAATGCCTATATTTTTTTTTCTTAAAAACAAAAAACCATGCACTTCGCTTCTGTGGACTTACCGACAAAACAGCTCCAACAGCCAGCATCTGATGATGCGGTTCCAAGGAAGCAACCACTGGAGGAACTGGAGGGAGAAACTGCAGATTTGATACAGTTTATCTGATTAGCAGCAATATGACATAAAAAGAAAACATGAAAATGCTTGAATAGTAAGCCATTGGATCAAATTTCAATCTGCCACTTTAGTCAGGAATGTAAAGGAGAAGTCATGCTATGCGTACTTGTCATCAATGAACATTACAGTATAGCCATATTCCGGGTCCATAGAAAATCACAAACAGGGGAGCCAAGACAAAAAAAATCCTATGTTTAAACTAACAATAACACTAAATTGAATTATCATCATCAAAGCAATAAACCTGTTAATGTAAAATCATACAAATCAGTGACAATTAAATAGAGAAGGAACAATTTATTTATTTTCTCATAGCTATCGAATTGTATTCTTACATAAACCTTAAGCAAATTGGGCCATGCTCCAGTAACTATGGCCGCAATTTTGTTTTCTAACAGTATTCATATTAAGTTGTTTGACCTTCATCTTCTGGAAAGTGAAGAAATAGCACATTGCCAGACCGAATCATAGAACATGATAAAACGCCCTCACATTTATTTACCAGAAAAAAAATCGTGTATATGAATATCTTGCATTTCTATTTAACTTCATAAATCACACTAACACTATCAATAACATTTGAGATGCAAGATTTAACAATTCCAAAGCCTCGGACAATAAGCAAAAAACAATTCACATAGAATAGCATCAAAGCAGAAACAATTTACCTTGAGTTCGTTCTTCGACCTAATAGGGTCTCCTTCATTAACAGGATCCTCATCTTCATCAAAATCACTCCACTCAACCATCTTGTCTCCATCCTCCTCCTCAAACACTTCAACATCAGTATCATCCCTACCAACCATTTCCTCTCCATTAACATCCCTTATCTCACCTTCTTCCATGTCACCCAAATCATCTAACTCTTTATCTACTACCTCCGTAACTTCCCTCTCCTCCTGCTTCTCTTCCTCACTGTCCTCTTCAACATCATCATCACTACTACTAGAAGACTCGCTACTTTCACTTTCTCTCTCGTCCTCATCATTCACCACTTTTCCATTCACACCACTACCATCACCAATATCCGAACCCGACCCATTTATCAAACCACCATTATCTATCTCTGCCTCTTCACCCACCACTTTTCCACCCCCATCAGCAACAACTAAACTCGACACGGCAACCAAACTAAACCTTCCCATTTCTTTCTCAATAGAAAACTCCAAACTCCCTCCTCTTTCAAGCTCCACTCTTTCTCCCTTCACCTTCATTAAACCCTCCAAATCAGACCCATCAACAATTCCCTTCTTCTCTTCAAGAACTAAATCAGACCCCTCAACAATTCCCTTCTTCTCTTCAAAAACTAAATCAGACCCATCAACAGTTAAATCCTTAACAACAAACCGTTTATCCTCCACCTCCATTCTCTTCTCAAAATCCAAACTAACCCTTTCCGGGTCCCCAAAAAACTCCTCTATGGAATCAAAATCAAGAAAATAATCGGCGAAATTTGTGAGCTTTTGATCAAATGGTTGAATTGGGTCTTTAAAGTTTCTAGCTTTTGAAACTTGGTTGTTCTCTTCTTCAGTAGTTGAGGGCTCAAATACAAACCCCACCATTTTTAAGTTTGGAATTTTGGAGAGGAGAGTCTATGTTGCAATGAAATTTCATAACTGAAAAGCAGAGACAATTTTATCGCTACTATATAAAGTTCGTTTTTTTCTTTCCCCTTCTGTATGTGAGTTAAGGTTTCTGTTCTGTTTGGAACAAGGGTTTGCCTCTTAAACCCTAGATGGGAAGGTACTGGGGTTTTGTTTTTTCGCGGGCTTTTTATCCTTGAGCTAAGGTTTCTTATTTCTGTGGGATGGGCTCCTCTTGGTCCCGCATTTTGAATCATGTTAAAGATATTTTGGCTCCTTCCTTTCATCCCTTCTTTCTTAGAATTTTCTTGGTAGGTTAAATAAAAATTATTAAACCTAGCAAGATTTATAGTCTGGGTGATGAGTTAGCCAAATGAATTCAGTATATTAGCTCAGATTAACTTAAATTAATCCAACATGATCTTGTTCTAAGATTTTCTTTGAAAAAATAAAATAACAAGAAATAACAATTGTATTATACTAGTATAAAATTAATACAATTCAATGTTTCATTGGTATCCAAATTACTCCAATAATTAAAATATAACAAGAAATCCAAAGTTCTAAATTTTATTATCCTATTCTCTATAATGAAATTAATAAATTAAATTAATTATAAAATAACAATGAACATGTAAAAATTTTAAGTTTAAAAAGCTTTTTACTTAAATGATGTATTAAAAAATCATATAAAATCTAAAATTTATAAAAAAAATTTAAGAAAATACTATCCTTAGTATTCAAAATCTAAAAATCGAGAAAGGGGGCAAATGTTTTTATCATCGATTCAATTCTTTTAAGTTATTTATCATTAACTTATGAACTATTTGAATGATTTATTAAAGAAAATCCGATAAAAAGCCTTTACATTTCTTTATCATTATTATTTAATGTTTTTTTAAAAAATTCATCGTGGATTTTGAATTCAATAAGTTATATGGAAAATTGTATTCATATTTGTGCATTCACATGATGAATATTTTTTAAGTCAACTCTCATTGAATGGTTTTGTGTGCCGATGTATATTTATTTTGTTGGTAAGCATTTAAGAACAGAAGTCAACGCAGATTGCATTGGCGATGTATATTTATTTTATTGGTATTTCTTAACATATTTGTTTTTATTTATTTTACACGCAACAACGTGACTAAAAGCTGCAGAATTTATGATAGATCACCGTTTTGTAAACCTATTGTACATGGAGTTGACTTTCAATTGAATGAATTGTTTATTGGAAAATAGTTTTAAAAAGAATGTCAGTAAAAAGTATTCCTCTTTGACTTTGAGGGTATTTAAAGTGAGGTGATGATTATTTTTTAATATATTTTTTATTTAAAAATATATTAAAATAATATTTTTTTTATTTTTTTTTAAATTATTTTTTATATCAATTCAGGAAAATAATTTTAAAATATATAAAAAATTAATTTTAAATAAAAAAAATTACATTTTGAGAAAATTAGGTTCTCAAACGCTACGTTGCTACGTCATAATTAAATTTGCTATTTTTTAAAGAAAATTAAATATTGATTTTAACTTGAACAAGTTTAGAAGTGTCAGCCAGCTCACAAGCTAATAATTTGCTAGGTCAATTCCAGATCGTATTTAATATGAATGATTCTTGATTTAATCATGGAAAGAGAGAAAGGGAGACAGCTTTCAACCCTCAACGAAATTGATTTATTATATAATAAGGACTTATCAAATAAATACATCACTTCAAATAAATAAATTCGAATTATACTGGCATTCTCATCAAGTGGAACATTTATTACGTCCTTTTCTCGTGATTTTACTGAGCTAAAACAGGAAGAAAAAAAAAAAAAAAAAACACTAACAGCGATACCCTTTAGTTTCTTTCTGGCATTGATTTCACATGAACAGTGACAAATTCATTAAACACCTTCACAGGCACAGCTGTATACGCATCATTTCTCTTCGAGGGGAATTGAATGAAAGGCATGTCCCTGACCTAAGACATAACTAGGCATATATAGATAAAAAATGATTTAATCAAAAGAATCCATAAACCGTGTAGAAAAAATAATAATAACTCAAAATTAACTTAGAAAATAATTAGAAAGATAAAAACAGCAACTTCAAGGCTTAATTTAAGAGTCTTCCAACCTTGTCTAGTTATAGCCAATAAACCAGCCGTAAAACTAGACCCGTAAAATTTCCTGATATAAAAACATCTACAACACATTTCAAGTCATTAAATTATTTTACTTAGCACCAAAATAAGTTATCTAATATCTCAAACACTCGGCCTAACATTTCAATGTTTTTTCAAAAACTTTGAAAACTCAAAACCACATATGCTATATTTGGGTTGGAAACGGACTTAGAAAAGAGTTGAATAATTGAGTTATTGGATGAATATATAAGTTATCAAGTTAATTATTTTTATTAATATGATATTATTTTGATTTTTTTTATATTTTTAAAGAATTAATATTGTTATGCTTGAATTGAGTTTGATCGGATCAATTTAATAACCAACTTAATAACCGAAACTAAATCAAATAAAAGTTTTTATTATAAAATAAAGATCTATTAAATCAAAATTTGGCCCAACTAAAGGCAATTACTTCAAATCAAAACTTATTTGGTTTTAAAAAATATAAAATAGGATGTAACAGATCAGTTTATTCTTTTATTTAGTTTAGTTTGATTCAAAATTTTGAAAAAAACAAAAAAAAAACAATTATGTTGGATGTACACCCTACTTTATAATGGTCCAAATTGATTCATAATATATTATTATTGTTTTTTTTCATCAATTACTGCAATTGCATCAAGACCAATAAATAATTTCACAATTATAGAAAAAAAAATGCCCTTTCAGCGTGATTGTGAAAAATGTCCTGCTCCTTGAGAATTTAAGATATAAGCTAGTGTGAGGAGACAATTCTATGGCAAGAAATTATTATAGTCTGGGAATTTTTTTTAATCACTCAGTAACAAAAAAAAAGAAAAAAGAAAAAAGAAGTGAAATTCTCTTAATCTTCATCCTCCTGCTATTTCATGATCATATATATATATATATATATGTTCTGAGAGGTTAACACTTCTACTTTTCCTTAATTAGATCATCAAAGAAAACTAAGATCAATATTATGAAGAAATTGGGAGAAGATTGGAGCAGCCTAAACTTTGAAAACAGAAAATTAATTGTTGTATAATTGCTGCCGTGTTTTAGGTCAATGGAAGGTTCAACCACTTCATTTATTTCTGGAAACAGACTCCATACATATATACATATAGCTATCGGCATCACCAACACTTCACCTTCCATGTCCTTTCCTCTTGATGAAGCATCACTGTTCAGCCATCTCCATCCTCCTCACAAAAGCTTTCCACCTGTAAATTTATTACAAATCCTGCACAAACTGCCGGACTGCAGACCAAACCATTGTCCTATATTTTTTGGATGCAAACAAGAACAAAAAGTGCACATCTCCCTCTTGGGAAGGAGCTCTCTGTAACTCTTTGTTTTTTCCTTTTTCTTTTCTTTTTTTAAGAACAATGCTGCTTTCTGCAATTCCCTCAAGCTAATTTCACATTACAAAATGGTACAAACAGAAGAGGGGAAAAATTCTATAACAAGCCACGAAAAATTAGGGATGAAATTAAGCATGTTTTTTATAATTAGCTCAAAAGCATACAGAACTTAATTAAAATTCTATAAACTAAGTGGGAAAGAAATACCATGCTAGAAGTCCTCTAAAACAAAATAATTCAGTGGTAAGATTTGAGTACAGCTCCACAGAAAGTACACATGATAGCTCTCCAAGATTTCCAGTAAAATGGCACATAGCAAAATCTTGTACAAGTTTTCATATCAGCTACACTTGCTCCACCACCACACCTTGAACAAATCCCGGCCGCCGGCTTGCTTCTTCTCACCTTCCGGGTCTGATCAACAAGAAAACAAAAGCAAACCATGGTGTTCTAGTTTGTTATTCTTGCGCTTCAGTGTTTTTTGATTTTGGGACTTGAGAGGGCGATGTGGTTTGGCAAACACAGAAATATCAGATAGACAAGCGCATTTATATATGCATGAGCGGTGTTAAGGATCGAGCAACTTCAGTGGTCTTTCACCGTTAGATACACAGACATTTGATATTTGTTTTGTAAGAATTTTCGAATCTGCTTTTGAATAATAAAATTGAAGCCATTAACAATTATTTTTATTATTATTAGTTGTCTACTCCCTTTTAATATACAGTGTAATTAAACTTAGTTTATGCTATCGGTTGAGTTTGCATTTATTATAGGGTATAACCTTGCATTTATTATTTTCATGCTTCTGCTATTGCTCTTTTTTTTTTTTTAGTGATGCCCCATCACTAAAAATATGAACAACATGTAACATAAATACACTCTTAGTTGATTTGCCAGCTCAATGACTTATTAACCTGATTTTTAGTTTATATACATTTTAAATTAAATTAGATGAGAGTTAATTTGGTATAAGTTAACAAATTGATTCATGATTAAGTTAAAATTTATTTTGACTTGGTTTTTTTAAACATGCATTTAATTTTCTTAAAAAAAATCTAGAAATAATGACAATTTATAATTTAATTTGCATTAAGCCATCCAACTTGTCACCCTGGGGCCTTGAATAATTTATAATTTATAATTTATAATTTTAAAAATATTATTTTATTATTCCTTATACATGCTTAACAAGTGGGGCCTTGAATAATTTTCATTTTGTATTTAGAATTTTTTATTAAGTGAGTAATTTTTATTTTATAAAATATAATTAATAAATATATTTTACTTATTTTTAAGATCTTTTTGTCAAGTTAAGGTATTGAATCATTGCTTAAGTTGCCTATATACTCGTCGACTATGTGAGTCAAGGCTGGGTTTAATCTTGCTATTATATTTATAAAAAAATTCTTTTTGGCAGCATTTATTTTGAATCTATTGGATAATATAATACAAACAACAAATCCACGCTGGGCTAAACATTAAAAAAGTGATTGATTACAAATTTATGAGGGGGGAGAGTCGTTCGTACGTTGTTTAGCCATCCATTAATGGAGGTGGTGGTCTACTGCCTTTATCGTTGAAGGAGTTCTTTTCTGGGTTAGTTCCACATGTAAAATAATTTTTAATTATTTTTTATATTTAGGAAACTACTAAATTGCCCCTAAATTGATTTAATAAAAATAAAATTATGAAAAGATAAAAAAGCTCTTTGACTCCGGTTTTAAAATTTTTACTTTGAAGAGTATTTTGTTCGTTTTTCTGTGCTCCTTGACCTTTTATTGTTTTTTATATTTAACTAATTTTTTTCTAAGCTGACATCATAACGAAAAAACCATTGTAAGAATGCAAAAACACCCTTTGACACTTTTTTAATTTTTTTTTAATTTCAATGATATTTTAATTGTTCTGTTATATAATTGAGATGAGAAAATATATAATTATTTAACTCCGGTAAATTTGATAATGACTAATGGTAAACTCTTGCATTTTAAATTAACTTGAAATCCAACCCCCAATGTATTATAATATTATTAAGCGAACAATAGCGGTAACAATCAATTTATTATTACATGAAAGAGTCGCGTTGTAAAGTAATGCACTCGGTCCGATAATTACCATAAAACCGAACGCAAAATTTCAAAATATTGTCCATCTATTTTGCTCTCCATGTATTTTGCAGCATCCAATTGGCTTTATCCCAACTAGTATAGATCCCATCTTCCTTCATCAACGAATACACAGTTCCATGATTCTCATCTTTAGGTACTTCAAACCCATACCACGATGAAAAATATTGTTTCCATTCAGTTGCGCAGTAATATGTATCCTTTTCCACAACTTTCCATTGGTAGACTTCACCCACAGAAAGTGAGTGCATACCCAAGGTGATATTATTGGAAGCACAGTAGAATCGCACTGGTTCCGAGTTTGCTGGCAAAGAATTGATGATTTCAATAGTTGGTAGATTTTGATTGGCCTGATCTTGAATTGATCTTGCACTCAAAACACAAAGTGCAAAATTAAAGAAGAGAAGAAAGTGGATCCATGTGGCCATGCTCCTAAGAAAAAAAAGAGTTTCTTTTGAACTTGTGAAGTATTATTTATCAAAATACACGCAGTAGATATCTTCTTTAGAGAGAGTATATATAACGTAGAAAAAACTTCAAGTATAGAAAGTCATTTAAATTCTCGTATTACCATATCCATTCTTAATTTTCTTAGTAATTGAATTTTCAACTAATAGTAGTAAATCTAGCTCAATCAATCCTAAAAAAGAATTCCACAATTGAATTCGTAGGATATATTTAAAAGATACGGGATTCTCATTAAATGCATAAGATTTTTTTAAAAGTCATTTCAAGAAGAACGTCCTATGGGATTAGTATCCTTATAAAATTGACATTTCTTAGAAGATATGGGATTATTATGGGATTTGCATCCTTAAAAGATATAGGATTAGTATGGGATTAAAGAAATGGGATTAGTATCCTCTCATGCTAGTCCCATTTCTTATAAAATTGACATTCCTTAAAAGATACGGGATTAGCATGGGATTAATATCCTTCAAAGATACGGGATACGGGATTAGTATCCCATACCTTAAAAGATATGGGATTAGTATCCTCTCATATCTCCTTCCATATGATGATCAATTTCTTTAAATGTAATCCTTCTAAGAAATTGGATGGCTAATGTAAATATTAAATGTTATTTTCTTAATTACTTGCTAATTCAAGATCCTCATTTCATGAGGGATTGGATTCACCTGTACGCTGAACCCAAGAGGAGTTGGTGAGGATAATTCTTTTTTTAAATAATTATTGGGTGTGGCCCGTGTGGCTCTGCAACCGGACCCAAGGATTGGGCAAGGAGATTGGGTCTCGCTGCGCGACCTTTTTTCTTTTAAGATATTTTTAATTTTATACCTTTTCCTCTTCAAATTTTTTTCTTTTCTCTTATTTAATTTTTTTTTGGCGCGCAAATTCCGTCTGTAAAATCGTCGGTAAATGGTTTTTTTGTTTTGCCGACCGATATAGCGACGGAATGGGGAATCACCGATGAAAGGTAAGCCGACGGACGTATTCCGTCGGTAATGTAGTCGGTAAAAATTTTACCGACGTACTATCAATCACAGACCGACGGAATATTTCCGTCGGTAAAACTGTGAATTCTTGTTATGTAATTTGGTATAAGTTAACAAATTGATTCATGATTAAGTTAAAATTTATTTTGACTTGGTTTTTTTAAACATGCTTTTCATTTTCTTAAAAAAAAATCTAGATATAATGACAATTTATAATTTAATTTGCATTAAGCCATCCAACTTGTCACCCTGGCCTTTAATTGGGTCAATTATGCAATAAAGCCGGCTTAAGGTGAATAGAAATTTTAGGCAAAATTATAAATAAGATATTCTAAAATATTTTAAAAATATTATTTTATTATTCCTTATACATGCTTAACAAGTGGGGCCTTGAATAATTTTCATTTTGTATTTAGAATTTTTTATTAAGTGAGTAATTTTTATTTTATAAAATATAATTAATAAATATATTTTACTTATTTTTAAGATCTTTTTGTCAAGTTAAGGTATTGAATCATTGCTTAAGTTGCCTATATACTCGTCGACTATGTGAGTCAAGGCTGGGTTTAATCTTGCTATTATATTTATAAAAAAATTCTTTTTGGCAGCATTTATTTTGAATCTATTGGATAATATAATACAAACAACAAATCCACGCTGGGCTAAACATTAAAAAAGTGATTGATTACAAATTTATGAGGGGGGAGAGTCGTTCGTACGTTGTTTAGCCATCCATTAATGGAGGTGGTGGTCTACTGCCTTTATCGTTGAAGGAGTTCTTTTCTGGGTTAGTTCCACATGTAAAATAATTTTTAATTATTTTTTATATTTAGGAAACTACTAAATTGCCCCTAAATTGATTTAATAAAAATAAAATTATGAAAAGATAAAAAAGCTCTTTGACTCCGGTTTTAAAATTTTTACTTTGAAGAGTATTTTGTTCGTTTTTCTGTGCTCCTTGACCTTTTATTGTTTTTTATATTTAACTAATTTTTTTCTAAGCTGACATCATAACGAAAAAACCATTGTAAGAATGCAAAAACACCCTTTGACACTTTTTTAATTTTTTTTTAATTTCAATGATATTTTAATTGTTCTGTTATATAATTGAGATGAGAAAATATATAATTATTTAACTCCGGTAAATTTGATAATGACTAATGGTAAACTCTTGCATTTTAAATTAACTTGAAATCCAACCCCCAATGTATTATAATATTATTAAGCGAACAATAGCGGTAACAATCAATTTATTATTACATGAAAGAGTCGCGTTGTAAAGTAATGCACTCGGTCCGATAATTACCATAAAACCGAACGCAAAATTTCAAAATATTGTCCATCTATTTTGCTCTCCATGTATTTTGCAGCATCCAATTGGCTTTATCCCAACTAGTATAGATCCCATCTTCCTTCATCAACGAATACACAGTTCCATGATTCTCATCTTTAGGTACTTCAAACCCATACCACGATGAAAAATATTGTTTCCATTCAGTTGCGCAGTAATATGTATCCTTTTCCACAACTTTCCATTGGTAGACTTCACCCACAGAAAGTGAGTGCATACCCAAGGTGATATTATTGGAAGCACAGTAGAATTGCACTGGTTCCGAGTTTGCTGGCAAAGAATTGATGATTTCAATAGTTGGTAGATTTTGATTGGCCTGATCTTGAATTGATCTTGCACTCAAAACACAAAGTGCAAAATTAAAGAAGAGAAGAAAGTGGATCCATGTGGCCATGCTCCTAAGAAAAAAAAGAGTTTCTTTTGAACTTGTGAAGTATTATTTATCAAAATACACGCAGTAGATATCTTCTTTAGAGAGAGTATATATAACGTAGAAAAAACTTCAAGTATAGAAAGTCATTTAAATTCTCGTATTACCATATCCATTCTTAATTTTCTTAGTAATTGAATTTTCAACTAATAGTAGTAAATCTAGCTCAATCAATCCTAAAAAAGAATTCCACAATTGAATTCGTAGGATATATTTAAAAGATACGGGATTCTCATTAAATGCATAAGATTTTTTTAAAAGTCATTTCAAGAAGAACGTCCTATAAAATTGACATTCATTGTATCTATATTAATGGAGGTCTAGTATTCTACATCAATTATCATTCCTTAAAAGATATGGAATTAGCATGTTAGGATACCGGCATGCAAACCCGACAAGACAAAAAACAAAGGATATAATAAAATAAGAAATGACACACAAGAATTTATATGGTTCATCCAATTTAACTATGTCCACGGATAAGTAGAAGGATTTATTAAGTAATATGAGAATTACAACCTCTCTCTACTAATAGAAAAACAATTAAAACCTTTCTATTAATAGGAGAAAATACCTCACTTACTCTCTCACATATTCCTCACAATTTTATAGGATCACTTTCCCTCTCTTACTCTCCTTTTCTTTCTTTCTTGTGGTGCATCTTTGGGCGTGGATGCATTATTTATTTATTAGCAAGCATCCACGTAAAAGACAAGAGATACATATTGATGCCCAACATTGTTGACTTTGACGGTACCAATTGCTACCTAGCTGGCTTCACATAGTATCCTTAAAAGATAAGGGATTAGTAGAGGACTAGTATCCTTATAAAATTGACATTCCTTAAAAGATATGGGATTATTATGAGATTAATGTCCTTAAAAGATATGGGATTACCATGGGATTAAAAAAATGGGATTAGTATCCTCTCATATTATAAAATTGACATTCCTTAAAAGATACAGGATTAGCATGGAATTAATATCCTTAAAAGATATGGGATTATCATGGGATTAAAGAAATGAGATTAGTATGGGACTAGTATCCTCTCATATGATGATCAATTTCTTTAAATGTAACCCTTCTAAGAAATTAGATGGCTAACTTAAATATTAAACGATAGTTTCTTAATTATATGCTAATTCGAGATTCTCATTTCAAGAGGAATTGGGTTCAACTGTACATTGAACCCAATAGGACTTGGTGATGATAATTGTTTTTTAAATAATTAAAAAATAAATTTCAAGAGGAATTGGGTTCAACTCTACAGCCAGACCCAAGGATTGGGTAAGAAGATTGGGTCTCACTGTGCAACCTTTTTCCTTTTTAAATTTAAATTTTTTTTTCTTTTTTCTTATTTAATTTTTTTTCATACCGTAAAAATAATAAAATTGATGGGACTTTTTTTATATTGCATAAAAGTTGGGCGATGATAATTTTTTTTATTTGAAGTTGGGTTGAATTTTCTTATTAAAACATGTTTGTTTTTGCATTTCTAAAAGGCTTTAAAAAAATCTAATTTTTATTTTATTTTTTTCTTTACTTGAAATTAACATATATATATATTTTTTGAATAGCTACGATTTTCAGACACTGATATGCCCAGAATTATGTTTATACGTATATATATGCATTAAAAATGTGCAATGTACAAGAATATTTGAAGCTCCTCTGCAGCCCACACAAAAGTTCTTTCATCTTTCCTCATGCAGCAGAACTACTTAGCAGCGGCGCAGGAAAGAGCCCTCCGAACCAGAGGGGATCTTCGTTGCAGAGGGGCCAGCTCCCAAGCCTGCAACATTGACACACCTTTACTCACAAATGCAGCGATCGAGTCAGCATAGAATATGGTGTGCTTTCAAATTAATATTTTTTGATATTTTTGTATTATTTTTTAAAATATTTTGAATCAATATGTTGGAGAAGAGATAGTGGCATTTGAAATATGAATATTCTTTAATTTTATTTTAATTTTTTGTATTTGCTGTATTGTTTTTTTATTTGAATACTTGAATTCGTATAAAATCTGATTAATTAACTATTTTCGTTAGTTTTGTTATCAAAATATTGATGTGATAGTTAACTCTTTGATATATCTGATATCTAAGGAATTTATGAACATCACTGTGTGTCGCACCCGATATCGCGGCGGTTTTAAAAAATTAATTCTTGAATTATGGAAAAAGAACAGATTTCTGACATCTTGTTCTTTTAGGGGAAAATGTCTTGTTTAAGGAGTCGCCACCTATTATTATGGTCACTAGGAATCCTAATTGGTCAACATAGATTCTATGGTTCGGGACTGGTTACGTAAAGGGGAAGATATTATCACCCTTTAAACGTTTTGCCTGAGGCAGACTGCATTGCTGGTTTTGTTTTATATTGCTAAATGTTTATTATTATTTTTTTATGAAAATTTGCTTATAATATTCCTGACTCTGGCGCCAGTGAATATTTAACTACGAATATTTCCAACTCTGGCGTTGATAAATATTACGTAGCTATAAAAAAAATAAATTTAAATCAATATATATTTTTTTATTCCCGACTCTGGCGCCAGTGAATAAATAAATAATAATAAATTTATTTTTTTAAATGCACATATTTCTTATTTTTTTTCTAGCCAAATAAAATTGAATAAACGAATAAAAATAATATAAATTTAAAACAATATTTTTATTCCCGACTCTGGCGTCAATGAATAAACCAATAAATTTACATTATTTTTATTCAAACATACACATTTTTTTATTTTTTTATAAAATAAAAATACAACAAATAAAAATAATATAAATTTAAAACAATATTTTTATTCCCGACTCTGGCGTCAGTGAATAAACCAATAAATTTATATTATTTTTATTCATCCATACACATTCTTTATCTTTTTATTTTTTCTACCTTTTTTATTTTTCTGTTTTTTATTTTTCTATTTTAAAAAAAATAAATTTAAATCAATATATTTTTTTTTATTCCCGACTCTGGCGCCAGTGAATAAATAAATAATAATAAATTTATTTTTTTAAATGCACATATTTCTTATTTTTTTCTAGCCAAATAAAATTGAATAAACGAATAAAAATAATATAAATTTAAAACGGTATTTTTATTCCTGACTCTGACGTCAGTGAATAAACCAATAAATTTACATTATTTTTATTCATGCATACACATTTTTTATCTTTTTATTTCTTTTTATTTTTTCTATCTTTTTTATTTTTTTGTTTTTTATTTTTTTATTTTTCTATTTTTTTGAGGCTGGGATGACTCGGTTGGGTCACTGGTCTAGACCAGTGACCCGGCTGGGTGGCAGGCGTGCGTTTCGCCCGCCTGCCTAATGAATTAAAATTCACTTGCTGCAGTAGAAACTGCTACTGTAGCAGTGAATTAAAATGCAAAGGGAGCGGCGCTTACCTCAGTGCAGGAGACGAAAGGGACGAAGACGATGGTGATGGCGAAGGCGCGCTGGCTGGACAATAACCTTCTGTTTCCCTTTTCGTTTTCTTTCTTTCTGGTCGTTCTTTGTTTCTCTGTTCTTCCTGGGGAACGAACCCGGAATCTCTGGTTCTGTCCCTCCCCGGTTTTCCTTTGGTTTTAGTCTCTCTCCCTGCCGTGCATGGCTTTCTCCTTTCTGTTTTCCTCTTGTTTCAGTGACGATGAAGGTCACGGCTTGCTGCTTGGGTTCTTCCTTCTCTGGTTTGCAGAGGGGCGATTGAGGACACGGTGATATCAATGTTGATTTTCTGGGTTTATTGCTAGTATTGGTCTCTGTTTTTGTTGCTCTGTGTACTTTCTTTCTCTCTGTTTTGCTGGGTTTCTTCCCTCTGTCTTGCTCTGTCTTCTGCGTCCCTCCTGTTTTCTTCTCTGGTTCTTGGCCTTCCTTCAGTTTGTTCGATTCTTTTCTAGCTGGTTTCCTCTGCTTTTATTTTTATCAGTCTTTTTCCGTCCTCTTGTTCTGCTTCCTTTCTCTCTTTTTATCGAGCCCCTGCATGCAGAAACCAGTTCCCCTGTTAATGGGATCGTGGGCAAGAGATCGTGGCCTTGAATTGCCGGATTTGTTTCCTGTTGAATCGGTCTGGTCCGTGCGAAACGGAAGGGACGGTGAACAGTGAGATCAAAACGGCGTCATCTTGTATGGAAAAAAATGACAGATTATGAATTGGTCCCTTTTGTTTGAAATGTATCAATTGGGCCCCTTAATCAATAAATTTTTAATTTTACCCTTGGATTATTTTCAATTAAGTCCCTGAATTTATTTAATTAATTAAATCAAAGTTTAATTAAGTTCACAAACTTATTAATTCTTTTAATTTCATTAATTAAACTAATCCATATTTTAACTAAATTTTCAAACTTATTAATTTTTCAATTTCTGATAAATTTACTCTCAAATTTGATAATTTCATCCATGAATTTTGAATTTGTGTTGTTTTAACTCCATTCTCAAATATATTTTTATCCATTCATTTTGTATTATTTGTTCAAAAATTAGGTTATGACACTGTGTATGCAGTAGATAATCTAGAAGTCCCTGCTGTTCATGATTATTTTCATCTGTGGCTTTTTCACCTATGGTTTTGTTAATCTTTTACTGTAGTTTTCCGGAGTGAACTGCAAACATATCAAGATGAGTCCCTAACGCGACGGTTTGCTGTTTGCGGAAGATTGTAGCTTTCCTGGGTGGAAATGATGTTCAAATCACCAATTTTACTGGAAAGGAACCTGACATGAATTTTATAGGATTTAGTATGAATTTTATAACTTAAAGACTTTGTAGGAGATGATATAAAGACTTCAAATCACCAATTTTACCGAAAAGATTTGATATTAAAGATGATTTAAAAAAATCAATTATTTTTTTTTAATTCAAATTAATATGTTTTGATGTTTTTGTATTATTTTTGATGTGATGATAAAACAAATCAATTTAAATTTTTTTAAAAAATATTATCTAATTTATTTTTTTAAAAAACTATTTTAACAAAATAACAGTTAACTAATAATATAATACCTAGCACATGGGCCCGCACTCCTCAACGGTTCTATAACAATTTTTTTGTCCAATGTAAAAATACTTGAGTTGGGTTAAAAGCATGGAGTGTATTTAAACCATTACCATCTTAAAAAAAAAAAAGTATTTTTTACAGTAGCACCATGAATAACATATAACAGAGCAGCAGCCAATACACCTGCAACTTCATTGTATTTTTTTTTTCTTTTAAGATATTTTAAACTGTATTTTTTTTCCTCTTTAAATTCTTTTCCTTTTCTCTTAGTGAATTTTTTTTATACTGTAAAGAGGAAATAAATTAATGTGACTTTTTTCATATTATATAAAAGTTGGGTGATGATGATTTTTTTTAATTTTAGGTTGGATTGATTTATCTTATTAAAGCATTTTTGTTTTGGCGTTTCAAAAATAGTATTAATTTTTTTTGAAAGTTGTTTATTTTATTCTTTACTTGAAATTAATATTTCTTGATGTTATTGTATTATTTTGATGTGATGATATAAAAAAATAAATTTTAAAAATTAAAAAATATTAATTTTTTATATGTTTAGTAAAACATTACTCTTGGGACAAGCTACGCACTCGAACCCAAGTTGACTGGGTCTGGCTCCCCAGCCAGAACCAAGTTTCTTGAGTCAAACCCCATGATATGGGGTCTTGCTACCCAGCAAGGCTCAACGCTGCTGTGTCCTGTTGGTAGCAGAACCCACTAAAGGTGGGCCATGCTTTTTAGAAGGACCCAACAACTTTGGGCCCTACTTCCCAGCATTGTCGGGTCCTCCTGATTCATTTTTTTTCTCCTTAAATTTTATTATTTAAATAATTGATTGATTGAAAATTAAATTTCATAATTTATTTTGGTTTGCTTTTAATGAGATTATCCTTATCTTATAACACGAATGATAGCTTTGACAGGTTAACCTGAATTAAATAAGTCACCTAATATTCTCATTAATTAATGATCTTATATATATACATAGAACGAAGAACGAAGGTGCATATATATATATAGCATATATATAATATATATATATATATATATATATATATATATA
Organism: Populus tremula; assembly: GCA_964019445.1. Classification (NCBI taxonomy): domain Eukaryota; kingdom Viridiplantae; phylum Streptophyta; class Magnoliopsida; order Malpighiales; family Salicaceae; genus Populus; species Populus tremula. The sequence continues at coordinate 1,595,115 of CAXHTJ010000011.1, forward strand.
TATATATATGTATAGAACGAAGAACGAAGTATATATAGAACGAAGAACGAAGGTGCATATATATATATAGCATACTTGTCTGGCGTCCTTGAATATATAACACCCATCACACCCATCAAAAGTCAAAGGACGCCAGACAATATGCACCTTCGTTCTTCGTTCTATATATATATATATATATGCATTAACTCGATAATTGATTGCTGTAGCGATTTTAAGTAAATAATGCCGCCAGTGTCAAGACTGAGTCACATAAGTTTATTCATTCCATTTTCAGGTCATGTGTGTCAGCTACTCGAAACAACTTTTATCCCGCCAGCTATAGCTGTAAGAACCAGCTTCATAAGGCAAAGCCAGGGTTTTAAAATTTGCTATTATTATTCACTGTTATTCACACTATTATTCACTGTTGCAATTGTTGGTGTCTGTGGAGAAAGAATTCTGTTCTGAGGTAACCGGAATGCATAAAATGGTTTTGGTGGTTTGGATGGTTTTGCTGATGATGATGTTAATGTTACAGTTAGCAATAGCAGCACTCTTAGTAAAGTCTGGCTGCCCAGATCAATGTGGAGAGATTCACATCCCATATCCCTTTGGAACTAAAAGAGAGTGTTACAGGGACGAGTGGTTCAAAATTGAATGCAATCAAACTGCCCGTCCTCCAACAGCTTTTATAAGTTCAATCAAATTGGAGGTGGTGAATATTCCAGTTGAGAGAGGAAGCGTTATTGTCAAAATTCCAACGATGTATTTCAATTGCACTGGCAGGAAAGATAGTGCAACTCTTAATCTCTCTGGAACTCCATTTTTTTTCTCTGTTTGGAATATGTTCAGTGTAGTGGGTACTTGTAATAATACTGAAGCTTCCATGACCAAAGATATTGTCAGTTGCTTCTCCACTTGCAGGAACATGAAGAATAACGTTAGTTTGGGAGAAAATAAGATGTGTTCTATAGCTAATCAAGGTGGTGAAGGATGCATGATGGCTGATCCAGAATGGTTTAAATCCAATATAAATTTTAGAAATTATGTTCCAATGTACCTGCATTGGTTGATCAACTCGAATGAGGTTAATGCTTCTTCCACCTTGTGTAAATTTCACTATCAAAACTCCTTCACATCCCAGTGCGAGTGTCGAGCTGGATTTCAGGGCAACCCTTACCTTGAATGCATGGGTAAATATCCTTTTCTCATGTAAATATTGCTTATGTAAATATTTCTCATATAAATATTTGTTGATTTTTGCTTCGTTATTTTATTAGATGTTGATAAAGGCACAACTCCAAAGAAAAACCGGTGCCAAGGGATTCTCAAATTGAATATAAAAGGCAGTTGCAAGATAAATAAAATTTATATAATTATAATAGGTATGAAATCTTTGCCTCGTTATTTCATGAAATGTTATTTTGGCAAATGTAATATTCGTATTCTCAAATTCTTCTGCAGCTGTATGGTGTATCAGGGAATAGCTCAGCATGCATCATAATTACTATTTGGCAAAGAGTCACTAACAATAAAGTAAATTTTATTTTAACTTGATGTGTTAGGAAATGAGATGCTTGAAAGAGAAAACCAATTAAGAAATCGGTTGTTTGACTCTTACAAGAACTGGGCCCTGAAAAGAAGCTGTCAAATAAAAAACAACTCTCTTGATAGACTGAATAGTATGATTAATTAATTAAATTGATGTTGCTTGTGGCCAATAAATTAGGCTAAATCAGCAAAACAAAATTATTAAAAAGTTGAAGTTTTGTATTTAGACTCCTTTTCTTGTATTGTCTTCTACTTATTTAGAAACAAACAAAATTACGTTAAATGCTATTTTATGAAATGTAATATTGGCATTCTCAAACTCTTCTACAACTGCATGGTGCATTAAAAATCACTCACAATAAATTAAATGTTACTTTGGTTAAACAATCATATATGTCAAGAATTTAACATTTTTTTATTTGCTGCAGTTATAGGAGCATTCATTTTTGTATGGGCATTACTTATTGGCATATGGTGGTTATACAGACTAGTAAAGAAAAGAACAAACAGAGAACTAATTAAAAGGAATTTCTTCAAGCAAAATGGTGGGTTATTGTTACAGCAGCAGTTATCCTTAGATCATGGCAGTGTTAAAAAAACAAAGATATTTACTTTAAAAGAGTTGGAGAGAGCCACTGATGATTTTAATGAATCTCAAATACTTGGTCAAGGTGGGCAAGGCACAGTTTATAAGGGGATGTTAGAAGATGGTAGCATTGTTGCTGTTAAAAGGTCTGAAAAAGTGGGTGGAAAAAGGCTTGAGGAGTTTATTAACGAGGTGATCGTTCTCTCGCAAATTAACCACAGGAATGTGGTTAAGTTGCTAGGATGTTGTTTGGAGACTGAAGTTCCTCTCCTTGTCTATGAATTCATTCCCAACGGAAATCTTTACAGGCTTCTCCATGTTCCACACGGTGATTTCTTATTATCTTGGGAAAGGCGAATGCGGATTGCTACAGAGGTTGCGGGAGCCCTTTCCTATTTACACTCGGAAGCATCCATTCCGATATATCACCGAGATATTAAGTCTATGAACATACTTATAGACGAGGAATATAGAGCTAAAATATCTGATTTTGGAACTTCAAGAGCCGTGGCCATCAATCAAACTCACTTGACCACTCAAGTGAAAGGTACCTTTGGCTACTTTGATCCGGAGTACTTTCGATCCGGCCAATTTACAGAAAAAAGTGATGTCTATAGCTTTGGTGTGGTTTTGGTTGAGCTTATGAGTGGACAAAAATCGGTATTCTCTTCAAGTCCAACAGGAACCAGAAGTTTAGCCATGCACTTTATTACATTGATGGAAGATAGGAGGCTGTTTGATATTTTGGATGCTAGAATCAAAGAGCATTGCCAGAATGAAGAAGTTGTTGCTGTTGCCAGTATTGCAAAAAGGTGCTTGAATTTGCATGGAAGAAACCGACCAACAATGAGAGAAGTAACCTCAGACTTGGAAAGGATAATTAAATCGTCACAAGCACCACATGTTCAACCAGACATCCAAAAGACAGAAATCATCATGGCTGATCAAGCAAGCAGCAGCTGGGATGCATTTCCGACATCAATGGCAGCCGCAGAGTTGGAGAGATTCATCATCACACATTGATTCTATGATTACAACATTATATGCTGGAAATGAGATGTATACTTCTTATCAAAGGCAACTTGTAATAGTAATATCGTCCATCAACAAACATACATGAAATGAGTACTGTACATCGTAAAATTAATTATATAATAGAGACTGTCATAATCTATTTTTGGGTCACTCCCAAATTCATTTTTATTTTCTCCAAAAAAAAAAAAAACTACACAGTGCGGTTTTGAACGGCACTGTGCTGCTTCTTCTCCCCTGCGAATGCAACGAATGCTGAGACAGGGGAGAAGAAGATTTTTGAAATGTTTTCTTCCCACTCTTTCTCTACACCCCACTTGCCCAAAAATCCTGCAACCATTATGGAAGAAACATGAGACATACAGAGACCCATGCCCTGCACTTGAACAGGCATGGTAATCCTCTCCCCCGGCTGCCTATAAATACATGGGAAATGAAGAAGGAAAAGAGAGGAGGGTGGAAGGTTTTGAAAAGAGAGAACGAGGGAAACATTTGAAAACAGAGAAGGAAGGAGAGATTTGAGAAAGAACTGGAGACGCGAACAGCTGCCATTCTCCGTCACCACCAGCACCATGAGCACTGCCAACGCCATTGTCATTCTTCCTCAGCCTCTCACCATCCTCCTCCCCCTGCTGCAATACCCTTGAAGAAGAAGAAGCCTGCACCTCTGCACAGACAAGAAGAACAGCAGCAGCACCGTCAATGCCATTGCCAAGTCTTGGAAGCGAAAACGAAGAAGGAGAGAAAGGAGGAAGAACCACCGGCTGCTATCCGCATAGCCACCACCAGCGCCACCCCAGAGCCACTGCCAGCTGCTACCGTCCTCCCCGTCGTTGATAACAGCCCTGCACCGTGAGAAACAGAAGAAGAAGCAGAAACAGAGACAGACAGAGGAAAAGAAGAAACAGAGGAGAAAGGAGGAGAAGCCGCCGCCTGGAACCACCATCTGCAGCCACATTCAACCACCACCATCACCACCAGCACCGTGAGCAACAACAGTTTCTACCACAGAAACAGAAGAACAGCAGAGGGAAGGGGCAGAGAACCGAAAGCAGCAGGGAGAAGAAAAAAGAAGGGAAAACAGAAACCGCCAACTGCCACCAGCCGCCAACTCCACCACCGTTTCCACCGCCGACTTCAGGTCATCCTACCCGTCCAGCCAGCCATCACCGCCACGCCAGGTGATCCACCCCTCTTCCTTCTTCTTCTTCTTCTTCTTCGCTGCATCATCTCCACTGTTCTGCGTGAACAGTGGAGAGTGAATTAATTCACTCTCCACTGTTCACGTAGCATGTGAACAGTGAGAGCACTCCACTGTTCACTGTTTTGGCCCAGCCCAAAATGAGTGGGCCGGGTCCGGCCCAGTCCAAAAAAAAAATTAAAAAAATATATATTTTAATAAAAATTTATGATTTCCCCGCGTATTTTTTTTACTAAATTTTGCTTAATATTGGTTTGTATTTTTATATCGTAAAAATACAAATATGGTATTAAAATACCCGGTTTTCGTCAAAACTTTGAAAAAAAATGTTTTGGTTTTCATGCATACGGCCAAGTCTTTCAAAGAAAAACAAACTACATCATATTTTCATACAACAAAGAAAACTTCAAAAAAAAAATGTTTTTGCATGCATTTTTGGCTTTAATAACCAGTTTATTAAAGTCACGAGAACTTGGCCAATATTTTAATAATTCCAAAAAAATTATTTTGTTTTCTTTTAATATCAGGGATTATGAATTTATACGTAAAACGTATTCTCGATATTAAAAATATAGTTTTTTTATTGACGTTAGAACGGTTAGGTTCTACCCTATTAAGATAAGAACCTCCTTGTTGAGGAGGGCTTTTCTTGAATCTTAGATAGACAGGACCAACAATTGGTAAACACGACCAAACCTTAGATTTTGATCAAACAAATAAAACAATGCAGCTTACCTTAGATAGGGTGTATTTGGGGTGCTAATACCTTCCCTTTACGCAACCAGTCTCCGTACCCGATCTCTGAGACCAGTTAGGGTTCCTAGTGACCATAACACTAGGTGGCAACTCCATTCCCTTTTCCCACTGATAAGAGACAAGAATTCCTTATCTCCCCATATTTTCCAGATACACACACATTGAGTGAGGGTGGACGATTGCCACGACGCCGCACACGTGCGACAGAGACGATGGTAAAAATGCAACCATTTACTTAAGAACAAACTATAAACATGGTTACAATATTACCTTGAACCAAAATATTCCCATGGAAAGAAATCAACGGGTGATTCGCCAAACAAAAACTTGGTGTAATGGTTTTTAGGTTGAAAAGGACCAAGCGCCAAGTGGAGAAGAAAAAAATACCTTGCACGTTCACGATTGCAATACCTATGTGGTGGAAATTTGTCATAGGAATGGAGATCAAGAGTTGTTCCAGGAGGAAAGAAAGCATTGAGGAGGGCCAACAACCATGGCTTGCAGAAATACATGGTATTATAATGCAATGTCCGCCACCCAAGTGATTTCACTAACTTGTTCATTATGATAACCGATATGCCATGGTCCATTTCATTCCAACTTCTAATTTGACAAGTCGTCGCAACTACTTCTTGTAGTTTTGGCCTCTTGTGGTTACGCCTTGTTGATAAACTATACATGATGTCACCACTTTGTTGTTGCATCTCCGATACCGGTGATGGTGGCGACACCGCTGACATTGGCAGTTTTTGAGAGCGTTTCTTGAACCACGTTCCCATCAAATTAAGGTCCCTTTTTACAGGAAAAAAAGAAGTTATTAACTAGCACTTCACATATGTACTGTGTCGTTAAAAATACATGATTCCAAATTGAGAAATGATATTTGGATCATACATACATACATACATACATATACATACAAATTGGAAGACCGAATTCAGATTTTTTTATCCTAAAGAAATAAAAATCACACCCATAAAAATTAAAGCAAAAAAAAAAACCATAGCATTATTTTTCTGTGTTTGCAAGGCTTGCTGGTATTTCCTTTCTATCTTGCCCGTTGTTTCTATAACCCTCAATTTTAGAGGAGGAACTTATTGGATCCTAGAGGATAGCCTTGTGTTGAAGAAATACCCTTAAAGACAGTGTCTATACACACCTCAAGTTATAGTTTTTTCTATTCATTGCAGCTTTCTTACAACATTACTTTGGACTTGGTCGACTACCAAGTCCAGACGTCTTGGGTCTGGCAAACATGCCTGACTCACGTACTTTGGACGTGTCTTATTGCCAAGTCCACTCGCTTTGGACTTGCATTCTGCCATGTCCAAGCGCCTTGAGCCCGCGAAACATGCTTGACCCATGTTACATGGACTTGGCCGACCGTCAAGTCCACTCGTTGTGGACTTGTCTGTTTGTCAAGTCCAGGCACCTTGGGATTGGCAAGCATGTCAGACTCACGTTACTTTGGACTTGGCTGAGCTTGCTGCTACTCGAGCTGAGCTGGCAACTGCCAAGGAAGAGAATAAGATTTCTCAAGCTAAATTGGAGGCTTTAAGTAATACTCCCAAGGAATTTCAAGAGTTTTTCTGGGGCTCAACAGCTTTGACCAAAATGGCAGGATATATGATATTCCTAGCTATGTCCAATCTGTATTTCCTCAACCTCTCTAAAGGGAAGCAAGTGGATTTTATTGCAGCCTTCCATCTAGTTTCCGTTAATTTTGTTGATTTTTACGAGTTTTAGTCCCCGTGTTGAGTTCTATTGTAGGTCCAACACCCATTTTTAAGCTTTTTCTTTTATGGGTCCAACGCCCACACATGATAAATATTTTGGGGTTCAACGCCTAGTGAAGATGGTTCTGACATCTTGCCAGAACCACGGGCTCTTAGGCTCATCGCTTGTTTGAGCCCAAGGGAGGAGGGTCTAGCATCTCGCCAGACTACGTGCACCAAAGGTTTCAGCAAGAGTTGGTGTGGACTCATAGGTGTTGTAACCTATTTTTGGGTCGCCACATAAAAAATAAAAAAAATATTATCAAAAAATATAACAGTGAAAAACAAAATGCCAGAGCGGCCTAAAAATGCTCAAAAATAGATTGAGGACGTTCAAAAAAAATAAAATAAAAATTTAATGGTATATCATTGACTGATGAAAGTCTTATTGACAAAGAAAATACAATTTGAGAAAGAAAAGTCTAAAATCAGAAGTTTATGGACTCAATTAAATTTTATTGGAGGTTTAATTGAATTTATAGAGGTTTTAATTGCAAGAAAAATTGATTTTGGAGTTAATTTGGGCTTTAATTGAAAGAAATTAAAGTTCTGGGGTCAAATTATAATTTTTGAGAATTAATTTGGTCAAATCAAGGGCTTAATTGCATAAATATTGAAGTTTGATGGCCAATTAGGGACTTAATTGAAGAAATCTGAGACCAAGGACTAAAATGCAAAACGTGCGCAAATTGAAGGCCTTCTTTAAAATCTGATGGGTTTTGGCTCCTCTTCCTTTTAAATAAACGGTGTGTTTTGATCAAAACGGCGTCGTTTCATGCATTGTTAAAAAAAAACAACAACCCCTGAAACAATGTCGTTTTGAACGGCACCATAATCTTCTTCCCCTAGACAAGCAGAGAACATGGGAGAAGAAGATTTTCTTTTCTCCTCTGTTTGGCACCGACTTCCCTCCCCCCAATGACTTCAAAAAGACGCCGACATAACCCACTTTCCACGTGTTGAAGGGATGGTGGAGGGGCGGCAGAACAATGGCCGCCCCAGCCACGTCTCCCTCCCTTGTTTTCCTATAAATACAGGGGAGGGACCGAGAGATAGAAAGGAGAGAAAAAAGAGAGAGATCGAGGGACCGAGAGAGAGACAATAGAGAAGAGGAGAGAGAGGGAAGAGAAGAGAAGAGGAGAGAAAGAACAAACAAAAAAAAGAAGACGAAGCAGAGAAGAGAACAAAAAAACAGAGGAGAGAGAGAGAGAAGGAAAAGTAGAGCCACCGTCGGCCACCGTGAACCGCCAACGCCATCACCAGCGCCGTTTCCTGTCGCCCCCAGAAGCTCTGCCAAAGATGCCAGCCACCGCTGACAACAACAACCACCGCCAGCACTGCCATGTAATCTTCTCTCCTTCCCTGCTCCGTTTTCTGTTTTCCTTCATTTTTGCATGCAGAATGTGAGCAATTCACGTTCTGCAGCAAGATGAAAATAATTAGCTAGTTACTATGCTGTGCACAGTAACCTGCCAATTATAATCTTTTGGGCCAGTGTTGACCCATTTTACCTTTTGAGCTAGTGCTTGCCCATTTTTCATGTTGGGTCGGTGCTAGCCCATTTCATTTTTATGTTGGGCCGTGCCGGTCCATTTTAATTTTATGTCGTTAAAAATACAAAATCCGGTATTAAAATACCCGGTTTTCATCAAAACTTCCAAAAATACAAAAAAAAAAAAAAAAAATGTTTTTGTGCATACGACTAAGTGTCTCAAAGCTAAAAAATCATTTTGTGTTTTTCATGCATAAAAAAACAATGTTTTAGCATGCATTTTTGCTTTAATAACCAGTTTATTAAAGTCAAGAAAATATTGGCCAAAATTTCAAAAACAACAAAAAATTTATTTTGTTTGATTTTAGTATCAGGGATTATGAATTTATACGTAAAACGTATTCCCGATATTAAAAAGACATTTTTTCTTTTGACGACTTAGAATAGTTAGGTTTTTACCCGATAAGATAAGGATCTCTTTACAGAGGAGGACTTTTCTTAAACTGTAAACAGACTGACAATTAGAAACCACAACAGGACTTTAGATTTTATCAGACAAAACAATGCAGCTTACCTTAGGTAGGGCGTAGTTGGGGTCCTAATACCTTTCATTTACGCAACCAGTCTCCGTGCTCGATCTCTGAGACCAGTTAGGGTTCCTAGTAACCAGATTACTAGGTGGCGACTCCTAGTCCATATTTTACTGATAAGAGACAAGAATTCCTTATCTCACCACATTTTCCAGGAATAATTCCATATTCCATTTTTCCTTGAGGGTGGACGATCGCCGCGACGCCGCATACGTGCGACAGAATGGCGAGTCCACTAGGGACCTTGTGGACTAAGCTTTGTTTTTGTCTTATTATTGTTTTTTTTATTGTTGTGATTTGCGTGTTTATTGTTTATGCATTTCCTTTATTTATTGCTTATGTGCTTTAATTTTTGTACATATTTGTTCATGCATTGTATAAAATTGCTTCATGCATCACATGCTTTATATTTTTCAAGCACACACAAGCTTCTAAGTTAAGTGGGGAATTAACGATCTGCCCTATGACCATTGGTCAGTGTTCAGATGCGTGAAACACCCAACTCATATCTGAGTGCCTGCTTTGTAATGATGGGTATACGTGCCTTAACCATTTCTCGCAACGCCCCTATATTGTCTTTACGAAGATCGTCACTGGGTAGATATGAGACCCTTTTGAGACCAGGTAGAAAACCTGCCTATATTCATATAATGAATAGAACCTGTCCTTAGGTTGTATGTGCTACTTTTATTTATGTCAGGGCAAACCCTTCTTGAAGCATCTTGAACTCAAGACTTATGGGTGGCATAATGACCCTTACTCAAGAAAATTTTCATTGTAAAGTGTGGGCAAGAATCAAGATTCTTGTTTCATCATGCAAGAGTTACAATCATATGTCACCCCTCGAAGGGCAAGTTCATCATATAAATTACATGTTCATACATTTAACATGCATAAATGGTAGATTGAAATATAGGTTCCCAAAAAGTCTACAACACCCGACTTAGAGCGAGAAGCATGAAAGATGAAGAGCGTGCTCAATGTGATGCCTATTTTCAAGAAGAGTTGGAGTCTCTGAAAACAAGCATAACTCACCTCACTAGCTTACTCGAGCAAACACTGAGAAATACCTCTGGTGAAGGTCCTTCTAACCGACCGATCACCTTTAATCCGGCTCCTACTACAGTTCAGCCTGAAGAAAGAATGAGCGAACATGGTCAAGAGCCTCAGCAAAATCCAACATTTATGCAGTCAGCGACACTTGCACCAGCCCTAACAATCATTGAGGTATCTGCTAACGAGTCCCACAAGGCTAAGTCATCTGATATCATTGATCAATCTAAGATAGAGGCTTTGGAAGCCAGGCTCAAAGTCATTGAAGGGGTAGACTTATGCGACCCGGTACAGGCAGCAGAGATGTGTTTAGTCCCAAACATGGTTGTCCTAAAGAAATTTCGTGATCATGAGTTCATCAAATACAGTGGAACACAATGCCCCATGACTCATCTCAGGTCCTACTGTAATAAAATGGCAGAGGTAGTAGATGATGAAAAACTACTGATGCATTTTTTTCAAGACAACTTAAGTGGCACAACATTGAGCTGGTACATGAGATTGGATAACACAAAAATCCGCAACTAGAAAGATCTTGTCGATGCTTTTGTTAAGCAATACAAATACAACATGGACATCGCTCCTGACAGAACCAGCTTGTCCAATCTAGAGAAAAGGGACAAAGAAAGCATAGGGAATATGCTCAAAGATGGCGAGAATCAGCTGCTCAAGTACATCCCCCACTTTTGGACAAAGAGATGGTCTTTTTATTTGCCAAAACACTCAAAGCACCATATTACAAACATATGATGGGTAGTTCAGCCCAACAATTCACTGATGGTGTGATAGTGTGTGAACGCATAAAGCAAGGTGTCAAGAGTGGTAGAATTTCTGCACCCACCAAGAAAAGAGCCTTCGAAAGAAAAGAGGTCCACCATGTTGAAGATGGCTACAGGGGTAGGAAAAACTCATTCCAAAATTACCATACTCCATCCCAAATTGCCAACATAAAAAAACCTGAACCCCAAAACTTTCAAGCTAAAAGCCAAATTGGAAATTACCAAAAGGTTTAAGAACAACTACCTCCACTACCACTACCCCTGAATGAGATGTATCAAAAGCTATTGAGCATCGGGCAGATAACTACAGAACTTCTGACACCTCTGCAGCCACCTTATCCTAATTGGTACAAGCCAGAACTCAATTGTGAATACCATTCTTGTATTGTTGGGCATAACATCCATACTTGCAACGCCTTCAAGAGGAAGTTTCTACAATTAATTAAAGCCGGGTGGATAGAGTTGGAAGACGCCCCCAATGTGAATACGAACTCGTTTCCTAATCATGCTTAAAGCATATTAGGATGGAATGTTTGGGGAATTGGAAAGCATCCATGGTCCAACATGATATCATGAATTTTATAGAACTCAAATTTTGACCATGGTGTTGTTCTGCATTGTCTTTGAGTCCTCTGCACAGAGCTTTTGAGAGGAGGCTAGCCTATGAACAGATTCGCCAAAATAGAGGAATGAAGCTTGCCTTGTTATTGCCTTTTGCTAATGCTTTTGAATAAGACTTTCTATGTTAAATGAGCTTTTCTTGTGAAATAAGGTTATGTGTTTTCTTGTGTTCATATCACACTCTTCTTTGTTGTTATCACATAAAAATAGCATTTTGAGCACAACTTTGCTCACAAAACTACAACATGAAGAATCCTTCAGTGTTCCTTTCTTCCAAAACCATACATAATCTCATATGTTTTCAAGGATAATTTTTGGGACCTCCAAAGTGAGTACAAAAATAGAAATCATGTTGGTATTTGTCCAAAACAAATGCATTTTAGAAATTCAAATGCTTCCTTAGATAGGTACACATATACCTAGAAAACTTGAAAGAAAAAAGACAAAACAAAGACAAACAACACTATGAAGTGACTCAAAAGTTGAGTTTTATTTGACTAAATAAATCACTTTGCATACGCACATGAAAGCAACACCTATCAATCCTCAATGCAGTGCATTTGAGATGAGGAAATGCCATCTTTAATAATCCTTTCACAAGGCTAAAATATATCCTTTACAGTCCCATTTTGAGCCTAATAATGTTTTTTTAGAAATAACCTTGACTAGGATCACACCCCACACTGGGGGGCAAAATAAAAGAGTTTTTTGTTTTTACCATCCAGACAAAGCAGTGAAGATGGGTGCTGGAATTGATCATGTAATTTTTAGTCTTTCATTATCATCCAAATGAAGCAGTGAAGATAAATACTGTGATTGGTTAAGAAAAGAAAAGAAGAAGATCCAAAGGATCTAAAAGATTTGAGCTTCTCATAAAAACAACTGATATGATTATGCTCAACCAAACAAAAATGAAGAAAACAAATAGAAAAAGCCCAAACCCGACAATGGAGGGCATGAAGACTATTTTGAAAAAACAAATCCAAAAGACAAAAGGTCAGGAAACAAGCACAAGTGATCCTTAGTCTTGAAATCCCTTAAACACCTTTTGAGCCTGCAACATATCATTTTCTTCATAACCAATAGCCAAAGCCTACATTACGTACCTAATCAAGCCCTTTTTTATCAAAGGCAAGCAATCTGGATTGGTAGGCAGTGCTTTATCGTGCGAGTCAAATCATTATTCATGCAAATAAAATAAAAGCTTTGACTCAATTTCGATTCTCAATAACCCTCAAATTGAAATTTAAACCTTTTATGACCAACCAAATGTCACTTCATCTTTAAACCAAAAGTAAAAAGCTTTCATCACTTCAAGAAACCTGTCCATAGGAATTGCTTGAATTTTTTAGAACAAGTTTATTTTGAACCAATGTCAAAATGAGTTTTGTGGTTGGAATAACTTGGAAGTTCCAAAAAAAATTTTGCATGAAAACATTTCATTGTACAAAAAACCCAAAATTACTTTCACATATCCTCGCCCCAAAGTAAACCAAATTGAACATATGGGGGGCATGATCAAGCTGGGGGGCAAACAAAAATACATGGTAGGGCTGGCTCCATGATTCCTTTTCTAAAAAAAGGTCGGGCGAAATTGGCAACCCTTGAGATAAAGGGTGAAGGACAAAGAGGTATGATGACATCAAACCCTTCCCAGAGATCAAGATCACAAAATGTGACTCGAGTAAGCAAAAGTGGAAAAACCATCAAAGTTTACTACCAACACTCAAACTTTTAAGAAAAGAAAGACACCATGAAGAAATGGGGACCTATATTTCTCAGGTAAGTATACATGCATAGCAATCATAATGCATTTGCTTTTACCATTGACAGATCGGTGTTTCATCATCACTTCTTAGGTAGTGCATTTTATAACTCTACCCATTTTTAAGTGCGCCTTTGAACCCTCACCTCTTTTTTAGTGCGCCTTTAAGCCTCAAATCCTTTTGAGTGCGCCTTTGAGCCCTCACACCTCTTTTTGGGTGCGCCTTTATGCTCTCACCTCCTTTTGAGTGTGGCTTTGAGCCCTCACACCCATTTTTGAGTGCGCCTTTGAGCCCTCACCTCCCTTTTGATGCGCCTTTAAGCCCTCAACTTGTTTTGAGTGTGCCTTTGAGCCCCCATCCCTTGGGGTAGTGCATTTTCTAACCCTACCTCCTTTTGAGTGCTCCTTTGAGCCCTCGCCATCCAATTTTTGGGTAGGTCACCCATTACAATTCGACCAATTCTCCATGTTTTTATCTAGATAGGTGGTATAACAATGAGACCATTCCTTCACTTGGGTAGGTCACCTATTACAACACGACCACTCTTTCTTTTTTCCATTTTTAGGTAGGTCACCCATTACAATTCGACCAATTCTTCATGTTTTTATCTGGGTAGGTCACCCATTACAATTCGACCATTTTCCATGTTTTTTTTCTTTGGGTAGGTTACCCTTTACAATGAGACCACTCTTTACTTTTATGTTTGGGTAGGTCGCCCATGAAAATAGACCAGTGTCAGCGTGAATATGTGGGCTGATCGCCCCTGAAAATAGACCACTTTGAGAATGTGTGGGTAGGTCGCCCATAAAAGAAGACCAGAGTAAGTGTGAGTGCGTGGGCAGGTCGCCCGTGAAAATAGACCATCTTTCTTAAAAAATAAAACAAAGGGTTTAAACACATAGGATTTTGGTTCTGGTTAGAGGGGATTGACGAAAGGAATCTCAGTCTATCCTAACCACACACACAGGATTTTGGTTCTGGTTAGAGGGGATTGGCAAAAAGAATCTTAGTCTATCCTAACCACACATAGAAGATTTTGGTTCTGGTTAGAGGGGATTGGTGAAAGGAATCTCAGTCTATCCTAACCACACACACACACAGTATTTTGGGTTCTAGTTATAGGGGATTGGCAAAAGGAATCTCAATTTAGCCAAATCATACACAAGACTTTGGGTCCGTTTGAAGTTTTAGGTCAACCAAATTTTGAGAAGACCAGTTTTGGAAGACCAATTTTATTTATCTTTACAACACTTACTACGCAAAAGCTTTGCTTTGTAAGCATTGTAAAAGGGGGGGCAACTGTTGAACCCATTTTTGGGTCCCCACACAAATAATAATAATAATAATAATAATAAAATCAAAAAAATATTATCAAAAAATATAACAATGAAAAAAAAATGCCAGAACGCCTTAAAAATTCTCAAAAATTGATTAAGGATGTTCAAAAATATAAAAATTAAAATTTGATAGTATATCATTGACTGATGAAAGTCCTATTGACAAAGAAAATACAATTTGAGGAAGAAAAGTCCAAAATCAGAAGTGTATTGACTCAATTAAATTTTATTGGAGGTTTAATTGAATTTATAGAGGTTTTAATTGCAAGAAAAATTGATTTTGGAGTTAATTTGAGCTTTAATTGGAAGAAATTAAAGTTCTGGGGTCAAATTATAATTTTTGAGAATTAATTTGGTCAAATCAGGGGCTTAATTGCATAAATATTGAAGTTTGATGGCCAATTAGGGACTTAATTGAAGAAATCTGAGACCAAGGACTAAAATGCAAAACACGCGCAAATTGAAGGCCTTCTTTGAATCTGACGGGTTTTGGCTCCTTTTCCTTTTAAATGAAACGGCACGTTTTGAACCGAGGGATCGAGAGAGAGACAATAGAGAAGAGGAGAGAGAGGGCAGAGAAGAGAAGAGAAAGAACAAAAAAAAAAGACGAAGCAGAGAAGAGAACAAAAAAACAAAGGAGAGAGAGAGAAGGAAAAGTAGAGCCACCGCCGGCCACCGCAAACCACCAACGCCATCATCAGCACCGTTTCTTGTCGCCCCCAGAAGCTCTGGCAATGACGGCAACCACCGCAGACGACAACAACCACCGCTAGCATCGCCGAGTAATCTTCTCTTCTTCCCTGCTCCGTTTTCTGTTTTCCTTCATTTTTGCATGCAGAACGTGAGCAATTCACGTTCTGCAGCAATATGAAAATAATTAGCTGGTTATTGTGTTGTGCACAGTAACCATCCAATTATAATCTTTTGGCCAATGTTGGCCCATTTTCATGTTGGGCCGATGCTGGCCCATTTTACCTTTTGGGCCGGTGCTGGCCCATTTTACCTTTTGGGCCGGTGCTTGCCCATTTTTCATGTTGGGTTAGTGCTAGCCCATTTCATTTTTATGTTGGGCCGTGCCGGTTCATTTTAATTTTATGTCGTTAAAAATACAAAATCTGGTATTAAAATACACGGTTTTTGTCAAAACTTCCAAAAATACAAAAAAAATTGAAAAAAGAAAAAAAGTTTGTGTGCATACGACCAAGTGTATCAAAGCTAAAAAATCATTTCGTGTTTTTCATGCATAAAAAAACAATGTTTTAGCATGCATTTTGGCTTTAATAACTAGTTTATTAAAGTCAAGAGAACATTGACCAAAATTTCAAAAACAACAAAAAATTTATTTTGTTTGATTTTAGTATCAGGGATTATGAATTTATACGTAAAATTATTCCAGTTATTAAAAAGACATTTTTTCTTTTGACGACTTAGAATAGTTAGGTTTTTACCCGATAAGATAAGGATCTCTTTACAGAGGCGGACTTTTCTTAAACTGTAAACGGACCGACAATTAGAAACCACAACAGGACTTTAGATTTTATCAGACAAAACAATGCAGCTTACCTTAAGTAGGGCGTAGTTGGGGTGCTAATACCTTTTCTTTACGCAACCAGTCTCCGTACTCGATCTCTGAGACCAGTTAGGGTTCTTAGTAACCAGATTACTGGGTGGCGACTCCTAGTCCATATTTTACTATAAGAGACAAGAATTCCTTGTCTCACCACATTTGCCAGGAATAATTCCATATTCCATTTTTTTCCTTGAGGGTGGACGATCGTCGCGCCGCCGCACACGTGCGACACTTTTGATTTTTTTTATCCTTTTGTTAAATTGGTTTTTTTTCCTCAATTCCACCCTTCAATAAAAAAAAATATTTTGTATTTCAAATTTGATCCTCGTTCCTTTAATTGCTATTTTTTGTTTTAAATCCTTATGTATAATTGATTTTTTTTTCAATTTCATCCTTCAATATTTTATTAATTGAGAATTGGGCTTTATGGTTTGTCAGATAATGTGCTTTAGGTCTAATGATCTGGGTCATGAAATGAAAAGTTACCATGCTCAAATAAATAAAATTAACCTTAGATGAGGTTTTGAAAACTAAAATTAAAGAAGAATGGATCCCTCCTGGATGTTAAAAAAAATAATAAATAAAAATTCAGCAAGGCTAAATGGAAGAAGAGGAAAATTATATTTGACTAAGTTAGGATTTTAGTGTGAATGGAAATATATTTAATGGGGTTAAGTAATGCATAAACAAATAGGATGTAAACAGGAAAAAAAAATGTCATTCTTACTAAACTAAGAAATTTTGGCAAAGGGAGGAAAGAAATAAAAGGATGGAATGTGGATGTGGGTAATGGTAAAATTAGTGTTGAAATACATTAAGAAACATGGTGAGAATGATTGAATTGCAAATTAAATAGGAAGGAAGGACAATCTTAATTTTCCATCTTATAAAGGTTTGGCTAAGTTCATGAAAATAAATGAATTGGGTTGTTCAAGTTGGTTTTGTTAAATTGTGACAAAATCCTTGTTTAATCATATTGTTGTAATATCTATGAATTAAGGAGAGCGGTGGAATTGAAGTCATGGAATGGATAATACAACCACTTTATTAGTTGGATAAACCATGACGATAAATGTATTATAAATAAAATAATTTATTATTGGTATATGGATTGGAAGTAGTTTATTAGTGATTTATAATGTGAAGTTTAAATTTAATTTCATGATGACAAAATAAATTTAAATTATTTCAGAAAGAAATAATTGTATAAGTGATATAGTAATTCATGTCAGTACAGGAGAGTCGCCTCCGGGGAGGACAATATCAGGGTCGTGCATTTCGTGACCAGACTGCAGGTAGGTGCTCAACACCTAATCTATTTAGAAAATTTTAAGATATTGTAATTTTTCTTATAACACCATTGTAAATATAAACATTGATGTGATATTATTATTAAGAAAATTGAAAAGTTCTAGTTGCCCAGTGAGGAATTGGTGGTGGTGGAACTAATTGAAGGATTATAATGATTGATACGAACGATATCGTATATTTTTGGAAAAAGATTGTTGTGTGTTATGCTTTTAAAGTTGATAATAAAGTAATTTTGTGATATTATTATGTATATTGTGGTTGTGCTAATTGCAGAAAAATTTATACGTTGAATTAGTGATGCGGTAAAAGGGTCGGTGCCCGGTAAATTGGGTAGATAAATTAGTGACCCGGTAAAGGGGTAGGTTCCCGGGGAAAGGGGCAGATGAATTAATGACCCCGTAAAGAGGGTCAATGCCCAGTAAATAGGGCATATAAATTAGTGACCCGGTAAAGGGGTCGGTGCTCGAGAAAAGGGGCAGATGAATTAGTGACCTCGATAAAGGGGTATGTGCCCGATAAACAGGGCATATGAATAAGTGACCCGGTAAAGGAGTTGGTGCCCGGGAAAAGAGGCGGATGAATTAGTGACCCGGTAAAGGGGTTGGTGCCGGATGAACTAGTGACCCGGTAAAGAGGGTCGGTGCCCGGTAAATGAGCCATATGATTTAGTGACCCGGTAAAGGGGGTATGTGCCCAGTAAATGGGGCGTATGAATTAGCGACCTGGTAAAGGGGTCGGTGCCCAGGGAAATTGGGCCGATAAATTAGTGACTCGGTAAAGAGGGTCGATGCCCAGGAAATTGGGCAAATAAATTAGTGACCCAGTAACGGGGTTAATGTTAGATGTTGGATGGTTGGATTTTTGCACAGTCAAAAGTAATGGACTGGACCTGGGATCAATGTTGAGTTTTGGTAAATGTGATAGATACCTAGTAAATGAGCATAATGTGAGGAACTAGTTATCCGGATGTTTGAGACTAGTGTCTTGATTAAAGGGTTACTAATAAAAGCAATTATCGAATGGATAATTAGTATACACGGTATAATGTTAACATGAAATCTTAAAAATCAAATTTGGAAAAACATTTTATCAGAAAAAGAAAATGTGTATGGTGATTGAATATGTGAAAATGATTGGGATGTCATGATAATTCTTATTTTCGAACTACTGCAACATTGTACCCTGTTCTAGGTGATGAGCATTACTACCGGATGAGGGGTGAATGCTTCGTGAGGAGGAATGAGAGTGGTTGTTTGATTTAGAAATTATTGCCTGGCTTAGATTGGGGGAAAAAAATCCTAAACGGTAGGGACTGGCCGAGAAGAATTGTTAGGGTGATCCTGGACGAGGTGTTATTACTTGGTATTGATCAGCTAGAGCTAGTACGTGGGTCATTATTTACTAGAGCGGTACTGTTGATTAGTGTCCAAGAATTACTAAAGACGTTAATGGAAAGGCACTAGGGATCGAGGCTTTAAACACAAATCCTAATTGAGGGTTTAGATTGAAGGGTTGGTGCCTTAATCTATAGAGTTGTTGTAAGGCATTAGTGACTCGGATAGGGAGAAAGGAACCGTAATTGATGGAACCGAAGGGGAACCTAGTTCCTTTCATAGGAACTAGTGTTTATTCAGTGTTAGAAATGAAATTGTTAGAACAAAAGATGTGATGTGATATTGTGGGGTATTAGTAATAGGGAGTACTCTCGTTAAATATGGTAGATAGTAAAACAAGTTATGATGTTGATTAGATGGACGCGTAGAACTCAAGATGTATATTCAGATGATGCCGAATAGAGTAATTGAGATGGTCATTGGCATAACGATGATTGGACTAAAGTGATTAGTCGATTTCACTACTAGGATACATGAATACCATAGTTACGCTCAAGCAAACTTGGTCATTTGAATATTTATTTTGTTTTTCTTCCAATTTTGGCTAGTGATTACTATAATATATACATTGCAATTTTGTAATTACGAGGTATCTACTAAACTATATTAATTAACTTCTCACTCATATTTAATTAACATATATTATTTGATTTTTAATTAATTGTATTAAACATAGAAATTATTTTTTTCATTCATCATGACAATGCCAGAATCTTCTTCTCTTGTGTTCTAAATTAAATTGAAATCCAAGCCGCAATGTAATTAGGATACATTGACTAGTATTATAACATTATTTAAAGAACAATAATGGTAACAATCAATATCTTATTATTAGATAATCAAGTTATTATTATTATTTTTAATTATTTTTTATATTTAGAAAAGTACCAAATTGCCCTTAAGCTGACTTAATAATAATTAAAAAAAACAATTATGAAAAGATAAAAAGCCCTTAAGTTTTAAAATTTTTTTAAAGAGTATTTTGTTCGTTTCTCTGTGCTCTTTAACTTTTTATTATTTTTTATATTTAACTAAATGTTTCCTAAGCTAACATCATAACGAAAAAACCATTGTAAGTGTCGCATGTGTGTGGCGTCGCAGTGAAAAATCCACTCTCATATTGTATTATCGTCTATCTATTTGACAAATGTGTGGAGACAATGAATTTTTGTCTTTTTCAGTGAAAAAATGGAATGGAAGTCGCCACCTAGTATTTTGGTCACTAGGAACCCTAACTGGTTCCAAAGATCGGTTACGGGGACTAGTTGCGTAAAGAGAAAGTATTAGCACCCTAACTACGCCCTACTTAAAGTAAGCTACATTGTTTTTTTGTCTGATATATGCTAAGGCTTCATCGTATTTCTAATTGTTGGTCTGTTTACGGTTTAAGAAAAGTCCTCCTAGGTAAGGAGATCATTATCTTATCGGGTAAAACCTAGTCGTTCTAACGTAAACAAAAGAACTACCTTTTAATATCAGGAATACTTACAAACATTCCTCCTAGAAAATTTCTTGCAACGAATTATATAACAAAATCTAATTAGGCATGGAAAAACACTGTTCACTAGAACAATATAATCATGTATTTGCCCTTCACATAACAAAATATTGAATTGGCTATTGAGGGAATCCATATCTTTATTTATTTTTTTATTAACGTGGGTGTCCGGCCACTATGTAAGCCTTTAATGGCCCTAAGGTTTATGAGACTCGAACTGGTGACCTCTAGAGAGGAAACTCAGGGCCTGACCAATTAAGTTACACCTCTCATAGTTGAGGGAATTCATGTCTTTTTATAAGATGTATTAGTCATTACTAAATTCATCAGTGACAAATAAGTTTTTTCCAATTTTAAATGCAAAGTTAACAACCAAAATGCCCTTAAAAGAAAATTTTTAAAACTAGCATCCAATGATTTTTTTTTTTTTTTATTTTTTCATTGGTTAATTTTGTTATTATCAGGCCATTTGAGAGGAGATTTTTTATTTGACTAAATATAAAAAAATAATTAAAAAAATAAAAAGTTATTAACTCTCACAACGAACATGTCAACATTTGGGAGGCCTGCCTTTTTTACAGCACGAACAACGCCTTTTGACGGAAAAAACCCCCCTTCCACAATGTGGTTGTTGGTGGCACGGTTTGTCACTGACGATGCTTTCCCTCTCTTTTCTCTCTTCTCCACTCGATTTTTGCGCCGACCATATAAAATTTCAGAGTTGTCCTCTAATTTACAAGAATTTACACTTCGGTCCTTTTTTATTTCTAATTTTTTTTATTGGTCCTTTTGTGCAATTTTGACTTGTTATCAATTTCATCATTTAATCCCAATTTGTGATATGTTATTGCTTCCAATTTGATTCTAATTCTTTTGATTGTTTTTTTGGTCATTTTGTTAAGTTGTTTTTTCTTTTTAATTTCACCATTCAATCAAAATTTTCATTTTATTCTTTATGACAATTCTGATCCGCATTCTTTTGATTGTTTTTTTATCCTTTTGTTAAATTGGTTTTTTTTTCAATAAAAAATAAAATTATTTTGTATTTCAATTTTGATCCTCGTTTCTTTAATGGTGCTAAATTAAAAAGAAAAAGAAAAAAGGATTTAGCTAATCCGAACTCGTTCATCCATCAGATACCAAGGGCAAAGTTCAAAACACATCATTGTTTGACAATCATTCATATCCAGCATAATAGGATTATGATTCTCACCCAAGCCAGCATGCCACCTCATAGAAGATAAACTACACATGATCCCACCTCCATAGCATTGCACTTTTTTTTCCCTTTTTTCAGCTTCCCCACCTCCCTCTCCCCCTCTTTTTGGTTGGACCTCCCTCGTAAATTTAGGTCATACCAGTGAGCAACATCACATTCTTCCCACAATTTCAAAAAAGTACATATTCTTTTACAAGATGATACTTCGGATCTTCAAATATTCAATCCAAATCATGCTTTCACATATGAAATGTCATCAACCATGTCTAGGTAATCATCATTTACAGCTTCATTATTATTGAACATGAAAGATCAGGTTTCCACACTATCCATAAGGTTATCTCTGATTTCTGCAAACACATGAATCAAGCTTCTATAATCATATTTAAATACTTGCAGCATCCAGAAACATTTCAAAAACATAGAGCCAGAATAGGAAACACATGCTATATAAGTACAGATATAGTTATAGAAGAAATTTCACTGGCCAACGGTCAAAGAAGAATACCTCATTACGCGATAAAGAGGGCGATACCACATAACATAGCCTCCAGGAACCCCTGATATGAAGTAGATGATAGCAAGAAACCAAATTGTTGGACCTAGAAAAGAAAACGAGCTTAGACAAACAGGTAATGTGATCATGCACTATATATGTTGTAACCCAATTTTGGATTCACCAAGTTTTTCTCGAATGTTGTTTTATTTCTATTATTATTTAAAAAAAATCCAAAAAAAATAAAAAAGGTTTAAAATTCAAAAAAATATTTTTTTTTCTCGAGTCAACCGCATCTTTTTATCAAAACCGAGTTCACCGGGTCAATACGGGTCAAACCATGTCGACCTTGGTAAAAAAATGAGTTTTCAGGCTGTTTCGGGTCAAAACCGTCATTTTCGGCCAAGACCGAGTTCACCGGGTCGATACGGGTCTAATCATGTCGATCGGGATAAAAATGAGTTTCAGGTCATTTTGGGTCAAAACTGTTATTTTTTGGTCAAAACCCGGTTCACCGGGTTGATACCCATTGAAAGTTTTTTTTTTAATGTTTTGACATAATTTTCGGTAATTAAAATTGATTTTTAGCGGTTGAGTCGGGCTTTTTCTAATACTGATTTGAGTTTTTAATTTTATCTATGTAAATATTTATTATTATATATAATAAAACAAAAACTTTTTTGTCATATTAGGCATATTAGGTAATGTTAGGCAGGGACTTTTTTTTCTTACAATTAGGCAACAATTTAGGCAGAAATCAACTTTTATGTTACTGTTCACTGGCTATAAATAGGCAGTGAGCATCGCCAGAAAAGGGGGGAGAAAAAAAAAAAAAAAGGAGGGGGACGGGAGGACAAAGACAGAGAAGAAGAGAAAGACTTGTTACTGTACACATTTTTTTAGTTTTTCTTCACAGGAGTAGGATATATTTTTTAAAAAAAACAATTTAAAAAATACCAAATATATCCCGACTCATCTCAGCCATTGAAATAATCCAAGACTCAATCCCGTTGTGCCACGTCATCCGGTGTACCGAGCTTTCGGTGCACCGCGTCACACCGGATCTAAACCCAGACTCATCCAGACCGTCTGATCGACCTCAGATCTAGCCAATCACAGCCATCCGATCATTCCATCAGAGATCCAACAGCGCACAGTGTTCAGTGGTACCGGTATACCATGCACGCGTTCACACCGTAGCCTAATCTCGGACTCTCTCTCTCCTCTCGCCGGCGACACCCTCTCTCTCATCCGATCTCCACTTTCCGGCCGCCTCCAGCCTCCGAACCACCACAGAAAGGTTTCTCCCCTTCTGTAAAGCAAAATCCCGGCGGTTTTAACCGTTTTCTCCGCCTCATCTGGCCGGAAAAAGGCCGCGATCCTCGCCGGCCACCGAAGCTTCAAGTCGTCGATTCTCCCTCGTCAACCATCAACGGACGTCGAGACCACCACCATCAGAATCCTCTCCCTCAGATCTACCAGGATCGACGGTTCGTTTCCCAGAAAGCTCGCCGGAAAATTTCGCCAGTGCCAACAGTAGCCGCGCGTGAGCTACACGCGCCGACAGTGGCATTTTTGTAAATTCCTGAGAAATCCGAGGGTATTTCAGTCTTTTACCTATACAGGGTTACTCAGGTAATTTTTTTTTTTTGGATTCCTAACATTTTTTTTTATGTAAATATTTGTAAATTTTTATTGCATGTTGTAAAACAAAAACAAGTATAAAAAGAATAACGACGTGGGTCCAACGCCCATCCCGTCATGTTATCGTTTGTGGGTTCAAAGCCCAATTTTCAAATATAGTTATACCCATATCTCAACAATATCAAAATATTTGTTTTTATAAACAAATATTGTTTGTGGACACGTCTCTTTTTATAGAAAAGGACCGATGTCAAATAAAAAGTTTAAATACCAAACAAATATGGATTATGTCCATAATTTTGTTTTTTCGGACGTAAATCTCCTTTTTAGGGCTAAACGTTGATATCTTAGACGAGTCTTCTATTTTTAGGGACTGATGTCATTTTTAACGTGTCTCCTATTTTTTAGGGACCGACGTTAACTATTTATATATATAAAAAAACAAAATTGCAAATAAGCTCAAAATATAATAGCATTTGAATCAAATATAAAAATACACGAGTAAGGGTAACCTTTCTTTTGAAAGGATGTTTTAAGGGTGGTGTCTACCTTCCCTTAATCATAACTAACCCAGTACCTGAATCTCTGGAACCAGTGTTTAATTTGGGATTTCTAGTTCCCTCAAATTACTAGATGGCGACTCCAATAAAACTTAATTTCCCCAACCAATAAAAAATCTTTTTGTTAAATAACAAAATGAGCGGAGCCGTCGCCCGACGTCGTGTATCGACAATATATGTTGAATGGATTTGCACCAACCTCCCCTTTTATCCAGGCTGTGGTAACAGCTACAATATTCCATGAAAGACAGACAAATAAACCTGCAATTTCATGATAGTAAGTTACCCCACAGCTGATAGTTGTTTGTGTTAAAACATTTCTCAAATTGATCCATCTCTACCCAACTAAACCAAACTGTTTTACACAATTTGATCTACAGGATCGATCACAGGAATGACCTAAACCCAACTAAACAAAATGAAATGCTGACAATTAAGATGCATCGTCATGAAAATGCAACAGTTAGAAAATCTTGTCTCCTGATTCTCGCTAACAAGACTGAGACTTGAAGAACAACCTAACAAAATTGACTATCAAGGAGACAAGGACAGCAAACAATAAAATATGACAAGTGTTGGGATATTTCCAGAACTCAAACACACACAATTTACGTGGTTCTAGCTTTCTTGGTCGTAAGGTCCTGCCAACCTTCAAGAACCTGACCTTCTTCTGTTTTCCAAGAACACAGCTTTCACAAATGTCTAGATCGACATTTTTTAACTCTGGCAGCTTTCCCTTCGACTGAAGTATCTTCATCCCCTTTTGACTCATATGGCCAAGTCTACAATGCCATAGATGTGCTTGATTTTCTGCTTCAGTTGAGGCAATGATGTCTGCAAATCTTGTGGTCATATACAGGGTGCCGGTTTTATTTCCACGAGCTAAAACCATTGCTCCCTTTGATACTTTCCACATTCCTCCAGCAAAAAGTATTGAATGACCACTATCATCAAGTTGTCCGACAGAGATCAACTTCTTCTTTAATTCAGAAACATGCCTTACGTTCTGCAAGGTCCATATAGATCCATTCATTGTCTTGATTTGCACATCTCCTATACCCACAATATTCAGTGGTGTTCCATCGGCCAGATAGACTACACCGTGATCTCCTCCAACATAATTTTGCAGCATTTCATTGTATGGCGTACAGTGGAATGAAAGCATCTTGTACCTCATCTGTGGTAGCGTTTGCAGAGTCAGCTTCAGGTTTCTTCGGTTTTGTGCAATTCCTACTGAAATGACCAGGTTTGCCACAATTCCAACATTCAACCTGCTTTCTGGATCCAAACTTGCTTTTACTTCTGTATCTGGATTTTGATCTGCCTCTGGATGAGCCTCTATCTTGTCTCCTCCCTCGAGTGTTGATGTTGAGAGCTGATCCTGAGCTTGAACTTTCACCCGAGTCTTTTCTTCGCACTTCTTTAGCCAAAATCAAGTCTCGAATGTCATCATACTTCAGTTTGGATTTTCCAGCTGAATTGCTCACGGCTGTCCTCATGCCTTCCCAACTGCTTGGAAGTGAAGCTAGCAAGATGAGTGCACAAATCTCATCATCAAACTCAATCGCAACAGATGATAATTGATTTGTGATGGTATTAAAGTTGTTGAGGTGTTGTGTCACAGAAGTGTTTTCGACCATCTTCAAGTTGGACAACTTTTTCATCAGGTGCACTTTATTATTTGCTGATGGCTTCTCATACATCCCAGACAAGGCTTCCATCAATTTTGCAGTGGATTTTTCTTTCGTAACATTGTGAGCAACTCTTCTTGATAACGATAGCCGGATAATGCCCAGAACTTGTCTATCAAGAAGTTGCCATTCTTCTGCTTCCATCTTTTCTGGTTTGCTTCCCAATAAGGGAAGATGAAGTTTCTTCCCATATAGATAATCTTCAATTTGCATTTTCCAGTATCCAAAATCTGTTCCGTCAAATTTTTCAATTCCAGCAGCCTTTATTTCATCTGCCATTTTTACCACTTCTCCGATTCGAATTTCCCAAATCTGACCTTACAGATGTGTCCAGAACGGCCAAAAACCTTGGAAATGACACTGAGATCACCCCAATCGGACTTCGGATGGCTCAGATTTTAGCAATCAAAGTTTTGGATTAACGGACGGTGCAGATGCAGCCGCGTGTCAGCCAGAGTACCGCCTGCATCGCACCGGATAAAAACTCAGTAGCGGTTTTGATGAAGCCACGTGTCAGCAGATTAGACCCTGCATCGCACCGGATCAAAACTCAGTAATGGTGCAGATTTAGGCCACGTGGCAGCAGATTAGAGTCTGCGTCGCACCAGATCAAAACTCAATAACGGTGCAGATTAAGCCACGTGTCCGCAGATTAGAGCCTGCGTCGCACCGGATCATAACTCCGTAACGGTGCAGATTAAGCCACGTGTCAGAAGATTAGAGCCTGCGGCACACCGGAGCAAAACTCAGTATGATGACGTGGCAGGTGACGTGGATGTTGACCGCATGGATGTGCTGACGTGGCGGGTCAAACCCGACCCGTTTGCAGAAGCCGGGCGAAGAAGGAGCGTGGCGCGCGTACGGCACGTTGGTGCGCATGGGCAGTCTGGACGTCGGCGCGTGTGGGCGCGTGCGGGCATGCAGGACGTCGGTTCTTCGCCGGGGTTTCAACAGTGGATTCGTCCGGTTGTCCTCTACACGATGGTATGTTCAAAAACACGTTTGGAGAACTTTGATTTTTGAATTTGGATCAAACACACTCTTTGTCAAGAACAAGCTCTGATACCAGTTGTTGGGATATTTCCAGAACTCAAACACACACAATTTACGTGGTTCGGCAACTTGCCTACTCCACGGAGCTACTGGGTTGTATTAATTACTCAAAGAAACAATACAACAACAAGAGGAGGAGAATCTTCTCAACTCAACTCTACACTCAAGCTCTCTCTCTGTGTTTCTCTCTTTCTCTTCTTCTCACTGTGTTCTTCGTGCTCTCTGTGTTCTTCATACACTACACAGCACACACACACACACACAGCTATACATATACAATGGATGAGGGAAGGACATCATCATTTATGCCCACCGTTGCCTCCACTTTGTGTCCTCCACCATGTGCAAAGTGGGGGATTAGGATTCCCACTTGCACATGGTGGGGCTTGCTTGTCTCCAATAATTAACAACAAGTGGCCATCAAATAAAATTTCCAAGAAGTAGAATTTAAAACATACCCAAAAATGTTGTGAATGCAACATACTGAATCTTCTGTAGGTGGATTGGTATTTCATTTCCAATGTCATGATGGATAATCGGAAAAAATGGTGGCCAATTCTTGTCCTCTATTACAATTCCAGCTGTCAAAAAAAAGAACATTATGTTAAACTAAATATCACCATGCACAGCCTCATTATCAACAAAATAAGCACCAATATGATAAACATACCACGTGCTATTGCATCTTCCTTCCGTTTTAGTTCCTGAAAAACAAAAGGAAAATGGATTCTAAATTACCACGTGCTATTGCAATTTGCCATGCGGGTCAACCCTATAGCTCCTTTGGTTTTTTCCCATGATGTTACAGCACAAAATACAAGTTTCCAAGTGACCAAGAGCATTACAACTCGCCATCAGCCCTATATTTTATGAGACCATTGTGTTCTTTCATAGTCGAAGTTTCATTTTCACAAACAAAAATTAACCCAACAACAGAGAGGCCAGGTAACCTTTTCTAATTCCTTGTTCATTTCAAGGATGAGCATGGGTTCAAACCGTTCATTTGAACTTAAAAAATCCAACGAAACCGGAATGATATGGATTTTGCTGGAGCTAAATTTAAGTTTCACTCAGATTCAGGTGCATTGCACCAAAATTTCATTGTCAAGAATTACCCACATATAATAAACAAAACAATTGGCTAGCAGATTTCTGCAAAAGCAAAGCTTGGTTGCATGATTTAATGAACAATGGAATCACAAATGATTGACCAGAAGAATGGATTGTTCACATTTCTTGCTACAGCTACCTTGAAGACTTCTCCGAGGTATGTACTTGAGATGTGGATGTGAACAGTTATTGTGTTAGCTCTCTGCATTTGTTTACAGTTGATGATGCATCTTCCAGTGTTGACATTGTGGGAGATTAATACTTCAAAGCCTTACATTCACAAGTTGAATCCCAAGTTCTATGTACCAATTTGACTCAGTCACTGATTGATTCTTTGCTGGGGCGGTCTCTCCTTATCATGTCTGTTAGATCCTGGACAACCTCAGACATTGGTGGCCTGAATTCTGGTTCAGACTGCAAGATATCATTGTGGTTAGGTAAAGCTGATCCTATATTTCGTTATGTAAGGAAAAAAATATATGACTACAACTAGATGGCATTCACTTGTTAATGATGAATCAAGTCTTTGTGGAAACCATAAAGAAACCAACAGTGCAATTCTCACCTGAACACATCGGGAAATGATATCGGCAAAGTGTGATGAAGATTTGGCAGAGTATTCTCCATTAAGAGAGGGATCAACCATTTTTGACAATGTGTCGATGTCATGGAGCTGGGGATTGCCCATTATTGCCTGGCTTAGATTGGAAAAAAAAAAAATCCTAACACTACAAGATTTCACAATGTTACCGACGGAAATATTCCGTCGGTGTGTGACTGAGAGTCGTCGGTAACCTATTTACCAACTAAATTACCGACGGAATATGACCGGCGGATTATCTTTTGTCGGTGATTCCACATTCCATCGCTATATCGATCGAAAATACAAAAAAAAAAAACATTTCCCGACGGTTTTACAGACAGAAATTGCACGCCAAAAAAAACAGTTTCCCCGCTTGAAATATACCGACGGAAAATACTCCATCGGTGATATAATGTATGACCGACGGACCATATCCGTTGGGAAATTTGTCGGTGAAGGTTTGAAATATCGACCGAATACATCCGTCTGTAAATTCGTCGGTACGTTTGGCAGCTACTGTCAAATGCTGACGGATTATTTATGTCGGTAACTCTGTCAGTGAGTGTATGAAATACCGACCGAATGTATCCGTCTGGATATGCGTCGGTGACGCTAATACCAACGGAAGTAGTCCGTCAGTAAAGCCCTTTGTAATTGTTTTTTTTAATTTGTTTTTTAAAATTATTTAGAATACATTAAAATGATATAAATTAATGGTAATAAAAACCAATTATGCAAATAAAATTTATATTAAGCATAAAAAACAAAAAATGAAAGATAAATAATATTCATTACAAAATGAATGTGTTTCAAAAAAACATTAAACGAAATTTTAAATGTAAATAATGTTTATTAAAAATTAATATAAAGGAGGAGGAGGAGACTGGCTGTTATTCGACCAAAAAGGATTTGGCGAACATGTTCCACCTTGTACCATGTTCATGACCATTTGACGAAGCTCTTCATAGGCCACTCTTTGTCGTTCAGACTCCACTCTGTGTTGTTCAGACTTCGCTCTTTGTTGTTTGGACGCCACTCTTTGTTGTTCTTTGAGTTGTGTGTACGCCTCTGATAGGTGGTTGTACTTTTCGGTGAGCAGAGCCATGTGTTGCTGCAAGGCCACACACTCCTTAGATTGGGAGCTCGATACTAATTGGGAGCTCTCGACGGTTGAAGCATTACGGGCCCACCGCAAGTTGTCGGCCGTAGTGTTGGAGAGCCCGTAAACCTGATTTTTTTTGGGTCCACCTGACGATCCAGCCTCGATCCACAAATCCTGATCGAATTCCGGATGGGTCAAAGGATCGTCCTCGTATCTCTCCCTCAACCGATTATTATAGATCTCCTGAAAATAAAAAAAGTAATCATTGTATTCAATTCAATAAACATAATAATAACTTACAAAATAAAATGGTTGAACAAATATACTATAAAATATTGAGCACGGTTGTCAACGAACTGTTGCACCCTCTTTTGGCGGTCTTGACTCCGCACGTGCGTCTCCACAAACAACTCCATATGGCTCGGCTCACGTCCAAGAGACGTAGCCCATAATGAAAAAAATTTATTAACAACAAATTAATTGAACGATATTTTTCATTTAAATTAATCTTACCAGCCGTTTTGCATGTGCAGCAAACGGAACGGAGCCGCCGGTATGCGTTGTCACCGAGCCATGAATTGGCCAATTCCGGTTGCCAGCAGCGGACTGTGAGCGTCGTGTGAACCACTCAGACGTCACGTGCTGAAGATAGTGCGGCCATTATCTTCTAGGATGTATATCGGTTTGAAATCCCTCCAAACCGCAACATCATTCCAACCTTGGAACCCCTTATCCCTCGTAGTTTTTTTTGCCTTTTTTTGGGATTCGTACCAAAAATCACGCAACCTACTTCATGCAAGCAATATTACATTTCGAAACATAATTTTTTTTGTAAAAAAAAAGTTGTATTGTTTTCGATGTTACCTAGTTGCCATGGGATTTTCCCACACCCTCCTCACAACAGTGTTATGTTCCTCGTTCCAGCAAAATCGATTCTGTGTATAAAAAAATAATTTTTTAAAATGTTAATAATTTATTTACAATTATATTAAGAATTTATTAGAAATAAGCTGAAAATTATATATTAACACGAACCTGAAATCTGAAAAACCATGCATTGATTTGAGGCATCCATTCAGGATGCCTGGATATCCGACTCCATTAAAATAATGTAATCTCCATCGACGATTTAAATGCCAATGATATTTCTCGAGTGGCCTCAATGTTTGTGAACCTGAAAAGAAATGAAATTAATTAAATAGTGACTTCATAAATTATGTTTTAAATTTGTTTTTAAAAAAAAAAACTAAAACCTTAACAAACTTACATTGAAAGATCGTCCTTCCACTGTGCCTCGTACTTACTGGTAAATTGATTCCGCTGTGAAGGCACGTCGCTTCTGCGCTGTGAAACAACGCTAGAAGAGGTAGCATCGGTTGACGACGCAAGTGGTGTAGGTGCCTCTTCTTGAGAGGCACCTAAGGAATTATCATCCTCGCTGCTAAACGAACTTGATGCGAACGAACGTGAAGCTCTGGTTTTCATTCTGCGCATCTAACCAATTTTATATAAATAATTATATAATTAAATTCAAATGTTAAAAAAAATTCGGCAGTACCTCCCCTATACTGGATACTACCCAAATCCAAAAACCTGCAAATATTAACAATAGCCACAACCAATTGACCCAATCTATACTAATTATTCCAACATATTCAATTACTAATCCTAAGGTAAATTCAACATTAACAATTACAATTCAACAAATTCTTCAATAATTATGCCAATACAACAAAACAATAAATTCAAAATAAATAGAAACAATTAAACACAAATCATGCAATAATAGAGTAAAATTAATAATTCTTCCAACATATTCAATTACTAATTCTATGGTAAATTCAACATTAACAATATTAATTCAACAAATTATTAAATAATTATGCCAATACAACAATAAAATATATTCAATAAATTAAAAAAGAATTATAGCCTAACAATTAAAATCAATGGAAACAATTAAACACAAATCATGCAATAATATAAAAAAATTACTAATTATTCCAACATATCCAATTACTAATTCTAAGGTAAATTCAACATTAACAATTATAATTCAACAAATTATTCAATAATTATGTCAATACAACAATAAAATATATTCAATAAATTAAAAACAAATTATAAACTAACAATTAAAAGCAATGGAAATAATTAAACACAAATCATGCAATAATAGAGTAAAATTACTAATTATTCCAACATATGCAATTACTAATTCTAAGGTAAATTCAACATTAACAACAAATATTCAACAAATTAACTAATAACAACTATGCCGACACAACAATAAAAAATATTCAAAAAATTCAAAAAAAAAAAACTATAGACTTTAGGAAAGAAATATACATACCTTAATAATGCGTTGAATTCAAAACTTTATCTACATTACAAAAAAATACACCAAAACAACAAAATAACAAAAATAAAAACAACTACAAAAAAAATAAAATCGAAGAAAACACATACCTTTTAATGTGATGAAGATTCACAACAACAAATCTTGCTAGAGATTCTAGGTGAAAGCCTTGAAGGATTAAGAGGAAAAAAATTGAAATTTTGAGGTGAAAAACGAAGGAGAAGAAAAAATGAACCGAAGTGGCAGGCACTGGAATTTATAGGGCAGATTTCCGGACGGATTCACCGACGGCAATTAAAATTTTTTTTTTTTTTAAGTCCGTCGGTAATTTTTGAATTTCACACTAGAATTTTTAATTACCCTCCATATTTTTCGCGGTCCGTCGGTAAGCTGACATGGTCAGAGATGCATTCAATTCACACCCTTTGGAATTCGCACATTCCGTCAGTATTTGTGTCGGTAAAATTTACCCACCAACAAATTACAGACGGAAGTATTTTGTCGGTATCAGCGTCGATAACATCGTCGGTACTGACGTTAGTGATTATGGCATTTTTTTGTAATTATTTTTGAACTCTCTGTGAGATGCCGACGGATAGTGGTCCGTCGGTATGGATGTCGGTGATTCTAGCATTTTGTTGTAATTATTTTTTAACTCTCTGTGAGATGCCGACGGACAACGATCCGTCGGTATGGACGTCGGTGATTGTGGTATTTTGTTGTAATTATTTTCAAATTTGTGAGATGCCGACGGACAATGGTCCGTCGGTATGGACATCGGTGAATGTTCAATGTACAAGAGATGTTGTGTTTGTATTTTCTATTTACCTTCCTGCAAAAAATTCAATGATAAATTGTCCATCGCAAAACAATAGCAACAGTGCTTCAACAATAAATATATATTTCGTGTTACAAAACATATCATCCATAATGTAAATTACATGAAGAAAAGGGTTTTACACAGGGCTTCGTTTTGATAGTTAGTCAGAATTATCTTCTTCTTCGTCATCAATTGAATAGTCATCACCTTCATCGCAATCTTCAATATGGATATCATCTTCTTCATCGACATTTGCTTGTCTGCTATAGCTCAAAACAACGTTCAACTCCTCTACGTCAACATCAACAAGACTATCATCGGAAACACGAAAATCTGAATTTTCTTCCAATTCAATCGAAGGAGCAACTCAATATGATTCAACCAACTCACTAACTTGAAAGACTTCATCCTGCACACTTGTGTCTTCGTTCTCATCCTGAACAACCTCGTCACGACCCCGTGGTTTCGTTTTTAAAATGGACAACCAATCAACTCTTGATCGATCCTTTCTAAATAAAGGGGTGTATGTGTAATAAACTTGTTGACATTGCTTTGTGAAAACAAAGACATCGTTTATATTGTGGAGTCTAGCTTTTGAGTTGATTTCGACCATACCATAGTGTGAATCAACTCTGATTCCTCTGTCCGTCATGTCATACCAATAGCATTTGAATAAAAACACTTTATTCTGCTCGCTATGATATTGTAGTTCGATGACCTCTTCTAATCTACCATAGTAGTCAACTTCTAACTCACTACTTGTGGATCCTTCAGTTGTATGTCTTTCTTCCTTGTCCGTATTCTTCAGTATGGAAAACATATCCATTAACAAAATACACATTGTAGCACTTAACTTTTTTCTTTCAGGCCCGAGGCTTAGTCAAGACAATGACTTAGACGCACTCCTTCCCATTTGATAAACCTTGTATATATGTAATGTACATCAATAAACGGTAAATGAATGAGAATCTTGTAATGACATGCATACGTACAGTAATTTTGCAAGTTAGAATGAGTTTGTGATAGTGCTTACATGTGTTCTGAACCATGTGACAAATTGTTCATCTTGTAATTGAAAGATGTGGGAGTCGGTCAGTTGCGAGTTATTGGAGAGAAAATATTGTCGATGCTGCCTGCAAGTGATAATGAGTGTATGATATCACAATATATAATTAGCAGTATATTACTGACAAAGTTTAATTAGTATTACACATATATAAACTTACTGAATAAATGGTCTCAGCTCATCACAGTTAAATAAAACATAGTTGTGTGCTTGTTTGAATTCTATTTCCGACAAATATCTTCCTCTTACGGCATTTTTAGGTGTGGGTCGTCCAGTATTGGAGAATATTGACAAGTTCCCACTGGAAGGCACTTCACCGCCATCATCATGCCGTGGAACGTGAATGATTCTTGTTCTCAGATGAGGTTCAAAATAGTACGAGATAAATGTTGAGATCTCTTCAACAATATAGGCCTCAGATATCGAAGCCTCTACATGCGCCTTGTTCTTAACCTTTTTCTTGAGATTAAACAAGTACCTGCATTGAATTACAATTCAAGTATTTCCAATTAAGAAAAACATAAAATACTTTAGATATGAATTCCATTGCAACTGTAATATCTCACCGTTCGAATGGGTACATCCATCTATACTGGACCGGTCCTCCAGCTTTTGCCTCGAACGGTAGATGTATAGGGAGATGCTCCATTGAGTCAAAAAATGGAGGGAATATCATCTCAAGTTTGCATAGTGTCTCGATGATATTCGTTTGAAGCCTCTCAATGTGCTCAACATTCAACTTGCTGGAGCATATATCTCTGAAGAAATGACTGATCTCGTCAGTGCATCCCATATTCCCTTTGGCAACAAATCACGAAAAGCTAATGGGATGAGTGTTTGCATAAACACGTGGCAGTCATGACTCTTCATTCCATACAATCTGCAGTCCTCTATGTTAACAAGCCTTGATATGTTCGATGCATGTCCATCCGGGAAAACGCAGACTCTTAAGCCATTTGTAGACTAGCAGTTGTGCGTTTTTCTCTAACACGAAGCTTGCCCTTGGTTTTGACCCGTGACTCCTCATAAACCAACTCCATATTTTTACGGTTACAGTATAAAGCTATATCCAATCTAGCCTTCATGTTGTCCTTTGTCTTCCTCTTCACATCCATGACGGTGTTGAAAATATTCTCAAACACGTTCTTTTCGATGTGCATGACGTCAAGGTTATGGCGGAGAAGGTTGGTCTTCCAATAAGGAAGCTCCCAAAAGATACTTCGCTTTACCCAATTATGGGTCAAACCAAAACCAGGAAACTTTTGCTTACCTGATTGAAGGTCAAACACAATGTCACTGTACTCTGATACAACATGATGCAATTATTCACCAGAAAGACGCGGGGATGCAACATCTTTTTCAACTCTGCTAACAAAGAAATCTTTTCTAGTTCTTTCTGAACCTGTGATTAAGTGGCAAAAAGTGACGGTGACAGTCAAAAAAAGAAACTTTACCTCTGTTTGCTAGCGTGAATGCCTTGTTGTTTTCCATGTAGTATGGACATGCGAGTTTCCCATGCGTGCTCCAACCAAAAAGCATTTCATAAGCTGGAAAATCATTGATAGTCCACATCAAAGCCGCCTTCATAAGGAAATTTTCTTTCCTCGATATATCATAAGTCAAAGCTCCGGAGGACCACAACTGCGCAACTCATCAATCAACGGTCCAAGACAAACATCTATATTTCACCCCGGGCTGCTTGATAAAAACATGAACTCCGGCCTCATACACATTCCTGGTGGCAAGTTATAAACTGTGAGTATGACCGGCCAACAAGAATAGGGAGCAGCAAATGACCCAAATGGGTTCAATCCGTCTGTACACAACCCAAGACGGGCATTCCTTGATTCAGCTAAAAAGTCAGGATGCACACTGTTAAAGTGTTTCCACGCTTCGTTGTTAGAAGGATGCACCATCACACCATCAACCGCATCACGTGTTTGGGCCATGTCATGTGCTCAACAGTCCTTGGTGACATGAATAACCTCTGCAGTCTAGGTGTGATCAGGAAATATCTAAGTTTTTTATACGCCACTAGAGTCTTTCCCCTGCCAGTTCTGGGCATGTCATGCTCTCGGTCATCTCAGCATTTTAAAGGTAGTATAACATGCAGAAGTTAGGGCACATGTCAATTTTCTGGTATCCTAAACCGAGGGGTTTCATCATGGACTTCGTAGCATAGAAATTCTCTTCCAGCCTGTTCCCTTCAGGTAAAAATGCTTCTTTCCCAATCAATAATTTTGTCATACCCAGCCTCACTCAACCCGTGATCTGACTTGATGGTGAACACATGTGCCACGGCCGATAATTTAATGTGGCTTGTGCAGCCATCCCATAATGGTTCATTAGAATCTTTCAACAAATCAAAAAAACCTAGCTGCCTCTATATTAGGTTCTTCTTCTATGATTGTACATTGACTGACATTACCTTGATTCATTCTCATTGCATCCATAACCATATTTCTGTAAGGATTAGTGTTATCATTTGCCACTTCATGCACGTTGCTAGCACTAGAAGTTAACCCAACCACCGTTTCTCTCATTCTCCTATTACTAACAAATAGCTCTCCATGTGCATACCAACACTGGTAATCCTCCATAAACCCTTTGTGTAGAAGATACATCATTACAACATCTGAATGCAGATACTTTTTATTTTGACATTTCATGCATGGACACCTAATACCGCCTCCAGTAAAATTTCTGGGAATAGATGTTGCAAAATTAATAAAACCCTGAACCCCGTTACAATAATCCATCCTTCACAATCCTTGGGGTGAATCTAGATACATCCATGAATGATCATCCATGACTTCTATCGAACCTCTATAAAATTATGATGACATCATGTATTAATTAACTAAGTTAGGTAAATAAACTTGCAAAAATATTACTTTACCTCGAGATTATCCAACAAACCAATCACAACTTCTCATAAATATTAAATATTCATTATCATTTATCAACGTCCATACAAATTAATATATATAAATTAATAGAAATTACCACTCTGCAATACCATCGATAAAACTTAAAAAAAACTCATTAAGCAAGCTATTAATTATTTCAAAACAGAACATGTAATTCGGTAATTCCACAAAGTTTTAACAATTTACAAACAAATACAATCTTACAAAATCTAAAACAAACCATAACAGGTATAAAATTATACATTCATATACTACAAGTTTGTTTGAGAAATAACAATAAAACATTTACATCTACTAATAAAAATACATATACTAAAAAAACAATAAAATTGACATTTAAATGTTAAAATTTAAACAGATAAAATTACTTATAAAAAATGATAAAATCCATCGGTAAATCAGAACACGAATGTTGTGACCACAAAACTTCAAGAAATACAACTTGTTGTGCTGAGATGAGGAAGAATTTTGTTTGGGTGCGAGGGGTGGTGTTGGCTAGTTATTTGCAGATGGGGAGAGTTAGGATTAGGAAGACGAAGGAGAAATGGGGGAGGAGAGGGTCGGCAGAGGGGCCATATATTAACTTTTTCTGACGGATTCACAAACGGATTAAACCCGTCGGTGAATCCGTCGGCTATTCTGACGGGAAAATCGACACATCACCGCACAGACCTACTTTTCAAATACCTCGGTGATTCCATCGGTATGGTTAACGGTGAACTGGTCATGTCACCCGTACGGATCTGCCATTTCAAATCCCTCGGTGATTCCATCGGTATTTTTTACAGTGAACCGGTCCCGTCACCCGTACGTACGGGTCACCCGTTTCGAATCCGTCAGTGACTTCGTCGGTATTTTTTATGGTGCACCCATCCCGTCACCCGTACGAGTCACCCGTTTTGAATCCGTCGGTGATTCTATCGGAAATATCACCCGCCAAAACCTCCACGTCAAGGACCCGCCCTTTTTTTCTAAATTCTAAAATTTTTATCCGTAATTCGGTCGGTAATTACCGACGGACTACAACCGTCAGTAATTACCAACCAAATTACAGACGGAAAAATTCCGTCGATAATTTCGACCTCAAATTACCGACAAAAATATTATGTCGGTGATTCCCTTGCTATTAAGCGAATTTCTGGTAGTGATAAATGGTTGAGACTGGCCGAGTAGAATTGTTAGGATGATGCTGGACGTGGTGTTATTACTTGGTATTGATCAGCTAGAGCTAGTACATGGGTCACTATTAACTAGAGTGGTATTGTTGATTAGTGTCCAGGAATTACTAAAGACGTTTGTCGCACCCCAAAAAATAAAAAATCAAATTCATCAATTGCGGGTTCGACTGGCGATTTTTTTTTATTTTTGGTTCTTTGGAGTCGCCACCTAGTATTTTGGTCACTAGGAACCTAACTGGTCTCAGAGATTGGGTACGGAGACTGGTTGCGTAAAGGGAGGTATTAGCACCCCCAAATACGCCCTACCTAAGGTAAGCTGCATTGTTTATTGTCTGAAAAACTAAATGTTGTGTGTTTTCCTAGTTGTTGATCTGTCTATAGTTCAGAAAAATCCTCCTCAGTAAGAAGGTCTTTTATCTTATCGGGTAAAAATCCTAAACGTTCTAAAGTTCCATCAAAATTTTATTAATAATACAATACGTTTTACGTATAAATTCGTAATCCCAAATACTAAAATAAAACAAAAAGATGTTTTAGAATTTTTGAAATATTGGCCTAGTTCTCATGGCTTGAATAAACTGGTTATTAAAGCCAAAATGCATGTTAATACATATATTGTTTTTGAAAATTTTCTTTGTTGTATGAAAATATGATGTTATAATATTTATGTATATATATTGGAGAGACTAGGCCCAAACCAAACTGGGCCGGACCCAGCCCTAACAGTCGTTGGGCCGACCTCGGCCCAACCGGTACTGGGCCGACCTCGGCCCAGAAGGCACTGGGCCGACCTCGGCCCAGAAACTAATTAACCTCGGTCTAGGCCGGACCCGGCCCAGACCGCCGAACTGGGCCAGATCCCTCTGGCCCGTCCACATAACTCTGGGCCAGACACAATCTGGCCCAGAGAAAGAAAAAAAAAGAAAACACGGGGGGGGGAATTAATTCCCCCCCCCCGCCTCCTGCATGCAGAACAATTCTGCATGCAGGAGGCAAAACATATACATATTAACAAAAAAAATGCAGGGGGAGGAGAGGAGGCGTACCTGGTGCTGGCGGAGCTGCGATGGTGGTGGCAGTGTCCTCGCTTCACGGACGGCGGCTTCTCTCTCCTCTGTTACAGGGTTTCTCTCTCTTCCTCTCTCTCTTCGTTTTTTTTTTTTTTGTTTCGGGGTTCCTCTCTTTCTCTCTTTTTTTTCGTGTTATTCTTTTCTCTTCCCCTCTATCTCGCTGGTTCTATCTCTCTCTTCGGCCTCGTCTCCCTCTTCGGTCTCCTCTCTCTCCTCTCGGCCTCTCTCTATTTATAAGCAAAAAGGAAACGGCGTGCCTTCGTTAGTGCGCCTTCAATCACGCAACGGCTGGTCGGCCATTCTTGCTTTCGGTGGTGGTGGTGGGGACGAGGAGAGGAGAGGCGGGAAGTTTTGAAATTTTTCCTTTTTTTTTTTTCTTTCGTTTCTGTTCTGTTGAAACGGGGGAGGAGGAAGATGAACAGTGTCGTTCAAAACGACACCGTTCTGATCTTCCTCTTTTTTTTTTCTTTTTTTTTTTAATATATATATGAAACGGCGTCGTTTTGGGTAAAACGCGTCGTTTCATTTAAACGGCTAAACTTCAAATCAGTCCTCCAAATTCGGTCCCCGTCCCTCTTGTTGGCCGCCTTTTTCACTTTGGTCCTTGGCCTCTGATTTATGCAATTGAGCCCCTAATTGATCAATAAACTTCCAATTTCTTCAATTAAGCCCCTGAAACAAAAATTAGCAGCCCCTCCATTTACGCGCCTCTTCCAATTTGGTCCCTGGTTTCGGATTTTCTTAATTAAATCCCTAATTGGCCCTTAAACTTCAATATTTATGCAATTGAGCCCCTGATTTGACCCAATAAATTCCTAAAAAATATATTTTGGCCCCAGAACTTAAATTTCTCCAAATTAAAGCCCAAATTGACTTAAAAATCAATTTTTCTTGGAATCAAATCTTCTATATTCAAATAAAAATCCAATTAAGTCCTAAAAATCCAACTAAGCCCATAAAATCCAATTAAGCCCATAAAAATCCAAATTTGGCTTTTCTCCCTAAAATTCAAAATTTTCATTCTCAATAGGGCTTTCATCCTTCAAGAATATACTGTAAAAAATTCAATCCTTGTATTTTTAAATTCCTTGACCAATTTTCTGACTGCTTTCCGGACGCTTCTGCTTCCGGTTATTTTCCTAACCTCTTTTGGCTATTTATTTTATTTTTCAGGGGGACCCAAAAATGGGTTACAACAGATGCCCCCTCTTTATAATACTTACGGAGCATGGGTTTTGCGCAGTAAGTGTTATAAAGATAAACCCAAAACGGAACTCCTGAAACTGATCTGGTCGAAGCTTGATTGATCTGAAACTTTGTCCTTTACAACAATCCTCCTTAGCCCAAAAACTATGATCAAAACTTAGCCATCTCGAGATCCTTATCCAGCAGTCCTCTGAATTCTTACTTTAGTTTGATCAACATGGAAATCCATCCGAGATCCTATCTAGTGATCTTCTTTAACCTGGAATCCCATCCGGCGATTCCTTTACTCATAACCAATACAAAAATGTGTGCGTGGTCTCATTATGATGGGTGACCTGCCCGAAAAAATATGGTCTCATTGTGATGGGTGACCTACCCAAGAAAAAAAAAAAAGGAATGGTCTCATTGTATGGGTGACCTACCCAGAAAAATAATGGTCTCATTGTATGGGTGACCTACCCAAGATAATGGTCTCATTGTATGGGTGACCTACCCAAAAAATAATGGTCTCATTGTATGGGTGACCTACCCAAGAAAAATGATGGTCTCATTGTATGGGTGACCTACCCAAGAAAAATGATGGTCTCATTGTATGGGTGACCTACCCCAGAAAAATAATGGTCTCATTGTACGGGTGACCTACCCAAGAAAAATGATGGAGAATGGTCTCATTGTATGGGTGACCTACCCAGGAAAAATGATGGTCTCATTGTATGGGTGACCTACCCAAGAAAAATGATGGTCTCATTGTATGGATGACCTACCCCAGAAAAATAATGGTCTCATTGTACGGGTGACCTACCCAAGAAAAATGATGGTCTCATTGTATGGGTGACTAACCCAAGGGGAATAATTCTTAGTAAACTCCATGCTTTTCTAAGAAATGGTTTCAATATAAGGTCCCTTCTGGCGACCTTCCTTGATGAATGTCGAAGTACGAGATCCCTTCTAGCGATCTCAAATAACTTGGAATCCCATCTGGCGATTCCTTTTATTCAAAGCTGAAATATTAGGTCCCTTTTGGCGACCCTTATCGAAATATGAGATCCCTTCTAGCGATCTTCTTTAGCCAAACAACTTGGAATCCCATCTGGCGATTCCTTTTATACCAAAGCTGAAATTTGAGGTCCCTTCTGGCGACCTCCATTGATGAATATCGAAAACGAGACCCCTTCTGGCGATCTCAAACAACTTGGAATCCCATCTGGTGATTCCTTTTATTCAAAGCTGAAATGTGAGGTCCCTTCTGGCGACCTCCATCGAAATACAAGATCCCTTCTGGCGATCTCAACAACTTGGAATCACATCTGGTGATTCCTTTTATACAAAAGCTGAAATTTGAGGTCCCTTCTAGCGACCTCCATCGAAATACGAGATCCCTTCTGTTGATCTCAACAACTTGGAATCCCATTTGGCGATTCCTTTTTACCGAATGCTATCGATGTCGTTCTTCCTGCTGGCAGGGTTTGAAAACCATTATCTTCTCTTCTTGTTGTTCTAAGAATCAACTCAATGATTCTTTCTTCGTCCATAATCTTGTTGGAATGCGCTAAGATCTCCTCCTGTAACGATTCAAAAAAACATATATGCAATGATTTATGATTAGATGCAATGCATGCATTTATACCTGGTTTTGAAACATAGGTCCCGGCCTCTTCTTCTAGTTCATGAGACTCCCTCTTAACATGAACTTGCTTTTGAAGTCGTATGCTGGATTTATCTCTTGTGTTGCCTATCATATTCTTGGAGAAGAAGTCTTTGACTTTCTTCAAGTAGTCCTTTCCTCAAAATGTATGACTTGTATTTGCCTCTTTG
This sequence comes from Populus tremula, assembly GCA_964019445.1. Taxonomy (NCBI): domain Eukaryota; kingdom Viridiplantae; phylum Streptophyta; class Magnoliopsida; order Malpighiales; family Salicaceae; genus Populus; species Populus tremula. The sequence goes on from CAXHTJ010000011.1 coordinate 1,637,311, forward strand.
TCATGCTTTTATCAAATGCTTTAGCTTGGTTTTCAAATCTAGGCTTTCGTAAAACTTTTCATAAAACATCTCGTCTTGCCCCCAGTGTAGGGGTGCGATCCTAGTCTGGGCTTTTATATAGAGAAGAAATTCATTTCAACTCAAAACAAAACCACCAACAAAAAATTCTTTAGAGAGTGAAAGGACAATAATAATAATTTTTTTTTTCAAAAATGCACATTGTTAGGATTGATAAACTCTATTTTTATCTTGAAAGAAAATTTACAGGTGATGTATCAATTCATTATATTATCCAGAGGTGAGGTTGTATTTCAAGGGTAGCTTTTCTTAAATTTCATATTAAACCCTTTTATGATACTTTATTTGTAACCACTCAAACTTGTTAAAAAAAATGCATAATCTCATCATTTATTTAAAGAAAAGGTAGGCTTAAAGACAAACACAAAATCTGGCTGACATCATGAGCCCTCATTGCCCACTAGAGAAAAATAAAAGCAATGACAAAAGCAAATGACAAAAACATGCTAAGGCAAATAAAGTTGTTTTACATTTTGAAAACTACGAGAAGTTCTTGGGTCAACCCGTTCTGAAACTTCTTCTAGTGTGTGGAAAGCCAACCGAGGCAATGCTTCATCTTCCTTCCCCACTTGCGTTTCCTTGACTTCTTCTTCAATCTCGCCTTCTTTATTATTGACGATTCTTGACCAAGGTTTTCCAACCCTTTATCCCCTATCACTTTTGTCATGTGGCGATGGATTTGAACTGATATTGGGTGTGTCTTCAAATGACACCCATCCTATCTTGATGAGCTTCAACAACTTGTTCTTGAAACCATAGCACGTTTCAAGACAATGCCCGGGAATACCAGCATGGTACTCGCAAGTCAACTCGGGCTTATACCAGATGGGGAATGGTGGCTGTAGTGGTAATGTAGGGATAGGAGCTATTTGTCCAATGCTTAGTAGTTTGGCATATATGTCCTTTAGAGGCATGGGTAATGGCGGTAGTTGTTCTGAAATGTATCTTGTGTTTGGTCGTTGGTGGTTGTTTTGGGTGTTTGACTGGCCATTTGCTCGATTAGGGGAAAAAGGTTTGTTAAAGTTTATGTGGGCCACATGAGAGGTAGGTATTTGTGGGTTATATGAATCTGTTATCTTGTCATTGGACCCACCTTCGAAGTTGTTAACGGGACCTTTCATTTTTCTTCCGAAAATACCCTTTGTCTCCAATGGCTCAATTATGCGTCCAACTTTAATCCCTTGCTCTATTCTTTCCGCTATGCGTACAGCATCATAGAAATGTTGAGATGAGCTACCCATTAAATGCTCATAGTAGGGTGCCTTGAATGTATTGGCGAACAAAGTCACCATCTCCGTTTCTATCAAAGGGGGTTGCACATGCATGGCCTCGTCCCTCCATCTTTGCGCATAAGCCCTTACTGATTCTTGGCTTCTCTTTTCCATTGACATAAGGCTCGTTCGATCTGGAGCAATTTCCAAATTGAACTTGTATTGCTTAAGGAAAGCCTCAACTAAATCCTTCCATTTCTTGTTTGGCATTATCCAGCCTCATGTACCAACTTACGCCGACCCCGATAGACTGTCTTGGAAAAAGTAGATCAGTAACTTATCGTCATGAATCACCTCAGCCATCTTATTGCAATAAGATCGAAGGTGAGTGTTTGGGCATTCCAACCCAGTGTACTTTATAAACTCTGGTATCCTAAATTTTTTGGTATCGTGATGTTTGGTACCAAGCATATTTCAGATGCTCGCATGGGGTCAAACCAGTCATTTCCCTCGACTGCTCTTAACCTTTCTTCCAAGGCTGATATCTTGTCATCGTTCATAAATCCGGTGGACCTATTATCGGGAGGCCCTTCCACAGTGATGTGAGCTTGAGGGGGTTGAATGGGAATGGTAGGTGCAAAGTGCTGCCCCGTCACTGAATCTGCCCCCAAGTTCTGAGATGCCCCCGGAACATGAACTGATGGTGCTCCTATATGTGGTTGGGTAGATGTTCCCTCCCCATTCTTGGCTCTTAAAAGTTGCTCAAGCAGACTGGTCAGTCGAGAAACTTCATTTTTCACGGATTCCAACTCGGTCTGGTAGTGCGACTCTAACTGAGCTCTTTCTTCGTTTTCCATTCTTGATCTGGACCGGGTTTGGTGGACTCTGGATGTAGGACCTATGTTTCACGATCTGTAATGCATATGATAACAAAATGCGTGATGAAAATGTGATGCACAAGTGATGTGCGATGAGTATAACATTATTAATCTTGATGCAAATAACCTAAGGACAAGCTCTATTTATTAAGTGATAGTGGGTAAGTTTTCTATCTGGTCTTGAAGGGTCTCATATCTGCCCAGTGACGTTCTTCGTAAAGACAGTATGGGGGCGTTGCAAGGAACAGTTAAGACACGTATGTCCACCATTACCAAGCAGGCACTCAGATATGAGTTGGGTGTTTCACGCATTTAAACCCTGACCAATAGTCTTAGGGTAAATCGCTAATTCCCCACTTAACTTAAGGCTTGTGTGTGCTTTTCAAAATAAAAGCAAGTGATGCATGAGACAATTTTATACAATGCATAAATAATACGCGTAAACTAAAAAACAAATATGCAAATAAACGAAAAGGCATATTAACAATAAACACATGAAAACACAAACAAATCAGACAAAAACAAAGCTTAGTCTACAAGGTCCCTAGTGGAGTCGCCATTCTGTCGCACCCCAAAAAATAAAAAATCAAATTCATCAATTGCGGGTTCGACTGGCGATTTTTTTTTATTTTTGGTTCTTTGGAGTCGCCACCTAGTATTTTGGTCACTAGGAACCTAACTGGTCTTAGAGATTGGGTACGGAGACTGGTTGCGTAAAGGGAAGGTATTAGCACCCCAAATACGCCCTACCTAAGGTAAGCTGCATTGTTTTATTGTCTGATAAAAAACTAAAGTGTTGTTGTGTTTTCCTAGTTGTTGATCTGTCTATAGTTCAAGAAAAATCCTCCTCAGTAAGAAGGTCTTTTATCTTATCGGGTAAAAATCCTAACGTTCTAAGTCCATACCAAATTTTATTAATAATACTTAGGAATACGTTTTACGTATAAATTCGTAATCCCAAATACTAAAATAAAACAAAAAGATTTTTTAGAATTTTTGAAATATTGGCCTAGTTCTCATGGCTTGAATAAATTGGTTATTAAAGCCAAAATGCATGTTAATACATATATTGTTTTTGAAAATTTTCTTTGTTGTATGAAAATATGATGTTATAATATTTATGTATATATATTGGAGAGACTAGGCCGTATTTTTAAAACAAAAAAACAATTTTTGGAAAATATTATTTTTTTTTATGCTTTGACGAAAATCGGGTATTTTAATACTGAGCTTGTATCCTTACGGTATAAAAATACAACCCAATATTAATCCGCTTTGATAAAAATCAACAATATTTTTAAGGAATTTTTAGAAATTTTTTTGAAAGCGAAAACATTTTTTATTCTGAAAATCTTTGATATTTTGACGAAAACCGGGTATTTTTAACACTGGTTTTGTATCTTTACAGTATAAAAATACAAAACCAAATGTGTAAAGCAACAAAATATTTATATGAAAAGAAAATAACAACCAAAAATTTTTTTTTTAGCTTTTTTTTTAAGGAAAAAAAATGTATATATGTAGATACACATATAATAATAATAATATAATATAATTATAATATATTTATATATTAAAAAGGGGCTGGCCGGCCCAAACCAAACTGGGCCGGACCCAGCCCTAACAGTCGTTGGGCCGACCTCGGCCCAGAAACTAATTAACCTCGGTCTAGGCCGGACCCGGCCCAGACCGCCGGACTGGGCCAGATCCCTCTGGCCCGTCCACATAACTCTGGGCCAGACACAATCTGGCCCAGAGAAAGAAAAAAAAAGAAAACACGGGGGGGGGGGGGGGAATTAATTTCCCCCCCCCCCCGCCTCCTGCATGCAGAACAATTCTGCATGCAGGAGGCAAAACATATACATATTAACAAAAAAAATGTAGGGGGAGGAGAGGAGGCGTACCTGGTGCTGGCGGAGCTGCGATGGTGGTGGCAGTGTCCTCGCTTCACGGACGGCGGCTTCTCTCTCCTCTGTTACAGGGTTTCTCTCTTCCTCTCTCTCTTCGTTTTTTTTTTTTGTTTCGGGGTTCCTCTCTTCTCTCTTTTTTTCGTGTTATTTTTTCTCTTCCCTCTATCTCGCTGGTTCTATCTCTCTCTTCGGCCTCGTCTCCCTCTTCGGTCTCCTCTCTCTCCTCTGGCCTCTCTCTATTTATAAGCAAAAAGGAAACGGCGTGCCTTCGTTAGTGCGCCTTCAATCACGCAACGGCTGGTCGGCCATTCTTGCTTTCGGTGGTGGTGGTGGGGACGAGGAGAGAGGCGGGAAGTTTTGAAATTTTTCCTTTTTTTTTTTCTTTCGTTTCTGTTCTGTTAAACGGGGGAGGAGGAAGATGAACAGTGTCGTTCAAAACGACACCGTTCTGATCTTCCTCTTTTTTTTCTTTTTTTTTTTAATATATATATGAAACGGCGTCGTTTTTGGGTAAAACGCGTCGTTTCATTTAAACGGCTAAACTTCAAATCAGTCCTCCAAATTCGGTCCCCGTCCCTCTTGTTGGCCGCTCTTTTTCACTTTGGTCCTTGGCCTCTGATTTATGCAATTGAGCCCCTAATTGATCAATAAACTTCCAATTTCTTCAATTAAGCCCCTGAAACAAAAATTAGCAGCCCCTCCATTTACGCGCCTCTTCCAATTTGGTCCCTGGTTTCGGATTTTCTTAATTAAATCCCTAATTGGCCCTTAAACTTCAATATTTATGCAATTGAGCCCCTGATTTGACCCAATAAATTCCTAAAAAATATATTTTGGCCCCAGAACTTAAATTTCTCCAAATTAAAGCCCAAATTGACTTAAAAATCAATTTTTCTTGGAATCAAATCTTCTATAAATTCAAATAAAAATCCAATTAAGTCCATAAAAATCCAATTAAGCCCATAAAAATCCAATTAAGCCCATAAAAATCCAAATTTGGGCTTTTCTCCCTAAAATTCAAAATTTTCCTTCTCAATAGGGCTTTCATCCTTCAAGAATATACTGTAAAAAATTCAATCCTTGTATTTTTAAATTCCTTGACCAATTTTCTGACTGCTTTCCGGGCGCTTCTGCTTCCGGTTATTTTCCTAACCTCTTTTGGCTATTTATTTTATTTTTCAGGGGGACCCAAAAATGGGTTACAACAACGTTAATGGAAAGGAACTAGGGATCGAGGCTTTAAACACAAATTCTAATTGAGGGTTTAGATTGAAGGGTTGGTGTCTTAATCTATAGAGTTGTTGTAAGGCATTAGTGACTTGGATAGGGAGAAAAGAATCGTAATTGATGGAACCGAAAGGGAACCTAGTTCCTTTCATAAGAACTAGTGTTTATTCAGTGTTAGAAATGAAATTGTTAGAACAGAAGATGTGATGTGATACTGTGGGGTATTAGTAATAGGAAGTACTCATGTTAAATATGGCAGATAGTAAAACAAGTTATGATGTTGATTAGATGAATGCGTAGAACTCAAGATTTATATTCGAGATGATGTCGAACAGAGTAATTGAGATGGTCATTGGCATAATGATGATTAAACTAAAGTGATTAGTCGATTTCACTACTAGGATACATGAATACCATAGTTACGCTCAAGCAAACTTAGTCATTTGAATATTTATTTTGTTTTTCTTCCAATTTTGGCTAGTGATTACTATAATATATACATTGCAATTTTGTAATTACAAGGTATCTACTAAACTATATTAATTAACTTCTCACTAATATTTAATTAACATATATTATTTGATTTGTAATTAATTGAATTAAACATATAAATTATTTTTTTCATTCATCATGACAATGCCAGAATCTTCTTCTCTTGTGTTCTAAATTAAATTGAAATCCAAGCCGCAATGTAATTAGGATACATTGACTAGTATTATAACATTATTTAAAGAACAATAGCGGTAACAATCAATATATTATTATTAGATAATCAAGTTATTATATTATTTTTAATTATTTTTTATATTTAGGAAACTACTAAATTGCCCCTAAACTGATTTAATAATAATAATAAAAACCATTATGAAAAGATAAAAAAACCCTTTTATATGCATCATCTCTCTTCGAGGGGATTTGAAAGGCATGTGAAGAAGATTGAAAAATCACCTTCATTTCACTACAATATTGGTATTTTGGTAGGTTTTAGCAGACAGATCTTCTGATATGCAGGAGGTGCATGTCTTCTTCACTGCTTTAACAGCAATGAAAAGATAAAATAGCTGATATTGTTCAACCAGATAATTAAATCACTTAAAATAAAGAAGGATGGATAAAAACTAGGGTTTTTAAGTTAGAAGACTACGATCTTAAATTATAGAGAAATAAAAACTCTCTAATTTATTCTTAATAGTTTTTTAATTCAATAATTTGTTAAAAGAATAATATACCAACTATTTATATACATATAAAAACTGATTTAATATAAAAAAATCTAAAACTATGAAGAAAAAAACAATAAGAATTTAAAATTAACTTAGAAAATAATTTAAAAAAAAAACAGTAACTTCAAGGTTTAATTTGATAGTCTTCCAACCTTGACTAGTTATAGCCAATAAACCACTCATTGAACTGAGCTTAACACCTCTACTTTTCCTTAATTAGATCATCAAAGAAAACTAAGTTCAATATTATGAAGAAATTGGGAGAAGATTGGAGCAGCCTAACTTTGAAAACAGAAAATTAATTGTAGCATGATTGCTCCCGTGTTTTAGGTCAATGGAAGGTTCAACCACTTCGTTTATTTCTAGAAACAGACTCCATACATACATATAGCTATCGGCATCACCAACACTTCACCTTCCATGTCCTTTCCTCTTGATGAGGCATCACTGTTCAGCCATCTCCATCCTCCTCACAAAAGCTTTCCACCTGTAAATCTATTACAAATCCTGCACAAACTGCAGGACTGCATTGTCCCGTATTTTTTTGGTGCAAACAAGAAAAAAATTGCACATCTCCCTCTTGGTAAGGAGCTCTCTGTAACTTTTTTTTTCCTTTCCTTTTCTTTTTTTAAGAACAATGCTGCTTTCTGCAATTCCCTCAAGCAAATTTCACATTACAAAATGGTACAAACAGAAGAGGGAAGGAAATACCGTGCTAGAAGTCCTCTAAAACAAAATAATTCAGTGGTAAGATTTGAGTACAGCTCCACAGAAAGTACACATGATAGCTCTCCAAGATTTCCAGTAAAATGGCACATAGCAAAATCTTGTACAAGTTTTCATATCAGCTACACTTGCTCCACCACCACACCTTGAACAAATCCCGGCCGCCGGCTTGCTTCTTCTCACCTTCCGGGTCTGATCAACAAGAAAACAAAAGCAAATCATGGTGTTCTAGTCTTGTTATTCTTGCGCTTCAGTGTTTTTTGATTTTGGGACTTGAGAGGGCGATGTGGTTTGGCAAGCACAGAAATATCAGATAGACAATGGCATTTATATATGCATGAGCGGTGTTAAAGATCGAGCAACTTCAGTGGTCTTTCACCGTTAGATACACAGATATTTGATAGTTGTTTTGTAAGAATTTTCGAATCTGCTTTTGAATAATAAAATTGAAGCCATTAACAATTTTTTTTATTATTATTATTAGTTGTCTACTCCCTTTTAATATACAGTGTAATTAAACTTGGTTTATGCTATCGGTTGAGTTTGCATTTATTATAGGGTATAACCTTGGAAAACACAAAACCCAGGTATAACCTTGCATTTATTATTTTCATGCTTCTGCTATTGCTTTTTTTTTTTTTTTAGGTATAACTTAACAAATTGATTCATGATTAAGTTAAAACTTATTTTGATTGTATTTTTTAAATATGCTTTTTATGTTTTAAAAAAAAATCTAGAATTAATGACAATTTATAATTTAATTAGCATTAATCCATCCAACTTGTCACCTGGCTTTTAATTGGGTCAATTATGCAATAAAACCGGCTTAAGGTGAATAGAAATATTGGGCAAAATTATAAATACGGTATTCTAAAATATTTTAAAAATATTTTTTTATTTTTCCTTATACATACCTAACAAATGAGCCCTTGAATAATTTTCATTTCGTATTTAGATTCTCTTATTAAGTGAGTAATTTTTATTTCATAAAAGATAATTAACAAATATATTTTACTTATTTTTAAGATCTTTTTATCAAGTTAAGGTCTTGAATCATTGCTTAAGTTGCCTATATACCCGTCGACTATGTGAGTCAAGGCCGGGTTTAATCTTGCTATTATATTTATAAAAAATTTCTTTTTAGCAGCATTTATTTTGAATCTAAAGGATAATAAATATAATACAAACAACAAATCCACGCAGGGCTAAACATTAAAAAAGTGATTGATTATAAATTTATGAAGGGGGAGAGTCGTTCGTACGTTGTTTAGCCATCCATTAATGGAGGTGGTGGTCTACTGCCTTTCTCGTTGAAGGAGTTCTTTTCTGGGTTAGTTCCACATGTAAAATAATTTTTAATTATTTTTTATATTTAGGAAACTACTAAATTGCCCCTAAAATACGGTCGGGTTTGCAACTACAAGGAAGGTGATGGAGGTAGGATCTGAACCGTGCACGCAAGGGAGCCATAGACTGTAAACAGCAATGTCATTGTTAAGGCCAGTCTGGTAGCCTTTGTTGACTAGAGAGAATGTGGGTGGCGATTATTAGGTTTCTGTTCATTTTTCGGCTGGATTCAGTTTAGTCTGCCTGTAAATATAGTTATGGTTGTTTATTTAAAATATTTTTTATTTTAAAATATATTAAAATAATATATTTTTTATTTTTAATATTAATACATCAAAATAATCTGAAAATATTAAAAAAATATTAATTTAAAATAAAAAAATTAATTATTTTAAAAACCATTTTTATAATGCAAAAACAAACAGGAATATAATTCAAACAATATTATTTTATATAATAAGAGGGATGTTTGATCAGCTTGAAAAAATATTATATTGCATTTTAAATAAATTTAGATTCTTAACAATAAAAATTAAAAAAACAACACTACGTCGAACATAGATTAGCTGGGGGTAATTTTGAAAGTCTATTTTATATTATTTATGGTTCAATATAGATTATAAAAAGGAATATAACATTAAAAAAGAATCTTGAACGGCTTGCTTCCAACTCCATACTTCTCTGCGCTATATATACCGTTCATCGAAAAAGTGCCAAGAACTATGCCTCACCACACCGTCCTTGACTTTGTGTTTTCACCTTCGTTGGTTTGATCGTTATCGGCCTTTGACATTGCTGCATTTATGCGATACGCAATGGAGTTGAAGTGCTTTATCTCGAATTTATTGTCAATGGTAATAAAAAGCCATGCTTTTTCTTGCCTTTTTCCCTCCATAGATGTCGGTCATTGAGGTATCTAACTTTGGATTTCATCAATAAACCAATGCTTTATTGGGATTTGCCTTCCTCAATTCCGCTCCCGAACTTGCAATTCTTCTCGTCGAAGTCTATGAGAGTTGACGATGCGTCCTCTTTCGGTGAATGGATCTCATCCTGGCCGTCGGCAGTATCAACATCACACGCTCATGTTTTGTTAGTTCCGACCTTCGCAACCTTGGCATCTCAGGAGAAAGACTTGAAAAGGTAGTGGTTGATTGTCCTGACAGCATTGTCCTCGAAAAGTTCATGCATCTTGAAAAGGCTGCGATAATTATACTTGATCATGCCTAGTCAATTGCATGTATCATTCAACTACGCAATACGCGCATATATAAATATAAAATAAATAACACATCTGATTAATTTATTTCATATTTAGAATTTGAATGTTTTACATCACGTTTCACTAATTGTGACTAAATTATTACTTTTGATTATTTTCTATGAAGATATTTGCAATTATAAATATACGATGCACTTTTCAATATTCGTGGTGATTAATTTTTTAAAAAAATACAAAATTCACATATATTTATCCGATAACAGATCCTAAAAAGTACAAACTAAAGGTTTTGTGCTCATCTCTTTTAATTATATGCATGGTCAGTCTGATGGTATAAAAAAAAAACCAGCTAGACCTAAAACAAAAGGCCCAGCCGAGCTTACTTTTCGGCCGAACTGCACCTTCTCAAAGTGGCTCAATCAAGATCTACAAATAAAACAAAGTAGAAGGGACGAGATCCATAACTCCATTACTACGCAGAATTTATGTGAAGAATGCACAGATGCTTGGATGGACATGAACAAAATCGATACAGGTTCAAAATTCAAGAGCAGTCGATGCAGATGCAATCCGTCGACACCAAAGTTTCCTGCATCTGCTGTTCGCGACCACCCGCAGGATTCGATTTCATGTCCTCTAGTATTGAGATGATGTTCTCTCCTGCTACTTTCCATGGCTGGACATGAACAAAACAGGCCAGCTCTGTATTGAATCAACCCCTTAAAGCCTAAGACCACTGGTTGTGATCTCGGCATTTGCCTCTCTTTACAATCACCAGAAGAGCAAAACAAATTCACATACAGTACCAATCATTTTATAGGGAGAAACAATGCATCAACCTCTGTCTAAGTCGACGTCTCGGCTGAACACAATACTCTAGAGTCTAGAAGTCAATCCTATTCAATTTTCTAATCTGTCAAGTTCTTTTGTTTGGGAATTGTATTTAAAGATGAAGACATGAAGAAGGTTAATAATGAAGCAAGACTCGTAATGTATGAAGGGAAAAAGTGGGCAAGAAGCGTAGTCTTCTAGTTCCATCCAAGAATAGCTTTTTGTCCAGTGGAGCAATGTCATAGGGCAGCCATCATGGTCCTTGTTGTGGCCTCCCGCTTCATCTCTGCAGCTTTTCCACTACCTCGGAAATACATGTAGACTTGCTGCAAATCAGGACCAGCAAACAAAGAATCTTGAGCAAAGCCATAATGAAACAGTAAGCAAGGTTGCATGCACAAGTCGTAAGAGGATTTGTTTAACCTGAATAACCCAGACACTGAGGAGTGATTCAACGCAGAAGAATCCAAATCCAATAAAGTAGAATATCTGCAAACAAAAATTGTAATGTTCTTAGAGTGAGACTTGCTTGGACATCTACATAATAACAGTTCACGATCAAATATGTAAAAATGCATTTCTCCCATTATGCTCAGAATGAGTGAGAAAATACTTCATAATGGAAGTGCAGGTACACTGATATTATCAAGAAATGAACAACCAAAGCTGAAAACTTGCCCCAACTAAAGCATGGCTGCCCATAAGATCAATAGCAGGCAAAATACCCCTGTCCACAAAAGATCAAACAAACATTAGCGAAGTAGAGAAACTAAAAGAAGATCAGATCAATATAATTTCTACCCAATCAGTCCACCTAAAATTTCAGGAAAAGACACTCCAGGAAAACAACGATAAAATGAAATTTGAATGAGTGAGAAAATCCTCCTTTCCCAGAATAGTTGCTTCATTTTCCAAACAAGCTATGATGTATTTGATTCTCTAGCAAAAGAACCATCTTCAATGCAACATCTTAAAGAAACTTACGCAAGAGATTTCCCCTTGAAAACAATTGGGGGGGCAACAGCAGCAAAGATGCAAAAGCCAATGTGGAGCTGCATGGAGAGCACGGAAACAGCAAATGAGGGATTTTCTAGAGGATCTTCAAAAGGGAAAGAAATACATAAATGAGATTACCAGGTAAGCCAAGAGAAACCATCCAAACTTCAGAGCACTATCTGTCCTGCAAAAGGAGTTGATGCAAAATTAAATAAAAGTAGGGACATCAATTCATAATGCATATAATGAACAAATGAAAAAAGACTACTACAAGTAAAACCATCAAATTCTCCTAATGAGATGCACGCATGGAGAAAGTACTTTAAGACCCCTCCCTATATTTTTCATTAGACTATTGCTAAACTAACGCACAAAAATTACCATAGCTGTCCAATTGTGCTAAATAAAAAAAAAGGATCTAGCTAATCTGAACCCGTTCATCCATCATATATCAAGGACAAAGTTCAAAACACATCATTGTCTGACAATTATTCTTATCCAGCATAACAGGATTATGATTCCCTCCCAAGCAAACATGCCACCTAATAGAAGATAAACTACACATGATCCCTCCTACACAGCATTGCACTTTTTTTTTTCCTTTTTTCAGCTTCCCCACCTCCCTCTCCCCCTCTTTTTGGTTGGACCTCCCTCGTAAATTTAGGTCATACCAGTGAACAACATCACATTCTTCCTACAATTTCAAGAAAGTATATATTCTTTTACAAGATGATACTTCGGATCTTCAAATATTCAATTCAAATCATGCTTTCACATGTGAAATTTCATCAACCATGTCTAGGTAATCATCATTTACAGCTTCATTATTATTGAACATGAAAGATCAGGTTTCCAAACTATCCATAAGGTTATCTCAGATTTCTGCAAACACGTGAATCAAGCTTCTATAATCATGTTTAAATACTTGCAGCATCCAGAAACATTTCAAAAACATAGAGCCAGAATAGGAAACACATGCAATACATGTACAGATATAGTTATAGAAGCAATTTCACAGGCCAATGGTCAAAGAAGAATACCTCATTGCACGATAAAGAGGGCGATACCACATAACATAGCCTCCAGGAACTCCTGATATGAAGTAGATGATAGCAAGAAACCAAATTGTTGGACCTAGAAAAGAAAAACGAGTTTAGACAAACAAGTAATGTGATCATGCACTATATATGTTGAATGGATTTGCACCAACCTTCCCCTTTTATCCAGGCTGTGGTAACAGCTACAATATTCCATGAAAGACAGACAAATAAACCTGCAATTTCATGATACTAGGTTACCACACAGCTGATAGTTGTTTGTGTTAAAACATTTCTCAAATTGATCCACCTCTACCCAACCAAACAGAACAGTTTTACACAATTTGAACTACAGGATCAATCACAGGAATGACCTAAACCCAACTAAACAAAATGAAATGCTGACAATTAAGATGCATCGTCATGAAAATGCAACAGTTAGAAAATCTTGTCTCCTGATTCTCGCTAACAGGACTGAGACTTGAAGAACAACCTAACAAAATTGACTATCAAGGACAGCAAACAATAAAATATGACAAGTGGCCATCAAACAGAATTTCCAAGAAGTAGAATTTAAAACATACCCAAAAATGTTGTGAATGCAACATACTGAATCTTCTGTAGGTGGATTGGTATTTCATTTCCAATGTCATGATGGATAATCGGAAAAAATGGTGGCCAATTCTTGTCCTCTATTACAATTCCAGCTGTCAAAAAAAAGAACATTATGTTAAACTAAATATCACCGTGCACAGCCTCATTATCAACCAAATAAGCACCAATATGATAAACATACCACGTGCTATTGCATCTTCCTTCCGTTTTAGTTCCTGAAAAGCAAAAGGAAAATGGATTCTAAATTACCATTGAGGATAATACAATTTAACAATGAAAGAAATTGCAAGACTCTCAAGGTTTCATTGACCACAAAACTCATGGATTCTAGAAGTTTGACACAAGGAAAACGCAACGAAAATCAATAATCTTTGGCCAAACAGGATTTTCCTGAACATGCTATTGATTTCCAAAATGAAGTTGGTGTGTGTGTGTGTGTGTGTGTGTGTGTGTGTGTGAACAGAAACAAAAATAAGAAAGCAACCTTAAGATAATGTGACTGCATGACCATACTTCTTGAAGAGCACGCACGTGTGTGTAAACACCTATGTACACGTGTCACTATAACAGAGCACTCACCTGTTCCCTCCTCTTCAATTCAGCCTCTTTCACTTGGAGTTCCTTCTCCTTAGCTTTTAAATCCTAGAGTCAGACAAGGAACAGAAACAAAAATAAGAAAGCAACATTCAGATAATGTGACTACATGAACAAACTTCTTGAAGAATTTATAGTACTTTTCCAGAATCGAGGGGAATATCTATGGTTGCACCACGATCATAAGGTTCATGAGGAAGGGGTGAAAGCCTTGAAGTTGCAGTGGGGACACTTCCGGGATTCTAGAAATTTTGCAAGAATACAGCAAAACACAAGAGAATAAGCTAACAGCATTACCGGAGAATCTTTACACCAAAAAATAAGCACACCACCAATTCATAACATCCATACATATGCAAGAACAAGTAAATCTGCCACACTATATCCAGGTGTAGCTTGGGACTCGCACTCAGCAGCAAGTAGAAGATCCATAAAGGACAGTAACTAAACAAGAAATTGGCCATAAAAAAAAAGTTACGTTTTAAGAGAGACATTAAGCATTATTAGCCAGTGTTCCCATTTATCCTTGCATGTCACTTACAGGTTCTTAACTGCATCCTCGGGTTCCATTCCTACTGAACAAGTAATTAAGATTAAATTTCAGCATCCAGACTTGAGATTCATATTGGACTAGCAATTATAACCATCTCAGATCCAACATACAAACAAAATATAGCAACTCAAAAAAGATTCACAATTTTCTCGAAAGGGAAAAGCTTTCTCGCTTCAACAATGCTACAAACTATCCTACAACCGACTGAAAAATTTCATCTTCCATCATATTACACCTACACATTATACTTAATTTCCATGTTCAAAGCAGCACGGCGGCCCCAAACTCATTCTAAAATGCTGAAAATTAAGAGAAAAACAGAAAGTTACAGGCATATAAAACGCGCCTCCGCCATAATTTGACTGCCCTGATCCTTTCCCCTTCCCTCCTTGATCCTTCCATTACCAAACAAACAGCAAAATATAAGAGCTTCATTTCTTCATCTCAACAACTCAAATTAGAAAAATAAAAATAATTAGAATGTAAATCTATAATTAATATTGCTACTTTAAGTACTAACATTACAACTCTACTTAATTAAGCCAAAAAAAAAAACAGAGAGAGAGGGTGACTTTCTTTCTAGTCTAAATAAGATCCGAGCTTCTTCAATTTTCTCTCAAAATCCTCCGCATTTTCTCAGCAACCAAACAACACAGTAAAAAAACTACATTACGAAGAATCCAAAATTTCGAAAAAGAATACGCGTATAATTTACGTACATACGCGAATATTACAAATAATCATACACAGATGTAACAAGTAAAATACGTATATTTACACGTACAGCGAAAGGATTGACTTCTTCTTCTTCGAACGGGTTCGAATCGTACCGACTCATTACTTCTTACTGAGTAATCACCAGATCTGAACTCGTAATTTCAGATTTGGATATCGAAAACTGAGAGGAGGAAATGTGATTGATTAGAGATTCAAATTTATGGAGAGGAAGGGACGGATTGGTGAAATCGAAGCGGTGAAAATGAGAAAAATAAAGAATAAAAAATAAAAAATTTGGACGTTAAGGAAGATAAATATTCGCGGGAGAGGGGGAAGAGAGGTGCCGAGTTTATATATGTGTGATCGACTCGGTGTCAACTCGGTTTGTACCGGGATTTGATTTTTTATTTTATTTTTTTAGAAAATTGGTTAGATTTTTATAGAATTTTTTTAAAAAAAAAAAAACTTCTTTCTAGGACTTTAGCTCAATAACCCGAATCAATTTTCAAATTCGGTGATAACGAGTCATCAATTTCTTTCTTCCAGAAGCTAATGATTTATGAAGAAATTAAATTAAGTTTTTTTATAAAAAAATGAAAGAGACGCATAATCATCGTCAGCCAGTTCAGACTTATCAAGCAATTTGCAATGCGGGTCAACCCCTGTAGCTCCTTTGGTTTTTTCCCAGGATGTTACAGCAAAAAATACAAGTTTCCTTGTGACCAAGAGCATTGCATCTCGCCATCAGGCCTATATTTTATTAGACCAATGTGTTCTTTCATAGTCGAACTTTAATTTTCACAAACAAAAATTAACCCCACAACAGAGAGAGCCGGGTAACCTTTTTTAATTCCTAGTTCATTTCAAAGATGAGAATGGGTTCAAACTGTTCATTTGAACTGAAAAAATCCAACGTAACCGGAATGTTATGGATTTTGCTGGAGCTATATTTAAGTTTCACTCAGACTCAGGTGCATTGCAACAAAATTTCATTGTCAAGAACTACCAACAAATAATAATACAAAACAATTGGCTAGCAGATTTCTGCAAAAGCAGAGCTTGGTTGCATGATTTAATGAACAATTGAATCACAAATGATTGACCAGAAGAATGGATTGTTCACATTTCTTGCTACAGCTACCTTGAAGACTTCTCCGAGGTATGAACTTGAGAAGTGGATGTGAACAGTTATTGTGTTAGCTTGCTGCATTTGTTTACGGATGATGATGCGTCTTCCAGTGTTGACATTGTGGGAGCTTACAACTTCAAAGCTTTACATTCACAAGTTGAATCACAAGTTCTATGTACCAATTTGACTCAGTCACCGATTGATTCTCTGCTGGGGCGGTCTCTCCTCATCATGTCTGTAAGATCCTGGACAACCTCAGACATTGGTGGCCTGAATTCTGGTTCAGACTGCAAGATATCATTGTGGCTAAGTAAAGGTGATCCTATATTTCGTTACGTAGGAAACAAAATCTATGACTACAACTAGATGGCATTCACTTGTTAATGATGAATCAAGTCTTTATGGAAACCATAAGGAAACCAACAGTGTAATTCTCACCTGAACACATCGGGAAATGATATCGGCAAAGTGTGATAAAGATTTGGCAGAGTATTCTCCATTAAGAGAGGGATCAACCATTTTTGACAATGTGTTGATGTCATGGAGCTGGGGGATTGCCCATCTCACCAGAAATTGCTCACCGCGATTCCGTGTCCTAGGCAAAATTTGAAGAAAGAGGAACATTTAAGAAACAAAAAATTGCATAGGATAACAAACACAGCATGTTTTTACTTTTTTACCTGTCAAGGGACTTCCGGCCTGTTAAAAGTTCTAGCATGACCACACCAAAGCTGTAAACATCACTCTGGACAGTATAAATTCCTGATTCAAATTCCGGAGCCCCGTAACCATAGGCTGTTAGCAGCTGGCCTGACAGCTGAAAATAAGAGGAACTATTTTAGGATAGTAAGTGGACATTGAAACAAAAAGCTATACACATCCCTACACCAATTGAAGAGCTTTTTCCAAATACTGAAAAATATCAATTGCTATCAACTTGATCAACAAAATTCCTTTTGTTTTACATTCTAATTGCACTTTCATGAGTAGATAAATTTCCGCAAATTAACTCAATTTAACACGTCTGAAAGTCAACTACCAAGAGAGTTCTATTTCAACATGGACCACTGCCTCATTGTATGAGCAAGACTTACCTGACTGACAGCCCCTGATGATATTAACGAAGCCAGACCACAATCCGAAACACGCACATCAAGATCATCATCAAGAAGAACATTGGCAGACTTAAAATTTCTGTGGATGACAGGTGGCTGACAGACCTCGTGCAAATACCTTCACACATGGAACAAATTAAGTATGCACAAGAGGCAAAAAAAAAAAAACACACCTCCCACCTTCATCCCATAGAAAGATTGTTTGCGAACAGTTGACCATTTTATAGACCTGAATCTATAAACCATTTCCAGCATATTGGACTACTTAATTATGTCTTTTCAACTGATATAGCAATAGAAGAGTTAAATTTTCTGCTATTCAAATCTGTCTCTCTACACATGCACGCTCTTTGAATTCGTGTTTCTTACTAGTTAATTTAGACTTTTTTCTAAGGACATCTGGTTCTATCACAGTGGTTAATTCACTTACTCTAAGGCCCTAGCGGCTCCAAGTGCCATCCTAATGCGGGCATTCCAGGAAAGTTTCCTTTTAAATTCATCATCTGAGTGTAGTGCATCTTGTAAAGAGCCACTGCTGCAATACTCATAGATCAGAAGCCTTTGGCCATGCTCTGCACAGTAACCCATGAGCTCAACGACATTAGCATGTCGGATCCGATCAATATTGTTAACCAATTCAATAAACTCGTTCTCCTTCTGCTGCTCTGCAGTCCTCTTATCAAGTTTCTTGACAGCAAGAAGCTACAAAAGCAACCAAATACATTAAAGGCTGAAAACCAAAGACATTCAACTATATGTTTTTTTTACAACAAAATTGAGCTGCTTAATCAGATAGATGCACCATATAAAAGAGGGTTGCAGTAAGAGTAACCAACCCACTAAAGTTTTAACTTTTTAAAGCTCATTGATATATTTTGTTTGGGGATTTGTAATAATGGTTTCAACAATTAAAAATCAATTGTTTTAGGCAATTGAGGAAAAGAGCACGCAATGAAACTGATTTAAAAAGTGAGTCTTTGAGAGAGAGAAGGAACAAAGTCACAAAGAAAACAATAAAATTAACATAATAACACAGCAAATCCACTGATAGAATATCTTGGCTCATTAATCTCCATAAATAAATTGCTACAAACAACAGCAATCATAATAAAAGATCATACATACCTTTCCATCAGGAAGCTGTGCCCTATAAACACTTCCCAGCATGCCTCCTCCTATGAGATTTTCTTGAGAAAAGCTTTTTGTGTATTGTTGAAGCGATGCAATGGTGAAAGACTTAGCAGAAGTGAGGAGGGTCCGAGTTTTACGAGAAGGCTTTCCTGAGCTTGCTTCAGCTGGAACATTTGGCTTAACAATGACATTCTCAACAGGGGGTGGAGGAGGTGGTGGTGGTGGAGTTGGGGGTGGAGGAGGCGGCGGAGGCAGCATGAAATCTGAATCCAGTCTGCTCACGTCTATTAAATAATCATCCCTCTTTGGTGCAAGGTCCAATTTAGGTTCATTTCTCTTGTGCACATTTTGCGGCTTTGGATGGTCCTCTTTTGGCTGCTGTAAAGTCTCCTTCGGAACTGTTAGAAAAAATTTAGAACATGTCAGTGATCAAAAGAATTGAAATCTCCAATGGAAGCAGATGATTCAAGTTAAATAAGTCATTTGCCTTTTTCAATTTGATTAGTTGGTTGGGCTGAGGATCCACTGTCCCTTGGGTTCTCTCTGTTGCCTTTATAAGCACCAACTTGATGCCGCTTGAAAATTCTACTGGCCTCCTTCCTTCTTCTGCTACATTTTGGAACAAGAAGCCCAAGTGCTAATGCCAGTATTACAAACAACAATACCCCTGCAATGGATATCCAAACTAATCTTTTAGTAGTTAGAAACTTTTTTCCTCCAGAATTCGATTCCTCTGCTGAAGACGGCCCATCAGCCTGCTTCCCAGGTGTTTTTCGAGAAGGAGGAGATGGTGGGACCCAAAATGGTGGTGTTGGTGTTGAAGGTGGTGGTGGTGCTGATGGTGGTGGTGGTGTCGCTGGTGGTGGGGACATGGGTGCAGGTACTGGAGAAGTGGATGAATTGAAAGGATTGCCATCTTTTCTGCAACAAGCAACCATATTAGCAAACAAATGAATCAAGTGATAACCAAATTTTCCAAACCACACAAAACAGGCTTCCTATTCACTTTAAACAACATTGCACAGTTCTATGAACTTAGATACCAAACACAGTAGACTGCAAGTTAAAGCAAATGCCTCCATCATGGCTATTTGAAGAATATTATGCCTAAAGATTTAATAGCTGGTAGGAGCCATAAAAATCATATGGTATTTTTGACTTGCTGCATCAGAAAGTGGAGATCAGAAAGTCCCTCTGGAATAATTTCCATGCCATTGTCAAGATTTAATCGTGCACATTATGATCAATAATGCTCAGACAACTTGGGCAAATTTCTGACAGGCATTCAAGAACTCATCCAGCTCCCAGTTCTGTAAGGCACAAATATGTGCATATAATTATGTGATTCAACTCAATTACCACATACATGAATTGGATGTATTATTCCCCATAAGTTCCAAGAGAGAGTCACAGGTTTCTTCGCATGTAGATTATCTTCAAAAAAAATCCTGGCTTAAAAAAATCCATGCATTTCAAATAGACCACCCCATCAACAACATGATCAGTCTGAATTGTTTGGACATGTCAACCTGGTACGATTTCCAGGACCTGATTGTTTTAAGAGACACTTCATTTGATTGCTCATGCTCTGGTTGCAACAAGGCAATGGAAATGCGTAAATCATTACCCACATCCTCTACTAACCCACTCACAGATATAACCTTAGTGGAGTTTTCATACAATTGTCAAGAACCAGAAATTTCCTAAATTGAGAGAACAAGATATGTCATTGACATAAACATTCAACAATTCAAGTCCTCCTGATGGAGCAATTCATATGGATACATGAACGTTTTTGACAAACATCAAGCTCTATTTCAACTGAAATACATTTTGACTTTCACCTGAAATTTGGGATGGCCAGGAGCTTCTCAGGTATGGGTCCTGAGAACAGGTTATTCTCTATATTCCTGTTTTAAATGGGGCAAAAGAGACAAAAAGTAAGGAAGAGAATTATTCCACAAAATTCAGGTTACGAAACCAGACAATGAAATTCCTGAATAAGTAACGAAGTACTATCATTTAAAATTATAAGAGACATGGTTAGGAATAGTACAAATCTCTCAGGGGAAGATCTTGTAGAACATCTAGGGTCCCAGACAGCTGATTGTCCTGCAAGCGTCTGCCAACTAAGTTGTTAGCCTTACATGTAGAGATTAAGTGATTGCAATATAAATGGACTTGTTGTGACAACTTACAGGGTTGTAAGACTAGGCAAATCTACGAAAGAAGAAGGCAACTGTCCACTCAAATTGTTGTTGGACAAGTCTCTGCAAAAAATAAGTGGTTACACTAACCATAAAGAACCTTTAATAAAACTGGAAAAGTAAGCCAACTTTAAAAATAGAACCTACAAGTTGATCAACCCTGGAAGAGATTGAAAGGCATCCGGTATCTCTCCACTTAAAAAATTATCATTAAGAGACCTGCAGGGCATAAAAAGTTAGGATATAAGCATTACAAAACTGAGACAAGTCGGAATCAACACCAGCCAAAGGAGCTGAAATTTACATGTCTTTCAATAGAGTTAAAGATGATAGAGAATCTGGGATGCTTCCAGTGAAGTTATTGTCTGCAAGAAAACTGTCAAAGTAAAGACTATCATAAGCTGTTGCATAAAAGGGTACCCAGAATTGAGAAATGAAATCAAAGAAACAAATAGGTATATCTCATGTAAAGGGGAAGCATACAAGGTTTGCATGGTAACAGGCAGATTGGACGGAATACTCCCCCCTATATGGTTGTTGCTTAGATCTCTGGAAATAAATGAAAGAAAAAGAAACACAAAGATTAATAATGTCAGTTCTAAAAGCACCTATAAATGTAAAACAATCCCATGCAATATCTTCAATGCCTCTTGTAGTCAATAACAGTCCAAAGGCACACGTAGAATGCCCCTTCTGTTCCTCACACTTAAAATAAAAACCAAAACAGATGATTCTAAAAGCATCAAAGGAATAGGTTAAAAAATGTTTGGGGGTGGAAGGACAGAAGTTTCAATTAGTCAACCACATCGTCCATAAGCTCACACCTATGCACATATGCACAAGTTCTGCTCCCAAAGATTGAGAGATTGAGAGACTACCACTTACATTGATCTGATAGAAGCAAACATTCCCAGGTTATCACCAAGTTCTCCTCCCAAATTTGCACCATTAAGAACTCTGTAAAACAGCAAGTTTTAAAAGAAAAAAAAATCATTACACAGCTTTACATTATCCATACCGACAAATTGCAATTAACATGAAGAGACTAAAGCAGAGTTCCATACATGGATTGTATTTCTGAAACATTACATAGAACGCCTTGCCACCCTTCACCGCACGGATCTCCCCCATTGCTGACCCACCCAGGCAGTACAGGAGATCCCAGAGAAAGGTATAAGCTATTAATTGCAGTAACTAATTCAATCAAAACAATGCCGGTGATAAGATTCAAAGCTCCATGTACTATAAAACAAAATTAACGAGCAATTATATCCACACGCACACAAATGTGACAAATACTTCATTTCCAGCTCCAAACTGCACACTAATTACCAGTAATCTTGATTTGGTTGCTGGAGAAAACTTAAACTTAAAGCAAGACAGAAAGTTTACCAAACCAATCAAAGCACTTCTTCCACCTTGTTGTGATGGCATAAACCATTGTAGTTATAACTAAAAACTTCACTTTATTTTCTTATCCCACATTTTCTCATAAACCAAACAGCTGAAAGAAAACCGGGAAAAAGAAAAAAAGAAAGAGCAAAAGAAAACAAAGTCAAGCTTAATTACCATCACTTGGATTAGTAACACCAACTGAAATTCTTGCTGTGCAGATCAAAACAAACGCGGAAAAAAACTTTCCATAGATCTCCAAATTCAAGTCCTCTCTTTTACCAGATCTCTTGACTCCCATCGAATCTCCCAAACTCAACTATCTCTTCTTTCTCTATACCACTTTTCCAATCTGTAAAAAACAACCAAACCCCACAAAAGAAAACCACAAAAACACACAGTTAGTGATCTTATCAAAGCTCAACAACTCAAACCATGAAAACCCAACAACAAAAAACATACAAAAAAACCAGTAATGAGCAGAAAAAACACAAAGTTGACAAATGTCAAGCTTAAATGAAGCAAATTGTTGTCAATAAAAAATGAAAGAAAGTTTATTTTTTACTTTCTTGAAGCTCTTTCTAAAAGTAGAGCAGAGAAACTTCAGTGCTAAGATTCAAAGAATTAAGAGATGGAGAGAGCAAGAAATGGACGTAAGCAGACATTACATCACAGTTTTTTATGCAACCAAATCCAAATAAAAAAAGAAAAAGAACATACTCCCGTAAAGAGAGTTGCAGAGAGAGAGTCTTGAGCAGAGAATGTGGAGAAAAAGAGAGGTGGGATTTTTTTTTCTCTTGCTTCCTTCTGTGTTTTTCTCTCTCTAAGACCACAAGCCAGTCGAGTAGGAGTGCATAAGAGCTGTTAACAATTTGTGTGTCTGAGTAGTGCAAGTCATGTTCATGTGTGTCTTCTTTGAATTTTGTTCTTAGTTCTTAGTTTAGTTTACCTAAATTTTTTTGTGCTCTCATATCATCCCTCTAATTTCATTTTTTTGGATTTGGATCCTCTCATGTTCATTAAAGGGTCAAGTTCTATTTTCTATGGGTACTACAAATAAATAATTTTTTTATGGAATTTATCTAAAAAATAATTAAAATAAATTTTATGATAAATAACATTATATGACATTATTTACTATTATATATACTTAACTGTATTTATTTTAATTTAAATTGCAATTATGGTATATCCTTATTTATATTGAATTGAATGTCATTTAAATTAAATGTCTGTTTATCTATGGACTTTTATCATAATTGCTAGTAAAATTGATATAATTGTCTTTAAAGTTAAACCAACGTTTTTTAAATTAAAATCCTTTAATGTGTATCTAGTGACTTTTTTAATGGAAGAAATTCCAAATCTAGTAACTATGGTTTATTTTATTATTATATGATGGAAGATAACCCTTTATTATGCAGTCCAAAGACTCAACAGACCTCATGATAAGTAAATAAATAAATAAATAAAAAGAAATTAAGGCAGAGATAAAAATGAATTTGTTTTTTGAAAATATATAAAAGGCTTGTTTTTAAGATGATTCCAAAGGAATTTAATGTACAAAATATTTAAAAATAAAAAAAATTTATTGTTGGAAAAAAAATGATCCATCAAATTCAAAATAACCTAACATAATCTTTAGCATATTTGAAAATGGTAAAAACTTACTATTGCTTACATTCTTTTTTTTATTATTGAATTTAATGTTATTTTTGTAATATAATTGACCGTGTTATTTTTAATAATTAATATGATAAAATTTAATTATTATTTTAATAATTATTTGATTATATTAACAATTATTGAAATTTATTCTATGTATGCAATTAATGTGTTTAATGGTCGGGTTTAGAGCATGTTTGTTTTTATATTTAAAAAAAAATTATTTGCTTTAAATTATTATTTTTTATATTTTTAAATTGTATTGATATTAAAAATATATGAGTTATTAATACAATTGTACTTAAGTCATAAGTTCACAAAAGGATCAAATAACTGCATAAATAAACAAAAGAGGGGTGATATTGAAACAAAGAATAGTATAGAGATCAAATAAGATGAAACCGAGAGTACAAGAACCAAACGCACCATTAAGTATGTGTCTGGCTTGGTAATAATAGTGTTTTACGCGCTATGATGGCGCGTGGAATGGGGTGTTCTGTCTATGGAGCTTGGAAGTGAGGGAGGCGCTCATGATTGTAGTGAAAATCCCCAAATATTATGTATAGTTGAGAGGCTATTTCTAGTAGAGTTGTGAATATGCTCAAGATAGGTAGGGTTCTATTTGTTGTAAGAGAATTGATTCCACTTCCTTGTCTACTGTCTATGGCCTAGTTTTAAAAGCAGGGGTTAAGATAAGGCTAATAATTTTTGTGAGTTTATTTTTAATATTTTTATTTTTTTAAAAAAATAATGAATATTTTGCTCAGATTTTATCTAGATTTTACTCAAAATTGATCATTTTAAGAATTTAACCGAGTTAAATCAATTTAACTATTTTTTTATTTTTTTAAATTAAAATTAGTTTATACCTTTTAGTTTACTGGGTTTGGGGTTAGAACGAGCGAACAAATAAAAAAATTATATTTAAAAAAAAAAAGCAAATTGTACCCATCTATGCTAGATTAGATTAAATGAATATAAATCTAAATAATTGAATTTGCAAGTTTGAATGTGATAAGGGTTGATTAGAAAGATAACTTTTTTTATTGAACTTGCAAAAAAAAAAATTGGATTTTTTTTAAATTTTTAATTAAATGTTTTTAAATTTTAAAATCTAATATTAAAAATAAATTTAAAAAATAAAAAAATATTTTAAAATATTACAATCTCAAATATGCTATTGCTTTGAATGATGACATCTAAATCAATTCAAGAGTATCAAGAATTTAATTTCAATAATTAATTAAAATCTAAACGAAAAAAAATAAATTTTCCTAAAAGAAAATATAAAGAGCGTTGAGTGCATTTTATGGGAAATTTATGTTATGATATTAGTGGACAGTGTTGTCACGTCCTCCCAGTGCGCGTATTGACGCACTCAACGGCAAGAAATCCAAGATGGTGATAAATTACGTGGCGTCGTAATTGCCAATATTAGCCGTCAGTGTTTCTATGGGCGTCACATGCGTGGTCAAATAATTGTTAGCAAGGCCTTATTTATTTTAAATCTTTAAATTACAAGGAAAAAAAAATATATATATATATATAATATCTAATAATACCCAAATTTAATGAGTAATCCAAGATAATATTACTAGATTATTGTCTCATGACAGAATAAAAATGGTTAGATAAAAGATTATTTAATTGAAAAAACTAAGATATAAATATAAAATAAATTTTATTTAGATCTAATTATTAAATTAACATGTACGCATTACTAATATTAGTAGACTTGCTCTATAGTAAGATTCTTTATTGATTTGGATGTTGAGAATAAATGACAAAAATACTATTCCAAATTTGTCGTTATACATAAAGCTATGGTATTTTTTATTTATTTTTTACTTTATAGGTTCTCTCTCCCGTCTACGTCGAGATAAAAGATATCTCAATGAATGGATGAAAAATATTTTGCTCCAGATCCATTTTAATCATTGAGCCGACCAAATTGTGTTGCTATGGTTATGATCCCATTTATATTCTTGTTTGAAAAATAATTACTTAACCCAAGTAATTAAGAAAAAAATTAGTGGAATCATTTATTAAAATATTTAAAAATATAGTAATGATTGTTTTTAAAAATTATTTTTATTCAGAAATGTATTAAAATAATATTTTTATTTTTTTATATCAAAGGTCAAAATAATTTGAAGATATAAAAAATAATTTAAAAAAAAAAAAATTTACACAACTCTTGTAATTCCAAACAAGAGGCTAAATTTGTTGACTCCAATAATTTGCTATTTTTGCTTTATAATGTAAATAAATCATCATTCTATTTCATTTTTCAATTCAACATTTCAATCATGTTTTACAAAGATATTGGTGTGCGCACACCTCACTATATTGAAAGATGCATGGAGTTGATAATTCACGAGGATAGAGTCCTTCTTGCATCATTTTTCTCTTGACTTTACATCTTTCCTCGCATGCAAATCCTGATCTAGAATGTTCTGTTTGATTTGGACACTGAGTCTTACGTTGCAACTCTATCCATTCTAACAAGGACTTGAATAGTAGTTTGTGTTTTTTCTGCTTGAGGATCACACCCATTGGGATTCAAGAGAGAAAAAGAGTCAAGGTATCCATTCTATTTTGGGTTCTAGGTCAATGTACAAATTGGAATAAGAGTTTGTATTCAAGTCATAGTTGTCAAGAATGTTATTAATCTTGTACCGTTTTAAGATCGTATCAGGTAGATTAATTTAAAAATATGTTGTTTCAATTTTATTTTTTTAAAAAAATTATTTTGAAAAGTTTTCTTTTTAATTAAACGAATCATGCTTGGATTTTGATAAGGTCAACTTCTCTTAATTTTTATATAAAACCCAGTTTGAATCCTAGATTAACTAATCAATAAATTAATCGGTTGAACTATACTAGATTTAATAACATTGATTATCAAATATTATTTGAAAACTCATCTGGAAAAGAGATTAAAATCATTAAGCTATCATATCAATTTACATGTTATTAGGTCTATTATTTTTATTAAAAAATAATATTGTTTTTTTAATAATTCATTGATATTAACCTAACAAGGTTACACTATATTATTAAAAACATGGTTCAGTCAATTAGATTTTACTATATCAATATTTTATTTTATTTAACTAAAATATGGACTTAGTTAGCCTCAAGTCATAACATATCAAATAACCAATTTAATCTAGTAATTTAAAATATTGAGCTATCATATCAGTTTACATGTTATCAGGTCAATTATTTTTATTAAAATAATAATATTGTTTTTTTAATAATTCATTGATATTAACCTAACAAGGTTACACTATATTATTAAAAACATGGTTCAATCAATTAAATTTTACTGTATCAATATTTTATTTAATTTAACTAAAATATGGACTTAGTTAGTCTCAAGTGATAGTATGTCAAATAACCAATTTAACACAACAACTTAAAATAATAGGTAAAGTTTCATGATAAAATTTATATTATTTTTTAACAAATTAAACTCACAAATTTACACTGAATTTAATAACTATTATTTAATTAATTCTTTACATGAAGATATAATCTCTCTCTTTTTTTTTGTCAAGATTTCAAACAAATGATATACTTTCAAACAGGTTTATTCACCATTAAATATAGTTCCTCGCAACTTTCTTTTGAGCTAGAATCCTACAGAATAATAATAATAATAATATAAAAAGCACACGACCTATCGAATAACTCCAAAACTCCAAATTAAAACATTGATAAAATCATACTTCGATACATACTTTTTCCTCCCTGAAAATGACACCAGAAACAAATTTACAAGGGAGTAGTATCATCGTCAAAATGAAACTACAGAAGCTATAGCAATCATACCAAAAATAATTCAAGGGAGCATCTCCATGCCATCAACCCGATGGTACCAATTTTCTTCTCTGCCTTGGTATTCCTAGACAAAGCACATAAAAAATGAGAGATGTGGGGTAATTCTCATTGACTAAAGTGGGTGAATATCGTTGCCATAGGACAATATAATTTCTTGATGTTTGAAAAAAAAAGGGAAAAAGCATGTGTAGAGGAGACTAAAGTTTCGACCAATTTAATTTCATGATTAATTATTTTTTAGAATGGAAACATAAGAGATTGAATTTTGTTCACTCCCAACATAAATTTTCTTTTTTAAGTAAAATGAAATGTACATTTTTTTTATATTTAATTATATTTATACCTGTTTTGACGGGTAGAGATCAAGTTAGAGAGTATGATATGGTGGGTTTTTCGTGGTAAATTTTTTTAATTTAATATATAAAAAGCCATCATCAAAAGCAAATTATATATATATATTAAATTACTACTTTTGTTCTTCTTTTTTTCAAGGTGGTTTTTTTTATTAAATATATTTGGTTATTGTTTTGAAATAGATAAAACAAATATAATATAGATAAATGAAACATGTTCATTGTATCTTATATTTTAAAAATAAAAAATAACTCTGTTTTAAAATATATTTATTTTATTTTATTATCTCTATCTTTGTAACAAATCAAAAAATTGAGAGGGTCGAGGGGTGAGGGTGACAGCTCGTTGAAAACTTGCAAGTGATGAATTCTGTCTACTTTTTCTACAACTGGGGTTAAGGACCGTTACGGCACCGTTTGTCGTTACGCAGGAAAATTCCAGGTAACAAAGGCCACTTTTGAAAAAGCAGTTTTTTCCTCCTTTTTATCCCCTCTCAACGGGCGAAAAAGAAGAAAGTCTTGAAAAAAAATCGAAAGAGAAATCAATTGGAGTAAATATTAAAAAATAAATGGAAAGGGCAAACAGTCTTTATCTCTTTATCCTAATTGGCGCCCTCGCAGCAAAGCTGTCATCCATCGAGAATCTATTGATGTCACCGACCATTTTGAGGATGATGACTCGAATTTCTTATTCGCTATGCTTCTTTTAAAGTTACAGATTAGGTTGAAAGAACTAATATTGTTTTATTTAAAATAAAAAATAAAAATTAAATTTTAATAGTTATGATTTCGTTATCACGACCAAATTAATTAAATGATTCCAAGTCTTGGTCAAGCCACCATTTGTATCGAAATATTTTTTAATATAAAAGAATAATTTCTAGTCTATTTAAACTTTTTAGGTGTTGTTATTGTTAAACAATTCAAATAAATAAATAATTCAAAAATAAAAGATAAGAAGACTAGAGTTTTATTAATATTTTACATTGAAGGAATTTGTTTAATTTAAATACAAAAAGATTATATATAATTTAAATTAAAAAATAATCAAACAAGCAGCTTTCCTTCTCTTTGCTGTTTTCAAACGAGTTTCTCCCTTCTCTTTAGCTTAAGGATTAAAAAAATAAAATAAAAATTGTTGCTAGAGTGGGTGAGCCATATATTCTGTGTTTTTTATATTTTAACACATTATCTTTTAATTTTATTTTTACAATAATTTCAAGTCTAATTCTTCTAATTAGGCTATAAAAGGGTTTGATTAAAAATATTAAATTATTCCACTATTAATATAAACAAGTAATTTTATTGTATTTAAAAAGTAATTAATGGTATTTTTATAATTATTCACTACAATCCACTCTAAAGAAATAAAAAGATACAACTAGAAAATAGAATTTTTAAATAAAGATATTTTTATAACTTTTGACTAGTCAAAATTTTTATATTCTCTTTTATAAGTAATAAGAAATAATTAATAAAATACCACAAATTACTCCTAGCATCGTGAGATTTTTCTTATATAAACAGTGACACTTACCCTATCTATTTTGATTGTTTTGTTAATAGAAGATGAAGTGTTTGGCATCTATCCTCCATGAGCCTGATGAAAATGGGATTATAGAATTGCTGATCGGTAATTTCTTAGTAATAAAAATCGATCATAATGCAAGAGATTATAATAATAATTTTTATATTTTTTTAAATTAATTTGGATGTTTGAGTTAACTTACGCGCATCTAGATTCATCCTATAAATCTTAAAGTTAATAATCATATAAACCTTCAATAACTATTATATTAATAATTACAAGACTCGAACATGAGATTACAAGAAAATAAACCCTTAATCCAACTTCTTACCATTTAGACATTACTAAATTATCTATTATATAGTTTTGTGTTTTTATTTTAATAAAATAGGTGGGCATAATGCTGTCACCCTTTACAAATTCTAATCGAATCAATGTCGGGCTACATCATAGGATATTTCTGTAAGTGACATAACATGACATTGATATAAAATCTTTTTAAAAAGATTTGATAAGACTTGAACCTGAAGATCTTAAGCTTGATTATCTTCTTTTTATTGAATTTAAACTCTTATTTTAAAATGAAGCTTAAATCTTCACAATCCTAACATGAATATAAAATTTAATCTCAGCATGAGGAGGTTAGCTCGAAAATACCACTTGATGATTAAAAAAAAAAAAACATCTTCCTTAAGACGTTGAAATGTTTTTTTCTTTAGAAAAATTAGTAAATTTAAAGAACTAAAATTGGTCACAAAAAAAGAAATATAAAGAAATGATTATTTTTTATTGGAGTTAATTTTTATAAAAATAAAATAACCAAACTAATTTTTTTAAAAAAAAACCAAATCTGAACCGAAACTAGTTCAAACCGACTGGTTTAAGCTTGGTTTTTTTGGATAAAATTGAATCAAACTAGCTTGGCTTGTTTTTTCTGATTTGGCTTAGTTTTTTGGTTTGGCTCGGTTTTTTTTTAATTTTTTTGGTTTTGATTTGTTTTTTTCGGGTTCAAACTTATAAAACCAAAATCGAACCGGTTGGTTTTTTTAAATTTTAATCGGTTTAATTATTATTTTTTCACGGTTCAATTTTTTTGGTTAATTTTTTTTTTTTTTCTCGGTTTAATTGGTTTTTTTGCTCCCCTCTAATACTAAAAAAAAAAAACAAAGAAAAAAAAATATTTTATTTATAGTTATAAAATCTAGTTTTGATATAGTGGTCAATCCAATAATTTACTTACTCAAAGCCTGATTTGAGCCGTATTGTACTTTAAACTGTTTTTTTATTAAAAGAATATTATTTTTAATTATTTTAAGACTTTTAAAACAATATTGTTAAAAAAAAACAATTTTTTTTTAAAATAAATCATAACTTAACCCGCCAGCCTACAAATCAATCTGCCCTTTCTACAGTTCAAGCCTTGTACTGGTTGGATACTATGAAATTATATATATATATTAAAAGCATTTCTAGAAAAATTTAATTTTTTTATTTTAAATTAATATATTTTTGAATTATTTTGATGCACGGATATAAAAAAAAATTAAAAATAAAATAATATTATTTTAATATATTTCAAAGTAAAAAATACTTTAAAAACAATTATAATAATAAATTTACACAAATTTAATTTTAATATTGTTTTTAATATTGATGAACATGTTCATTACAAGGTCGAAGGTTTGGTAATTTTTGATTTGTTTAACACCGAAATTATTAATTATTAATTCTTTTTAAAAATGTTAAAATAACACTGATTTGATTTTTTATTTACCCGTTGCTTCAAATTTTTTGCGTGATAATATCTCAAGTTAGTTACTAGACAATTTTGGTAATGATATTTTTTAGTGTTCTACATTCATATTATCATATAATTAACAAAAAAAAAAACTAAATCTCTTAAGAAAATTATTCTTCACCAATACTCAAATACTTTTTATTATAACAATATAATGATAAAATTGCTCTTGAACCGGTGGCAAGGTGATTTTTTTACCAACATATAATTATCTTTCTTTTTTCTTCATTTTTATTAGATTATCTTGATTATATAGCTATAATTGTGGGGTTAATAAATTAATCCGAGTTCATTTAAATTTTTATTTTATTTTTTAAGATTATTTTTTTTTTTGATCTTTTGATATTGAGTTGTTCAATAATTAACTTCATGATTTTATTTAATTTATTTTTAAATGTGATTATTATAATATCATGATCGGGTTAAATATTTTACATCTTGATCCAAGTATGCTCGGATCAAGTTTTTTTGACTTTTTATTTATTTGTATTAATATTTATCCTCCAACGTTGTATTTGCTAGTAATTGAGTTTTATTTTTTTATATATTTTTTTTTTCAATGAAATTATCACATACTCATTTGATTTATTAGGAATTGCTCTTCAAATATTAATGTTTTTTTTTTGTATGAGATTATCACAATCTTAAACTCTTAGCCATAGAGTTTAAGAGTTAAACTGAAGTTTATTTATTTATTTTTTTTAATTTTTATCTTTAAATATTGAATTGTTTAATAATTTAGATGAAATCAATTTGAGTTTTTTTTTTTACTATTAATTTATTTATTATCATTATATTTATTTATTCATGTTATTTAAATTATGAAGAAATACCCCGAGTCTCAAAAAAATTTTCCTTGGCATTTTTTTAGCTACAAATCTGTTATCCTGGTAATCTCCAACAATTTCTATTCCGGAGCCCATTAACTTGGTTGCTCTTGTTGGTTTGTGCCCGAATTGGTTGGCTCTGGAGCAGAACAATTAAACCTCCATTCTTGAATTGACAGGTTCCTAACAAATTCCCTCCTCTCTTTTTACGGGCTTTAAAAGGTTGCTCCATCGCTTTCTACTATCAATTATAGATTTTGTTGTCTATTTATAAAAAAAATCCCTTAGTGCAGATTGGAGAACAACATCATTTTGTATGAAGGTGGATTGCAAATTTGGATTGGAATCTGAGTTCGAAAATAGATAACCATGAAGAAAATTATCCAAATAAAGTGTACATGATAACTATAAGGTGCGAGTTTTAGATTTTAATTGAGTTCCAAGGTTTGAATCAGGTTACTAAATTATTTAGGTCAATTATTATTTTTTTAAATTAAAACGATATTATTTTAATAAAAATACAAAAGTTAAAAAATTACAACCGAGTTTTTGATTGCATCTTACTAGGTTATATTATATTTTTTGTTTTTTTATTTTTTCTTCAACCTGACCCGGTTCTAGTCACGAGTCGACCCGTCATGCCGATTGGATTTCAAAACTATATATGATATGGTTTATAATATATATTAAAAATCGACTTCAAATTCTACCCATGAAAAATTTACCTCTTAACGTTGTCGCGTCTTCTTTTTCATTTATTATTCGATATATCTCGAGAGTGTTAGCTATAATAGAAACTGTATACAAGGAGACAACCAGGGGCTGAAACCAAGCTGGTGCTTAACTGATTTGATTTTTATACGGAGTCTCCATGTACAGAAAGATTCTTGAATAACAAAAGCAGGGCCATTTTGATGCAAAATGGGACCATCACTCTCTGGTTGGTAGGGCATTGCTCCGGGACTGGCTCATTTAGCTGCCGTAGAGACCACACCGGTCACAACCACCAGGCGACCACGAGTCCTTGTCACTTTCTCCGTAGCTCGATGGTAACACCATTACCTGAATCTTATAGCCATCAATCACATTCTTTATGAAAGCTTGTTCTACCTTATTTTTGATTTGACATAACTTGATAATCTTAAGAGGTTAACATTCCCTTTTGCTAGATGCGATGCATTCCAGGTACATAATAGCTTCAACTGATTCGGAGAAATGTAATTTATTATTCAGGTTTTAAATTTATTTTTTAAGATTATTGATCCGAATCTTATAAATTTTAAGATTATTAAAGGTTTGTTTGATCATTAATTTTAAAGTCTATAAAATTAATTGAGGTACGCATAAATTAGTCTAGATATTCATGTTAATTAAAAAACAAAAAACAAAGAAACAACAGGTCCACAGGAACCAGGAAAAAAATATTATGGTTTTTAACAAATTTTCTCTGGGAACTTCGCTTCTGATAACATTAATATTTTCTTTTGAAATGGAAATATTCAAGACTATTAAGAGTTTGATTGTTTGTTGTTTGGGACCATGCATCCACATACTTCCATTTTCAAGTTTGAAAATATGGAAAGTGATTGGAGGTGGGAGTTGGGACCCAGAGGAAACGATAGTGTAATTTAGCTCAAGGCTGCTGCTGCTGCTGCTGACATGACTGACCGCATCTTGCATCTTTCTTCCATGTAATGAGTACACAAAGGTCATTTGCTAGAGCAATTGCCGCTGCATTGCGTCGTTTGTAGACCATAACTGTCGGGGGTTTGGTCGGAGTACTAACATGGAAAAAAATAATAAAATAATATTATTTTACTTTTTTAAAAGAAAAATTCATTAATGTTGATTCAATTCATGTTAGAAGGTTTTGTAAAGTTGATATTCAATTTAAATTAAATTTTGAATTTAGTTACTGGAACTAAAACTGAGTTTAACAAACATAGAGCGCTTCCATCTCTTTGACACAATGCATTATTGTCACATTATACTAAACCTACATCCATCATTGGTTTGAATATGTGATTTTGAGGGATGAACAAAAAAAAAAAATAAGTGCTGTAATTTGTAGTTTGGAAGTTACTTCTTCCATCTCTTTTGATTTGTTTGAGAGTTTAAATTTTTTTTTTTATTTAAAAATATATTAAAATATTTTTATATTTTTTAATCATGTTAATCAATAAACAGTGCAATTAACATGAACAGTGTATTGCGTACACTGTTCACTAAAACACAGTGAACAGTGCAGGTCTTGCACTGTTCACTTGCCTGCGGAACTTTTTTTTTTTTTTTTAAGTGTGCTATTGTTTTTAAAATTTAAAAAAAAAAATAGTTTAGAGTGAATTTTATACCTTAATATTTTATCCAATTTTATTACATGCTAAAAATATTATTAAAACTATAGTTTTTGTCGGATGTATTTCGTATGTAATGGAATTATAAATAGTTTCATGAAATAGTAAAAAATATTTCACAAGCTTATTTCTCTACAATATGATATGATATATATAGTTATATTTTATAAAATAAGTTATGTAGGAATATAGGATATAATAAAAAAAAATCATCATTATACATTTTAGATTTCATTTTTTTTTTATTGTAAGTGATTAAATATTTTATATATATTAGATAAATTTTTTTTAAAAATTAATTTATTAATAAATTATTTTCCAGTTCATTTTCTATAATACAACCAAACACTGGAAAGTGTTTTCCATAACACTACCAAACACTGGAAAGTGTTTTCCATAACACTACCAAACATCAGAAAATACTTTCCCGAAATTCACTTTCCCGGAATTC
Organism: Populus tremula; assembly: GCA_964019445.1. NCBI lineage: Eukaryota > Viridiplantae > Streptophyta > Magnoliopsida > Malpighiales > Salicaceae > Populus > Populus tremula. Next base: position 1,672,272 of record CAXHTJ010000011.1, read on the forward strand.
ACTTTCCCCGGAATTCATTTTCCAAAAAAAATTCACTTTCCTGCAAACAAACGGAGCCTTAATATCAACACATTAAAATTATCTAAAAAATTTAAAAAAATTTAAATTTAGATGAAAAGCAAATTCAACCTTAACCCAAACCAAACCAGCACGTAATCATTGAATTCAAATGTACACAAACTCATGATCAGTAATGTTCACAGCTGAAATCAAATTTGGTTGATGACAATGATCGGAAGAAAAAAAACCCCTGTTCTAGTTAGTTATTTTGAATTCATGTTAGGTTTTTAGCTTGAAGAAGAGGTTGAGGTGTAGCTGAGGCATAGGCTATGTTGCTGGAGTGGTTGTATGATGCGCTCCGGACGGCAGGGTGCAGGAGCTGGGTGTGCAAGGAAGGTAGGAACATCATCACCGGGCATCAGGACTGACACCCCTTTCGCATAAACTGTCATCTGCATAATGAAACAAGAAGTTATAAAAAAAAACAGGGACCAAGAACCAGCAACAATTGCTGCGAATTTCGCTGGCACTAAACCAGATACATGTAAAACTCAAGAATCACTATTCAGGCATCATATTTTTGCAATCCTCGTGACAACGAAACAAGATATTAGTGGAAGGTATCATTTCCAAGTTCCATGGCATACTTTAATGTAGTAAACAAGGTGTACAGGAATTTTCCAGCCATGGAAGGTATAATGGGTTCGACAACGAATGAACATAAACACTTTCGAACAAATTTCAGCAGAGAGAAGCTGAAAAATGAAGCCATGCAAAAAGAGACAAAAGGGTTTTACTTTAATCATTCTTAAGATACAGCTACAAAGGCATCAAGTAGTGGAGTAGAATGATTTCTTAACAAGCACTAATACCTCCTACATTTATCTCCACTGTCTCCGGATTTCATACCTCTTTTCCATAAATCAAGGGCCTCAATCAACTTCAAATCAATTTGCGAGCATCTAGTGTAGAAAAAATATGATATCATTGAAACATGTTGAAATATGAAAGGTAAAAAATTCGGTAGCCATGCCAAGACAATATATTGGACTACCAATTGAACAAGACAAAAGAAAAGCTGGCCTAGCATGTCTTAACTATGGTAGGTAAGGAGCAATGAGACATGGCAAACCAATGGCCACATAATATAGATACCAGTTATGTTTCAAAAGACATCTCTTCTCACATCAGGTGGTGCTGTTGGCCTGCTTCAAGTTACTTGAAGATAATCAACAAATTCAGACATGAATAACTTGACAATTGTGTCTAGACATGTTTAGTTGCATTTAATTGCATAGGACAAGTCTTGGGAGGCTGGAATGAGAGATTGTCTATGATAAATTTCACACATCATTTCCTATGTTCTTCTCTGTGAGTAAACATAGCAGGACTTTTCTTCTTCCATGATTTAATCTTTAGCAAGCAATCTCACAGTCCATAGAGATACTATAATGGTGTTAAGCAATAAAGACAAAAATCACATGCTGGAAAGCTATAATGGACCCATTGGCTCGATAAACTAGCATAGATAAGCACATCAATGTAATTAATGGCTTTCTTCCCATGTGTGCTTTTAACATAATTAACCACGCAGAAAGAGCACCGGATTGTTTAATAGACACCTGTATCAATCAGTAATATGATACACAGAGCTTAATCACGATAAGAACAGCCAGCCATGTCAACAATACCAGCTGCTCATAAATTACAGCACTATAGCAGTAGATTTAGACTTTGGCGTAGCAGTAGATTCTGGCTAAGGTATATTTTGTACATGATAAATAAGAAAGGTGTGAAGGTAATAATATTATAGTTCTTAAGGACGATGAAGATGCATTAGGATAATAATTTCTATTATTCTAAGATGTTCGTAATCGAATGAGGTTGCGTTAAAGAGCCGTCATTATGTAATATCTTAGTGCAAATGATGAATTATTTAACAGAATGCAGCTCCAAATAATTCCCACTAATCTTCCAAATTTGTATGATCTGTCCACAAATTAAGCCACCATACTTCAACTAGCTAAAGCTTAAGTGTCACAATGATCATCTTTAATCATAATCTTAAATCACTTGTGACATATGCTATCATGGTTTAGAAAACTGCTCATGGACACTAGGAGCTAAAGATAATTTGCTACTTGACATTAAGTTAAACTAAAATGAAAACTTACTGGGTAGACTAAATAAATGATTGGAAGGGCAATCACATACTGAAAATCAAACGGTGGAAGGGATTAATTCCAGTAATCAAAAGTTGAAAAGGATCATTCAATCAGCAAGAACTTGAAGGACATGCCAACATGGGCAGTCCAATATAGAGCAATCAATTGGAAGGTGTATATGCGTATCAACAGGTCCCAGCTTTCATAATGTGAGAGCCTAAACCACTAAAAAATAGATATCTCATTGGTTACTACTTACTACTACAATAAACCAAAGACAAAAGGTGATTTCAGAAAGACAAATTTAAGAAAGCATAAAAGAGGAAAAGCTTTTAACAAATAAATACAAATATTTCAATTCGCATAATACCAGTCAAACTGCCATAGATTAGTTATCATGGCAAACAGAAAGAAAGCAAAAGGAGCAGTCACAGTCATGCTTGCAGGTATACTCATTACACTTTGCAGGTCTTCCCATAAACATTCAAGACATAAACAGAACAAGAAAAGGAAATCAAAATTACTGCTGCTTTTGTCACCACAAAAATTAATTTAGTAAATAGTAAACACTATCGCTTCCTTACCCAGAAACCAAAAGCAAGAAACAGAAACAAAAATGCAACCAAATTGTGTTCTTGCATCCAAAATATAAGCCAATGAAATGAGAGGGAGAGAGTACTTTTGGAGATGGGAAATCAAGCTTGCCATGGAAAACAACTTGAGCTTCAAGATCATTAGAAGAAGAAGAAGAACTGCCATTAGCACCAGCAGAGGAAGACAATGATCCTGGCCTTAAAAATCTTTCAAAGATAGCCATAACAAGGAACATAGATATCAATATAGCAGTAGCTACAAACCCAAAAGACACAGCATTCACTGAATTATCAAAATGTCTCCAATGATCGTCTCTTTCTAAATTCAGAGGCACCAATGTTGTAGTTGGTGGTGACACTACTGTATCCCAACTATCTTCCACACCCATTACAACCAATTATAAATGTCTACCAAAAATACCCAAGCTTTCTCTACCTTCTTGTCTCTCATTAAAGAAAGAGAAGCCAAAGCAAACCCAGTTGCCTGTTTCTTTCAGGGTGTCATAGGTTCTTAACACTTGCTTTGTTAAGCATGGAAATGGGGATATAGCTAGTGAAGGTAGCAGAGTGGAGTGAATGAGAAAGAGAGGTGGGTTCTTTATGAGTGCAAAGATCAAGGCTTTTATGGTAGTAGCAATGGACTCGTGCTTCTAAAGCGAAGTTTTAATGTTTTACTACAAATCACGGACACAGAGAGAGAAAGAGGGAGAGAGTTTGTAAGGTGGGAACAAGAGCTTTTTGTATTACAAAAGTATGGTTGGAAGAATAATTATTAATTATGATTGCTTTTTATAGTAATTTTTATTTAAAAATATATTTAAAAAATATATTTTTAATATTAGTGTATTAAAATGATCTAAACATATCAAAAAATATATTAATTTAAAATAATAAAAAATTTTAACTTTTTTTAGACATGTTTTTGTAAATAAAAAACAAACAGAGTTAAAATTGAGTTTAGGAAAGTCGCATTAACTTTAATTTTTTTTTTTAAAAATTTCATTAATTTTTTTATTTTTTTTGATGTGTTAATTTTAAAAATAATTTTTTAAAAATAAAAAAAATATTTTAATATATTTTTAAGTAAAAAATGCTTTGAATCATATTACTAGCACAATCTCAAATAGACTGGATTGATAAATAAATTAGATTTATTTTACGCAAGTGATCTGATTTTTTATAAAAAAAATAACAAAGATTGGTAAAATTTTTGGAGGAATAATATAAGTTTGCGCAATTTGAAAATAAACTTAAATTAAGTTTGAACAAATTCCTAACCAGTTACTATTTTGTTTGGCAATTTTTTAGGACATGATTTGATTTGTCTTGTTAAATTTATTTTAACAATATCAAGTATATCTAAAATTAATTAATTAATTTTAGTTTGATTTTTGTACATGTTAATTAATTTAGAATGACACATGAGTTTTGACCCAATAAAAACCTAACGTTCAATATGTTAATTTTTTTTTTTCTAAATGGTATTGTTTTAATTTATTTCTTTAAAATTTATAATTAATAATTTAGATTAATTTGAGTCCATTCATTTACATATAACCTCGGCCTTATTTGGGCTTCACAAACAAATAAAAAAACAAAAAAAAAATTGACATTTACGAACCTTTATAAGCTATTATCTGGTGAAGTCCTTGCAGTAACTGCAGGATAATAACACAAGTCCCAGGCTTCACGTGCCTCTCGTGTCACAGATCCCAGAGCTATGGACCCACAGAATGACACGTGGAGAAACAGTAAGAACCTGATCCTTCCCAAGAATCGAGATGAGCAGGATAATCATTTGAATCAGGGCCGTCACTTTTCTCAAGGGTTAATGGCACGTGCAATAGGGCGTGTAGGGGTTAGTGATTGGTGAGGCTTGGCAAATTGTGGGACCAAGTCACAGAGGGCCCGTGCAAATTTGGGCCAAACGTGAAGAACCCTTTTATTGGTTTCTTTTGCTGAGACTTGAGAGAGTTTCATCAGCTTTCTCTTCTTTTGATGATATTACGATACAATTGTGGGTTGGGCTCAATAATCCTCTAGTACTCAACAGCTCGGGCCCACTTTTGTTCATTTTCATTGAGAAGATAGGCCCACTTGGTGGGGCCATGTTGTTTGGAAGGTAAAAGATACGAGACAATTGATTGGAGTTAGGTGATCTCGGTGTATTCCTCTCGCAATAGAATTACGCATCTATTTGCATAGTTATTATCATCGGTTTGGGAGTGCAGTTCAATTGTTTTTTTTTTTTTAAATTTTAAATATTTTTAAATTACTTTAATATGCTGATGTGAAATATAATTAAATTTTATAAAATAAAAATAATAATATTTTAAAGCATTTCTAAATAAAATAAATTTTGAAAAACAATCTTTACTATTATCTTAATATTTTTTTAATTTAGTTTGAAAGGTGGATTTAATAACTTAATAATTTAAAATTTAATTTGAATTAATTTTATTCTTGACTTGTAAGCTATGATCTCTTTCCCAGCCTCACCATAATAATGCTACGAGCAGGTATTACTTTATGAGGTCTGTCTAGCAACACAGCAATGGCTACAAAGCTCCTTGTCTCCCTCTTCTTCCATGGTTTCAAAGCTCCTCCACCTATCTTCATTTGCTGATGTGTTGAACACGTGCACGACCGATATTGATCTCGAATCCTCACTTGGCATGCATCCGGTAGCCTGCCAAGAAGTACAAGAGAGTTCTCGTTGGTGCCACGGTAAGATAAAGCCGTTTGCGCGGTGGCCGGTTTGCCCCCGCGGCGTCCTGCGTGGAGATGCATAGGAGAGGATAGTGTTTGCAAACGTGAACCATCAACCACATTCCAAATATTGAGTTTTCCATCGTATGCTTCTAGCTATATGACCTTTCCAAGCATTCAAGTAATCGCCGGAGCTAAATAAGTTTCCTTCAAGAGCTAGTATTTGATTTGGTGGCACATCTAATTGCCACATTAAACAATGGTGTCTATTAGCTGAATATTTTAAATTAATTTTTTTTTTAAAAAAATATATATAAAAAAAGCTCTGAATAAACAATGTTCTAAATAGGTAAAGCTTTGAATAAATAACAATTTTATTTTAAGAAGATATAGTAATTTTATACAAGATTTGATATAATTTCTATAATTAATCAGATTCATATAAATACTGTTTATATGATATTTGATTTGAAAAGACAGTAATCAGATTCTAAAATAATATTGGATCTAATTTCTAAAATCGCAACTCATTACGTCAACAACTTCCTTACTACGAGATCCCACCTGTCATGCTCCGAGTCGTACACCTCAGCAGAACACCGCTCCAACGTGTGCCATGGAACCCACGTACTACTTTCTCAGCAAATTCCCCAACCACATGGATCTTTCCTTGCCATGTCACCCCAACACATCTGCACCTTATTGTGCTCATGTCAGGCAATGCTTTCCACTCGTCAAGTGCCGCGTCATACACCTCAGCCAACGAAATCCCACGTGGACAGGCCGACGAACTTTTCCCACCAGCCACAAGCCGACGAACGTGTTACAATACTCCAATGATATATTTATATTAATTTAATTAGGATAATTCAAAAAACTTAAAAAGATAAATATATCTTTAAAATTATCTTTAAAAAACTAAAAGATATTTTAAATAAAAACTTTAAAATTAATTCCAACGTGAGAAACCATCATGCCAGCTCGCACAATCAAATCCTTCTGCACCTTGATCACCCACCGACCTGCCAGCCATCGACATTGAGTTTAAGCCACCTTCCATGAGAGATATTAGTTAAAATCCAGGAATCCTTAATCTAGAAGGATTTGTGTTAAATTAATTAAATAGTAAATTAGAATCCTTATTAATCTCTATAAATACTAATATATAAAGAATTTAAATTTGTGATGAGCAATAAAAACCTGAAAGATTCATATATATACTTGTGAGCTTATATTTTAATAATTAGTTTAAGAGATTTTCAAAGATCCAACGAGGCTGCTGAGACCTCATCAAAAAGCAACAGTGTTCAATATTTTGCAGCCCAGCCCATTCCATATACAACCCTAGAAAGGAGTAGTACCACAGTCAGCTACAACAACAACGTCCGCTGCATGCACAAACAAGTATACAGTAAACTACAACAACATCATTGTCTTAAGTAAGCCCTCTCTCTCGCTCTAATCACAATTTTTTTTTTTTAATATTCTGATTATTTTTTTAATTTATTCCGAAATTATAGAGGAGAAGAATCGGGTGTATTTATTTTTGTTATAGAAGGAAGTTACCTCGTCGAAATATCGATGGCTGGAAAGAAGGCATCCGGGCGTGATGATGAGAGCGCGGCTTTGGGTGGTGGAGGGAAGTCAAGGGAGAAGGGGTTGGTGATTGGTACTGAGTTGTCGGAGAAGAAGGGGAATCATGAGGGAGAGGGAGGGGAGGATGAGCAGGTGCAGGAAGTTGTGCTTGTTGCTGGGAAAAAGAAGTTGAAAGGGAGGAAGAGTGGTGCTGGTGGGAATACTGGTTTTAATTGGTCGAATTTTGGGTTATTGGGAGGTGGTGATGAGGATGATAATGATGGTGATGATGAGGAGATATCCGAGTTGACTTGTGAGAAAGACAGTGAGGAGGAGGAGGGTGAGTCGGTTGTGAGTTTTAAAGGGAAGAAAAAGGGCAAGGGCAATAAGAAGAGTGGTGGTGGTGGTAGTGTGTTTAGTGCTTCGGGATTTGATGCTACCGATGATGGCGAGAATGATGGAGAGGTGATGGATAAAGATGGGGATGATGACGATGACATGCCTGTCATTGAATTTACAAAGGGTGGTAAGAAGGTTGCTGGGAGATTTTCATCCAAGTCTAACAAAAAGAGTGGTAATAATAAGTTTAGTGCAGCATTGCTTGATGAGAAGAGTGAAGATCAGGTGGAAGAAACTTTGAAGCACGAGAAGAAGAAGAAGAATAAGAGTGCAAGGGATGCTCAAGAAGAGGATGATTTGAATAAGATTCTTGCGGAGCTTGGTGACGCGCCACCTACTTCACAATCCTTGGCACCACCTCCACAAGAGGAGAAACCCAATCTTCAGCCTGAACCAGTTTCAATGCCAGATTCTGTGGCTGAGAAGGAGGGTGAAGATGAAAAAGAAGAGTCTTCTGCTGCAAAGAAGAGGAAGAAGAAGAAGAAAGAGAAGGAGAAAGAGAAGAAGGCAGCAGCAAAGGAAGAAAGACTGGAAGAAGCAAAAGCTGAAACAAGTGAGCCAAAAAAGACTGATGCAAAGGGTAAAGGTGCTGAGAAGAAGCTTCCAAAACATGTTAGAGAGATGCAAGAGGCACTTGCTAGGCGAAAAGAAATGGAGGAGAGAAAGGCGAGGGAGGAAGAGGATAAGAGGAGGAAGGAAGAAGAAGAAAGGCTAAGGCAAGAAGAACTCGAGAGGGAAGCAGAAGAGGCTAGGCGTAGGAAGAAGGAAAGGGAAAAGGAGAGACTCTTGAAGAAGAAACAGGAAGGCAAGCTTCTAACAGGGAAGCAGAAGGAAGAACAACGGCGACTAGAGGCTATGAGGTATCAAATACTTGCTAATGCAACTGTTACCGTCCCTAATGCAGAAAGAGATGGTGGACCTACACGACGTCCTAGGTACCAGACTAGGAGGTCAAGACCAGTTCACCATCAAGCAAATGGTATCAGGATAGAGGAACCTGTAGAAGCTAAGGAAAAAGAGCATGAGGAGGAGGAAGTAGTACACGAGGTCGAATCCTTAGAATTAGAGAATTTTGAGCCTGTGGAGGCAGAGAAAACAGAAGTTGCTAATGTACTTGTGGAGGATGGAATGGAGGAAGATGACGATGATGGGGAGTGGGATGCAAAGAGCTGGGATGATGTAAATCTCAATGTTAAGGGTGCATTTGATGATGATGAGGATTCTGAGCCTGAACCTGTCTTGAAGAAGGAAACAAAAGGTTCTGCTCCAGTCTCTCGCAGTGCATTAGAATTAGTTTTTGCTTGATTTTCCTGTTGGATTATCAAGTTACATGTTCTCTTTTTACCATTTGCTTTTGTTTCTGATTGCTAATTAATTTTTTTCCGTTTCATTCTTTTACTATAATTGCAGCCCCTCCTGCAGCTGCACAGCCTGCAATTGCAGTGAGAAAACCTGTTACATCACAGCCAATGGACTCTCACGATGTTGAAAATAAGAAAAGTCAGACTGAGGTCGAAGTTTCTGACAAAAACAGGAAGAAAGATGCTGCTGCGAAAAGTAAAGGAGCAGTTTCAGATGCCATCCCTCGTAAAGGTGAAGAGACCCTGCGCTCACCAATTTGCTGTGTTATGGGCCATGTAGATACTGGCAAAACCAAGCTGTTAGATTATATTCGAGGTACCCATGTTCAGGAAGGGGAGGCTCGAGGTATCACACAACAGATTGGAGCAACATTCTTTCCTGTCGAGAACATACGAGACAGGACTAAGGAATTGAAAGCTGATGCAAGATTAAATGTTCCTGGTCTGCTAGTTATTGATACCCCTGGCCATGAATCTTTCACCAATCTACGGTCACACGGTTCAGGTTTATGCGACATTGCCATTCTGGTTGTTAACATAATGCATGGCTTGGAGCCGCAAACCATAGAATCACTCAATCTTTTGAGGAAGAGGAACACGGAGTTCATTGTTGCATTAAATAAGGTTTGTTTCTTCTTCTCTTTTTTTTCAATTTGATATAGGGATAGTTCTATAATCTTTCCTTCGATTGATGCTAGGTTCTGTTTCTTTATCTTTTCAATTTTTCAGATCGACAGACTCTATGGATGGAAAACACAACCTAATGCACCTATTAGGAAGGCATTGAAGCAGCAGTCAAAAGACGTGCAAAATGAATTCGACAGGAGGCTCATAGAGGTCAGCTAATTTTCTTGCTTCCTTCAAAGAGTTTTATCATCTCGTTCCTTTCTTTAAATGTTTGTCTTTTCTCCTGAATCCCAGGTCATAACGCAGTTGAAGGAGCAAGGATTAAACACTGAATTGTACTATAAAAACAAGGACATGGGAGAAACTTTTAACATCGTACCTACAAGTGCGATTAGGTAAGCCCTAGATTTCCTAGTTTCCCATCACATAACCAGGCTGAGCCTCATTGGCTTTAAAATCTACCATGTTTTTTCCCTTGCATCCATTGTGCTAATGCTTTGGTTTTCTATATGTTTTAGTGGAGAAGGCATTCCTGATTTGTTATTACTACTGATCCAATGGTCTCAGAAAACTATGGTTGAGAAACTCACGTTCAGAAACGAAGTGCAGGCAAGTTTTATTTTTTACTATATATTAACATGCAGAATGCTTTAAGATAACACAGATATCTGATTGCAATTCGGTACATTTTCCAGTGTACGGTATTGGAGGTCAAGGTTACTAAAGGCCATGGAACAACAATTGATGTTGTGCTGGTTAATGGTGTGCTCCATGAAGGCGATCAAATTGTGTTTTGCAGCTTACAGGCAAGCTCAAAACTTTCCTTTTCTTAAGATTTGTTGACCTGCTAGTTTCTGAGTTTGATAATTTATTTTGCTTCACAGGGTCCCATTGTTACTACAATTCGAGCTCTGCTGACGCCTCACCCAATGCAGGAACTCCGGGTTAAGGTGTGGTTTCGCTTTTTTTACCTCCTTTTATTTTCTCTCCGTAGCTCGTTCTTATATATAATATGCGTGATCAGGGATTGATTTGGGCTTAACCCATCTTTTGACTTGGTGTGTGTCAAAATTTCTCAATTTCACCTGTGTTTAGTGGCCATTTCTACCACAATTTCTCAGATTTCAGAGCAGCAACCCCTCCTCTCAAATTCATTTGTTTTATTGGATTCTACTTTTCTGTGAATGAGTAAAAGTGTTGATAGATTAGATACTAACCCCATGTTTTTCTTTATGTTTTTTTTTTCCCACTTTCAGGGGACATATCTGCACCATAAGGAAATCAAGGCTGCACAGGGTATCAAGATCACTGGACAGGTGATTATAATTCGCAAACATAGCAATAAAGATTAGTTTATGTTGTGCACATACATAGCACATGCCTCTATAGAGTTCGTAAATATTTTCAACTCCTGGTAATAAATTTTCTTGGTTTCTTTCTTGCGTTGTTATTTTATTCAGGACCTTGAACATGCTATTGCTGGAACTAGTCTATATGTGGTCCGGCGTGATGATGATTTGGAAGAGGTCAAGGAATCTGCAATGCAAGACATGAAGTCAGTCACGAGTCGGATTGATAGAAGTGGTGAGGGAGTTTGTGTACAAGCATCTTCCCTTGGCTCACTGGAAGCGTTGCTGGACTTCTTGAAGTCCCTGGAACCAAGCATTCCTGTTAGTGGTATAGGCATTGGCCCAGTTCATAAAAAGGATGTCATCAAGGCCAGTGTAATGCTTGAGAAGAAAAAGGAGTATGCCAACATATTGGCATTTGGTGTTGAAGTGACACCTGAGGCTCGGGAACTTGCAGATAAACTAGGAGTAAAGATTTTCAAAGAGGATACCATTTATTGCTTTTCTAAAGAATTCAAGGCTTACATTCAGAATCTGAAGGAGGAAAGGAAGAGGGAAGCTGCTGGTGAAGCTATTTTCCCTTGTGTTCTTGAGATAATACCAGAGTGCATTTTCAACAAGAAAGCTCCAATCGTCTTGGGGGTTGATGTTCTTGAGGGCATACTCAAGGTAAAACTATATTCTAAGGCATTTTGTTTTGTTTCCACTATTTCATCCATGCATACATTGGTGAGTTACTGGTCTCATTTGTGCATGACATGGGCATACCTATGGAGTGGTGTCTTAGCTAGTGTATAGGAGATCTAGCCCTGGACAATGTTGCATGGCTTTTGCTTTACCCTAAATCAAATGAAGTATGGATCATTTTTAGCATATTTAATTGACACTACTCTGTGATCTGGGAATTAATACTGTGATTTTGGGAACTAGCACTTGATTAACTACTGGGAGAGCCATGGCCTTTGGTATTTCTAAACCAATTTGATTCTTTTGATGCTTCATAGCTTCTGTGATAGCACTACCTTCCTGTTTATAGTGACAGGGTTTCTAGAGGATATACAGAATGCTATGGTGTGAACATTTTCTTTTGGATGTTACGCACGCAATAATTTCAAAGATCAAAGCTGATAGTTATAATATTCATTATGATTCATCGCATAGTAACCTTGTTTAAAGATGTATGTCGGTGAAGCCTAGCTGTTGTATGCTTCTACGTACAAATTTTTTTACATAAACTATAAATTTGGCCATGTCAACATACATGTTCTTAGTTCCATTAGGATTCTCATGCTTTACTGTCCTCTGAAACTGTTTTCCCTTTTGCACAGGTTGGGACTCCAGTATGTGTTCTACAAAAAGACTTCACCGACATTGGTCGGATCGCTTCCATTCGGTTTAACGAGAAAGCAGTGGATCATGCAAAGAAAGGCCAGAAGGTGACCATAAAGGTATGGCACATTGTTGTTGATTGATTGAAATTACTAGTTCGCAGCATAATTATGATAATGGAAATTCTATATTTTAGTTCTGTTAATTCAATCAGTGAAAGGTCTCACCTTTTTCCTTTGATTTTAAAAATTGAAAGCATGTATGGTCCAAAAGAAAAAAAGATTAGAACCATGGCAGAAGTAACAGTTGGATGATTATGAAGAAGGGGTAGTAGAAAAACTCTATCAAACTACAGATTCAATCTCTGTTCTAGGTATCTTTCCTTGAAATTTCTCCATACTGTCCGAGTTGGTCTTATTTGTTGCTCTTTGGTGATATTGAAGATCGTAGGCACCAATCCGGAGGAGCAGCAAAAAATGCATGGCAGGCATTTCGACAACGATGATCAACTAGTCAGCCACATTACAAGAAGGTCAATAGATGTTCTTAAAGCTTATTATCGGGTAGGTTTTATTCAATTCTGGATACAGTTTACATTTCATTCAACGCTTATATCAACTGTAATTGCTAATATATTTTTTTTCTGCACAGGATGATCTGTCTATGGGAGATTGGAAGCTGGTTCTTAAATTGAAGACCCTTTTCAAGATACAGTAAAGCATGAGGGTTTGGTGCATGTTGGCAAATACTTCGAAGGGGCTTGCTTTTACACCAACGATGGAGTCTTGTCTTGTAAAGATGAAAGAAGCAAAGAGCATATTGAGATTAAATAGCACAAATTTATAAAAAAGAATTTCTTCTGTTTTCCTGTCGTGGTCACCATCGCTGTAAAACCCAAAGGGGAACATGAGAGAATCTCCCTCACGACAATTTTTTTTTTCAAAATCTGGTGAAACATAAGATTGATCTGATATTTGACCTTTGATACATTAATTATTAATTAATTCATTCTATTTCAATATAAATTTGAAAGATTCATGTAATTTGTTGAAATATAAATATTTTGTATATTTTTATATGATATCAAAAACACTTCACATTGTCTAAGGAATTGATCTTGTGATTAAGGATCTGAACGAGTTCAAATCTCTTCACCTTTCTACTGTCAGGAACAAAAGCTTTAGATATAATTCTACTTGTAATTCTGTTGATGGTATTTAGAAGAATTACCTCTCATTTACTTAGTTTCTTTCGTCAATTTCTCTGTAGTTTTGGAAGTTAAAACTAAAGTGTTCAAGTCCTTAAGCATCTTTACACGCAGAGAAACACAGCAGGCAAGTGTTTAATGGGGAACATGGCAGCTCCTTTTGGAATCAGAGTAGAACCGGGCAAGAGCCAGTTGTCATAGGGGCATGTTCAGTAAATATGAAAGCCCCAAGATACTGCACCAATGCTCAAATAATTGGCTCTCTGAACTTTATTGTTTCAAGAATTGAGGGCTGGACCAGCAGATATGCTTGTTTTCTTTGCTGCAGTTCAGTACCGTTTCTGCCAGTCCCCCTGAGCTCTGCATTCTGAAACAATCTCGCTTTTCCGGTGAAAGGTTCCCTGCGCATATATCTACGCCATTGATTTGACATACAGGATTCCATATGTAGTGCTAATCGTCCATGTTAAAATAGAGCAACACTTAACACATACAGGATCCTACGCATTTGGACTCTATTCTTAAAATAGTGTATAAACTATATTAGTAATATATTTGGACTCTGTTTTTATGTTTATAAACACATATTTGATCTTGAATAATTCCCTGGATTCATTACATATATGGAAATGGTTGAGAACACACACATCTTTTCAAACAAGTGGGAAACTCCCCATTTTCTTACAAAACGTGCGGATTTTCATTACACGATAACCTTGTAAGAGGTCCACAATTACAGAAATCGAAGAATTAACAGCCCTCCCTCTCTTGTTGTTTCATTGTCAAGGACCAGTAGTGATGGAGAAAGTTCTCTTACATGGGGAGGTGTGGCAGTGGTTATTTGACTGTAGAACATGTCCCCCCCTGTTTGGGAGCTAGGTTTCTGTCAAAGCAAAATCTGCAGTCAGTAGTACAAAAAAGTGACTTTCAAGTACTGTCAATATAAACATCCAGTATACACCACAACAACAATGACATTACTACTTGAAATGATTTCAAAACATGATTTTATATTATCTTTTAATTATTTTTTAAAGTAAAATTTTTTTATATTAAACTTGAAATTTACACATATTCATATTATTTTATATTTAATTTTTATCAAATAAAATAAAAATAATAAAATTTGAATTCATGATGATTTGATTAATAAAATTCTAAATTCATATTAAAAAATTATTTTAACCTAAAATATAAGCTATTAGAAAATATTTTAAAATATAATTTATATTATTTTTTAATATTTATAAATACCAAGTTAAATTTAATTGTGGTTTACAAGAACATCCCAATTGTTGATGCTTGGAATTTTTATTAGAAGGTATCATGTTTGAATTTCAAAAGAGAAGAGGTGGGAGTTCTTGAATAATGAAGAAAAAAAATTAAAGGATTCTTTGGTGACATTTACGTTTCTGGTTTCAGATATTTTTAGAAAAGGAATAAAAAATTGTTTATTTTTATTTTTTATATATATTAAAAAAACTGTTATATTTTTATAGAGCGAACTACCTCAACTTCTACAATCATTATTATTATTTTTAAAAAAAATGCTCCAATTAATTATAGTGTGTTTGAAAGCCACCCGATACCGGACCAATGCTCAAATAATTGGCTTTCTAAGCTTTCCTGTTTCAAACATTGATGGTCCAGAGCAGATTTATCGACTATTATTATTATTTTTTAAAGTGTTTTTTATTTTAAAATACATTAAAATAATATTTTTTATTTTTAAAAAATTATTTTTAACTTCAACATATCAAAATAATATGAAAATATAAAAAAATATATTAATTTAAAATAAAAATATAAAAAAATTTAAATTTTTTCAAAAACATTTTTAAAACATAATATCAAACACTATCTATAATCTCTGTCACACTGCATGTGTGTTTATATATATATATATATATATATATATATATATATATGAGAGATTCATATAGTTATGAAAAAGGGTAAATTTTACAGAAAAAGAAAAAATAAAATGAAAGTTAGAGAATAAATATCTATATGTATCGGCCTACAAACTGTATAGCTAGCTTGGTTGGAACCGATTTTCAATGGTGTAACCTAATTGTCTTTCAAAGTTTCAATGTGTTGAGGCTGATTTTCATGGGTGTGAATGCCTTGTGTGGCTACAGTGGTCCTGATTGATTTCGAGGCCTGACTCTGCCCTGACTTGTTTGTCTGGTGAATAAATGTATTAATTTATACAATAAGGTCTTGGAATTTATTAACGGAGAAGGATAACATATGAGTGGTAGAAAAATTAGTGCTGGATCTTGGCTGTGGAGGAGGCCATCCACTAGAGAAAGAATGGTGCTCGTACATTTATGCTTTTTGTATATGAATAAACTAAGTCATGTTTGCTTCTTTGTTGATGTATCATGGAATATGATTATTGTGTCATATATGTTATTGATACAGAAAATAATATTTATTACATGTAGAAAAAGAAGTGTGTGTATAGAAAAATTATATGCATAAAATTAAAATTCTAATCATGCTTAATTATTGATAACTTAAAATAATTTATAAAAAGATGTGTTGAGAATTGGACAAACCAATTCAACACTGGTATGCAATAAACTTCTGGCCATTTTTTCATATAGATTATGTATTATTTATATGTTATCAAAGAAGTTACATAATTTTTTTAATATTTCATATTGTATTAAACTATATTAGTAATATATTTGTACTCTACTTATGATACATTTAGGTTGAGATTTTTTATTTCTTTAAATAGTTTTAAAAAGTATGTTTCCTTTGAAATCTATTTTAATTTTTTTTCTATTTTTGGAAGTATATTTCTTTTCTCTCTCTTCTTTCTTTTGCCTATGCATGCAAAAAAAAAAAAAAAAAAGCTTGTTTAAAAAGTATGTTTCCTTTGAAATTATACTTGAATTTTTGTTTTTTTTATCTTTCTCTCTCTCCTTTTTTTTTGGCCCGTGCATGCAAAAATGCTAGCTTTCATATATATATATATATCCATCCTAATTAAAAAAAAAACATATTCACCCATAATTAACAAAACACATATATGATATTCAATAATTCCCTTAATTCACTACATATATGGAAATGGCTAAGAACAAACACGTCTTTCAAGCAAGTGGGAAATCCCCTTCCCCCATTTTTTTTAATACAAAACGTGCGGTTTTTCATTCCATGATAACCATGTAATAGGTCCAAATTTACAGAAATCGAAGAATTAAGAGCCCTCACTCTCTTGTTGTTTCATCGTCAAGGACAAGTAATGATGGCAGAGTCGTGAAAATGATCTTTTTATGGGGAGGTGTAGCAGTTTTTATTTGAACACGTTTTGAAGCTATGTTTCTATCAAAGAAAAATCTGCCCGGCCAGTAGTACAAGAAAGTGATTTTCAAGTTGTTATCTAAGCTCTCTCATATATATATATATATATATATTTGGGAATCCCAGCTATTAATATGAACCACAACATTGTAAAGTCGACACCAAAACAACAATGACATTTCATAATATATAGTACTTAGTAGTATATACCAAGTTAAATTTAATTGTGATTCGCAAGAACATTGTTGAGATTTTTATTACAAGGTATCATGTTCAAGTTTCAAAAGAGAAGAGGTGGGAGTTCTTGTATAATGTAATCTTTTATATATATGAAACTCAGTCTGTGAAGTAGGCCCTAGATTTTATAAATTGCCCACTTTTATTTGTTGGAAATTTAATCTTGTAAAATAAAATGATTAAATCTAGGTGAAATGATGAATAAGCTCTTATAGTCCAGCTTTTGAAAATTTGATTCTAATGACAAGAGAGTCATTATATTGTAGCAAAAAATATAAAATATCAAAAAAGTTTCTAGACCATAGCTAAATGTTTTATGCTTTTAGGGTAATAATGTAATATTATTGTACAAAAAATAATGAAAAGAACGAGATACCCTCAATAATTTTAGAATAACAAATGAATCAAGTACTGAAAAAACCATCGTACCAGACTATTCAATGTGATTTTTTTTAATTGTAAAATTATCAATTTACTATTATAATGCACAACAAGCCAAGACATGTACAATACTTCTCCAGCATGTTTTAGCTTTTTCTTTAAATTAAAATTGATTTGGGGTTCAAATTAGGTCATAGATAGGATGGATTAACAGATTTTTTAAAAAATAAATTAAAATAATATTATTTTATTTATATAAAAAAATCAAAATAACAGTATTTATTTACCATGTAATGGTTTTTGAACAAGTCATATCATCTCTCTCTCTCTCTCTCTCTCTCTCTCTCTCTATATATATATATATATATATATATGAAACTCAGTGTGTGGAGTAGGTCCTGGATTTCATAAATTGCCCACTTTTATTCGTTGAAAATTTAATCTTTTAAAATAAAATGTTACAAAGTATTAATTGAGGACTATGACAACAAACAAAAATGATTGGAGTTATATTATTAGCCATACGCAGTGCTGAAGAACCTCTGAATGGTGCTACCATTTAGAATTTTCAAAATTCCTTGGTTGCTAGTGCACCTAGGAGTCTTGAACTGGCTCAATGCTGACCCATTGCCTATGAAATAGTCCAAGATCTTCTTGAAAGTCCCCATCTTGACAACGCAAAGCTCGAGAGGTCCAATGGAGTTGGTTCTTCTTGAGACCACGTAGCCATGATCACTAAACGACGCATCCATTTCCTTGCAGCACTCGCCAAGAACACCTTCCTCGACCTCTCCTTTGATTTCCCAGTAAATTATGTAGTGACCTGGTTGCTTTTCTACCTCCGCATGGCTGGTAAAATCCACCAGTTCTGCTCTCCCCTTGCTCGCGAGCACCTGAGACCCTTTCTCCACCACTAATTGTAAATCTTTTTCAGTGTTCTTGTCAATGTTTATCGTTAGAATTAGCTTTCTCCTGCATATAAAGTTCAATTTCGGTGTCCCTTTGTGAAAACCAGCCACTTCCACCACATCCCCTAGCCTGCATCTATAAAGCCCTGAACAAATTTGAAAAATAATAACAACAATTAGGTGACTTGATCATATATATCTTCATCAAATAATTTTTTTTGTTTTTTTGTCCCCATGAAATAGGAATGCTTACAATTCTAAAACCATGGCTTGTGGACAGTCTTGTGACCATGGAAACCTGACTCCAAGTTCTTGGAACCAACTTCCTATGTTGTACGAGTTTTATCTTCTCAATAATGTAAAGGGAAAGATTCACGCAAGATTTGTTTTCTTGTTCTATGAGTTGTCGACATGTCACATTGATGGTAGACTAAATTAAGAATGAGAGGGTTTGGTTTTTTAAAGTATTTTTTATTTAAAAATATATTAAAATATTTTTTTTATTTAACAAAAAATTATTTTTAAAATTGATATATCCAATCAATCTAAAAATATAAAAAAATTAATCTTAATAATCAATGGGGGCACAACCATATCAATAATGCACTAAAGATTTTCAAGGGAGATTAAATGTGCAGGACACAATATGTCCATTCCCATTAAAAACACTCAATGATTTTAGCTGCTAGCTTGATGAAAATATATGATGAAAATATCAACCGACAGGAAATGGACATTTAATTTACTGGAAAAACTTGATGATATGATCAAAATGGAAAATATAGTATAAACTATAGGATAAAAGGATTTAAACTTACCAGTAAAAGTAGTGAGGACAATCTCATACTCCTGCCCAACCTTAACTTTTGAGAGTGGTACGGGCTCATCTTCAATGAAGTCATCAATGGCTGAGCTACGATCATGATTCTCTCTATAAAGAGGCATGAACTCAAAGTATGAAAAAGTGGGTATTACTGCAAAAGTAACATCTTCAGGAGGCAAATAAGGATCCACATTAGCTCCGATCCAGCTCTCTGTTGATCCATAATCAGCACTCACTAATGCCAAGCCCCCAGCATAATGCCTTAGTTTTTTAAAGTAAGGTTCCATGGAGCCTGTCATTATGGAGTAAACATACTTGGCATTTGGCCAGAGTTTAGTAATCAAACCAAGCCAGTTTAGAGTTTCCAACTCCTTGCAGCTTTCTTCTATCCTTGAAGCTAAGCTTGGATTCGGAGAGATGATAGCGAGCACAGCTTTTCTCATCTTTGGCAGGGTGACTCTTTCACTTAGAGTACCTTGTTTAATGTCATCGCATATTTCTCTCCAAACATCTTCAAATGTTCTAAAGGCTTGAACTATGCTGTAAGCAAAGGTAGATGTTATAAACTCTACTTGATCACCGAAGTAGAGGCCAAGGAGAAGATGACAATAAGTAGATTGCTTGTAGTCTCCACCAGAAATGACTTCTGGTGGACTACAAGTGAAGCACTTCGTCTTTTCTTGCTTGATCTTGAACTCCTCACTTGCATAATAATGGGTTGTAGCTGTTCCTACTGTTAACCCTCCTTTTGTTTTGAATTGTTTACTGCTGTATATGAACTCAAGGATCCTTCCTCCTTCCCTTATTGGATAAACCCTACGTCCATCACATAGAACAATGAGAGAGTATAAGAAAAACGAATATCTTGAACAGTTCTGTTAAAAGTTAAAGAGTATATTCTACTATATTTTTTCTCATGTCCGACAGTTGGGCCACACAACGTATAAAGTGTACTTATCCATCTTTTCTTAAGTTAATTGTCTATATAATATTCTAAGTACGAGTGACATTTGATTCCAGAGATGATCTTCTTAAAGACCATAAAGATTTGGGTTGTGTTTGTGCAAGAGAGGGAGAGATTGGATGAACCTTGATCTGTAGGCTGCTGCCAAGCTGAAAATCTGAAGAGTAGTTCGGGCACTATGGTCAGTGAAAGGAACGTACTTCTGTCTTCCTTCTGTGGTTCCAGAGCTTGATAGAAATGGACCGTGAACAAAATCAGAATCATCCAAGAAAGTGGAAAATAAATCTGAAACTATTCTGACACAAATGGTGGAAATAATGGCTAATGGAATCCTTTCAAATCAATGTAAAAAAGCTGAGCTTTGTACCCCTTAGCCAATCCTAAAAGACAACCGTAAGGTATCTCATGAAATGAAGAAGAGCCTAATAGAGCCCATTACCCCATGATAATCCTGTATACATTCTGATTCCATTTTCCACATCACATCTGAAAAGATAAGCTTATGCTATAGTATTCGTCCAAGTATCCGAGAACTGATAAAATAATAATAAAAAAGAGGTAAAAGGAAGTGCATACCTTAAGGATAGAAGTGTTATGGGCTGTTGAGTGAGTAAAGGAGCAGTATCCCCATCTGCAATTCTGCTAATGTAAGGCTCTAAATCTGCATGGGAAGCAAGAGGCACCAAAGAAGTGTAAAGCGACTCCAATGCACTTGCATCCATATCTCGAACATCAATATCCCCTAGCCATTTCTTGAGATACTCCACACCGCAGTTGAGCTCAAGAATCCAGCGAAGAGTCTCGGTCTGGACCTGGCCGGCCTTCTCTGATACGTCCTCAAACCAACCGATAATGTCATGATCATAGCTTCTTGATCCATTGGTGTTTTTCGTTTCCATGAAGTTGATGGAACCGAGCAAGCTAGGTACAAAACAAGAGTAAACAAGTAATGGAACCGATATTAATGAAGCTAGGAGTTTGGGGGGCACTTTGTGTACAATCGATACATCGACATATATAGGAGAGCCCGCACACATTGAAATATTGCTCTCTTAGCTGCGGTAATTTTATCTTGAGGTTTGTCCCCTTGTTAAAAACCTCAACAAAAGCTGCTATCTGAATTGCTTGAAGCTCCGTCTTGGAATTGTACGATAGGTTATAGACCACAAGACAGGGCCATGTTATCAATACGGATATAGCTTATAGAGACGACAGAGAGATAAAGATTCTTCATTCAAATTGAGTGATGTATGGAGAAGAATGTGACAAGCAGTCAGGACCAAAAAAACCACTAGGCATCAAGCAATTTTTGGTGCCAACGACTCGTGGGTTCTTTCTCTTGTGTCTTCGGAACAATCCAGAGATGCTATGATTGGTGGATGACAGGATGTTTAAACATATGGTTATATTTGCAAGAATTCCAGCCATTCCTGGGTGGCTAGGGCACAAGAGTGGGGAATTCGAGAAATTCTAAGACAATTGGTTTGCTGATATATGTGTGTGTGTAGACACACACTTTTTTTATTATTTAGATTCTGATGATAACATTCAATTAAATTTATTAAACATTTTAAAATGTATCTAGTTTATATTGGGGGTGTATATTTAAAAACATTTTAAAAAAATTATTATCAACTAAATTTACTAGTTCATTCAAAAATATTTTTTATTGCTGAATAAAAAACAATTACGTGAGAAACATGCGGGAGTTAATTTTCTCCTTGACTAAAACTGATTTTACTCCTATTTTAAGTTAGTAGGCAGTATAAATCACTGAAAATAACTTAATTTGCTATATATTATATATATATCACCTTTTCTCTCTTCCTTCCATTTATCTGCATAATTTTTTTATTGTGCTTTACAATTAATAATGGTTTTAAGTTTATTTATATAAAAAAAAATATTCAATTGCTACAATGAAATAACCAACAGATTCTATATAGATTTTAATTGATTTTTTTATCCAAATTCAGATAATATGAAGTGATGAATTGATTATAAATTTTATATTTAAACTTATTAGTTCATTAGTATATAGTATGCATTGGTCTATTTTTTTTTTATTTTGACAGTTGAAAAACCAACGAGTCACATATTAAGCATAGGATAATCAATCAATTTTATTTTTATTTTATATTCAAACTTTATATAATATATATATAGTGTTTAACTCCTTAATCAACAACAAAACATTGACCATTTCCACAATAACTGGCTTGACATTTTTAGATCCTTGTATATATTGAAAACTACGTGGACCAAGAAACAAGCTAGATATTGGCCTCCGATCCTAAGCTATGAGCTAGATGGCCAATAGAGATGTTCTTAAGATCTAGTAAACTTCATTCAGTACTTGACTCAGAAGGCAAGAGGAGTAGGTCTTATACTTGAGGGCGGGCTTCCTTGATTCGAAGGATGTGAAGAACACATTAATAAAGACATATCATGCAAAGATCAAAGTTTCTCTCCCTTTACACTAGAACCTGAGTGTAAGCTACCAAATTGTATGCATATGTAATCATATATTAGGTTAAAGTGAGGGATGAACAAACCCTAATAATAATAATAATAATAATAATGACGAAACATTTGCTTTATGGACCTTCTCGTTATAGAAAGCACAACTTCTTTGCCAATTTAACTAATTGAAACATACCATTTACATCTAATATATTTAATGAATCGCAATAGCCATTGGCGTTGCCGATTACGTTACCAAACTTGTAGAAACATGTAAATCTATACTTGTTAAAAAAAAATTAATGGTTCTTCTTGACCATTAAAATAGTGTTGGTGATTGCAGCAGCTTTTGTTTTGGGTGTGTTTTAAAAGTGTATTTTACTAAAAAACAATATATCAAATTAATTTGTATTCCTTATGTGCTTTTTAATGAGTTTTATGTGTTGATATTGAAAATAAAAAAATAAAAAAATAAATTATTTTAATATATTTTAAATTAAAAAATTAAAAAATATAATACATCATAATACCGGACACACTGAACTTTTGAAACATTGACTTTTTGCTTCAGTCTCCTACTAAAGTTCAAAGTTTATTTCGAAAATATTTATATAATAACCTTAAAAAATAAAAGGCTTTTTTTTATTAATTTTACATGCAAGCATAGTTATCAAATTTGATTTAAGGTTTAGTTCTAGGTTTGCCAAATCAATCCAAAAAGATGTTATTTTCTTTGAAATGAAATCGATATTGCTTAAAAAAACTAAAATAATATAATTTTAAATAATTTTTTTAAAATAATAATATCTTAGAGCTAACTTGATCAGGTCAATTAGGTTAGCCAAGTTTGGCTATATCAATCTCAAAACTAGTTTATTTTTATTTTTTTAACAAAATATATTTTTATCTTTTATCTATTTATTTTTTTCTATCTTGGTAAATCAACCCAAATATTTTTTGTATTTTCAACAATACTTCCAACTTCATTTAACTGCAATACTTATTAAACTGGCTTAAGAGATTACAAAGAAAGTTGAAAATTTATTTTCAAAAACAGGAAAAAAAAAAAACAAAGAAAATTAAGAAGATTGAAAATTTACCATCTCACGTGCTAGCGTGGTTGAAAAATGACCAGCATATTGGAATAGATTGGCCCTGTAAATCGGCTGGCATCTTCACCTGGCCTGAAGGGTTGGACCATTAAATATTGCAGTTCATCTTCTGTGGTCTCAAAATACAGACCCCTGTTAACGTAGATTTGATCATATTTGTAGTGTCACTTTCTTCAGTCACCACCATATTTTGTAGTATATAATATCTCAAGGTCCCCCAATCTTTAATGGCTGTCAACATTTTTGTATTTTCTTCGTCACCAAGGCATGCTGTAATGCTGACCAATGCACTTCAAGAATCCTCATCCAGATCATGTTTCAGTACAGCCAATTAACTATCTTTCTCAAATTGAAGAGATTGTAGGTCATTTAAGGGATGTTTGCGGGTGGCAGCGCGGTTGATTTTTAAAGTTGTTTTAGTTAAAAATACATTAAAATAATATATTTTTTGTTTTTTAAAAAATTATTTTTAATATTAACATCAAATAAATCATTTTAAAAATAAATAAATCATTTTAAAAAAAAATTAACATTTCAAACACGTCCCAGATACAGCTCCTAAAGCAATATACAAAATTGATCATCAAGATTGAGAAGCATTTTTTGTACTGAGCAAGACAAAAAACGAAGACATTTTCGTTCCGAGAGATCCAAAACCAACCCTAGTAGGGGCACTCGAAGCCCCATGTGGGTGTTTGTGCGATCCTCCCACTTACAATGGACCGCTCTCAAAATTCACCGGCCGGTAAAATACTGGGATTCATGTTAGGTCATCCAGACTCAAATTCCATTCGTAAAAGAGTTGTGTAGTTTTTTTCATGGATTATTATCTAGCAATTTAGAATTTTTATTTTTTAAAAGTAGCGTTGGGCCAACTCTTTGGTTTGCAACTTAGTTATCTTATTTTTTTTATTTTATTTTCAAATTTATCTTCTTTTTTTAAGTAAAAGTCCAAGATTTGGACAAACAAATGTAGTAAAAGTTCAAGATTTGGACAAATGAATGCCCAGAATTTGAACATCCTTGAAGTTTGCTAACCTTCACAAATTTCTTTTTTGCTTTTTTGGGTAACGGAGCAACCTCAAAATTTGTTGTTCTCAGTAGAGGAATCTGCATATTTTTCTAAAAAAAGAAAAAAGATTGCATTGTTATGATCAATCAATTTATTACTGGGTAACACTATTTTGAACAAACCCTTGCCTATTTTTTTTTTCTCCGCATTAAGGACCCTTGGGCTCTAAACCAGCCATTAATTTTCACATTCCAGACAAAGAAGCTTTCTTGAGCTGAGAAATAAACGTACAGTCCCCACACCTTCTTCACCAAATGGAGACCAGCCATTGCCATTGAAAGAGAATGAACCGACGAAAATGGCACTTTGATAGACAGTAACACAGACATCAAGGGACTCCTCTAAACCAAGGTTGTACGTTTTGTTTTTTGTTTTTAATTGGAACGGCTTTCGGAGCATTATATATATATATATATATTCAAATTTAAAAATAAATTAACTTGAAAATATATAATTTAAATTTAAAACACAAGTAAAAATACGAGAATTGACCTGAAATGACCTGAACAACTTGATGAATTCAAAAATAAAATCAGAAAATTAATAAAAATATAATTTAACTCAAAAAAAATTTAAGAAGACATCTATTTTAAAAAAAATACTAAGACAATAACATATTATATCGACCTGAATAATGAGACCATAAAACAACCAAACTCTACTTGGGTTAAATTGCAAAACTCTTAACTTGGATCATAAGACTAAAATAAATTTATAAAAAATAAATTGAAACAAATGATAAAGCCTGATTCATAATCAATCAAATATTGAATGATAAAAAAAATATCAATTAAAAAATTAGATTAAAAAAAAAACTCAGGTTAAATAGGTTAATCCATCAAACCTGTAATATGGATTATGAGACTGAGATAACCATAATAAAAACAAATCATAATAAATTATAAAGTCCAATCTCTAATAAACCAGTATTGAAGGATAAAATTAAAAAGACACCTACTTGGCTGGAACGGTCAAAATTTACAGAACAGACTAGGACTAAGATTTGAAATGAGATAACATTTATTCAGGTTTATTTTATCTTTTGAATTGAAAGAAGATATACTAGACATTTTTGCCGAGACAAAATTATTAACCTTGCTCAAAACATATCAAGTACTTGTTGAAGGGGACCACTTCAAAGTAAATAACTAATCTTGGTATTAAAGGGGCTGGCAAAGCTAATCGATCAGTCATCAATCCTTCAGCAACTATGAATATTTAAATGTTGCAAGAATCTCAAATTTCCAGGCTAAATCTGCCATGTAAGTGGAGCTAACTCGATCCACATAAATGGCTTTGCACTGCAGGGGAATGGAATATCATGAAAGCAAGATCACAGAAAAGAAGCCCACATAATAGTTTATATTCAATCATATTTTGCCAGAAATCCCTAGGTGTGAATAGAGAGTCTAGGTATCAGCAAGAAAAGCACACCAGGATCTTTACTGATGCTTGTGTACATTAGCTTTATATGCATAGTATCAAGCTATTACTTAGTGCATTTGAATGGCTGGCGCAGTTGCAGTATTGTTATCAATCACTGGAATGAATCAGGCTAAAAAACCAACACTTGCTAACAAGAAAACAAGAACAATAATGTCTAGATTCCAACTTTTAACTCCTTTAAAACGTTGTTCAACGGAACTATAATGAAATCCACTTGGATATGGTCCCCAAGGCCGATTTTTTTGAGCTCGTGGCTTTTGCCACTAGCATGCTGGGTCATAACAAAAATATCTGCAGCAGAGCCACAAGGTCAAAAAATATAGCAAAATTTCAGACACTTGGAATATTATGGCCAAGAATGCAGTGAGATAATGCTTATCGGTGAAAAGACTCATAAGCTGACAAACAAGGGAGAATAACAACAATTAATGGTATTGAAGGATAGAGCATGGAGCATTGAGCTCAAGGACAAACAGTCATTATATTTTGGGATGTAACATGGAGCCAAAAAGGGAGAATAACAACAATTAATGGTATTGAAGGATAGAGCATGGAGCATTGAGCTCAAGGACAAACAGTCATTATATTTTGGGATGTAACATGGAGCCAAAAAGGGCGAACAATGTCGTTTATCTAATGTAAGAATTTTACATGGATACCCAAGCAAAAAACAAGAAGACATACCTTTGTATGGATCTGTCTTTGATTGAGAGAAATGCTCCTATCACTATGAAGTTTAAGCTTGACCCACTGCTACACTGGGCATGTTTCTGTAATGAGGAATCTGTTTTGCACATAAATTCACATTTATCTGGCAAGTTTTAAGGAGAAAGGATTCACTTTCCAGCTCAATTATATTTCAGCCAACTTAGTGTTAAATTGATTCCAAAACTAATTTGATTTTTTTCAGATTAAAATAAATGAAATCCATTCATTTTATTGGATTTAACCGCCTAAAAATATCCAAATTGAGAAAACTTAGGAACAGAAAAAAAATAAAAAAGGAAAAGAAAAGAAAAGATTTCTCCGCTACTTGGAAGAGATATCAAGAAATCACACTGGGATACTATATTGTAGATGGAAGTGTGTTAATGACATTACATAAACCTTGACAGTTGGAGAACATAGAGAAGAAGGCCATGGCTTTAAAGAGTGACCAGCAAGGCATGGTGAGTTATAGTACCAGCAGAAGTGAGGAGGGCAAGAAACATCCAAGGGACCAAAATTAAACTGTATGGTAACTTAACATAAGGAGGGTTATTGGTCTTTGAATTATTGTCAGTTCAGAGTAAGGATCGCTTGGATCCAAAGAAGACAATTGTAGGGCTGAGTTTTAAGGACGGCAGTGTAAAAGCTTCATTATTTCCCTTGTTTCTTTTTGGCTGGGCCTCAATCCTTCCACTCCAAAGAATGAGAGCTGTTCATTTGCATCTTGAACATGCTATCCAAGAGATGTCACTTGGACAGAAGATCTGGTGGCAAAGCTTCTTCATAAAGTGAATAGCATTATGTACAGGAATGAACTGCAGAGTCATTGCAGGCACGCTATCCTCCAATTAATGGTCAAAAGCAAACTGCCCAGAGGTATAGAAGCAAAAATAAGGCAGACGAATTAACTTTCAACAAGAATCCGAAATTTCACTCGCCTCTTAACACTACCCATTCTATCATACCCAATCCCAATCTTGCTATGCATCAACTTCAAAGCCAAATCTGCATTGCCAGCTTTCCTCAAAGCATTGATTAAAACAGTGCGAACTCTCCCCGGAATTTCCCGGCCCCTGTCGACAAAGCCATCAGCCAACTTACAGGCCTCTTTTATACGGCCTGCTTTGCACAACACATTGAGCATATCCTCGAAAGCTGTCTCGGGAATGACACCCATTGGTGCTAGTTCATCCAAAATTTTACAAGCTCTGGCTACCTTGCCTGATAAACAGAGACCAATAGATAGTGCCCTAAAAGCAGCTGCAGTTGGCGTGATACCCTTATCTATCATCATATCCCACATCTTCAATGCCTCTTCATTTCTATGCTCCCTGAACAATCCATTTATCATTATGGTGTATGTATATACAGTCTGATCGCACCCTTCATCCTCCATTCTCTTAAAGAATGCTAATGCTTCATCAATCTTACCACATTTGGCAAGAGCATCAATAAGAGCATTATAGCAATATGAATCTGGTGGGCATCCTTTCTTGACCATCTCTTCAAAAAGTTTCTCAGCTTCGTGCACCCTCCCGGCCTTGCCAAGGCCATCAATAAGACTAGAATATAACATGGCATTAACTGCCACTCCATTAACTCTACAAAACTCCAAATACTCCATAGCCTCATCCAACCTCCCACTCTTACACATACAATTAACAACGACCCCATAAGTAACCACATCTGGTTCAAGTCCTTCCCTTTTCATCCTTTCAAAAAGCAACATGGCCTCTCCCACGTTACCGCATTTTGCATTTGAGTCAATCAAGGCTGTATATATTGCCACGTTCACTTTACATCCTTTCTGAATCATCTTCTCGAAAACAGCATATCCTTCCACACATTTCCCCTCCTTACAAAGCCCCCCGATAACTAGACTATAAGCATGAGGCGGAATTTCCAATCCATTCTCATCCATTTCATGATATAAACTTAAACACAAATCAAAATCCCCCTCCGCATAGCACGCCTGAATCAAAGTCATATACGTAATCTTATCTGGTGCCACATTTCTCAACTCCATATCTCTAAACTTCTCAAATGCTTTTTGGGTCTTCCCGACCCGACAATAACCTTTAATCATAGTATTATAGGTAACAACATCAGGTCCAATTTTTCCGTTCTCCATAACCTCAAGAACACGCTCAGCGGATTCAATAAACACTGAATTAACCAAACCATTAAGCAAAAAATTATAGGTAAATAAACTTGGTTCAACCCCATTTTCCTTCATTCCACGCCACACCCACAACAACTCCTCTACCATCCCTAAACTACCAAAGCTCTTAATCAAAGAATTCGCAGCAGAAACATTCATCAAAAACCCCATTCCTCTATACTTACAAAACACTGACTTTACATTATCCAAATCACCATTTATAGCTAAAACATCAATCAAAGAAACATAACATTGAAGATTATGAGTATATTTGTTTTGCTTACCGGCCCAAGTAAAGAACTTTAAAGCAAGATCAGGTCTATTTTGAAGTTCCATAGATTTCAAAACAAAAGACACAAAATTTGGCGATAACTTGATCAAGAACTTGTTGCAAAAAAGATCCAATCTTGATTCCATGTCCACCGAGCCATCTAACAAAAGACTCATAATTTGGTGAACCCAAGGAGAGGGTTTAAGGTCTTGAGGGATTTTTGAGGCTATATCAGAGAGGTCATTAAAGGGCTCTATCCATTCAGGTGGAGGGAGATAGTTGTCTGTGAAAACCCACCTAGAGTTTGAAGTGAAAGTAAGTGTAGGTCCCTTTTTTGGAGGTTTTGATGAAGACCCGCCATTGTTGTAGGGTAGGAGAGTTGTAAAGGAGTGAAGGGTTGTTGCGGGGAGAAGGGAAGGAGGAGGTCTCAAAAGGTTTATTCTTCTCATCAGGGTTTTTGGGTGTTGAGTGTACACACTGAGCGACAGAAATGGCAGAGGCTTTGAAGACAGAGAAACATTTCCAAATAATATTTTGAGTGAGAATTCCACGCCATTGGTCCCATGGTCTAGTGGTGAGGACATTGGACTCTGAATCCAGTAACCCGAGTTCAAATCTCGGTGGGACCTCCATTTTTTCTAACTATTTTTTTCACAGATTTCTTTGATGGTGGAGGCACATTTAATAACCTCCCAACTCCACCTGAATTTTGGTATTTCGATTTATATTTTATATTTTTTTATTTTATTATGAAATATTGTTGAAATTTAGTTTATGAACTCGATTCTTTGGTGATCAGTCTGATGTAGAAAAAACCTATACAATCGATCTTTTCTCTTTTTTTTTCTAGTGAAGTCTAGCCTTTATATTTATTTTAATGAACATGGAATATTTTAATTGTTTTTACACTTATTTTGTTTTTCATATCCTAATCTAAAAAAATTAATAGATCTTCAATGAAGATGAGTATGAAAATCTAAAGATTATCATCAAGCTACGCGAGAGAAGAAAGTGATCGATGTAACCTCCAATTAAGGACATCTCAATTTCAATTACTACGTTAAAAAGACATAGATGGAACTGGATCCATGACCAGTGGGTGAAATTAATTTTTTTATATATAAAAAAGGATATATTTAGGTATAGTTAATGTTTTTTCAATAAAAAATAAATAAATAGCATTGGAGTTGACTTGATATAATTTCATCAACTTGATAAGTTCAAAAGACAACTTGAATAACCCATAAAACATAATTTAACTAAAAAATATTTAAGGTGATATATTTTTTTAATATTAAGATGACAATATATTAGATCGACACGAGTTAACATTTCAAATCCATGACTCGAGATTATGAGATCATGATAACCGTATGTATTTAAATTAAAACAAATTAAAGCATGCTTTTCAATCAACCCAACATTAAAAAATGAAATTGAAAAGGATAATTAAAAAAGAACAAAAAAAATAAAAGTTAAACCGAGTTAACCTACCATATTCATGACTTGAGTCATAAGATTAGGATAATTTTATAGAAAGTAAATTAAAATAAATTATGAAGCCTAATTCTTGATTAACCTAATATTAAATAATAAAATTAAAAAAAAATAAAAAAATAAGTCAGATTAACCCATTAAACTCATGACCTAAGTCATGAGACTAGGATAATCTATTAAAAAATAAAAAACATGACTTAAGTCAACCTAGGTTGATCTACAAAACTCATGAATTGAGTTATGAGACTCGAATAACCCTAAAAAAAATCAAATCGAATAAATTATGAGGTTCAATTTTTAATAAACTCATTGTTGAAGGATAAAATTAAAAAAAAATCAACATAAAAAAATACACAATAAAACAATTTAAGTTCATTCGAGTTAACATGCACAACTCATGACTCGAGTCTTGAGATCAGGATAACCTTAAAGAAAATAAATTGAAATAAATGATAAAATTTGATTTTTAATCGACCTAATGTTAAAAATGTTAAAAAAATAAAACTAAAAAAATATCAACTAAAAAAAAAAACAAGAAAATCAAGTCAATTAGGTTATTCCATCAAAACTATGATAAATTTTATGATAAAGTTTAATTTCTAATAAATAAAATATTAAATGATAAGTTCGAGAAAAAATATAGATTTTAAAATATATATATATATATATATAAATACTATACAATAAATCATACTTTTGTAAAGTGATAAACATTAAAAAAACCATCTTTTTAAATTTTTTTTAATAATAACAAACAATATCTTCTTACCACTACCTTGTCCCAAAAAAAAAAAAAAAAAACAAATTACTTTTAACCAAGGGGATGTTTACATCCTTTTCCTTTGGGAAAATTCCATTTGGATCGCCTAAAACTACCATATAAATTAGATTGTGTTTATAATATATAACTGTGTTTATAATATATAACTGCTAAAGTATATAAAATAATTAAGAATCAAGAGTGGATTGATATCAAGCAAGAATTACGATTATCTTGGCAAATATTACTTGATACTAAAAACAAACTTGAGAACATTATGTAGCTTCATTGTTATATTCTCTCTTGTTTTTGTAATTCATCTCCCTATCTTCTCTCTTCTTCTTTTTTTAATTTCATTTTCAATTTTTTTTTAACAATTATTTACGTTGTTCTTAAACCAACTAAATCAATTATATTATATTGAAGCAACTCCTATATAGTTTAATTTTAAATTCGAGCTAAGCAAAGAAATATATATAGAGTTTTTTTCTTTTAATTTTATTATTTTTTTATATCTTCAATTATTTTTACCAATTGATCAAGTTATTTTTAAATCGATCAAGTCATGTGAGGGCAACTCCAATATGGTTTGATTTCAAACTCAGACTAAGTAAAAAGTGAGTTTATTTTACATTGATTTCATTTTTATTCTCAATTTTATCCTTTTGCTTGTTTTACTAGTTGATTGAAATGCCTTTTGAGAGGTTAAGTCAATGGGTTACATCATAGTAATTGTCATGTGATTTAATTTTAAATTCAAGTTGGGTAAAGAATTAGATCAAGAGATTTTAAATCTATTGGGCCAAGTTTAATAAAAATTTATGCAATTTGTATATTTTTTGTTAGTTTTTTTTTTTTAAGTGTTTTGAATCGCATAACTCAAATATGCAAACTAATTATAGTTGTAAAAGTAGTTAATTTCCGGTCAACATATTTATTATTAAAATCATTAAATCCAACTTGTTTTATTTAAGGCTCGGGCTAATTGATTTAAATCAATCTAAAATATCATCGTTTAAAGATTTTAAAAAAATAAATGATATTATTTTCAAAAAATAGAATAAAAAAGTTAAAACAGGTTTTAAATATGTCAACCAGATTATAAATTAATATATTTTATTGAATAAATCAACTTAGTCTAGTTTGATATAAAACCTAATTTGGCTAAAAAGTCAAATTAAGGAGTCACCGAGAGAACTTATAGATTTTAATTACACACACTTCTGCACAAGTTTTATCACAAGGAATTCCTTTATGATTGTTTCAAAATTAAAAATCAAACCGATATAAATGTCTAACTACAAGCCAATTTAGGAAGAAATCTATTTTTGAGTGACATTAACAAGGTGGTCATTGTTTGGGATTTGTTCTCTAAAATTTATCAAAAGTTTTCCCATAAGGGAAGGTGAAGATATGTGGCGAGAAAACCTCCACAGGAAAGGTCGGCAAAGTTTGAAATGCTGACTTACTGTATATGGAGATCGAACACATGATGTGGCTCCTTTATCTTACACATGCTCTTCTCTTTAAGGTCCAAATGTAAGATCTCCTATTCGACTTCTTTAACTAGAAGTATATGCAGAATTAACTCCACTCATTTTCCCTTTTTTCCTCGAGAAATATGCATTTTAGCTTAATAGAAGAAGAAGATATATAACCTTAAGTACAATCAAAGCTCCAATCAAAATTGTCTTCATTGCCATTCTTGCACTTTGGTTTTAGCTCACTTTCTGATCCATGGCCACTCTTTACACGCTTCCTTCCCATAACAAATTCTCTTCGCTCACCAAAACCCACAAACCCTATTCCTCTTCTCCTTCACTTCTCCTCTCCACAAAACCCTTCACCAAATCCAACCCATCAAAGAACACAATCCTCTCAACCAAAAAGACTAGAACGTTGATCACTGGATCGCTCACAGAAGACAAAGAAGTTGTTCCAGTCAAAGATAACCCTTTGAAAGATAAAAGTAACCCTTTGCTTGTTAATGGGTCCAAAGATTCTGACCTTCTCTCATCATCTTCTTCTTCTACTGTTGAGAGTGATGATGAAGAAGAGAGAATGACAAGTAGAGCTATTAATGCTACCATTGTATTGGGGTTTGGTACTCTTGCTGTCTCTAGGTTGCTTACTATTGATCATGATTATTGGCATGTAAGTAATGCTTTTGTTACCTTAAATTCCGTTCTTTTTTCTCGTGGTTAGTAAATGAATCCAGTTCTGTTTATGCTGACCGTGAACATGGGTGGAAGTTGTGCTCTTTGTAGTTTGCTTCTGTTTATGATTAACAGGTTGGATTTTTTTTTTTAATTTTTGGTTTGTAATGTTAAGTTGTGATGTATTGTGCAAAATTTGGACTGGTCCATTCTTGGTTTGCACAAGAACTTTTCTTTTTTCATTGATCTTACATGTGTGAAACTAATTGCTCAATTTTTGTAATTTGGCTCTTAGAAATCTGATATTAATCTTTGAGGTTTGATACCCTTTGATTGTCAGAATCATGTTTTGTGAGGTTAAGCATCACCTGAATTGGTTCACAAATTGTGGGATCAGCATTATTTAATGTTTTCCGTAATTTAAAGAATAGAAGTGTTATCCAGTGATGAAAGAAGCTGAAAAGAAAGCTTAATATCAATTTCCTTGCTACCTTTTATCAGTAATGAACAGAATTATTGTTCTGTTATTGCATTTCTATCCTTCAGGAAACTTTTCGTAATTTTTAATATCGTTCAGGGATGGACCCTTTATGAGATTCTAAGGTATTTGCCTGAGCACAATTGGATTGCATACGAACAAGCTCTCAAAGCGAACCCTGTTTTGTCCAAAATGGCAATTAGTGGGATTGTCTACTCTATAGGAGATTGGATTGCTCAAGTAAGTTTTCTGTTTCCCTTGTATGGGATTTTTCCCAGGTGGCTTAGCAGAGTTATCAGCTTGTTTTTCACAATTCTTGTGTTTATATTGTTCTGAAATGCAGTGCTATGAAGGAAAACCAATTTTCGAGTTTGACAGGACTCGCACTTTTAGATCAGGGCTTGTTGGGTTTACTCTACATGGATCCCTCTCTCATTATTACTATCAATTCTGTGAGGTGATTATTGTTGTTTGGGTTTTGTTCATTTCACTTCACTTGCTGTCATGTTGATGTCATTTGGATGGCTGAAATCGTTTACATTGGTTTCTAGGCTCTTTTTCCTTTTGAAGATTGGTGGGTGGTCCCAGCCAAAGTTGCCTTTGACCAAACAGTTTGGGCAGCAATTTGGAACAGCATCTACTATGTGGCGCTAGGTTTGTTGCGTTTTGAGTCCCCGGACAATATTTTTAGGGAGCTGAAGGCAACGTTTTGGCTAATGTTGACTGTAAGAAGCTCCTCGAATTTTTCCATATGCAAGTTGAAAATGCTATAAATAAATGCTCCTGATTGACACATTTTCCCCTTGATTTCAATTTGTCCATGATACTAACATTGTTGTCTGGGACAAAAGTCATTGATTTACCAGCTTTGATTTTGATTTTATACCAAACTTATTTATCAGCATTTTCATTGCATTTTGAAATTTGCTATTGGCTTTTAAATTCAGCTAAATTGTTTCTCTAGAAAAACCGAATAAAGGATAGAATAGGTCTCTTCTAATTTAGACTGCAGGATTGAGGCTTCTACTGAACATATGATCTTGGGATTGTGAAGGGACAAATAAAGAGCCTGACTGAGAATGTCCTCCATGTCAATTGAGAATATGAAGAAGAAAGATTTTTGTGCTTGCATTGAGGCCCTTGGTTAGAAGATGACATAGAAGGGCTATAGACTGCCACTAGCATCCTACCTGTTGTAACCCTTAAAAGTTTGACAAAGGAATTTTCTTTGAAATCATTTTTATCGCAAAGAGAAAAAATCTTGAACAGCTCAATGTAATTTAAATTGCATTCATTTGTCTCCAATGGTGCTAAAAGTAGCATGAACTAGCAGCAAGAAAGAATATTACAATGGTAAAGGTCCATTTTCTTGCCTTTATACACTGATGTAGCTGAATGATTTTCACCAAGACAATTTTTTGAGGTTCATTTATGCTTTGAGGTCCATGTAAAATAACATTCAACTGATAGATAATTGTTCATTTATACATCGTGTCTTGGTGATAGTAAACTGTTTCTGTTGATCTGCTTGATAGGCAGGATGGAAGCTTTGGCCATTTGCTCATTTGATTACCTATGGTGTTATCCCTCTTGAACAAAGGCTTCTTTGGGTAGATTGTGTGGAGCTCATCTGGGTGACCATACTCTCAACGTAAGTATTCATGATCATTAACCAGCTAAAAACGAGAGCATCTAATGAGTAACACCAGTCTCAACAATTAGACCAGCTAGAATGGCTGGTCTCTTTATAGTTTGTTTAATTTGCAACTACTGAATCTTATGACTTGATATATAGGATTGAATTATAAAATTACTTTTTTTTTTTTTTTGCTTTGTTCAATTCATACGACCTATCATTTTTGGTGGCTAATTGGTTGCGTAGTGTAATTAACATATGACAATTAAGGATTCCGAAGCACTTAGGACCCCAGGTACAAACCATTGTGAACTCAAAAGGAGCATGTCTTTTATTCTTACCGTTTGTGTAGCATTGCATCTTTCTTCGATTTCTGTTTCTGGTGATAACTTGTTACTATTATCATAGTTTTGGTGGGTTTTTTTTCCTGGTGTTAAAATTGTGTTATAGCCTTTCTTCTTTGTAAAATGCTTTGCTGATTTTCAATTTAACACTGTGTTTTCTTTTCTGTTTCAAGTTATTCGAATGAGAAATCAGAAGCTCGAATTTCTGACACAACCTTGGACGCAAACTCAAGCTCTTCAGGCAGTGCTGATGAGGTACATCACAATTAAACTTTTCCTTTCAAATAATCCCATTATGGATAAAACTATATTATTGGAAAGTCCATTGACTCTGAACTATGTAACCAAAAATCACCACTCCTCTAGGCTTTGCGTCAAGTAATAGAACCTATACTGTAGGTCAGATGAACCACAATTTTGTACAGGTTCATGTTGTGATGCAGTTGATTTTTAGTTTCCTATATGCTGATATCCTTCCCTTTATCATCTCACCTTGCAGAAATAAATGAACTGGAAAATCATGTCCCAACAAGAAGGGTGGTGCACTTGCTGTCATCAGGCAAACATGGACGGACTTGCTGTGCAAGAACAGCCTCTACCGTAATTTGCCTGTTGTTTTGTTGATGTGTATACTGTATATTAATATTGTTTTAGGGTGAGGCTTGGTGGCTGCTGCAACAGCAGATTGTTTCTTTGCTACTTGGAGCACGAGCTTCAAAATACAGAAGCAGCTTCCTGCAATTAGAGCAACAAGGGTGTGACACCTGACCCCTCAAAGGACCTTTGCAATTCAAGGAGGTTCTTGCATTGGGAGAAATTATCACACGGACCTGGTCCTCAAACTCAGTCATGGACCAATCAATCAAGAATCATTGTATTGAAACATGGAGCTATAGAAGAAAAGTAAATGAAACATATGATTTTCCTTCTCTCCTCAAGAATGTTATCCAGTGACCATTATGAAACAGGGACAACAAATCGGATCTCCCGGGCTGCAAACTCTAGATGGAGAACGTGCCATTAAAGAGGCTCTTTGGCTCTGTGTTTTGTCCTCCGTCTGTGTTTTAAAAATGTGTTTTATGTTTTAAAGATTTTGACATGTTAATATAAAAAAAATTATTTTAATTTATTTTTAAATAAAAAATAATTTTATTTAGTAGTCATAGCATGGGTAGCGTGTGAATGGTATTGTTGTAGTTTGTGATTTAAAAAAATTATAAATTATAGTTTTTTAATTAAAATTTTAGTAGAGTTTTTAATATAATTTATATAAAATTTTGATATGTATTGATTAATTAAGTATTTTTAAATTCATGATTGAGGTAAAATGTAGATTGTATTTTACTATAAAAAATAAATAAAGTTTGTATTTTACTATAAAAAATAAATGAAGTTTTAAACTTGTTTGAAAATATGATAGAGATTGTTTTTTAATTTTTTTATTTAAAAATATATTAAAATAAATTTTTTAAAATGTATTAAATTTCTATTTTTTTGTATTTTATTTCGATATGAGTAGATTAATAAGAGATTTGTAATGAATTATTTACAATAAAATGTATTAACTAAGGCTTTAAATTAGTAATAATGATCAGGTAATACTCATGATTGTGATCCAAAATATGCTCCTAACCATCGATTAAACAAATGACTATCGTGAATGGGCTAATCCTTTCCTTTTTGTTTTTTTTTGTTTTTTCCTTTCAGAAGGAAGAATAGGAGAAAAAAATATAATCACAATACATTAAAAAAAAAAATCATTTTTCGTCCCTCTATCCTATATCAATATTCATTGAAATATAAGTGTTTTTTTAGTATTATAATAAACAAAATTACATTGGTAAAATTATGAAATCCAGGGCAAAAGATATATTTTGATCATATCTATAAGATAAATAATATGATTTAACCTTCTAATTTATTTATGGTTTTCGAGAAATAATATAAGGTGAGAATATCATGTATGATTATGTAATAGCAATGGAAATAGTGATGTCATCACTGATTATGATTACTTATCAATCTAAGTATATAATTAATATAGTTGAGGCACAATCAAAAAATATGTATTGGGAGATGGAATTTGTAGTGTCAATTTATAGAATTTATCCTTTTTTTTTGTCATTTCTTCCTTAACAAATCGTGAGAGATTAATTTTATAAATTAAGATATGTCCTTTAATACCATGGAGCATCTATTTTTTAAAAAAAAATAATCAAATAAAAGATCATTTTGGAGTTCAAGAAAGATTTTAGTCCAAATTAAAAGAAAATTTTGTAGCAAACAAAAAGAAAATCTAGGTAATAAAGATTGCATATTGTTTTGACATGGATGCTTGAATTAGTTGCATTGTATGTGAGTTGGTAGCATAAGAGGGAAGGGGAAGCATAAAAGGTTTGATTTTGGTCTATGAATAGGAGTGGTTCCTGGGCATCGATGACTTCAAAGATTAGTTATTTCAAATGATAGTGATTTATTACGAAGGTCGGAGACAACATTCAGTACAAACATTCAATACAGTTTTTTTTTATTATTATTAACATGGATATTTGAACTAGTTTATATGTTTCTTGATTAATCTTATGGGTCTTAAAATTAATAACTATTTAAATTTTTAGTAACCTTAAAATTTATGAGATTCAAATTAATAACCTTTAAAAAACAAATTTAGAATCTAACTAGTTAAGTTATTACCCTCATGTTCTTAAACCGGCAATGCTGTTTGGTTCTTGGATCATGTATCTTGAACTGAATCAAAACACGACACTAAATGAGATAATTCCCACATTTATAGTTACAAGATGGAGCAGAACTGATGTTTGGAACCTTTACGAGCAGGCAGATCCTAGATTTATGGTTTTTCTTTGTATCTTTTTTTGGCAAACACATTTCATTTGGTTATTAAGGTTGTTCGTGATGAAGTCTTGTACACACCATATTCGGTGGATACACGTGCTAATTAGTTCCAACATACTGATTTTGGCAAAGTTTCTCTAAAAGTGATTAGCTATGATGCTTTAAAAGCAGCTCAAAATGTTTTTTTGCCTTCATTTTTGGAGAAGACAAGTGCACACTGTGACTAAGAAATTACTGTGTGTTGCGTCTCGATCTGGAGAACTGAGTGCTATTTTACATTTTCCATTGATCTTCTCCTCAGTCAATGATAAGATTATGCTAGAGGTTATACTCCAACAGAAAGATCTACATACTGTCCCTCTTGTGTGCTGCTCTCTGATAGATTTTTACCCCACCTGTTTTCTTTTTTCTTACCTGGAAATATTATAATCGTCGCTGCAGATTATTCTTTGTGAAACATCCATCTCTCCATTCTGGACATTCCAAATTAAGAGAGCATCCGCAGGGGTTATCCCCTTTGGATAAGGTTTCTAGGTTTTCATATCTTCCTGATGGTATGAAAATATGTACTTCTGAAATGAGAAAAAAAAAAAAAACCCTTTTTATAGAACAGAGAATCAGAATGGTTGGTTATTGGCCATTTCCTGTCATGTTTTGAAAGTTAGAACCTAGCATTCTCTTTTGAATGAAAAACTATTTGAGATCTTGTGTTATTATTTATCTTCTACGTGTTGCCGTTATTTACTAATGTGATTTGTTTTTGTTGATTGAACTTCTGGGTGGTTGTTGGAAGATTTTGTCTGG
Organism: Populus tremula; assembly: GCA_964019445.1. Taxonomy (NCBI): domain Eukaryota; kingdom Viridiplantae; phylum Streptophyta; class Magnoliopsida; order Malpighiales; family Salicaceae; genus Populus; species Populus tremula. Next base: position 1,711,981 of record CAXHTJ010000011.1, read on the forward strand.
TTTTGCTCGTGATCAAAGATGGTTTTCCAGCAAGGTGTAAATGTGTTACTGTCTATGCTTGCATTAAGGATAAAATAGATGGGTAGCTCATGGTTGGAAGAGACTGATTTAAATGTTGCTGATGGTGACTAGAAACCACATTCATTAAGTTTGGTTTTGAAAAAAAACCTCAAAAAATGAAAAACAAAATCATACAGACGATTGGTAGCGATGGGTATGCACAAATCCAAGTAGTCTTGATCAATAAAGGATGAACCAATGATGCTTCCCTCTTAAAGGCCATGGAAATTGGAAATCTCCCTCTAAAAATCGCTTGGGGGCTCTTAGAAGTGCATGTTAAGGTGGTTTTTTGTTTATTGACAAGTTGAAACATGCAGAGCTAACCTTGTTTCCCTAACATTAGGGTCCTATTTTTCATTAGTCCCTCTAACTACATATTTGTCCTTGTGACCAGATGAGAGATGCTATGAATGGTATGTCTGTCCATAACCATACCTGTTCATATGATTCTAGTAAATTTGATTTGGTTTTGTGATCGTGTCCATTAATAATTTTTACAAATGTGTCTCACGTAAACGTTAGGAGGATGCAACAAACCAAGAGATGGAATAATTTCCTGCTGAGATGGTAACTGGAGAAGTAATGAGTGCATGGATAGTATCAGCTAAATAATGTGTCATGTTTGCAAGGGTTAACATAACATATCAAAATTATCGTGGTTATGTTAATGGCTGTCCCTTCAGCAGCAGCAGCAGAGGAGGAGGAGGAAGAAGAAATTCTTTGTTGCATATAGATTTGTTGGTGCGTTAACAAGAACTTATGTCGCAGCCACCCATTGATTCAAATTTCGAGATGATATTGATGGGATTAAATCACTAGAAACATGTTTTGTATGAAATGACTGCTCTCAAAACTATAAGCCGCCCATTGAATTCACAGGAGTCTTGATTTTGACCATCATAGAGAGCAAAGACCCCTGATAGACTATTTTTGCCCCCAATCTCCAGGCATATGTGAAGATGATGTAGCAGTAACTGGTTGAAAGGGAGCAGGATTCAAACACGAATAAAATGTATCACAGACAAGCCAGGTGAAGTGATTGCTCATATAACACTACGTTTGCATTTCCTCTCTTTCTCAGAATCAATTCCATTTTTTTCAGCAGCGAAGCAATCATGGTTGAACGTCAGGCAGGACTCCTATCGTAGCTCTTGGAGAAAAAGCTCATCTGGGATAAGAAACTTGCTGTCGACAAGAATTTGACATGGCAGCCATGAAGACCTTACACAAGCACATTCAGAATCTAGACAGTAGATGAAGTGGTATTAACAAAGCTAAGTTTAGTTCAATTCTCTGAACAAAGCTGTCTTTCTACATTTCTGTGAACATACAGCAAAAGGGACCGGGGCAATAATTTACCTGGACAAAGTTTCAAAACATTGTGCCACCAGAACAAGAGAACTTTCTGAGTATAATGAGGCTCAAGAGCCAAAATATTACAATGATGGCAGCCCAATTTCATCTATGTAGATACCACAAAAATTATGGGCCTGGTCTTTCCTCAGAAAATCTTGGAAGTTGAACAAGTGAATTCACTCGAGTGACTCCTTCCAAACCTAGCCAACTCTGATCCTCAGCATTATTCACTGCTTCGCCATCTCCATCAACTTCAACAGCTTGCCTTCCATAAGTATCCATTTCTTCTGCTGATCTAACTGTAAAATTTCTTTGCAAACATGGCTCAGATTTCTGCCCATCGTCTGATTCAGCAGCATTGCCAGAATGATTGCTCTGATCAAGAGTTGCCGAGGAAAAGCCTTGTTCATCATAATCCGATTCTGAGTCCATTTTCCCGTCCAGAAATAAGCAAACAACAGCACAGTCATCCATCTTTGAAGTTGGGTATTTAAGCTTCCATTCACGAGCAGCAGAGTCCACCAGAATTCTTGCAGCTGATGCCCGTGTTGGAGCTGAGGATACAATCTCAACCACCTCTTCGTTGCTCAAGACATCCCAAACCTGTGCAATTCAAACTTAACATTTAGCACATAAGTAAAATATATATATATATATATATATATATATATATTGCCAAGCATTGTCTCGGAAAAAGAAAAAAAGAACATATCGAGGCTACAGTCTGGTATTTCAAAATTGCTGAGGTGTAATTAGCTTTGATATTACATTACTGTTTAGCATTTCTGTATTCTTGATGAATTTGGATAGGTTAGACTAAAAGATTTGGCAATCCAATCAAGATGATGCACATGTATCACAATCAGAAACTCAATATATCAAAAAATAACATTTGGAAAAGCTTGCACAAGACAGGATTATACGGAAGTCAGAATAGATTGGGAACATCAGGAACTCATTTTGACTCAAAAGCTCAAGCATAGAACAAAGCAACACTATTCAAAGCAAAACATGACTGGCCATTGTCACATAGCTGTCATGGAATGGCAGCTGACAGCTGGGTCAATCTATTTGCAGCTTAGGTTTGAAGAACCCTCAATTCAATCTATAGGCATACAAAATCCACACCGTCAGATGGCCCATCTATGATCCACCACATTGAGTTCTCTTTTTTTCCCTTGTATGCCTTTCAAAAAAAGTGTTATTGCCTGATTGGTATTTATATACACTTGACACTCCTTTACAAGCTTTCCTCTCCACCAAGCATCCACATGGTAATCAGAGTCATTAAACATTCAGTCAGTAACATGGACCTTAGAAATATCAAATTGAAAAGTCTCACCAGCTGAGTATCTCAAAATAAAATAAATTCGGATTCAATATCAACAGATAGAAAATGAACTGCTCGGAAAAATATATCAGAGGTGAAAACATACCCCATCTGAGGCAAGAACGATGAATTGATCCCTCTCTGTAAGGGTCCGATGTGAAAACTCAGGTATGGAGATCACTCCATATTCCTTCAAACAGAAATCACCAAATGCCCGAGCCATTGCTAAGCCAGGGGCATCATCAAATGGTAACCAAACTCTTGGCACTTCAGGCTCGTCTTGCAATGCAAACACTCTACCTTTACACCGCTTAATTCTTTCAGCTTCCCCTGCAACAATTGCATTTCATGTCAACTCATGGGTATGCAAAGATGGGTATACCACCAAAATTCATAGCTAATTGTAATGCATATGACCTACTTGGCAAATCAGGCTTCAGATCGACGGTCAACTGGACTGCCACCAAGGAATCATTGCTGTCCTTAGATCCCATGATTGCACGGGAATCCCCAATATATCCCATGAATAGATTGGAGCCCTTTAAAATCACAAATAAATGTATACAATAAGGCTGAAGTAAAACAAATGGGACATGAAGAGCAATCTATACTTCCTACAAGCTAAATGAATGAAATATCAACACTGAGCTGTCCACCCTACAATACCTGTTTCACAATAGTGATAGCTGTGCTCCCACTGCAGAAGCAGTCCAAATTCGGATGGGATTTCAACTCTTTATCCATGGCCTTATATGACTTCAGGAATGCTTCTCTCCATAAAGAATTCAATTTATCCTCGATAGAGCCATCCTTGTCCAAATCCCCAACATCTGATTTCATCGAATTCCCCTTGAAACAAGTTTGATCTGACCCATTTTGCCTTGACTGACAAGAGTTCAAGAATGATTGTAATTTTACAGGCAGGGCATCCCTAACCTTGCGGGCAACTAGATGGCCATGAGGACCATGACCGTCAAAAACACCACAGAAGGTCACATCTTCTGACATGAAATCCTACATAGATCCAAAGTGATACTAAGCATTTAACTCCAAATGTTATTAAAAGCTAATCTCAATGGAAAATGAAACTTACTTCCCACACAATCATTGCATCCTGGTTTATGCCCTTGCGACCCTGCTGTGTGAATATACAAGAAGTTCGGCTCTTTCCATTGGTGAAAACCCTGTTAGGTATGGATGGTAGATGTTGTAGTGTGACCACATGATCAGAGAATGTTCTTTTAGTTCTCTTTTGCCGGCAAAGACCAATCCCCAAGCAAGGCAGAGGAACTGGCTCTCCATTGCTCTTACTGCTGCAAGTACTCCGACTAGTTGAAACACAAGCTCCCATTTGCTCAATCCCAGAACAAAGACATCTATGGTTTAATTAATACACAAGTTTCCTCTTATTTCCAGAACAGATCTCGCATAAAATTCCGAATTTCTCTAGCTAGTCAACCAAGAAAAAGACTATCCAAAACATCAAAGATTCCCACACTAGTCACTGTACACCCAATGTAGAAAACCATGACCTTTTAATCTTGGTCAAATACAATCCATAAGTGATTGCGCAAATCAACGATTAAACTGGCTGAACACAAACAAGAAGACAACAGTTAATGATTGTTAATTAAATACCTCGCTAGAAACCAGAGATGACTGCAAGTAACTAAACTCTCAACACATCAAACAAAACCAAATTTAATAATCTTCCATGTGACCTTGGAATAGGATATTCTTAAAAAGGCTGTCCTAATATCTTGTCCTTCATAAGGATTCACATTATTGTCACACTACTTGGAGAGTTAAAATCATGTCGCTTAAGAATCCACAAACAAATAATTAAAAAACTGAAGCCAACAAAGAGAGAAGCTTAAAATTCAAGAACAAATCAGAAAACAAGAAACCTGTTTGTCCTGCCAAGTAAAATTCATCAAAAATACAATACAATCATAAGAATAATATAAACGTATTTTCATGATTCTTGAATTCTTACCTTTTATGCTTGAGTAGAGAACCAAAGAAGAGATCAAAACAAAGAGTTGACAAGTAGTATAATAGTTGGCACAATCTCAATTAAAACCCTCAGATTTCTGGTGGGTTGTCCATAAAAGACTTAAAGATAGAACAAAGTATGCATTTTAATTAGTTTCCACTTAAAAAAGAAACCCATCAAAGCAAATTCAAAATTAAGAAGAGACCATTATTTCAAAGTAAAGAGGGAGGGAGGGAGGGGGGGGGGGGAGAGAGAGAGGAAACGTAGAACTTTGAATTCCCACTAGAGAGAAAACCAAGATGATAAAGCAGAAACAGAAAAGTAGAAAAGGACGAAACAAAGGTATGATTTGTCAAAACAGAATCAAAAGATGGCCTTAAAAAGAGAATATAACAAAGATATCGACTATTACATAATTATCATTAACAAAGCGAGAGGAGCAAAACACACACTACAAAACAAAAATTTACAACGACTGAAAACTTGTTTGGCCAACCAACTCTGTTAACTTGTATGGCCAACCAACTCAATTCAACCCAACTCAAACTCCGTTTCCCTCTTTGGTCACTTAGAATGCAAAAAACATAGAATATAAATTCAAAATTTTCCATTTTTCAAGAGCCCCATTTGGTATACCATAGCAGAGAACAGAAATTCTCAATTTTTAAAAGCAAAAACACTCCATGATCCATAAAGCATGCATCTTTCTTTTATCCTTTGGTTTCCTCAGTTGCCTCTGTAAGCAATTAGAGTTAGCTAATGAACACTTTAAGTTAAATGTGTCAGATCTTTAAGCCTTCTTGCATTAAGTGTTAACATTATCTTAAACAAACAAAGACTGCAATCATCGAAAGACAAGCAAAGTTCATGAAATGGGGCATTCAAAACTGGAACAAAGACAGTACCTTTAATATTTTGTCGAGAAGTGAAACAAAACAAGTTCAGAGTTTAGGATAAGAAGAACAGGGCAAAACCCATAGAGAAACAAAATATGTTTAAATAAAAAACATAAGAAAGAGAGAGAGGTGAACTTGTTTGTGTGTGGATGCATTAATTGTAAAAGCAAGCAAAGCAGGCGAGAGGGAGGGACGTTGGCCGGAAGTAACTGATGTGTTAAGGGTGTGGGCTCAGAGCCTAAATCATGATTTTTCTTGTTGTTAAGGAAAATAACACTCGCACTTGTTAAGCGCGTTGGTTACTGACGCATTAATTCATGCCAAATGTTGATTGCAAAAATGAAGAGAGGTTACTATGAAAGGAGGATGGAGTTAAGACATCTAAGATTTGCTTTTAAATTTGCATTTCAAATGGTTTTTGATGAAAAAAATTTAAAAAAATAATTAATTTTTACATTATTTTAATATGTTAGTATCAAAATTAGTTTTTTAAAAATTATTATTTTAATATATTTCTAGATAAAAAATAATTTAAAAAGCAACCACTACTACACTATTAGACACGCTTTAAGAATTGATTTTTGAGAGGAATTTCAATAATTATCATTTAGTTATAGTTTAAATTTTTTGATTTTTATAGTGTTTGAACTAAAAATATTAAAGCAATACTTTAATTTTATGAGTTTTTAAATTATAATAATTTAATATAAAATCTAACCAAAATTTGTCATGTCACACTAATATTACTTGATATATAAATAATAAGCATGGAAAGAGAGAAACGACATAATAATGAATTAGAAATACATATTCAAAGCTGGGCAATGAAATGGTAAAACCATAAAACCTAGTCATAGTTTTTAAATTTGATCTGGTTCAAGGCTCGGGTTCCAGATTTTCACCGGGTCTCCCGGGTCAATTTTTTTTAAAAAAATCAAAAAGTTACAACTGAGCGTTTGACAGGGTCTTGCTGGGTAAGTCGCGTCACACTATATTTTTTCTTTTCCTGTTTTTTCTTTAACCCGGCCGATCAAAATATGGACCTAGTCATCAATGCTTAGCAATATATATGTGTGTGTGTAATTTTATATGGATTTCATTGAAATTTTTTAAAAAATAAATTATAATTTATAATTTTTTAAAATTTTATTATTTTAAACCACAACAAAAAAAAATATCTCGAAATCAAATACACATTGTGCTTGTGAATTATCTTTAGAACTTTACAGCCAAAACTTGATAGTCATGTGATGGCCTATGGGTCCCTTGTTGGTAGCGTGTGTTTTACACTTGAAGTGGGGAGCGTGAAAGGGAACGAATTCGAGGTTCAGAAGAGTGGAGATTTCCTGTTAAAAGGGGCAGGCCAAAAACGGACACGTAGTTTGGGTCACGTGACGTGGCAGTATAAGGGTAAAAGGGAATTAAATGATGGGCCACGAAAAAGGTTTTTGCTAGTGGTAGAATTCAGGCCCACAGTCACTTACCCTCCGTGTTACCCCTGCTGTCCTCTCTTCTCCTTTTCTTTTTAAATAAATATTAAGTTTCTTTTTTTCTTTTCTTTTCTAAGAACACCTTAATTATTGTAGATGGAAAGGAGGGAAAAAGTTGATCGGCCTTATGGGCCTTTTTTAATATAATTTTTATTATTATTATTAATACGAAAGCTTGAACTAGTTTGTATATATTTTAATTAATTTTATAAATTTTAAATTCAAACCGGTAATTTTTAAAAATTAAATTTAAAATCTAATTAATTAAACTACACCTCTTATATAATATTTATTACAATCTCAATAACATGGCTAACCTATCTATATGCCTTTAAATCATTGTTGCCCATGCACAAGTGTGCTTACTAGTTTTATACTCTTGCAATGACACCATCTATCTTTTTTAATTTTATAATTTTGAGCCCTCGTTGCTTATATACTAATGTTTTCTTTAAAATAATTAGAGATTACTTGCTTCCTATGTTAATCGATGAGTGAATAAAACGGAACAAAATAAAAAATGTCAAAGAAACTTTAGTACAAGTTGAATATTTAGCTAGGGCATAACAACGTGAAAGTCAACCAAAAATATTAAATGTTCTAACTTCTCAACCATACAAAGCATTAATGTTGATATCTTATGAGATACGAGAGAGGCTTGGGGTTAATCAATTGTTGTCTATTCGTTCATAATTATACATGAATATCCCCTCCGTGATTGCCCTACTTTTTGCTAAGTTTTATACATGCAAGTTTTTCCTAAAATATTTTTAGTGTATTTGTCGTTGTGATAACTCTTAAATTATAATTCAAGTTTTATATATGCAAGTTTTTAGTTTAGTATTTTTAATCTATTTAATGTTGCGATAACTTTTAATATTACTGTTTGGAAAAACAAATTAATAAAATTATAAATTATCACCATTATTCTAAATGAAAAATAAGTTTAAGGAATGAAAATCAAATAATTTTAAAGTTATAAAAGTCTTGCATAATGGATCATGATGTATCATTGACATTAATTATGCAATAACTCTAGAGTTCAAGGCTGATGAAGGAGGGAAAAAAACATTCCAGAGTACGTATGGAGCCTGTGTGGGCTAGCAGCTGTGTTATTATTGCTGGCATGGAGTGTTGTTGGTTTTGAAACTGAAAGCATATATAAATATATAAGATGGATATTCAATGTTATGTATAGTGCATATATATTTATTTATTTATTCAAATACCAAATTATTGTTAGGTGATGTGATGATAACAAAAAATAATCATTATAAAAATACAAAAAAATATTTTAATGCTAGTTTTAATTTTTTTAGTTTTTAAGTTATTTTGATGTTTTACTGTACTTTTTATTTTTTATATTTATTAAAATATTAAATTTCTCATTATCTAACATGATAATAATAATAATAATAAAATCATTGTGAAAATATATAAAAAATATTTTAATATATTTATTTAAATTAATAATAATATTAATACATTTCTAAATCAATAATAATATTTATTACAATAGTAAACACCACCCACCTGGTTTGTCAACTGGTCCTCATTCTTTATTTCTAGAATTATGATAATGAAAAATTGATTCAACCATCTCCAACTCCAATCAGCCAATGACTTGGAAGCGTGTTGACCTGAAAAAAAAGTTGATGACAATTAATGAACAAACCAAATTTAGTTGAGGAATATAAATGCAAAAAAATTATTTTTTCTTTTCTTTTTAGTAATCCTAAATATTTATTGTGGTTACTTAAATAGCGCTAGGTTATTATCTAAAAAAAAAAAAACAGAGACAATTATTACAAAAAATACATGTTGCCTTGACCTATCTATTTGAAAAGAGAATGGGCATGAATTCATTCTAAATTCATCTCATTCGTGTAATCAAAACATGTTTTTGTTTTTTTATATATTTTTTTTATCTAAAATAATAGTCAAATACAATTTTAAACTAGTCTTGAAGCTGTAAAAAAAAAAGGTAATTTACTAAAATCTTGATAGAAGAAATATATTTTGTTACAAGTATAATTCCAAATTTAAACTACATTCTATATTTTAAAAATTTTAATTTTAACTTTAAATGATATAGCTTAATTTATCAGGTTTTAAGTTTGCTCCATAAAAATTACTAGTTCGAGTCCCACAAACTTCAAGATCGATGAAGATTTATATGATCGTTAACTTCATGATAAAATTAGTCAAGGTACGCAAACACTAACTCGGATGTCCACGTTAATAAAAAAAATCTAATCTTTAGATTTTATAAACATCCCTTTAGAATTTTCAAAAGACTACAGATTCATTATTTCCATTCCCACACATTGAATTTTCAAAGATATCTATAAACTTTTTCATAGTTTTTTTAATTTATTTCACTATTTAATTCTTTTGTTTATTCTTTTGGTGTTGGCGATCGATCAAAAGATATGCTATCTTTTCCACAACCTTTTGGGATGGTTTCTCTAATGCTCTTTGCCTTTACAACATAGTCTAAGAATGTAGGCCCTCTTTTTCTCTTTGTACATGCATTTCTTCATTTCAATTTCTTGTATCACAAATCATTATTTAGTGCCTTCATGATTATCGTTTTCTTTTTACAACAACCCACCATTCATGTTCTCTCCGCACTCTTTTTTTTTACTATGAGTATATTTGAAAATATAATTATGATTGTTTTTTAAAGTATTTTTTATATCAAAATACATTAAATGATATTATTTTATTTTTAAAAAAATATTTTTTAGATCAGCACATCGAAACGATTAAAAACATAAAAAAAATTATTTTTTAACAAAAATAGATGTAACCACGTTTCCAATGCTTTTTCTGTCTCGATCTTTAATCACATTATGTTCCTTCTTATTAAGCAAATCTTGTTGATTTTCATAAATTATTATTTCAATTATTATTATTACTATTATTATTATTTCTAAAAATGTGAAATTGCAAGATGCACTTGAGAAACAAGAAAAGGATTTTTTGCCAAGCTATATTTGTGTGTGTTTAATTATATATAGTTGCATAACAATTTATTATTACTTAAATTCTAGTTATATTTCTTATATGGGTTTACTATTTTTTTTTTGTCGTGTTCTAACTTTAATGTTTGGATTGAAATGGAATTGTTTGAAAAGGGTCCAAATGAAATTTCATAAAAAAATTTATTTAAAATTATTATTTTTTATATTTTTAAATATTCATATATCAATATCAAAAATAAATTTATTTTAATACATTTCCAAATAAAACATAATAATTATTACAATACCAAATAAACTCTAAAAAATAAATTAATAAGAAGTTGAATTGCGGAGGCACTAGACCGTATTCATATTTAAAATTTAAAAATATGACAAAACATCAAGAGAATTCCGATCATTTATTTTAATTTAGCTTCACGAAAATCAATTAATAACACCCGGGTATTTCTATTTCTATTTTACTTCCTTCCCCTCTCAAGTAATATTAAAATTCTCTTTTTTTTTTTAATGAATCATAATATTTTCTTTCTTTTCTCTGGAAAAAATAAAATGACAACTTAATTCTTTTGTTGTCCAAGAATGCTTCTCCTCCTGCTAGTTTCATAGCTCCACTGGTTCTCACAGGTATAGTTTTAAACCTGGTTCGATCTATAATTCAGGTTCTGAATTTTGACTAGTTATTATGTTCTGATTGAATCATTGGGTCGCTAAGTTAATTTTTTAAAAATATATATATATTATTATTTTAATAAAAAATAAAAATCAATGAATTGTAATTGATTTTTTTATCTTGTTACCTTAGATTTTATTTTTTTCTATTTTTTTTTAATTCCATCTGATTAAACTATACTTATAGTAATATGCTTGACTTGGTGATGATGTTTGAATGATACACTTAGCCCTAATTAATTATATGCCTTCTAGGCAGCTAGCAGAAGAAAAAGCTTAAGCTTTTTCAGGTAAGAAAGGAAGGATAATGCGCAATGACATAGAACTAAGTGAAACGGTACAAAATAAAATGATTAAAAAGGGGATGACAAAACTCTAACCTTGTCTTCTTTACGAAGCAACGAGCACTTTATCTTCAAATATTTTAAATCGAAATCCCCTTAAAGCATGGGCAATACATCGTGGCTTCCATAAATTACACAAAGTTTAAAGGATCCAAGTTGTAGTCAATGGAGATTGGGGTCCTCGCTCATTATTTCCCCCCCATTTCTATGAAAAGTAATTCTTGGCTAAACTTTGTTTCAAAACCAATGTGCTATCATCAATCACGATTAGGTAATGCTTAGAGGTTAAAATTATCTATGAATTAATTTAATCTAAAACTTTAACTTTTTAAGTAATGTTTTATGATATAATTTATATTATTTTTTAACGTATCTTTTCAAATAAAAAATTTTTAAACTTGAAATTTGTACAGACCATATTATTTTGTACTTAATTTTTATAGAATAAATAAGAATAATAAGATTTAAAATTTAAATGGAATCTCAAAAAGTAATTTATACCATGTCAAAAAATAAATTTAACCAAAAAAACTTAAGATGTTAAATGAAATCTCAAAAAGTAATTTATATTATTTTCTAACAAACATAATACAAGATTTGATGTAATGTAATGTATCAAAGATACAAAAATAAAATAAAATTGTGTCTGATGGTGATATACCAGATATAGTAATTGTTATATTTCACCCTTGATTTATATTATTATTAAAACTTACTTAAATATCTTTTTAACTATCGATTATTTTTGTTTAATAATTTGAAATGATAATTTCTTCCTTAATTAAAATCAAGTTATAAAATATAAGTGGTAAGCATGCAATATTTTATTTTCAATTGAATATTATAGATTATATCTACTAAGTTATCAACATTCCAAGTTTAATATGTTAAATCTAGAGTTATATGTAAAAACATAAACTAATATAAATTCTGATAAAAACATAAATAAATGTAGCGTAATATATTAAAAATCTATATTATATTTTGATTAATTATTTTTCATATATTTCTCATTTCATAAAATGATAAATAAATCCCTGCGATACAACAATGTTTCAATGAATAATATATGTCACATATTTTTTTTTTTTGAAAATGAATGTAACAAAGGAAGGGATCTGGCTAAAAAATAAGAAATATAATAAGCTTGGACCTGTGTCAAATTATAGACACTAATGGGCTTGGAACGAAGCCCAGGCCAGCCTAAGGTAGGATGCAGCCCAAGATTTAAGCAAAGGTTCAAACAACGCGCTTCTTCCTCTATAACCATCTCATCATTTTTTGGGCAGACTCGTCGGAATCCAACTAACATTGTCGACGACCGCTCATGTGTATATTTATGTATAGAAAATGAAGGGTCTAGATTCAAATGCGGGGTCATGAGCAGAAAATATGAAAAGTTTGTGAAGTCTTTTTTGGGAAAAAAAAATCATAATTCTATATAGTCTCCTCGTGTCCTCTTATCCTTTTTTTTTTTTAGAGGTTCATAAATTTATTTCTAGGGTAGAAATTTTTTTGTCATCATCTATCTTCATCACTGCATTCAAATATATTTTTATTTTTTTATATTTATTTTTTATATCCTGAAACACTAATAAAATATTTTATCCTCGAAAAAAAAAATCTGTACTTTTCTCTTGGGAATTTGACATTTCTTATTTGAAATATTATCATCTTAAAATATTAGAAAAAAACTTAAATTTAAGTAAATTGCTTAAAATCCATTCGAGAATAATTAATATTAATACTAAAAATTGTGTAAATTTTTTTTAAAAAAATTAGATGATAAAAGTGTAATTCAAACCACCTTCTATATCAACCAAAATTAAATCTCATTTCAGCTATGAAAATAAATTAAAACAAAATAAAAATCTTATATGGGTGGAGTTCCAATTTTTTTGAGATGATTATGTGCATTGAGCTATTAGACTCAAACACACACACGTATATATATAATTTGTCATGGTGGGTTTCAGCTGAACTATTGTGTCACAAGAAATGGCCCAAATAAATTATCCATAGAGTGAAAGCCAGGAGTGATTACTCCATTCATATACATATAGTTAAGAAAAAAAAATTAATTTTTTTTAAAAATATTATTGAACTGCAATACTAAACAGTATCAATACCTAATAATCATAGAAGCATTTTAGTTTAGGAATTGCATTACCTTTCAAGTTTTATATATTCATGCAACAAATGGGTTTGTATCTCATATCATTGTTCTAGGCTTCGATTTAAAAAGAGGTAACAACATGTTTTTTTTTTTTTTTAATGAATGGGAGGATTGAATCCAAATTTTGAAAGATAACACAAAGGATAATGGGAATTCCATGAGAGGCGAGAGAGGTTCCTTCCACATCTTGGACATGGATGCGTGTCATTTAGCTTACAGCAACGTATTCAACCCGGAGTTATTTCAGATAAACATGGTTTGACATGGAGACCAGACAACCTTAGTCCTGGTAAGAGATGCTGCCGGTCTCAATTTCTTGCCGATAATCATGGCAGGAAAGAGTGAGAGACAGGGAAGAAAAGTATTGCTCTTATCAATTTATCTTCCATTATCTTATTTTCTCAGCCAATTTTGAGGATAATTATGATCGACAAAGTCATACCAGTGAATTGACGTCGGCCAGATTTTATGTCCATTTGATAAAAAGGCCACATGACATGTTGATTTTAAATAAAATAGTCGTCTTTTTTTTTTTTGGTTAACCAAAACCTTCCACATGATATTTCTTGATGTAATTGCAAATTGGTAAGCATGTTCAGGCCACATAATGGCAACGGTATTCAATTAGCCCAACAAAACTCAGTGTTAGCCCATGCTTTCGAATTAGTTTTACTATTTCTCCCCTTCTCATTATTGTTTAACCCAACCCACTCCGACCCGACCCGATTTATTTCAAGAAAACCCTGCACTACTACAATGAGTTTTAAATTAAATTATATAAAAATTAATCTAGTTAATAAGAATGATTAATCTGTAATCTAATAAAAAATAGTTTGTTTTTTTATTTTCTTCTAAACAATGTAATTTTATTTAAAATAAAATAACTGGAATGAACTCCGTGAAGAACTCCATTCTATCTCTCCCTTGTTATAAACAAAAAAAGTAAAATTCACATGTGATATACCACCAATTAAGAACACTAATAAATTATTATTATTTGATGTTTACAGGTATTTTTAAATGAATTTGTACAACAATAGAGATTATTTTTTCTCCAAATAAATTTGTATCCATCCGTTTTAACTTAACACATCGAGAGAATTATATTCCTTTAGATGCTAAAATAATAAAAGAAGAAACAAACCTCCTAAAGGCATTACGAAAGAACCAAATCATGCCTCTTTTTTTTTTTTAAAAAAAAAAAAAACTCAACATTTTTTCAAGTGTGGCCTTTATGCCTAGAAAGTTGGCAAAATTGTCCAAAGATGAACAATGGTAACATAAATGCAATTCTGAACTGAATTTTAGGCAAATAATACGGAAAAAATTAATTTTAGGCACATGTGATACCGCCAATTAATTCAAAGTTGGTAAACCATCTTCATCTCTAGTTTATCTATATATAAATAACAAATATTTATTTATAAAATGCACCGTTTCTATTTACATGAAACACATCTATAGCCAACAAAACCCACGTGTACAAGATGACCAAGATTTCTATCCATAGGAAGTTTTATCACATGACTGAAATGGTTTTCTTGTACACTAATGGACCGTGCTACATCTAGAAGCCTAAATTTCTTATTTGTTTTAAATTAATATTATTTTAATAATATATTACTATCAAAAATAAATTTTAAAAAATAAAAAAATATTATTTTAATATATTTTTAAATAATAAATATTTTAAAAAACAACATTATCCAACACCTGTAACAAAGTTTTGACTTCCTACACAAGGCAATTAATTAGTCCCAAAACCAATGCTAGTTGAAGGTACAAAACTAAGAGCTAAAATAATATAGCTTTGTACTCTGAGTAGTTAGGTCAAATCTTGCATGAATTGAGATATTAAATCTATCCTCTTGTGACCAAAATTTATTTTTTTTACATTGAAATTAAGAGATTTCCTACGAACCATCTTCTTGTAGCTTGACCAAAATGACTTGGTATATTCTAATTTTTATCTTGAATATTCGTATCCTTATCCATACAACACATACCACTCCTTAATTTCTGGTGGTCAAATCTTCCATTGTTTCATCGAGTTGAAATTGTAATTGTGGGCACAAAATTTATATATGGAGTCCCCACTTGGCTAGTCTTCCAAGGGATGAACAAGTGGTTGCAAATTTTTAAATATTTTTGTCTTCTTAGCTAGGTTGTGCAAATATGCCCATCCTGTTTTGGCTTCTGCATTAATCACCATTGAATGTAGTTTTAACTAGGTATTAGTTATAGTATTTAGAGTGTGGTTGTAGTTGTTTTTAAATAATTTTTTGTATTAAAATATATGTCAATGATATTTTTTTTATTTTTAAAAAATTATTTTTGACATCAACACATCAAGATAATTTAAAAATATTAAAAATATATTAATTTAAAATTAATAAAAATATTTAAATTTTTTAAAAAATATTTTTAAAATATAAAAATAAACAGGCTTTAAAAAGATGCCCGCGAACAAAAATACTTCAATATGCTAATTATGAAATAAGTTTCCCATCTTTGATTTTGCATGTACGGATAGATCAATTTAGGGTTCATAGAATCATCTGGCATAAAGAAAGGGCTGTTGTAATCAAGAGCTGCGATTTATAAGATTGTAAGATAATCAAAATTCCCATGAATCCACAAACTTTTTGGTGTTCTGACTGCATAAAAAAACTCGGAAAATTAATGGGGAGTTCTTGCACCATGGAAATTATCGGAAAAGGTGACTCTATCCTCGACATCACCTGGCTAGTAGGCACTATTTCCTGCTACATAAAATTAAAATTAAACTAAAAATCATCGCCATTCATTGTCGCTCAAAATATTTATTATTATGAAATAATGAAATAAAATAACTATTTTAGCATTAATAAACAAAAATAATGAATTAGCCATTGGGAGTAAAACAATATTTGTTGTAAGACCCATTGGTCATTACCATGTTTATTAATTGAGGACACTTTAATAATCTTATATTTTTTAGTATAATAAAGTAATTTAATTATTTTTAAAAGCATACAGATTTAAATTAGTGTACAAAAGCTTCTTAGTCTTTTAAACCTTATCAATATATTAAAATAACTAAATTATTCTTAAAAATAAAAGTTATTAAATTGATTTTCAGGGAGTTTTTTATTTCTCCTTCAAATTTATTCAAATGATTACTATTTGTTTCATTTGAAATAATTTATAAATTTTGATTTTTTTTAAATTTTATACTCTAATTTTTTTATTTATCAAATTTGATTCCTATTCTTTTTATTTTTTATTTTATTTTATATAATTTTTAAAATTAAATTTTATTATGATTTAATCCTCATTCAGTTTTTTTCTATAAAAAATTATTCTTATTATTTTGATTTATATTTTTTTTACCTTGGAGAATTTTTGAAATTGATATTTTTTTATATTTTATCCTTCAACATTAAATTAGTTAAAAATTAATCTTCTTGATTTAACTTGAGTCTAGAATTTCACGAGTTGTAAATTTAAGAGATTAACCCAAATTTAAAATATTCATTCAATTTAGCTAGTTTTTTTTTCTTATTTTAAACTCATGTTTTTTTTAGTTTTATTATTTAATATTTATTTAATCAATTGAACTACGTTATTTTTTTATTTGTTTCCTATAGCATTTCTTATTGAATTTGAGAATGATGAGCATTATCTCATGTGTTTTTTGTTTGGTGTTATTTGTTTAGCCTTTTTAAATGAAAAATTATTTTATTTTAATTAAATTAAATTAATTGATTAGATATAAGCATGAGAATTGAGCTTCTCGATTAAGTTCGGGTTTGAATTTCATGGGTTGCGAGCTTAGAATATTAATCTTTGTTTATGATATTTGTCGATATGCTTTTGTTTTTATTTTTTTTTAACTCATATTTTTCGAGTTTCATCCCTCAATATTTATTTAATTAGAGATTGGACTCTGTTATATATTTTTTGTATTATATTGTATTCTTAATGATTTTAAAAATTACACGAGTTAATTATTTTTTATAGTTAATTATTGTGAAAGAAATTTTGCTCATTTCATTCGTTGTTGATGCTTCACTTTTAATAATATTATTAAATTAATTTAGTTTATTGAATTTAATTAAGTAATGATGGAGTTTTAATCTATTTATTTTTAATACTAGCATAATGCAAACATTGTTTTTTTAAAAGAAACTAACTGAACCAGTGGCGCATCGTGTATCAGCTATCTAATTAATTATTTTGATATTTGAGGATTCGGTTGTTAGGATATGGTCCTTGACGTGCGAATCTACCGTGCAATAATCTGATCTTAAATCTCACTTTTTGGTGTTTTCATGGACATGGATTGCATTACCATGCAAAACTAACATATTTAAAAATGACCAATATATATATATATATATATATATAGACTTTGAACAAAGCTCAATCACTACTGAGCTTGGAATCGAGCCCAAATGACTTAGTTAAAAAAATTAATAGATTAAATTATTCGTTATTGTCTTCTCCAATCTTTCATTAGTTTGGTTTTATTATTGAATTGTGGTCAAATAGATAACCATCTAGATAAATATTTTTTTAATAAAAATAAAAATGAATACACTCAATTGAATATTATACACAAATTTAACATTAAAAATCACTTTTAAACAATCAATAAACACACTGATTTAATTAATTATAAAGATTTTAAGAACCATAAATTTAAATCCACATATTTTCCTAATTCAATAATAAAATTGTTTATATCATAACCCTGAGGGGTGTAGCTCAACTAGTCAGGTTCTAGATTTGTTTTCTAGAAATCACTAGTTCGAGTTTCACAAACCTCGAGACTGCTGAAAGCTTACATGGTCATTAACTTCAGAACCGGTAAGATTAGTTGAGATGGACGCAAGCTAACTCAAACACCCATGTTAATAAAAAAATATTTAAATCAGGTATATATAAGCTTTTTATGATGAGAACTTTTATTTGTTTGGTCGTTCGACCGAATTTCATTCCATTGGCATTTTTTTTCTCTTCTTCCTTACTTTTTTGTTTATATTTCTAATTTTTTATGATTTTTTTTTATATTTTCTAGTTTTCAATTCTGATAATAAAAAGTAAGTTTGGATTAACAAATGGACTGAAAATTATTCTTAAAACAAAGATAAAAAATTATTTTTATCTCCGGTTCCACAGCCACCAGATAGTATTTCTATTTATGTCTTTTATCTTCTCTCCCAACACAGCAATGGTGTCTTGACTATTGTACAAGTGACGACCACCTCATCAGCTTTCAGACAAATTTCCGACCGTTTACCATCGGCTACAATTTCCACGATTGGTCCCACTGTAAGGCCCTTACTTGCGGAATCCATTCAATGCCTGCCGAAGGAAAAAAAGTCTTCGAAGGTCATTAATTTATTGCCTTTCTTGGTGGGCAGCCATCAAACCAGTGGAGCCACTAGCCACTTTCTTGCCTTTCTTTTCCACAAACGGCGACTCAGGTCAAATAGTAATTTTTTTTTTTTAATTCCTTCTTTTCTCCGTCGGTTGGAGGTTATGTATTTATTTGAGAATATAGTAGTGATTTTTTTAAAAATTTTAAAATATATTAAAATAATATTTTTTTAATTTTTAAAACATTATTTTTAACTTCAGCATATCTAAATAATTTAAAAACATTAAAAAATATTAATTTAAAATAAAAAAATTAAATCTAGTTTGATCATAACCAATAAAAAACATAAGTCATAAATGGAGTAAATTAATTTAAATTAATATTAATTTAAGCTTTTTAATATTATTAAAAAAATTAAACTGAGTTTTAATTAGGTTAGATATCCGGTATCTCAATTTCAACTAGACGAACTTCATTTATTTATTTATTTTAAAAAAAACTCAATTCAAGCGATTAACTGTGTGCTTGCTAATTAAATTAGATGGCACTTGTTAAAATTAGAATTTTTCTTTCTTTTTTCCTCTCTCCTTCTCTCCTTGTTTTTTGTTTTTTTTATTTTCTAACTTTTCCATGGATGGAATTCGTAGGGTAAAGTATTTGACTATATAACAATTTTTTATGTGATCCATAATTTTGGCCGTTGATTTTGTCTCAAGACTAAAGTTTCTATTTATTTAATTCTTAAGTATAACTCATACTTTTTCAATGAACTGATCACTTTTTGGTGGACGGTCGAATTATTCTGCTTATGAAGTCCAGTTTAATCTTAAATTAATTATGGATTTTATTATTAAATGAAAGTATTCTCTCTTGTGCTGTGTTTGGTTGGAAAATTCGTATCTTGAGGGAAAAAATGGATATAGAAGCTTGGTAACGGTATTGATATATACATTATGATAATTATTGAGTTCAAATTTTAAAGTTATTTATTAAGAATATATTACAAAGTCCACGCTTGTATTCAATGAGGCATAATTTATATATATATTCCTGAATACTAACTTCTAGATTTTATTTAAAGACCTTCTCAATATATATCAGATTGCTATAAATTTTTAATTTTATATTATAAAAAAAAGCTTTTAAAATCATTTAGCAAAATCTCAATTGGATCCAACTATCAAATGAAAAGTTATGACTATATATTAATATAAAATTGTGTAATCAAGTATATGTTATGTTAATTAACCTCATTTCTTGTTTGAATTACACCAATTTAAGACATAATCTTTTTTTAAACTCGACTTCACACTTGAAATCATCTCACAAGAAATTCTCAAAGTTCACAAATACCATTAATAGGCTCGTTAAATATCTCTTTAGTCTTCTTGACTCTTATTCTTGTAATAAATCCAATGGACATATACAATGAATTTTATATTGGTGCTTGTTTATTCCTATCAAAATTTCTACCCTTGACTAGCGGTGATATAAAGAAATATTGACCGAGTGCCATAAACTTCAAAAGAAAACAAAGTACTTGAAGTGATTAAAACTGATGGCCATTTGCACCCAAAAGATCCAAGTTTGATATTTTAATCTGTGGATTTTTTTTTATTCAGTGGTTTTTTATTATACATTTGAACCGACAAAAATCAGGAATATAATATAAAAAAGACCACCCGTTTAGCTTTAAAAAATGTCCAAAATATATTATGGTCATGATCTGCATGGCTCGTGACCGACTTCCATAGCTCCATAATCGAGTGCGAAGGAAAAATAGTGTTCAAAAGTCTAGTTGACATTTTTGGCTTGGTTACGGGCAGCCATCGAAGGAGGGTAGCCATGCACTAAGCTTCGTAACTCAACTTGCTAGCCTTTATTTTCCACAAACTACAGTGTCAAACACTGGTTTCAATGCTATGTCAAGATCAAGTTGTTCCTTTGTTCTTGTCATTGGGTGACGAGAAAAATCGTAACCTCTGAAAATAATTTTAGATCCTCTTGTTTTCGAAAAGAAACCAATTATGTTTCAAGCTTTATCATCACTTTTGAATTACATGATGTATATTTAAAATAAAATCAATTCTTCAGCGATCACCATTTTTAATATTCACGAGTATTTGAAAATATAATAATAATTATTTATTATAAAAATATATTAAAATATTTTTTTTATTTTTTAAAATCAATACTTTAAAATAATCTAAAATATATAAAAAATTAATTTGAAATAAAGAAAAAATTATATTTTTTATTTTTTAAAAAAATATTTTTTTTATGCAAAAACAAAAGGGATCTTAGATCATTGCCATTAATTTTAAATTTATTGATTTAAATCCTAAAAAATAATTAAATGTGAAATTAAAGAATACATGAAAATCTCCATCTATCAAAAGAATATGAACCCCCATGCCGATGGACCATCGATGATTCGCTTTGACTTGCCCATCGTTTGATGGGAACTTATGAGGCATTTAGAAATTTTTAGAGAAAACGATTTATTTATTTATTTATTTATTAAGGATGGAGCTAATTAGGCAACGTAGTCAAAATGAAAGCCACTAGAAAGCTTGGATATACTTTTTTGTGAAAAGGAGATTCTTATTCTCGTTTATCATCCCATTCTCAATTACATCTTTATAGGAAAATATTTCAATCGAACATTATCCATGGATTCATTGTCTTAATATCTTTGCCTCTAACATCATAAAAAGGAGAGCCTGAATTTCTTAAAACATGTCCATTTTTGTTTAATGGTAAGATTAATTGGATAATATTTTATAGATGAGAGATCTAATTATGAATATTCACATGAACATAAGGTAAAATTAAAAGCAAAATCTGCTCATATTTGAGGTTAAGATTTTATTAAAACATTTTATGCAATGTAATTTCTTTAAAATGGATTGTTAACACATATAATTAAAATTAATTGTAAGCGAGCAAAGATTGATCTTAAAAAATTATTAGTTGATAAAAAAATCTCAAATCCAATTGTTTATCTTATCTTGAAAGATCACAAGCTTTTTTAATATCTTATGTAGTCTTGTCTCGGATGGAAAGTAAAATGAATTTTTTAGGTAACCAAAACTTTTAGAGAGAGAAAAAATCTATGCAGCATGGGTTTTGCTTAAAACCGCCGACGTGCACTCATCTCTCGCTTGGGCATGGGTCAGATTCATTGAATTTGTTTTGTTTGGTTAATTTTCCATCTTGTTTAACATTTTATGATTTTGGTTTTTTTTTCTTTTTTCAAAATGTTAGGTATTAAACCGTAAAATATGTCATAACTTGTATCCCCCCTCCCTCCCCCCAAATTTTCAGTCTTTCCGAAAACACAAAAATATCAGAAATATCATTTCAATCAATTTATGTCATTTCTTTATTTGTCGTCGGCGCTTTCATTGATTTATATTATTTTGTGAAATCAATTTTATAGATAAAAAAAAAAAAAAAAATAAAGAATGAAAAAATAAAAACAAAAGTTTAGGAAGTGAAATGAGAAGAAAAAAAGGTACTAAAGTGTGTTAAAGAATAATATAAATTATATATTGAAATCTCAACTTAAACTTTTAGATGAAATTTTAAGATATAATTTATATTATTTTTTAATAAAATGATCTAGGACTAAAAAAATATAATGAAAGATCATATAAATGAGAAAAAGAAAAATAAATAGGAGAATCAAATAAAATTAAAAAATTAAATGGAAGATATTCTACACAATTATATATATATATATATATATATATATATATATAATAGTTAATTTTGACCACAAAATTTTTCAATTAGAAATCCCCAATCAAGAAGAAAATAATATAAAATCTTCTAATATTATCTTTCTAGTTCTGAATTTTCTATTTAACAAAACCAAACAAATTTTCATATCCAAACAAATATATTTATTAGAAAATATTTTATTTTGACTTCAATTCAAAGATTTAAATTGACATATTGTATAGTGAAACCAAGTTCTAAGATTACAATATTAAATTATAGAAAATAACTCAAATATAAATTTAATAATTTATAAAACTGATTGAGAAAATAGCACACTAACTATTTTTTTAATAGCTAAACTGGCCTAGTCTACAAAGGAAAAATTAAACCAAAACAACATTTTCTAAATCTAATTTAGACATAAAATTAAACAATCTTACAAGGGACAAGGCTTGTAGAATACTTTGATAAAATTATATCTAAGTAATCAGATAAGAAATTCTAGTAAATTTTATCAACCTTTTCTTATAGTACGTTAACATTATCAACTTATTCCATGAATTCAAGAATATATTTGCTAAACATTCCGCGTCACAAATTCTATATGATAACGATGAAGGCTATCAACTCTGAATGGTAAAGCAAAAATGTCACTCATTCGTGGAAGGTAGAGAACTTGGTGCATTTTTGCACGTAAAACACATGAATGGTGGGTGAATTGATGCCAAATTGAAAGTCTACAGCCTTTTTAAAATAAAAAAAATGTTTAAAGATTCTTACAATCGGAGAGTAAGGGGCATAGAATTGGTTAGGCTTTTTAGCATTGTGTTTTATTATGTGTTTGGATGTGTTTTAAAAATATATTTAATATAAAAAAATATTAAATTAATAGTTGTTTTAGTTTTTTCAATAATTTTAATGTATTAATGTAAAAAATATCATAAATATCATACATTCAACATAAATTATAAAACAAAATTATTCAGGAGTTTTTAAGATCTCGTTAGATAAATCTAAAGTTATTTAAATATCTATTACCTGAATATTTGATTTTTTTCGATTTTGAATAATTCCTTAAAGATTGAGTTATTGCAAACCACAAATTGTCCAATTGTTTGGCCTTCAATAATAATTCACACAAATCATCTATAAAAATTCTCTTAAATCCCTATCTAGGAGAAAAGGATTGATACGCCTAGAGTGTTTACGCAATATCGTGTTTACGTAGTTTTTTTTGTCTAACAGACAACCACTATTTTTCTGTTAAAATAAGAGGTATAATTTATTATTTATAGAGAAATTTAAAAAACCTTATAACTTGGCAAAAATACCAATTTATCCTCTGAATAATATTCATATATTAATTCAAGATAATTTTAGAAATTAACTCAATCAAGTCCTTACTTGATTTTTTTAGGTCTAGAGATATAATTCATGTATTAATTATATTATAGTCCTTAAGTTCTAAAATATATTTTTAATCAAGTAATACTTAATTAAATGATCCCAATTTAATTTTTGACTAATAATTCCTAATGTGTGTGACCATTAGGTTTCTAATATATGAATCCAAATAAAATTTTTAATTCTAATTATATAAATTAAAAAATTTAATTTATTATCAATTCACCAATTAATTAAGTTATATTTAAATATAAGATGTATCATCTAGTAACTTATTATAATTCTTTAAATATTAAAAAATTTATTAGTAACGTATCATAATTGTCTAGTAACTTGATTTGACTAAATATTTTAATAATAAATTTAAATTAGATTAGATTTTAAGTTTATCAGATTAAGAATTTAGCCGATAAAACAAGTTTAATAACTGTGCTCAAAATTGGTTGTTTCATATTAAATTCTGTAAGGCGAATCCCATTCTTTTTTCCTAATTATTGATGACTCGTTAGTCTTTCAGATTTTATTTGCATGTGCATGGGACAGAGAGGTGGATGAGCTTTGAATTTTTGGAACAATTTTCAAAGGATTCGACTTCATTTACATTCTAAAATCCACATGAGGTGGGGCACATTTTGCTTTCAATTTTTGTGTAAAATTAGTTGCTTATACTCAGCCACATCACCGAATTTTTTTATTTTTTTATTATTTAGTTTAGTTTGTTAAATTTTTTTTGTTTAACCCGTCGATTTGTTTTTATTTAGTTATCAAACTTCCATGACGTGAATCTCAAGTTTGACGAATTAACTTGATTTGACAGATTAACTCAGTTGATTCAGATTTTTTTTTCTTTTTCCTCATTAGTAACAAACTTATGTCTTTTGTTTGTTTTTGTTTTTGAATTTTTATTTTGAATTAATTTTTTTCGTTTAGTTTATGTTGTTAATGTTTAATTTTTTTATGTTTAGTTATCAGACTTTCATGACACGGATCCTGAGTTTAACGGGTTAACTCAGTTAATTCTAGGATAACCTGTCAATTTTTTTTTTCTATTTAGTTATCAAACTTTCACGACACAAATCCAAGATTTGACGGGTTAACCCAGTTAATTCATATATTTTTTTCTTTTTCTTCATTTGTTTTTTTTTCCTTCTATTTGTTTTTTTAATTAATTTATTTAATTATCACACTTTTATGATACGACCTTGCAGCCAGATCAGCATCCAAGGTTATTTCATCTGGTATTGGAGCGAAACCTATTGAGTCATGCAAGTTTAATGTTATTATTAATATTATAAATATTACTTTTGGGTCAGACATTATAGTCAAATCCAAAATTCTTGAATATAGCTTTACAGAAAAACCTAATACTTTTAAATCTTAGCTTTTTCTTGATATTTTTTATACAAAAAAAATTAACCCGCAGCATCATACGGGTCATGTAACTTGTTTACATTCTAAAATCCACATGAGGTGGGGCGCATTTTGCTATCAATTTTTTTTGTGTAAAATTAGTTGGTTATACTCTTTTTTTCTTTTTTTCTACAACTATCTCATCAATTAATTTAAGGAGTCTAATCCACAACCCAAATCTTGATCGACCTCATTTTAAAATGTGTTTAGGAATATAGTTGTGATTATTTTTTAAAGTATTTTTTACTTGAAAATATATCAAAATAATATTTTTTTTATTTTTAAAAAATTATTTTTAACATCAGCGCATCAGAATGATCTAAAAACTCTAAAATATTAATTTAAATCAAAGAAAAAAATAAAATAAAATTCAAATTTTCAAAAATACTTTTAAAAGGAAAAAATAAATTGTTTTTTTTATCAAGATAGAGGGGACAGAGACACAAAATCGATTTGGTAATCTAATTTGTGGTTTTATTTAGTTCTTAATTTCTTCTTTTCCATCTTATTAATCTAATTTCTTGAGAAAAAGAAGGATACATCAGTCCCTACCTGATTAAGATTAGAGACAGGGAAAGAAAAATAAAGAGAAAAGTCTCAGAGGACCCCTCATAGAAGATCGATGCAATTTAAACACAAAAACTGAACATGTGATTTGGCTTCTCTTATTTGCATGTGAGTGTCATTTTCACCCTTCTTTTCTGCATTTTTTTGTTAGATTTTTATTTGTGGCCTTGAAAGTCTCCTGATTTTAGGATGTTCACATTGAAGGAAGTCTATGTCGTTTCCTTCATGCTCGGTTCTCGGATATATGTTCTCGATTTGGAAACAAAATAGAAGAAAATGATTAAAATAAGAGATTTATGCTTATTTTTTCCATATATGTGTTGTATTTTGAATAGAATCGAGTTAAAAATCTCGAAATATATACATTAAATCAAGATATTTAATACTAGTTAGGTTACTTAATCATGAGTGATGGGCTACATATGTTTTTGTAATTGAAGTTTTAATTTCTTGTAAATTTAATAGTATTTTCTGGTTAGTGAAATTAAGATTAATAAACATATTAATTGGTTCCTAAATTAAAAAAAGACCTGTAAAATACAACACACATCCATTAAAATCCTTTAATAAACATCACCCACAAGTTTAATTACATATGAAATCAATAATAATATCCTTTAGTTTATGTAAGTTATTTTTATTAAAAAAATTTATATGATTTTATGAAAATAAGAATATCATATGGAAAGAGAAATATAAATTATATAAATTTTAAAGTAATATATCAAGTAATTAGTATACCTTCTCAAATCCACACATGCACCTAACAAAATTCTTACGACAACAAAACATGAACAAATCATTGTCAAAAATAAGATTTTTTTGCATTGAATGACTTCAATTATGTTTTCCCCTTTCACATGAAATTAAAATAGAGAACAAATCATTGTAAAAAACATGGCATTACATGCTTGTATCTTCTTAATTGATCATACCATTTAACTAATTGATGGAAATAATTTACTTCTAGTTTGACTTAGAGCACTTGATTAATAAGATTAATTCCTTTTTAGCTGTTGAATTAATGTAGTGTCATCAATATCTCTCAATTGATGTTGATTATATATTTTTAAATAATGCTAAATATAAAAAAAAACATAATAAAAAAAATTTAAAAATATATATGTATTTTAAAATTATGGTCCAGTAACACAAGTACATTCTTGTTCATTTATATTTATACATATAATTCCTGTATTTTTAAACTTTTCTCACCGATTATTAATTATTTTTTTATCATTTTAAATCACTCCGTTTTGTTTTTTTTTCTTTTACATGATATATATATATATATATATATATATATATATTTCAGAAAACTAAAATCATCCTCCACCTATCTTTTCAAAAAAAAAAAATTGTACACTGCATATTTTTCTCAATTTCTATTTCTACTTGTGGCTATGAATGAAAATGCACGCCCAACCGTAAATCCATCTATCAACCCATTGAGAAACAAACAAATAGTCAGAATAAGGGCTCCACCCCATTATTCTGTTCAGATTACCCTTCTGTCCCTCTACCTGTCCCTATAAATTGCCCCATGCCGTGCTGGATATCCACGTGTTGCTTTCTCCATGAATGACCTTTTTTCCTTCTTGTTTAGTTATGTGACAAAAAGCAACAGCGTCAAACTTCAATTTCGTCCCCTAGATATTACTCTAGTACTAATTGAGTTTCGAAATGTTTTTATTTTATCATTTTTTCTCCAAACGCAATCAATTTTAGATAATAGACCTGTTTTGTAGTGTAGTAAAGATTGTTTTTTAAAATACTTTTCTCTTGAAAATACATTAAATTACTATATTTTTTATTTTTAAAAATTTATTTTTAATACTATCGCATTAAAACAATTCAAAAATACCCAAAATAATTAATTTAAAGTAAAAAAAAGTTAACAAAAGCGTTGTTCAACTGCACTTCCAAACACACCCAATATCATATCTTGTTAAGATATTTCATTCAATTTGTATATACTTATTGAGTATTTCTATTTAAAACATTTTAGAAAGTCTTCATGTGTCATGAAAACTATTTTCGTAACATTTTCGAGAACAAGCTAACAAGAGTATTTCTAATACGAGAATAGGGTGATATTGTCTAATATCGACTACATTCTAGATAAAAAAAAGTGTTTGAAAATGTGCTAATGATTGTTTTTAAAGTATTTTTTACTCGAAAATATATTAAAATAATATATATTTTTAACATCAGTACATGAAAACATTAAAAAAATTAATTTTAAACAAAATTTTATTTCAAATTTTCCCAAACATTGCCAAAATCTATAAAATCAAAATAACGATGACTGAATTGATAATAAGACAATACATTAAAGACTAAATCTAGGTTTCTCCAAGAAACAAAATAAATCCTCTGCCTCTGTCGGCTTATGAAAAGAGTGACGAGAACGGAAGCAGTGGAGGAGTCGGTCAATCAGTTACAGCTAACAGACATCCTGCGTACGCAGTTGAAAATTATTTTGTAATAGTTTTTAAATACTGTTTGCGTTCACGCGGTTTCCTTTCCTACTCTTTCTGATAATTAAAACAAAATAATAGTAAGAGATTAAACTTTAATTCACGGTTAAGAAATAATAATAAAATATTAGACTTCAATTAAAGGTTAAAAAATAATAGTAAAGCATTAAACTTTAATTTAAGGCTAAAACAATTCTGATTAGAACTTTTGTGGTATATTTTATCTTTGTGTCCCGTATACCGTGTTGTTTTTATAAATGATATTTAATATTGAAAAAATATATTTTATATATAATTATATATTTTTATTTTTCAATTCAAATTTCCAACAACTCCCATTAATTTTACTTGGACATGGTCTTAGGAATGTGATAGTTATCAATATTTTTTAAGGTTAACCGTAATTAGAGTTGGAAGAAATGTGTTCTCACACCATTCTAAAATAATATGTCCCCGAAAGATAAACAAAAAAAGAAATAAATATATAGTATAAAACTTAGAAGTCAGTAAGATTTTTTATTATCATTATTTGAATGCAGAAATTCGATCTAATATGTGACAGATTGTCACTATTAACCAGTATTATTTAAAGTTGAGGCGGTCAACTTCATCTTTTTAACTTAATTTTTAATATATATTATCTAATGTTTAATAAATTTAATCCAAATACATAAAACTGTTGAAAAAAATTCCTCGTCATAAAAAGAATACTTGAATTTTTTAACCAAGCTTTTTGTTTAATAATTCTAAATATAAAATGAGAAAAGTAAGATCCTATGCTACCTGCTAAAAATTCCAACGGACCAAGTCCCACTACAAAACCATAAAAACCCTCCCTCCCCACATAAAAAATTTAAAACAAAGAATTTGTACCCTGAAGAGAGAGTGAGAACCATAAATGACCCCTTTGCCGAGTATCCCTTATTTTTACTCTCTCTCTCTCTCAAGAAATCAATAGCTCAATGCTTCTCATCCACTTGGATAATTCTAATTGACTACACTCTGCTTTAGTATCCCTCTCAAAACATCAAGACATCAACATACTCTGTTTTGGATAGTGGTTTGTTTCTTGATTTTCCAAGCTCTCGCCCTCTGCTGTTCTTTTCACTTAAAGTTGATTCCTTTTTATCATTTTCAGTTATAAAGAGAAATACATTCTTGATCTTAGAGCTACAAAAGAAAAAGAAGTAGAGGAGTATTTAAATTCTCACTTTCTTGTATTTACTCTGCCTTTCCTTCCTTCAAAATCCAGAGTGGTTTCTTGCTGTTTCTGTTGATTTAACGTGTTTTTGTATCCGGGTCTTGATTTAACTTGAAGAATTAACGTTGAGTTTGTTTTGTTTCATTACCAAGACAAGTAATTTGGTTTCTTCAATATTGATCAAAGCAGAGTCTCTGTTTTGTAGTGTAACGGTTGAGTTTCCTTCAAGTAAAAAACAAAATAGAAAACAAAGGAGTAATTCCCACTCGACAGAAGGTTTTAGTGTTCCAATTTGAAGAAAAAATCTTGCCTGAATTTTCAGTCTCCGGTGACAGGGAAAAGATTTGATCTTTAGACAACATTGTCATTTTTTCCTTCTTGTTGCCAACAAAAACTTATTTATTTTAGTTTCTGTTTGATAAAGATAAAGTAAACGAAGTGAGAATTTTTTTCCCCTTATATTTAGATGTCCAAACGTCAAAAAATAGAATTCTCTAACATTCCTGTTTCTTTCTTTGAATAGGGAAATCATATCCCTATAATCTCTCATTCTCTCTGCTCTTTCTTCCTATCTCTCCGTTGTCCCTCCTCTGTTTCTGCTCTGTTTTCACAGGGACAAGAGGAAGACTCTTTGACTCGAGATTTCCTGTTTTTTTTAATCTAAAATCATGTTTTTTGACAAAGGGTCAATGCAATCAAACCTCGATTGCTTCCTTCATTGCACAACTCCGCTGGTCCCATCTCAATCCCTCCCCAAGGTTTGTGTTTTCTTGTCTTGCTTCTGATGAGGTTATCTGCAAATTGAGTTGTGTGTGATTGTTGGCCGATTGTTTTATTTGTGTTTTAGAGGGAGATTAGGAATCTAAACAGACTATGGCACCCATGGGAGAGAGACACGGTGGAGTATTTTACTCTGGGTGATCTATGGAATTGTTATGATGAATGGAGTGCTTATGGGGCTGGAGTTCCTATTGCTTTGGACAATGGTGAAACCTTGGTTCAATACTATGTGCCTTACCTCTCTGCAATCCAAATTTTCACAAGCAATTCTCCAGTCAACAGTTTCAGGTATCCCTTTGTTTTCTTGGGTTTATGCACTTTTAATATTCCTTTTGAAATTAATGAACTATGTAAGTTATCATGTTAATTGATGAAAGAAGATCACAGAAATGTTTCAAAATCCCAGATGCATTAGCTAACAACTTATCGATTTTGTGACCAATACTGTTGCAATTAGTCCTTTCATTTGTTCAAGTTTTTTAAATTATGATTGTTGGGAGTCTGTAACATACTAATTGGGAGGGTGAAATATGTGAATTTTGAGTGTTCCTCTTAAGCAGACGAGGCCGAGAAAGTAATGTTTGGAATGTTTTTGATTTGGTGTTTGTAGGGAAGACACCGAGTCTGGTGATGGCGAAACGAGAGACTCTTTCAGCGATTCGTGGAGTGATGATAGTGAGAGTGACAAGAAATGCAGGTGCGATGGATGCTCATCAGAAGGAGGGTCCGAGCAAGACAACCCTTGTCCTAGAAATGATAGACTGGGGCGCCTATATTTTCAATACTTTGAGAGATCAACTCCTTATGGAAGAGTTCCTTTGATGGACAAGGTTGGTGTTTTTTTCGCTCTTGCGCAAATCTTACGGCTTGTAGCTTTTTTCAATCTACTTTGATTAGCGTTTTTCAGCTTTAGTTTTCAAAGATTTATGAATGATCAAGACAAAGCAAAACTATATTGATTTGCTGAGAATCATTCCGCATCCTTTTCATGATAGGCATCTTGTAAAGAGGAATTGCAACTTTTGACTTTTGTACTAGAAAAGAAAGAACTGCAATGTCTTAAGCTAAGAGATTCATATCTTTCGTTGTTTAGTTCATCATGGTGTTTCCTGAGCATATATTCGCACGTTCTATCGGTGTTGTCTCTTTTACTTTATACTGTTCTCTGGAAGAAGAATCCATGAGACCATCAACAAAATGAGTTCTTAAAACTGGGGTTGATTTTGACCATTTAAATGTACTAATTCCTTCGCTTTGTTTAAAAGCTTGGATTGTATGACACCTTCTTGGCCTTTTGCTTACAGATTAATGAATTTGCTCGACGATTTCCGGGTTTAATGTCATTGAGAAGTGTAGATCTTTCACCGGCTAGCTGGATGGCAATTGCCTGGTTGGTTTCTCAATCTCTCTCTTACATAAACTCGCACGACAAGCAATCAAAATAATTAAGTTAACTAAACCATACTCAAAGGCATGGTTTCCACATTTAACATGGTGCCTAATTGTTTATCCTGTTATTCAATTCATAAGAGTTCCCTGATAAGCTTCAATGAATCATTATTCTTCACACGGCCATCTGCATGTTTATATTAATAACATCGAAGCATTTGTGTTCAACTATACGCAGGTACCCTATCTATCACATTCCAATGGGAAGAACCATAAAGGACTTGTCCACATGCTTCCTCACTTACCACACCCTCTCATCATCTTTTCAAGGTACCTTTTCTAGCCCAATTCTCTGATCTTTACCTAGAGAGCTTCGAATAGGCTGATCGATCGGCTTGTTTAGCACGCGTTTAATGTATGTTTATGCCTTCAGATATGGACGTAGAAGATGACATTGAGAGTCCGGAGAAGAAGCGAAAGGAAGGGGAACACATCACTCTCCCTCCATTTGGTCTGGCCACTTACAAGATGCAAGGGAACGTGTGGGTCTCAGGCAATTGCGGTCGGGACCAAGATAGGCTAGTGTCACTTTTAAGCGTGGCAGATTCATGGCTAAAGCAACTATGGGTCGAGCACCATGACTACAATTACTTCACGGGGACTAGGCGTGGCCAATACCATAACTTGAAAGATTTCACTTTTGAAACGTCCCCTTAACAGGGGGGTTGATCACTAAAATCCTCCTTTTTTTTTGTTGGATCTCCGGCGTGGACTTTGTGTCTGAGGACTCTAGCCAAGCTCAATTTCTAGCCACAGGCAGTATTGATGGGGTTGCGCCTCCTCTTTTGGCTGCTGTTTAAGAGGTAAATGGGGCCTCGTTATGTGTAGAGTGATGGTCGAGGTCCGTGAGAGACAGTAGGATTAGAGGCTCTTGAACTTTGAACTTTTTTTTTATTGTGCAACACACTTTTTCTTGACCACCATGAAATCGTTGAAACTGAGGAGATTGCTGATGCTTTTGCAAGCTTCCGCCATGTCTCTGAAGCCACAGCACTCAGCACTCTCTCTTGATGATTACTATAAATCTATTGTTTTCTTGCATCATGAATCACCAGATAGTGGCTTACTCTATATGTTTGATGACAGCCATACGTTCACCTTCGAGTCGGACTCTGATACTTGTGAATTTGGCCTCTGGGAAAAAATCAAACCAAGAATCTATAGAAAATTTCATATACATTTCAGCGGCATGTTCCCCTCCATCCCTGTCAGATTGATTGGACTAGATAGCACAGCCATTACACGCCTCATGATACACCTGGCCCCGGACTACTAACATATAACATATTTTTTTTATGTTTTAAAAATATTTTTTAAAAAATTAATTTTAAATTAATACATTTTTAAATCATTTTAATTTACTAATATTAAAAATAATTTTTTAAAAAAATTAAAAAATTATTGATATATATTTTAATACGAAAAGTTATTTGAAAAACAATTATTACAACACTATCCAATAAAGTTTAAGTTACTGTTTATTTTTTAATTTTTTATTTTAAATTAATATTTTTTAGTATTTTAAAATTATTTTAATATACTAATTTTAAAAATAATTTATAAAAAATAAAAAAAATATTATTTTATTATATTTCTAAAAAAAAATTACTTTCCATAATTCAATTTAATTAATTGATTTAGATTCATCATGACTAACTTCTTTAATATGTAATCTTAAAAAAAATACCACCTATTATTATATAATTAGAGTTTATTTATTTTTATGTTTTAAAAATATTTAATTTTTTTGTTTTAAATTAATAATTTTTATTATTTTGATGTTATGATATTAAAAATAATTTGTAAAAAATAATAAAATATTATTTGAAAAATAATAATAAAATATCCCCGTACAATAATGATGAAGGTCGGAGGATAATCTGAAACGAAAGCACAGGGGGGTCCTTGATGCAGATGCTGAAAAATCCCACTATAAATCTGTTTTTGACTTCTTTGGTTGCAATTTCCAAAACCATTAAACACCTGTTGCCCATTAACACATTCTTGTGCCAGTGACTTGGGGTGCATGCTCTACTGTGCTGGCATTTATGCTCATGTCGGTCCACACCAAGCACTTTAGTTGTTCGTGGTTATGCATTCTGCTGGTTTCGGGAAAAGAAAAAAAGAAAAAAACGAGTTTAGGTTTTAAAAAATATATATTTTGTAGAAACTATTTTGAGATTCATTCTTCACACAGAATAAATTAAAAACATATCTTTATAAATAAAAAATAAATTACTTTAGCTCTTATAAATGTTTGAAACACAATTATGGATGAGATCATTGCCAAAAAAAAATTAAAAATATTAGAGTAATCGGCAATTTTTTTCTGCAGCTGGGCGAAAAACAAAACCTACCGTAATACCAAATATTCTATAAACTATGGTTAAGAGGCTAAATATCTTGTGTCAAAACATAAGCAGTTGTTTGGCATTGCAGTTAAAAAATGTTTTTAAAAATAATTTATTAGTTATTTTATTTTAAATTAATATATTTTTGATATTTTTTTTTTTTTGTAATGATGTTAAAAATATATTTTTGAAATAAAATAAATATTATTTTAATATATTTTAAAATAAAAAATATTTTAAAAAATAATTATTATTATACTTTCCACCACGAGAATGGTAACCATGAGCTTGTCATTCTTTTCGAGGCATGTACACTTACACTTGATATGAATGGCTGCCATATTGTAGCCTTTGTGTCCTTCAGGGCACGCAACCCAGATTCCTAGGGACCAATAATTATTGGTAAAGGACATCATAGATATGGTGCTTGTGCTGTGGAATTCTTGCCTTTTGTGTATGTTTGGTATAGGGTGATATTTTTATATCAAAAGTGCATTTGACATTAAAAATATGGTAAAAAGTCACACTTGAAATTTTTAAAAAAATTAATTCTTTTTTTCAACGATTTGGATATAAAGATGTAAAATAACATTGAAAAAAACATCAAATATGTTTTGAATCCAAATAAATTCTTGGTTTTTGTGTATGCTTGTTATAGTATAATTATTTTTAAAATATTCATTCAGATTTAAAATATATTCAATGTGATTTGACATCTTTATGTTATAACCATGCAAAAATTTTTTTAAAAATCAATTTTATTAATGGTAGCATGAATACTCTAGATCAAACACATATTATAGATTGTAACACATTAAAGATGAAACGAGAATGTCAATTCCTCTGACTAGAGCAGTAATATAGTTATCCAACATCTAAAAATTAAAAAGCAATGTGCATGGATATAAACTATAAAAAAATATGAGGTATGAAGTTTAATATAATTATTCTATGTTAAAAAGTTAAGAAAAAATTCATGTCCTATAAAATAGATATAAAAAATGTGAAGTGTAGTACAATTATTTCATATTAAAAAGTTAAAAAATAATCAATATAAAAATAGACTATATATATTTATCTCATATAAAAAGTTAAAAACTAATTTATATGAATATAGATTATAAATAAATATTCGAAGCTAAGTATTCATAAATTATTTTTATATTTTATTAAAATGAAATGTAAAAAAAAATGAATTTCACCATAATTATATTAGGTCAATTGGGCTTTAGATTAACCTAACAAGTTATTCAAATTTAACTACATCAATTAAAAATCTGAGTTTTATTTAAATAAATCATAATTAAAATCTTAATCAACCTACCATACCAAACCGAATTTCATAACTATGGATTGTAGCTCATGCTCTTGCCAGTGGATTATAAAAAACAAATGCATTTGATTGACGTGCTAGTGGTTTGTAAGAAAACAAAAGCATTTCATTGACGTAAATACTAGCTAGATAGCTTCTAAATTTTCAAGTGCCATCCACTTTCTATCCACTTGTGATTAGTTTTTTGTTTTGTTTTTGAAACTATTCAAAGAGTTTTGAATCGTAACATTATTTTAAAGAATCTTTTAATTTAAAATATATTAAAATAGTAATTTTCTAGATTTTATTTTTATTTTTAAAATTAATATATCAAAATATTCTAAAAATACTTAAAAAATATCAATTCAATATATTTTTAAATAAAAAAATTTAAACATGCTTTTAAAAAAAAAAATTAACAGCTTATTTATAGATCAAACACAAGTTAATCTAAAAAATGCAACCATCAAGTCTCCTAATATATATATATAAATAATAGTTAATTTTAAAATATATGAAATTAGTTAAGTATGTATACACTAGTCGGATATCCATGTTAATATTTATATATATATAATATATATATATATATATAAAAGAAAACAAAAATAATAGGGGTTTAGGTACCTGAAACGCCACCTTTCGCAATACCAACTCTTAATAAATTGAACTAATTACATAGAAATTAATCCCGGTTTATCCATATCTTATTTATGATCTAATTAAGTTAAATAAGTCAAACTGCGCTGATTCTATAATTTTTTTTTTTGACATTCAACTTAAGCTAGCTAGGTAATGAATTAGCAATTTGACCGTATTTTATAGCCATGATGTTATGATATTTATCAAATATCATAAATTCAATTCTTAATAAATGTTAACTAATACAAAAGTGGTAAAAAAATAATTTTATCTTAGATGTGTGTTAAATTAATATTCATAATGGATATTAAACCCGATTTTTCTTGTTTTCTAACATTAACAGTTAATGTATATAAAATTAATTTTTTTTTACAGTTTTGTTAATATAAAACAAGTAAAGCCATGAGAACCAAAACTGAATAATTGATAAATATTCAGACCCTTTTTCAAGTTATGTGTTCCAAGGGTAGGGGAAAGATTAAGCCCTTTTCTCTTTTATATTTCTCGTTTTATTTTTTCAATATGATCCTTCTACATTTAATTTATTTGGGGTTATAATTAATAGTTTTTTTTTATTGGCTACATATGGAGATTTCATGATGTTAAGGAAAAAAATTGGTGCTTACTTGACACTTGATTTTGAAAAGTAAAATAAAATTTGACCGATATATAACATTTAAGTGTTATGAGACCACAAAAGTAAATATAGAGAGTGAGGAAAACGAAAAAAAAAAAATAGATGTTAACAATGAACGTGTAAAAGACAAGTAAGCATCCAATAGAGTAAGGTGGAAGGACTCATCATTACTATAATCAATTGGAGAAGTTTCAATTGTCCGAAATGAATTTCTATATGCGTGGCATCACTAGGAAGAACGTGGCATGACGCTTGCACACCTGACATGCCACTCCCACCCGGGTGTAGGTGTTTTATTTTTTTGAGGGTTCATTTTTGTTTATTAGTTTTTTTCATTTCTTCCTATTATATTTGAATCGTTGAGACTTAAATATCGTTAATTTTTTTTGTTTGTTTTGTTGTGAGGTTACTTAATTTCACGACCGAGTTGTAAATTTTTTATGTTAATTTAAATTTTTTTTATTATTTTTTTTTAATTTCATTTTTTAATATTAATTTTAATATTTTTTTTAGCAAGCTTTATTTTTCAACAAGTTATTATTATCACAATTG
Organism: Populus tremula; assembly: GCA_964019445.1. Lineage (NCBI taxonomy): Eukaryota > Viridiplantae > Streptophyta > Magnoliopsida > Malpighiales > Salicaceae > Populus > Populus tremula. The sequence continues at coordinate 1,749,161 of CAXHTJ010000011.1, forward strand.
TTTTTTTAATTTCAATCCATTTACTGTAGTTTTTTTATTATAAAATTATTTTATTGGACCAATAGAATCTATAACTCAACAAAGATTTTTTTGTTTTTAAAAAATATATTAATAATATTTAAATATTTTTTTACGTTAACAAAAAAATAAATCGATACAATACACACGGTAAAGCGTAATTTACCTATCTAGTCACTAGCTATACACATGGGTTTCTTGGACCTTTTTGTTTTTAAAGTCAAAAGGTGGCACGTGGATAGAATGGCTGGATGCCACTTATATTATACTTGGAAAATGAAGTCCTTGTCCATATATATAATTATATATATATAATACCAACAAAGATACATCATACAGAAATGTCACAATCCCACTTTAGCTTAATATATATCCGTTCGCAATCCCTGGTTCCCACACAAGTGTAACGCTCTCTTACATGTCTTTGTAGGCTGCATTTCAAGCTATAAAATATTGGATTAAATTTTAACTGAACACATCAACTATAAGTAGATATATAATTTTGAAAAGTCCCATTAGATAAGGCTAACCAAATTCACTTCCATGTTTTACAGAATTGACCCATATCTTTTTTCTTTGTTGGATCTTATCCTTAAAATCCAGTCCACGTGTGTGTTGTTGAAGTTAATTCTAACCGATTAAAATGATATTTTAATTATTATTTTTTAAATAAAATTGCATTGTTTAATTTTTTTTTTAAATATCAAATTAATTTCAATGAGATTTACCGGGTAGTAAGTTGAATTGAGTAGGTCAAATTAAATTAACTTTAAAATATTTTTGAATCGAATGACTACAATTTAATATGAATTAAATGATTACCGACCCAAATATACCCAAATAAATAACTATTTTTGGGACCATGTGGATAATAGATAGGATATAAATATTGTCAACCTAAATACAAAATCCACCTCAAACTAATCCAAAATATATATTTATAATATATAAATATATTTATAGAATATTTAATTTTTTTAATACAATAACATGTACACATCTTGATATTGACATAAACACACACATATAAATAGTATTTATCATTTTATGATTTAATATACAAATACATATTTTAAATATATATTAACTATTTAGTTTTTATTAATTAATAATAAAATAATAGATAATAAATGCATATTGGATATTGAAACTTATGGACATCTAGATTTTTTTTACCCAATAAATAATAAATATTAAAAATTTTAATCCGGTAGCACTCGTTGACATCCTTGCTGCAAGTGATTTTTAATGGCAATAGCAATTTATCTTCTTTTTTTTACCTCTCTATTTTTGAAGTAAAAAATTAAAACATGGGCTAAAGGCCCATTGAAAGCATAGTTGACGGGCTGAACAAATAGAGATAAAGTCATGCACGAGCATCACGCTTAGGTTAGGCTAGTAGATCATTCCCGGCCCGTAAATTTTAAAAATAGTATTTTAGTATTTTACATTTTAATCCCTACACCATTTGTAGGATGTTTTTTTGGTATTTATATTTAACATTTCATACAAATAAGTCCTTAATTGGAACATACTGGACCAAAATGGACGGACACCTGCTTTTTACCCAGCCCATTACCATCCTTCTTTGTGACTGGTTGGAGACCGTTAGGAGAAGGAAGTGCGAGCCGAAACCCTATCCAAAATTCGTCTTTACTAATTAGGGAAAGAATGCAAAAAAAAAAAAAAAATAGATGTAAGAAAATTATATACATCACATAAAAATAATTAAATTTTATGGGTCAATCAGTGTTCTTCAACATAAAAATTATCTTCAATTAAAATTTATTAATTTTTTTAATCATTATATAAACCATGATTTGATCCATGTTTATCAACCCCTATTTTATATATATATATATAAACATAAACACACATGCTAAGCCCAAATAAAAAAATATCCAACCTTGAGGACATTTATATTAGATCGTAGGCCCATCAAGATAATTCAAAGGGCCCACTTAATTACCAGGACCAAAAAGAGCCCAGGCCTAATTAACAACTAGAAGTCTAGAACCTGTCGAAAGAACCATCTCTCTCTTCTACCACCACTTTACTTGTGGCAAATGGGGCTGTCATCGCATGTTAAGCAGGGGTGAGCAAAAAAACCGAGAAATTGAGTAAACCGAGTAAATCGAAATAAAAACAACCAAAAAAACCAAATCGAAAAAAAAACCGATTTAAACCGATTATTTTTTTTGTTAAAATTTTCGGTTCGGTTCGGTATCGGTTTACGAAACCGGAAACCGGAAAAACCCCAACCGAACCGAACCGGTTCGGTTTAAGGGGTACTATAAATACAAAAAAAAAAAAAACTTTCTAATTCTCAAACCTAATTACTAAAAACCCTAGATACTTTTCTCTCCAGCGCCGCTCCTCAATCCTTAGTCCTCACAGCCGTGCTCACATATCCACACTTTCACTCACTCTATAAAAATCATCAAGTTAATTAATTCATCTTCGATTCTTCTTCCTCTTTTAATTCCTCAATCTTGGCTCTTCTGTTCACCACTTCACCTCTATAAATATATGTATATCAGACACATTGTGAAAATCTGGTTTCTCTATATTTTAATGTTCTAATATCTCTAGAAGTGGTTATTGCAAACTGTGCTGAATGTATTCCATATTTTTTAATTTATTCTCAGAGGTGTTTGTTGGAGTTAATTTGCATGTTCTTTGTTGCGTCATGGACTGGGGTTGTCAAGTACCATGGACCACGACCTAGCATACGGCCTAAACAGGTTTGTTTCGGTATAATTTTTTTAAAAGTATTTATGTCTAATATGTTTTAATTTTTTCACTTGTGAATCTTTTTCTTTTTGATCTGAGCATATCCAATAATTTTATTCATACTCACTTATTAGCATAAACTTGCTGCTGAACAGGTTTTTGTGAGCAATCATACTTCCATGATCGATTTCATTATCCTGGAACAGATGACTGCATTTGCTGTGATTATGCAGAAACGCCCTGGTTGGGTTGGTAAGTGAGAAATGACGTCCTATGTATTTCAGATATTTGATCCAATTAACAGTTACATCCTGAGTTACATGTCTGTCATTATGTGTAACTGATAATATCCTACAAGTACAATTTTGAAGGAAGAAATAGTGCAGTCCCAGCTTTTATTCTAGTTGTTTTGCTTCAAGTCCTTTGTGGTGGTTGTTTATAGATAGTAAGAAATATGGTGGCCAAGCTGAAAGGATTGTCATGTAGTATAGCATAGCATATTTATTAAATTCAATGGTGGTTGCTCTAAATGCAGGGCTGTTGCAAAGCACAATATTAAAGAGTGTAGGATGTATCTGGTTCAATCATGCAGAGGCAAAGGATCGTGAGATTGTAGCTAAGAAGTAGGTGTAAATGCTGGTGTTAAAATTACTGTTCTTGAAAATGATGTTCTCTTCATGATCATATGGAGTTGTATATTTCAGGTTACGGGATCATGTTCAGGAAGCTGACAATAACCCTCTTCTCATATTTCCAGAAGGAACTTGTGTAAATAACCATTATACTGTGATGTTTAAGAAGGTATGGATATTCAACTTAAAAATTATTGCTTCTTTAAGCTTGCAATGCATGTTTTCTGTAACTTTATTGTTTGAAGGTGCAGGGTGCGTTTGAACTAGACTCTACTGTTTGTCCAATTGCAATCAAGTACAACAAAATTTTCGTAGATGCCTTTTGGAACAGCCGAAAGTAAGAAGCTTTTCTTCTAATGACTGTCTTTTATACACATCCCAACATAGCTTTCCTTCTATTTACTGTATTTTATATATATCCCAGCATTTCCTAGAGAGTATGCATTTTTCAAATGGGAGAGAGAGAAACAAAGGCAGTCTTTCACAAAGCATCTGTTGCAGCTGATGACATCTTGGGCTTGTTGTTTGTGATGTGTGGTACTTGGACAAATTATTGTCCAGTCAATTCTGCTGCAAGCATAAATGCTAATGTGAAATCCCTAAATTCATTTCTATAATTATGATTTCATACACTTTTAGTTATTATATAGTGAACATGTTTCTGGATAGATATAAGATATACCACCCTATGAAGAATCTGGAGTTGCATAACGTTTTTCTTTGTTGTTGTTTCCTGATTGTTTGTTGATTTCTCATCATATATCTCTTCACAACATTGAAACTGCTATTGGATTTTTTTGGTTGCTATTTTAGTACATTTAAATCTATTATAAATTATAGTTTTTAACATGTTTTCATTATGTAATAACAGATGGAAACTACTCAAATTCAAAATGCTTCATCCATGGGTACTACACCAACATCAAAGATGAAGATGTGCTTTTTGATTGTGATGACGTGCACAATGAAGATTTATATTTTTTGCATGAAGTGTTTTATTTTTTATGGCAATGTTCTTTGTTGTTTGTTTTTTAAGCCCTTTTGAAGGCAAGGCTTTGTAATTTTAATTTTAATTTGGTGTGTGTGTTATTTAAACTTTGATGCATTAGGAGTCCAAAACACAAATATTAGAAAGACTTGAAACATATTAATTATTAAACACAATATTAGCACTAATAATTTAATATAAATTAAAATTTAGTGACAAAAAAAATATTAAAAATATTATAGATTTTTTTACAAAATTAGATAATATTTATATTAATTATAAGTCCATCAGAAAGTCCATCCGAAAAGCCTAAAAAAGCCCAAAAACAATAAAACAGGTTTTCTGTTAAAAAAACCGAACCGAACCGAAACCGGTTGGTTTGAACCGGTTTCGGTTTGAATTTTTAAGTTTTTTAAATTTTGATTTTGGTTAGTTTTTTAGATAAAAACCGAACCGAACCGGTTTTGCTCACCCTACTGTTAAGTTTTTTAACGGTTTCTTTTTTTATTATTAATATGGGTGTCCGGTCCAGCTTGCGTATATCTCGAATAATTTAATAGGTCCTAAAATTAACGATTATGTAAGTCTCCAGTGGTCCTAAGATTTGTGAAATTCAAACCAATGACTTCTAGAAAGCAAATTTAAAACCTAACCAGTTAAGTTACATTCTATAAGTAGTTTTTTTTAACATAATTGTTAAAACTAGTCAGACCCTTGATCCCGTTTTTCATTTAAATTGAAAAAGATGTTGATTTCATAGAACCTTGTTGATTCGATTCAATTGAGTTGATTCATGACTAAATCAACCCTAATTTATCAATTTAATTTATCTAATAATTAAATTGAAAAGAATCAGCTGATTCAATTGGATGATAGATTGATTCATATTCAATAGGTAAATACAATAATTGTCTTTTGAAGGATGAAAAGATATTGTATTAATAAAAATAATTGATCAAGTTGATGAATTATTTTTTTGGGTGGGTATCTTGCTGATTCTACCAACCAAGTTTAAAATTCTCAAGAGAGTATTTCTGTGTGGTGTGTGTGTGAGTTTTCTTGTTTCCCTTAAACAGTTGAATTATCTATACACACTACTTGACTTGCGTTTTGAAGGTCCACCTGGAATTAATTATGGTTTTTGAGCACTTATCATATTTAAGACAGATAATATCATTATTATTTAAAAAATAACTAGAGGGACTAAGACTTATTAGATCGTGAATTACTTTAGTGTAATGATGTTTTTGCTCCAAAATTTTGTGGCCATTAAGCACATATCACTCGCCAAATTTCCTGAAAGCACGAACCTTGAAGTTTATTCAGTACAGCATATGACCATAGAAATCAAATTCATATTACTGCAGATAGGCCTCAATAATTGATGGTAAAGCAGTAATATTGATGATTTTGTAGCGAGGAAACGTCCTTCCTCTAATAGTTTCTTCCATTCAAGTTCAGTCCTTTCTTTTTTATTTGTGTTCTGTGCGAGCATCACTAGATCAGACTCTATTCTCATCTCATATTAGAATAATATAAATTATATTCTAAGATTTTATTTAAAAATTTAAGTTTTTGAGTTGAGATAGTTCTTTGACATGGTATTAGAGTCTTGATGTTCAAGCAATCACGAATTCAAATCTTACCATCCTTATTTATTTGATAAAAATTAAATATAAAATAATATGGACCTATGCAAATTTCAAACATAAAAAACTTTTATTTAAAAGGGTGTATTAGAAAATAATATAAATTATATCCTAAAATTTTATCTAAAAATTTAAATTTTTAAGTTGCGTTTCAAATCACTAAATTAGCCATTTTCTTCTGGATGCAGAACAATCTCCACTAAAATCAGCTTTCCTGTCTTCTCAGGCATTGCTTTCCGACAGTTTTTTAATATCTTTACACGATATTCATCTCCCCAATCATGCAATACCCACTGAATTAAGAGAAGAAACAAGAAAAAAGATGTGAGACAAGACAGCAACATGGAAATTGCAATAAAGGGACGCGTAATTACCTTCATAAAAATTGAATCAGCATTAGGTATGGCCTCAAAAAAATTGCCTCCAACATGCGACACCCCATTATATGCTGGTGCTGCGGCCATCAAAGTTTATGCATTTGATGTGAGGATAGGCTTTGACAATCTCAGCTAAATTTCCTCCTGTACCACCTCCAACATCCACCACCGTCTCAACATCATCAGAACCACCTTTATAATGGGATACGACTGCCCTCATAATGATCTTTGCAGTATAATTAATGTTTTTTTTATAACGAAGGTCATATCGCTACGTCAAGTATGATTTTGGGAAAGGTTATATGATATCAAATAAAAAATAATGACAAAGTGACATGATTTAAGATTTGCTATCTCAGATTAAGGGGAAAAGAACAGAAAAAGGGTAGATGACTTTGCATTTGTCTTATTATTTCTAGCACCACAATTTATGTATATAGATAAATGATATTAAGTAGTTCATAATTCTTCAAAACAATGTATTATTTCCTGAAATAGTTTGATTGAGAGTTCGACATATCTAACGTGACCAAATTTTAATAATGATCGGGTTTCATAAGTGTGTGTGTATATATATAATTATATTTAAACTTTATTGGAATTTAAAATAAAGTGAGATTAAAACTTGAGACTTCACCCAACTTATTTATCATAGAAAATCACATTAACAATAACATGAGGAGACATAACTTAGAGGAGAAATTGTATAGTATTAAAAAATAACGAATCATATTTTATATATGTAGTAATTTTTCTTAATAAAATAGAATTGAATTGTAATGTTTTAGTTTATTTATTTTTAATGCAAATTAAGGATTCAATTAACCTAATGTACAAATTAAATTAAAACACTATAGGTTGATCCAAACGATCATATCTTCAGATGTGACGTAAATTGTGGCCCAAATTCATTTTATATTATATTATATTATATAAGTCTAGCCACCCTGCATGGATAGCTTCCGATCTTAGCTCAGTTGGCAGAGCGGAGGACTGTAGTGGGTGAAATCCAATTAGCCATCCTTAGGTCGCTGGTTCGAATCCGGCAGGTCGGAAAATTGCTATTTTGTTTTTTGAATGACAAGTCGGTCATGATCTCATAAGGCCCATTGGCCATTACCTTAACCTTAGGTGTTTAGAGTTTAGACTTTAAACCCACTGCTCATAATGCAAGGTTAACCACGGCCCATTTTTCATTTGTGGAGTATTTAAGCTTTATTTGTTTTACACGATCAAATCCCAAATTTTTTTTTTAATCTAAAATAATAATTATAATAATTTATAATTAATTAGCTAAAACTAGGTTCAAATAAAGCTTTGACTAGCCAAAAATAGATGCAAGAGAAATTTCAAACCCTTTTTTAGTAATATCTAATTTATGGAATCGAATTATCCATTCTCTGGAATTTTAAAATATTTTTTATCCTATTATTTTAAAAAGATTTAATAGATACAAGAAATAATAAAAAAATTTATATGAAAACTGTTTATAACGCTAGGCAACCAAAGTGAATAACATCCGACCTTAGCTCAGTTGGTAGAGCGGAGGACTGTAGTTGGTGAAATCCAAATAGCCATCCTTAGGTCGCTGGTTCGAATCCGGCAGGTCGGAAAAGTTCCCTTTTGTTTTTTGAATGACAAGTCGGTCATGATCTCATAAGGCCCATTGGCCATTACCCTACCTTAGGCGTTTAGACTTTAAACCCATTGCTCATAATGCAGAGGTTAACCACGGCCCATTTTTCATTTATTTTTAACAAGAGGAGTAATTATCTATTTTTTTCTTCACTTTACTAGAATTGTTTTTTTAATCCAATTTGTTTTACACGATCAAATCCCATTAACTTTATTTTATCTAAAATTATAAAAAATTTTATAATTATTAGCTAAAACTAGGTTCAAATAAAGTTTTGACTAACCAAAAAAAACCGCAACTAAAATTTCAAGACTTTTTTTTAGTATTATCTGATTAATGGAATTACATTGTTTATTCTATGGAATTTTAAAATATTTGCTATCCTATTATTTTAAAAAGATTTTAATAGATACAAGAAATAGTGAGATTTTAGGTAAAAATATTTTTATTATTTTTAATGAGTTCTAAATTTTATATATTTTCTCTTTTATATTTATGTAGTCTCTTTCTTCAACGTGAATTTTAGAGAGTAATTGATAGAATGGTTGTGGGCTATATACTTCTTCATTGAGATAAGAGATATAATCTCTAGTTTCTTTGTAAGAAATATTTAATTTGTTGGTAAAGAATATCTTCATAGCAATACATTGATTGAGACTAATTTCTTTTAATGAACTTAAAAACACACCATTAACATCATTCTGGTTAATTTAAAGAAAACTAATTTTTTTAGATGCCAATCTCATTAAATAAACAAAAAAAATCTCTTTAATTATCTTCTGTTAGGTACGAGAAATAAAATTTTCACAACTCTCTTTTGTACATGCAAAGGTGATGAAGCTATAACCACGTGCATACTTGGTGTGAGTAGTTTATGAAACCGAATCGGTCAGTTTTTTTAAAATTTAAATTAGTTTTTTTATAATTTAATTTTTTTGGTTATTTTTTTTTAATTTTTCAATTTAATCAATTTTTTAATATTTTTTGCTTATCTCTATTGCTTGGTGTGATTGGTAGAGGATAGGGGTGTTCACGGTTCGGTTTGGTTCGGTTTAGACTAAAAAAACCAACCGAACCGGATTACAGTATTGTTGCAAAAAATGAACCGAACCGGATTGAAAACCGATTCAAACCGAACCTGTCCGGTTCGGTTAAATCCGGTTTTTTAAGGAAAAAACCGGGAAACCTAATCCCATGGATTTTTTTGGTTTTTTTTTTAAATTGGCTTACGGTGGGCAGGAATTCACTTCAAAGAAAGACAACCATGGTATATAGCAATTGTTTATGCATGATCAACAATGTTCTTTCCCCGGCCAATCTGGTCTACACATTGTGAACTCTAAGCTGGGGTTCTTGCAATCCAAACTAGACCCCAAGTAGCTTCTCGGCCTAGTCGAATCGCTTTCCTGCAGTATTAATTAAGAGAAGTGCATGCCACCTCTTGTAAGTAACCAGTCAAGCAAATCCATGTAATTAAACTCTTATCCCCATATGTTGGATTTCTGGAAATTTTGAAAAATCTTTAAGGAATTCTAGACTTTGGGATGATACCTCCATTAGTTGTCCAGATCTTTGTTGTGATTGGAACGTTCCTTGTCTGTGCCCATTCATCTCCCTTTCCATAAGAGATAGATGCAGAGAAGATGTTAGGTTTGGTGTGGGCGGCGGTTGCAAAAGAGATAAAGCTAGAGAAGAGATATATGCGGAGATGAAGGTAAGAGGCAGAGAAAATAAAAAATTTAGGTTTGGTGTGGGCGGCTGCTGCAGAAGTAAATTGTAATGTTAGGTTTAGGTTTACACTTTATTGTACTAGTTAGTATTTATACTAGGTCAGTAGGTCGTTTCTTCTGGCTTTAGTTTTACGGTAGCCGGTTCGGTTCACCGGTTTTGGTGGTGAAACCGAAACCGAACCGAACCGGAAAGAGTTTTGATTTTGATAATCGGTTTAATCGGTTTTTTATCTCGGTTCGGTTTTCTCGGTTTTTTTGGTTATTCGATTTTTTTAAACACCCCTAATAGAGGATGTGTGGGAGATTGGTTTTCGTGTTGAGAATGTATCGTTACAAAGCATGGAATGTTAAATACCTTGGATAAAATTCTTGCAATGCAGGAAGGGAAATGAGGGCGAACAGAAAGCTAGTGGACCAAATGGGATATATAGCTAGCTCTCAACAATTTTATTGCTTTCTCTGATCTCGTGGTGAATACTAAAATGTAGTTAAACCAAGAATTAATTTTGATTTTTCAGCCTACCTATTTCTTGAAGTTCAAGTAATACTATAATTTTATATCGTATCTTTTTAAGAAAAAAAATCCTCTTAAAGGCATCATTTGCTATTATATTTCAATACATTTGAAAGTGTTTTTTAAAATAATTTTTTTAAGAAAACATTAAATTAGATTTGTAAGTGATTTTTTATTTTTAAGATGTGACCATATATTCTTATAATATAATTTAAAAAGTTTTTATAAAAAATTATTAAATTCAATGAAATACATGACACGATTTGTTTAGGGACTGGAATTGATCTAATTTGTCATTGTTTCAATAGTTTTTATGAGGTATTAAGTCTGATTTAATACATTCTTCCAATAGCCTTATTATTAGTCTAGGTCCATCAAGAATTGGTAAAGTTCTAAGAAATAATGAATGGAAATTTCTTTATATTTCTCTTGCTCTACAGGTAACATAAACTCTAATGAGGCCGATGTTCTTGCAATTCAAAAATCACTACTTTTTTGTACTGATTGCAACTATGCTGCTTCAAATCAATGGGTTGTGAAATCTAATTCTTACAATGCTATTATTTGAATTAAAAATGAAAATATTATGTGACATTTGCAAGATAAATTTAATGATATCTTCAATGCATGTAATATATTTTCTTCTAATTTTTTAGCATGTTTTTAAAAAGAAAAATCATGTTACGGATCATTGCATAGTTATAGCTTTTATCCATAGTCTATTATTTTAGTATGGATTTGCTTTAAGGTTATTTACTTTGTAATTATATTTTTTAAACAATCTATTATGTTGTATTCTTCTCTTTGTTTAAGCCATGCTCTTATTGGCTTTAACAATTGATTAATAAATCTTTTGTATTTCATTAGAAAAAACAAAGTTTAGGATGAAAATATAAAACTATATAACTTCAACGATCAAATAATGTGTAAATTAAAAATGTAGGGATTAAATGAAGTTTGTAGGGATTAAATGAAGTTTTTCGTGCCTTTTTAACATTGGGCTCTGTTTTTTTTTTTTTCAATGTTCTTTGCGAAAACAGTACCAGAATTTGATGACAAAAGTGTTTTTCATTTGGCAAAAACATGATATTGTTTCCGTTCCTTGAGAAAACAATAAGATTTTCTACTCTTAGCATCTCTCATTCTTTGTTCAAATATATCACAAATTTCTTTATCCTCACAGATTTTCTATTCCAATGTTGTCTTGAAATTTAAACATTCAAAGGTTGTTGTTATTTCGAATTTTGAAATGGGAACTTAATATGTTGAAGGGATATGTTACAACCAACAAAAGTTCAAACATACACTAGTTCAAGTTGTCATCAATTTATTCTTGTAAATAAAGGAAAAACTGTATTTTTTTTTTAGAATAGAAAAGAAAGGGGGTTGAATCAGAAGTTATTATACAATTTTCCCATAATCAAGGCCATTTATTATCTATCTAATATATAACTTCATGGAACAGTGAATTTTGTTGCTCGGATTTCTACAATGTAGCCGAATATGAAAAATTCAGGGAAATGTTTTTCAGGAAATTAAGCAGTTTCTAGCAAATAAACAAGTACTATATTAGAAAATAATAAACTGAAAGCTAGCAAATAATAATATCAATGATCTCGTAATGATAAAGGAAGCTGATTAACTCTCTGATTACACAAATAAAGGCATGTCTACAATAGAAAGGTAAAATTGGGGAAAATGAGAGAAAAAAAATAAACAAAACAAAAACATGAGTACCTAAATCTACCAGTTAGACAAAGTTAAACATTTGGTAAGTTAGGTCATGGGAGAGGGTACATTTTAACAAAAAAATAGAAAAAAGGAGCCATGGCTCATGGGACAGGATAAGACTTGTTATGACACATGCATTTATAAGCCATGGGACAAGTCTCAGCCTCTTCAAGTGAAGCACAAATAAAGCTGACCATTACTAGTCTACATGGTGAGCATGAACCACATGCATGGGAACAATCAGGCAAGCTTGATCCAGCAATTTGGACAGTATCACCCCTTCTCTTTGCTGGCCATCTCTCCCTGTAGAAATTGGGTTGCGCCACCGTCCCATCTTTAATTCGAGGCTGTGTCGAGTGGTGGTGCCCATGGTCTGTTCAGCATTAAAGGAACAATATCAGTATCAATAGAAACCCTAGCAAAAAGGGAAAAGAATCGATCGAAGCCTCAGTTCCAAAATGTATCAAGAACTAACAACATAAATCTCAAACATAAGTTTGAACCGCTCCCTTATATCTAAAAACAAATGAAGCAAAAGGAGAGGTTCATACGTGTTCGTGGCCTGCCTATGTGCCTCGCGGAAATGGCCGTCGGAAGACAAATGAGAGCAATTACTAACGCTGCAACAAAAATCTTCATGGCTTTGGTCAGCTTTAACGGCGTCGTGTTACTCTTTTCTTTGAGCAAGCTAGCTAATTATTCCAAGAAAATTGGAGACGAAGGTGTGAGAGTGGAAGTGTGGGAGCACAGGAATATATAAAGAGGTGAGCAAAAGGATAGTATTGAAGCGAGTCACAGGCAAGAGTGTGTGCCAAAGCAGTGTTTCGAGAGAGGGTCACATGAAAAGGGATGCACGACGCAGGTTTTCTAACAACAGTCACAGGACTCAAGCCTTGGCATGTGTGTGTGGTTCCATGGAAAAAAAATTTAAGGTGATATATGTAGAATGTACTTAGGGCATTGCTTACATAGCCATAAATGCTTCGAGGGATTTTCAAATTTTATTGAATCTCTGAATAGCTTAAGGCCTTATTGTAGGAGATAATAAATTAGACACTGTGGATGTAATGTGACTGCCATTAATGCTCTTTTTTTTTGCTTCTACATGTTGTAGATGTTGTATATGCTTGAGTTTGGACCACTCCGGCCCGAAGCTATTTAATTCCAAGAAAATTCAATACCTTGTTCTATTCAAATATTGTCTTATCTATCTATATTAGAGTGTATACAAATTACTCCAGAGAACATGTTCAACATGCATCCTGTAGATTATTTGGTAATGTGATTGTTATTATTTTTCAAATAACTTTTCGTATCAAAATATATGATATTTTTTTTTATTTTTTAAAAATTATTTTTAACATCAGCACATCAAAATAATTTGAAAACACTAAAAATATATTAATTTGAATAAAAAAAATAAAAAAATTTAATTTTTTTAAAAACATTTTAAAAACATAAAAACAAACAGAACAAAATCAATATATGGTTAATTAATTACCATATATTTGTGATTGATGGCCCAATTTCTCCGATTAATTTGATTTGTACATGGTTGCTTACTAGTAAATGGGACCAATAAAACTCATTTATTTTCCATTTTCTGCACGAAACTATTCTATGGGCTGACCCCCAACTACACAAATAACTAAGCTAGATGGTCGAAAGTGAAGAGGAAGACAAAAACAATGTCGTGCATGGAAGTTGACTCTCCTTATTTTTAGCAATAAATGAATGTAAGTATCGTGTAATACAAAAGACATGTTTTTATAAAAATGTTACCGCACTGGAAAATTTCCAGAGTGATTTTATAAATTTTATTATTCTTTCCCAGACCCAAATACAAACTGAGCTCACAAAAGATGAGCACGACCAAACTGAAGAGCACGTTAACTTAGACGCAGGCCCACTTAAGAAGTCAGAAATAAAGCCAATATCCAGCTACAAAGGCCGAATCCTAGCACGGTAATGGCCGAAACCAGTAGACCCGTCTAAGCAAAATGGGCCATTGAGGCCCAATTAAATTGCAATACTCAGCCCGTTTAGCAAACCCAAGTTATGGTGGGTGAGAAAAAATCAAAAATTAATTAAACCAAGAAAAATATATTTAAGAAAATTAAACCATTAAAAAAAATTGAATTTTTTTAAAAGAATTTAGTTTAGTTTGGTTTTGATTTCAAAAAAATAATACAGAACCAAATCGGACTAGTTCAACTAAACAAAATTAAAAAACATCAGGGATATAAATATTAAAATAAAAAGAGAAATTTAAAGTAAAAATACTTTTATAACTTTTTTTGAGTTATATCCTTTCCTATTTGTTTTGTTTTTGTCTCGGGGATGCATAGAATAACTAATATAATATCATTAATTATTTTCTAAATACTATAAAATTTTCTATTATATTATTAATTTAATTTTTTTTACAAATAATTTTGAAAACTTGAAAAGAAATATTAAATTTATAAAATATTTTTTTTAGATATATTAATAAATACCTTTTATATTTGCGTTATACTTGCCTCCTACCTATAATTAACTTTATATATTAAAAAATATAAGTAACAAATTATTAAATAGCCACAATGTATTTATCTCATACTTCAATAAAAACCATACTATATTCAAATATCAATGATTTCCAAAAACAATTATACAAAAATTTATTATGATAGATTCTAATAATTTAGTGGGAGTCCTTAAGACATTTATCTTCATATGGTCTTGTTAGTTGTTACTATCTTGTTTCTCTTAAAAGACATGTCGTCTGCGTGATCGCTGCAACTGCTCTATTACAGTTGCAACTACCAATGACAAACAAAATGTTTTTCTATTGTTTGGACGTAGAACTCGAAGACCCAAAACAAAAGCCCTCTCTTTCAAATCCCAGCATCATATCATTTCATCAAACACAAAGCCTGTATTTTTCATCACAGATTTCTCTTATCACAGGTGGGTTTGTGCTTGCCTTTCTCTCTTTTAATCCTGCTTGCATTTTGTTGTTCGTACATGTGTGTGAAATGAATGATGGTATGGGATTTTGGTGTTTGTTAAAATGCTTATGTGAACTTGCAAGATGATAAATGTTTTGGGTTTTAGTCTTTGATGCTTGTAGATATTGGAAAATGTGCAGTATAGTTTGAGTATGGAGATGGGTTTTGAATAATTTGGTGATTTATTTGATGTTTTGATTGTAAATCACTGCGTTTTTTGCATTAGATATGTAGTTATGCATTTTGATGATGCCTGGAAATTCTTGTAGTCAAAACGTAAGATCCTTGGAAATGTTAAAGTTTGAAGCTTGATATACTGTATCTTTGGATTTAATGATGCATTAGTGGCACTTGCTTCATTTCTATAAAAAAAAGTTATGGTCTTTCCGTGTTGGGATGTTTAAGAAATACTGAGTACTAATATGAAATAAAATCAACAGACAGCATAGAAGCTTCACAGATTTCCAGTAGTGTAGCCAGTAAAACCTCCTGGTCTTGTGCTAGAACCGCTTGTTCCATAATTCTGCAATGCAGAGTTGTGGTGGGTTAATGGAGTTGAGCTGCGGGATGTGTGTGTTTCTAAATGTTTACCTTCTGTTCATTTTCTTATTGCTTTCATGTTTGCATTTATGATGGAGTTTTATTATCCATTTCCTTAAATTCATGTTCTGTTTGTCTGCAAGTGAGCATTGCGTCTTTCATTGTCTTGATAGATGATGTGCTTGTTGGCAGGTTGAGTTAAAGTTGTTATAGTGGGTCAATTTTCCTGAAAGTTGAATGGACTTTGTAAATTTTCTGTAGCAAAACAACTGGATGGAATTCTGATCCATACAATGCCATCCAAGGTTGACAGCATTTAGATATATTACAGCAGCTGCTACTCAGGCAAATAAACCAAAAGAGAAAAGAGTCCTTTTTTTTCCCTCTTCATTTGAATCAAAGAATATCCCAGAAAAAATAAAAATGATAGAGCAATCGCTTTCAAAACCTTCATTCTCATTGTCAATTTCCATTCCTAAAGCCCCTAAATCTAAATCCTCCTTTTTTTGCTCCTTTTCAAAAATTCGATGTGAATCTGTTGATTATCTCTCTTTGACAAAAATTGATGCAAAACACCCACAAAATTCTACCACTATCAATAATGGCTCTTCATCATCAACGTCTGTGGATTTGAAGAACAAGGAGAAGGGCCCATACCCTTATCCAGGAGGTGGAAAGATGGGGCCATACACTGGGAGGGATCCCAATGAGAAGAAGCCAGAGTGGTTGAGGCAGAGAGCTCCTCAAGGAGAACGATTTGAAGAGGTAAAAGAATCTATCTCTCGCTTGAATCTCAACACTGTTTGCCAAGAAGCTCAATGCCCCAATATTGGAGAGTGTTGGAATGGAGGCGGGGATGGTATTGCAACAGCAACTATTATGGTTTTGGGTGATACTTGTACCCGTGGATGTAGATTTTGTGCTGTTAAAACCAGCAGAACCCCTCCTCCTCCTGACCCCATGGAGCCACTTAACACTGCTTTGGCTATTGCAAGTTGGGGGTGAGTTTGTTTCTTAGAATTAACTATGGAAATATTGTTTCTGTACTGTTTGCAAGTATGTTTTAGATTATCAAATGAAAGGCTTTTTTTTTTTCATCTCAAAATACCATTTCCTTCAATATGTAAGAAGAAATGAAAAGATAGACAGTAGTAAAAACTGTAGTGTTCAACCTGCTTTAAGCATCAAACTAATCTAGTATGTTTCTTCTTTCCCAATTTAGTGTGGATTACATTGTTATAACAAGTGTAGATCGTGATGATCTACTGGATGGGGGAAGTGGCCATTTTGCCCAAACTGTTCGAGCTATGAAGGTTTGTATGTTATCTGGCTTACTTTATGGATGTCATGCTCCTATTTACTGTTGCAGAGTTTATGAATCACATATTGGATTCTGTACACCTTTTCTGCAGGAACTGAAGCCAGAGATCATGGTTGAATGCTTAACTTCTGATTTCCGTGGTGACCTAAAGGCTGTAGATACTCTGGTACATTCAGGATTGGATGTGTTTGCCCACAATGTTGAGACTGTTAAACGCCTCCAACGAATTGTTAGAGATCCCCGAGCTGGGTGAGTGGCTTGTTATTGCTTCTGTACAAGCACAAAACATGGATCTGTCTGCATCATATCAGTTGTTTTGTGTTTTGAGGCTTATCAGGCCATGGTTGTATTTGATGATCAGTTTATAGTATTTGAATACAAAAGACAAAAGCTGAAACAAATCGAAAATTTCTGGTGGTTTGTTCTAGGCTATTTCTGACTTTACACATGATGCAAAATATAAACAATATTTAGTATTATATAACATTCACGATTATCGCCAAGTAAAGCTGATGGAGAATTAAGGGCAACAATGGGAGTTGGTATTTATTTGTTTAGGAATTTTAATATTTTATGATTATACTAGTTTTTATTATTTAGGAAAACCAATAAGTCTTAATTCTATAATGTAACTAAAATCCTAATCAAACTATCAAATAATAAATACCAATTCCCATTTTAAATAAAATAATCTAGAATAATCATAAAATATTAAACTTCCTAAACAAATAAATACTGTCTCCCATATTTATGTAGATGATACATAAAGGTATTCTATTTTTTGTTGAGAACAGGACAAAATTTGCATGAATAAACCAAATCCAGGCTTGGTGTACTTATAGCAAGAAATCTTATGCAGACTGGTCTTTCTTTCAAGAACACTTGTCGTGAATGCTAATTTTGATTCTTATTTTAAGAATGGGAAATGCAGGTATGAACAGAGTTTATCAGTTTTGAAACATGCAAAAGTCAGTAAGAAGGGAATGATAACAAAAACTTCTATAATGTTGGGTCTGGGAGAAACTGATGATGAGGTGAAGGAAGCCATGACTGACTTAAGGGCTATAGATGTTGATATTCTAACGTTTGGACAGTACTTACAGGTAAAATTATGTGCCACTATGCTCTTATGCTATTTAGCTCGAGTAATTTACATCTTAAGCCTAGAATTGGGCCTCTGCTTTCTTAATTATGTTAAACTCTTAAAGCTTGCCATAGTCTAGTGTTTTACTGCCTGAATGATTTTCATCTTGCCAAATGATGGTTTCAGTTCAACACTGCCAAGGCATTTGTTGTGTTGTCGTGTTATATGGTGGTGCTATATTTATTTGACTCTTGCAGCCTTAGCTCTCAATATGAAACTGCTTCTCTTTTGCAGCCCACTCCATTACATTTAACGGTTAAGGAGTATGTTTCACCTGAGAAGTTTGCTTATTGGAAGGAATATGGAGAGTCTATTGGATTCCGTTATGTGGCTAGTGGACCTCTGGTAAGTTCTTTGATAACTATTTACGTTGGAGGTTATAGATGTCAGCATTTGTGTTCTTACACGAACAACAAATGGGAAGACAGGCTAATTGTTAGTGTTATAATTTGTAAATGCAGCCCTGTTCAAATCCATTTGTGTTCATTAAAATCCCGTTGGGTCTAAATTTCAGTCTGCTTCTATAATAAAAGCTTTGCAAACCTATGCATGGTTTTGCTTCAAATTCAATGTTTTACTAGCTGAGCTTGAGTTCCTTTAGTTGTTTCCAAGACACACTCTATCGACCTTTTTAAATTTACCTACAAGAGCTTTCGATTTTATTTTCCAGGTTCGATCCTCTTACAGAGCAGGGGAACTCTTTGTCAAGACAATGGTGAAAGAAAGTGCTAAAGAAGCTGCAGCCATATCCTAGGCACCTCCTGTAATCCTTTTTATCATTCCATCTTGATGGCCATGGAACTACAGCAACAACAACTTTACGTCACGAGCAACTGGCTTTGGGACAAATTGTATCAGATATACAAGGTTGAGTTTTCGTTCTCTTGGTTTTGGATTTGCCAGTGGTGAGTTTTACTGGCGATAGTCATACCGTGAATTGATCTATTTATTTTTTCCTTCCATTCTTGTTGTAACTCCTACTTTTTCTTTTTTTTTCCAAGAAAACCCAAAGCATGGTTAATTGATATGGTCAAAACAAAATAAAGTTGAAGACCATAAGTTATTATTCCTGTGAGCATCACTATTTTCTTCTTGTAAATAAACAAAGCAAATGCAATTGTTCACGTGTTACCCTTTGGAAAGCTTCTTAAAAAGAACTAGATAACTTTAACGGAAAAGAGCGAATTCACTCCACGAATCGGTTCAAGTCCGGGACTGAGATCGTTTTAGGGAGATGATTTCTGCTGCAGAGCCCAAATTGCTGCATGTTAGAGATTCGCCCATTTTTTTTTTAATTTATTGCTAGCCCATCTCTGAATTTTCAAACAGGTTCATGATTACAACAAGTTAGTGAAAGTCAATATAGAATGATAATGTTTTAATTTTTTTAAAGTTAAAATAATATTATATTGTATTTTTTTAAAAAACCAAATTGAATTTTAGTTGATTAAGTTTAAGTCACATGGGTTTGAATGAATCAAATTCCATTTATTTTTTTTAATCCCCACTCGAGCTAGATTCTAGTATGGTGAGGTTTCGACATAGACTTGAGTATAATATGTTCAAAAAATTGTGATATTTGACTAAATTAAGTTCTATTTAATTTTTTAATCCCGGATTTTAAAAAATCCATGTACATGTTCGGAAAATTGTGATTTTTCAACGAAAAAAAAAAGTGAAAAATTTAGATTTTTTTTAATGTATATTTTGTGAGAGGTGGGAAGTCAAAGAATGTGGAACTTGATGTATCATATGATATTGCTGTGACGTTGCAGTTCGTGCTTAGCATGGTTGAAATCCTTATAGGATAAAATCCAAATTATAATAAATTAAGATATAAAAATATTATAAAACATTGTGAAGCTTCATGAGATGGCTTTGGGGATTGACAAGTTGTTGATTGCACATTTTACCATAGCCAGTTCACGCCAGTTATGATCTGAATTTGCCTAATTTTCTCCACGTTAGCGCTATTAAAAAATACAATTTTCAAACTAGTACTATTAAAAAATATTTTTTAATCTAGTATAGTCAACATTAGCACAATAAAAAAATAATTTTTCAAACTAGAAGAGTTAAAAAAAAAATATTTTCTAATCTAGCAGTATTGATTTATTTGAAAAGTCGGCAAAATACTTGGTTGGTTCTTGAGGTTAGGATTTTTTTTTGGTTATATTTGCTTTTATAATTTTTGATAGATAGTTTGGAAATGAGGTCTAATATGTATTTTTAAAAAAATTAATTTTTTTTACGCTTTACTAAAAAATATATGTTTTTATATTTTTATTGTTTTGATGTGCTGATGTCAAAAATAATTTTTAAAAAATAAAAAAAATATTATTTTAATATATTTTTAAATAAAAAACATTTTAAACCGTAACCGCAACCACAATCTAAAAAACTACCTTTATATTTTCAATTGTTTATCATGTTTGTCTTATTTTTGTAATGGTTTCGGTTTTAGTTTGGTCTTAATATTAAGATTTTGATTAAAAAAAAACATAAAGATCAATCCATGTATTTACATTTTACCCCAGAGATAGTTTCAAATTCATGCTTACTATACTCTGAACATACAAGGTACCTTGTTTGTCAACGGTCAAAATAGGAAGCTTAATGCAGAAATTCATTGCCTATTTAACATCGAAGACTAGGTTCTGAGTTCCAGTAAATATAGTAATTCATGTACGGCTGCCAAGAAAACGAAAACTGGTAATAAATTTTCAAACGTAAACCCTTTTTCTAGGTCTATATATTAGTACACTTACCCCCAAGAATCAAGATCTTGTCTGCTGTTTCCTCTGTTTATACAGGCATGAACACCACCACCACCCTTGTCCATGACACCATAACAAAAACTTTTAGCAGTGGATTAAAGGGTTATCAGCCATTGGATCGTTATGATGCTCTGCATGGCGATGATCTTCATGACATGGGGTATAGAAGTGCAAGGGCTAAGAAAAGACAGGTTTTTCTGAAGTCTTACAGGTTAGCATCAAGAACCGAATTGAGAAGAAGAAGGTCAAGATCGTTGAAGCTGAAGAAGGTGGTGGTTAAGGTTAGGATGGCTGTGTTATCAGCTGTTTCGTTTATGAGGGGAAATGCTTTAAAATCTTGTAATTCTAAATCATCAATCTCTGCTTCCTCTCCTATGCAACTCAGCAAGTCTTGTTAGGTTTTTATTTTTTTTTCAATTTCTTGAACTGATTTCCTTCTTAATAAAGCATCTTTTGCTGCTGCAATTCTATGATTATGTATCTGTATCTGTTTTTAGGTAGATACACTGGCAAAGATTTGACACTCTAGTCTCTAAGGTAACTTTTGGATACCATCTCAGAAGAGCAAACAGAGTGAGAACAGACGATACATGTTCTCTTTTCCTTTCTATTTTGAAAACACAGAGTTCACTCCAAAAACATCTCATAAACAAATTTGTTTTATATTTCTCTCTATGTCTTTCTAACCAAATATATTTTTGTTAATTTTTTGTTTTGAAAACACAGTTCACTCCAAAAACATCTCATAAACAAATTTGTTTTATATTTCTCTCTATGTCTTTCTAACCAAATATATTTTTGTTAATTTTTTGTTTGGGACACTAACCAAACACAACCCAAGAAAGATCACAATTGTATATAATAGAAAGGCTTATTGCTTGTCTGCCAAATTCCTTGACACTTTTCTCTTCCTCTGCCCTATGGAAGGAGATTAGACAGATACATATGCATGGGATGAAACAAAAGCTTCTGTTTATGTACTTGTCATGTTCAGTCCTCTTCAGTCTCAAGTACCAATTGTCTTTATTAATTTCATTGCACCCTATGCTTCTGGTTCTAGCTCTGTTTACTCTTATTCAGTCTCACGTACCAAACGCTTCCTATAACTTTCCTCATTAATTTCATTGCATCCTAGGCTTTTGGTTCATAATTTAATGTGGTTCTCATACATAGTTCCTATGGCTCCAACTGGTTCTGTGTAGGTCAAGTGTGCAAAATTCCTGGAGTAATCTGCAACACCAAGAGAATTTTTTTCGCTATGTAGATTGGAGTTGGATTTTCCAAAGTGTCATTTCTTTTGGGTGGTTTGACAATCATAAGTGTTGGCTATAGTTATATATAGGATGATCATTTACCATTTAGGACTGTATTGACAGACTGCAATTTGTCTTTGGTAGTTACCATTTGTTATGAGTAACTGATTTTGACTATGTAAGCCAATCTTTTAAGACAACGATATGGCAAAGAATTGCTAGATTTTCCTAAATTGGCTCCTCCTTGGATGGTCTTAAGAAATATCAGCTGCAACCACAGATAGTTGGTGCTAAAAATAGAGAAATAGAGAGTTGTGTAACAACCATGCCAATTACTATCATCCTCCAATCCATGTCCTCACATTATATAACATTAACCTAAACCAGTGGAGCAAAATTCTCCAAAAAGGTCCCCTGTCTCCTCTCTACCTCCAAGTTCAAGATTCTTAGACGAGAAGGGAAAGGGCTTTTCTTTCTTCTTCTTCTTTCTTGTATGGACTATGCTCAGCGCAGGGTGCATCCATCTGATGTTGAGGCAGCAATGGAAACTGCCCCTGCATACCCATCAAAATATGTTATGCTCAACAATAATAATTCTTCAAGCGTAAGGCCTCCTCCTCAAAGGCGTAACATTCCTAGGTACCATTCAAACAATCATCATTCTCGTGGACATTGTTGTTTAAAATGTGTGTGCTGTTGCTTTTGCTTCTCGATTGTTGTGATTATCGTTCTTGCTAGTCTTCTTGCCGTTCTTTACGTAACACTAGACCCCAAAATGCCTCAATATAATATCGAAAGTTTTGAGGTCAATGCTTTCAACATGGCTCCGGATTTTAGCCTCTATACCGAATTTGTTGTCGTCGTGAAAGCTAACAATCCTAATAAAGAGATTGCTTTCACCTATGGCAAGGACAGCTCGGTCGTTGTAGACTATTCAGATTCAACTCTTTGTTCTGGCAAGATTCCTGCCTTCCACCAACCGTTCGACAACACAACGATGATCCGTGTTGTTTTGACAGGAAAAAGCGAGTTCGGTTCAGGACTTCAAGAAGCTCTAATGGACAACAGGGAAACAGGAAGGATCCCTTTACTTGTAATCGTAAAGGCACCTATTTCTGTGATGGTTAAAAGTCTTGCATTGAGACAGGTTATGGTTAATGTCAACTGTTCTTTGGTTGTTGATAACTTGGCACCCAACAAGAGGGTTCGGATTCTGTCAAGTACATATACCTATGCCTTCGAAGGTATTACGTTCAAAATATGATCCTTGTATTTTTATTTTCCTCTTCTTCATTAGCATCATCAATTCCGGATGGAAGGGAAAGGAGAAGCAGAGTTGGCTAATAGCATCCAAGCCATTTGCTTCCTCTCTCAGAGATGAAATCAGAAGAGTTTGTTCTGCAGGCTATATTGTGTAGATTGCTGATTATAAAACAAGTGTATGTTATGCAGCTTTAGCTTGTGTTGTATAGGCTTCTGTTGGAATTTATACATAACTTTATGTAGCGGTATTGTAATTCTGTAATGTATATTTCACCCTGAACTTGTTATTGTTTGCAAAAATTTAGAAAGCTTAATCCATGTTCAGCTCATCACTTGTTAAATCCAAGCACTGATTTTATTGAAACATAATCCCAGATATTGTTCTTTTTCCTTTCCATTTTCCCTGCAACCAATCACATGCTGCAAATGTAGAATGATGGAAGACTTGCTAAATATTGTTGTCCAAAAACCTCTGGTAGAATCATCCGAATCTAATCCCAAAGGGCTCACAAAAGTGGCTAAGTCTTGGCTCGGCTAGTTCCAAGCAGTACTGGAGATATCTCTACTGCTTGTAAATATGAAGTTCAAATCAAGCAAAAATGTCTTGTGGATCAACCTGTACGTTCAGCAGGCTTCTTATTTATCAATTTTATAAATGAAAAGGGTCAAGCATGATAATTGAAAAGGAGAGAGAAGAAGGATAAAAAAGAAAATATCACGGGCACCAAATCATAGGCTTGTTGGTGACATGGTAGCATCATGAAGGGGCTACTGATACAATCCAAACACCACTGTCAAAGGCATTGTTTAATTATTAGATAACACCGTAATCATCGTTCGTAGGGCATGAGGACTGCACACGTGCAACACAACTTATTTTTTAATAATATTTATATTTGTTAAATTACCATATATAGTTCATAAGTGAATTTGATTTTAACAAAAAAAATAAAAAAACCATAATGGAAAGAAGAAAATGCCTCTGGATGCCATCTTGATATTTTTATTTTATTTTAAAGGGTATTTCAGTTATTTTATTGCATTTAAAAATTGAAAAAACGCTTCTTCACATTTATTTTTTGTTTTTAAAAGTAATCAAGTCATTTTATTGGGATAAAAAAAAATATAATAAGACCAATTTGTCCAAATATATTTAGAAATTACTAATACATTATGTGAAAAAAACTATCTTCTTACCCCTAATAGCAAGGTTAGTAGGTTTTTTTATTTATTTATTTATTTTTTTTTAAGAATGACAAAATAACTACTTTACTATTGTAAAATACATTGGTGCGTGGTGAGCTAGAGCCTGAGAGGCAAATGGCTTTCAATGTTTTTTTTTTTTTTAAAAATACTAATGATTAAATTCAAACCTATTTATGATTATAAAAAACCCCTAAAACATAGGCTATTTTTTAGATTGAATCAATTACACGCTAGATTGAGATTGACCTTCTAGTGCAATGGCAGAAGGGAACTTAGCTACAAGATAACTTATCTATATAGAAAGGACAATAGATAATTTTAGCATGCATGTTCAAATGTTCAAATATAGATCCTTCTAAAGACCAACCTCTCATAATCCACCACTCTCGACCCCGAAAGAAAATAAAAAACAAAGAAAGGGCTCGGACAGAAGCTTGTCATTAAAAAGAGATTGAGAACATCATGGGTGAAGTTTCGAGGCTCACAAATTTACTCGGACAAGCACCGAGTCCAAATCTAGAGAAGGATCGTATGCCCATCCTTTTATTGTAGCCCCAACCGCATCCAGAGGAATATATCTCAGTGTTAGAATCATAGCTTACTGTTCATATCTCAGCTGTTCAGCCTACTCTACCAGTACTTGTCAATATGGATCTAATTGTTGAAAAACCCACAAGAGTTAGAAAATCTGGAGAAGTTGAGTATTATAAGTTCATATTTTACCATAGAATATCAAGGCGAGTGGTTCAATGTTAGAGCCTCAGTATTGATGAGAAGGACAAAAGTTGATTTTAGTGACCAGACAATAACGAGTGGAAGGGTCATCGTTCAATGAATAAAAGTTACTCTAGGGTAGATAATAGGTTGATCTTGCCCATGAGCTCACATTGATGAGAAGGTTTTTAGCACCTCGCTCTTCACCAACATAAAATAAACCAAATTTAATACATGAATATTGGGTTTAATAACCTGCTACTAATTCATTTTCAGCTTCTAGTAAATCAAAAGGTAACCACTCACCTTCAGCTAGGGGAAAGATAAAAAAAAAATGATAAATCCTGCAAGTTGACGCAAGAAATTCCATCCCTGAAACTATATTTTGATTGCGCCTCAATTCACAGCTGTTAATTTTCTGCAGATAAATTTCAAATTAAGTTGTTTTCTCTCCTTTTCTCTCTGTTTTTGTTTCAATGGCATAATAAAAGGTGAATTAAGACTCATCAAGATCCTTATTTTATCTTGTTGAAATTGACTAATGATGCATTATGCAGTGTGTTATGGTCCTGTTTTTGTTAGCTGTAGATTGTAGAAATCTGTTTTTCATACAGAACATACCCCAAACGTAAAAGCAATTTACAACATATATTTCAGCTTTCTTCCGGTTCCTTGACAATATGTGGTTGTTGTTTTCCTCCAACGTTTGCTCTGTACATTCTACTAACCATCATCTGAACGAATTATTTTTTTAGTAATGAATAATTTTTTCAGGTTTTTTTATTCAATGGGAGGCAGAATAGCCCAAAATTCTGAGACCTCAGAATAAAAATTCCAACTTTTAACCACTAGAAATAATTTTAAAGTCCTTGATTCATTTTCTTTTGATTTATTTTCTACGTTAGATTAATCATAAATATGGCAAATATGACAACAAAGCTTATGTTCCATGCACTATGCAATATATATTAATCAAGTTCCAAGCATGGAGTCAGGATTGCATCTACGCTATAGTTAAAGAAAAAAAAAACACAGTAGACACAATTTCAAGCATCTGAAATTAAATAAGCACATATATATATATAAATATACAATTTTATTAAATATATAACCGGGTACAATTTCTATCTGAAGTATTCTTTCAAAAGAATAAGATCATCCTCTGATTTTTTTCTTGGATTTGATGTATGATAACTTGATTTATTTGAGAAATGAAGCTAAAATTTATGATTTGCAAGAACACGAATTTGAACATGTATTGCGTAGCGAGATTTGATGCTTTGAAGAAAACCTTTGATTTGTTTTCAAAGTGTTGTTGAAAAACTCTTATGGGACGTTTATGCTTGATCCAACATAATTTTATTTTTTGTAGACTTCTGTGTAGATAAAAGAAGCTTAAAAACTTTTGAGAGAGCTTTCTTACTTGAATAGCTTGTCTTGAGAGAAATTTATATCTCTCACAATCCTTTCTTTCTAGGTTGAGGCCCTTTATTTATAGAGGTCTGTAGGGGCTCTCAAGTTTTTTTTTCAATGCCACATGGCATAATTTTATTGGATGATATTTATGAAGACTTATTTATTTTTCGTGTCATTTATTTTAATTTAATTTTATTCTTTCTTGTAAAAAAAAAATGAAAATAACGCATGATGAAATTTGATTGGTAGAAAATTTTAGTTTATACAAGTACATCCGAAAGAAATTCTTGAAGCATGATGAGATTAACAAGTCCATAGATATTCCCTGATTTCTATTTTATGGTTATAAATGCATCTTGAAATATATGTAGTCGAATACCGCAATCACCACCGACTATAGTGGTCTGCAACCGGAAATCCTGTCAGAATAAGGCAAGCTTAAGTTTGAGCTTGCTATCAAATACCGATAAATTATGCAGCAGAGAAAAAAAGGTGCCCCGTTCATTGTATAAAATGGACGGGAGCATTCACTTGAATTTCTTCTCCAAGTAACTTTCTCCCTACATGGTGGCAGTGATCCTCTTTTTCACAACCTCTGTAATATGGATTTGCCGGTGCAAAGTTACATGGTTTGGGAGTTTTTGGACTGCATTCATGATTGCCTGCTTGGCCAATAGCTCCATAGCCAACCGCAGGAGAGGGAGTTTTGGTGTCAGCAACAGGTGGTACACCGGCCGCTTCTGCAAAACATGCACATCCCACCATCACGGCGAGCCCGATAACCATCAACGTTCTCGACATTGTTCCGAAAGGTGATCGATCGACGGGCCAATGAGTGCTGCTTGTGTTAACAGGAGGCAGGGATTGAAGAAATATTGAGAGCTAATCGGCTGTATTTATACATAAGCCTTTCCTATAATAAGGCACCATTTATTTCTCTGGCTGGCCTTGACATTCTCTGTCATGAAATGTGTTCAAAGTGTTTTGGTTCATTTAATAAAGATCTATCATCTTTCTTTCCCACGGTTTCTATTTGTGCTTTCTTATGTTCTCTTGGGTTTCTGCTTTTAATTTATTGAAACTTTGTGATGATATTGTTAATATTTGTTATCAGAGCAATATCTCTTGTCTAGTTTTGGGTTCCGTACGTTAAAATTTGTGTTTGAGATCTCTTTTATTGCATTATAAAGGGAATTTATATATTTAAAAGTTTTAGATTTAAAAGTTTCATAATTTTAAAATCACATATTTCCTCGTCAAGTGCATGGATTAAAGTTTGCAAAGACTAGATAAGATCTATCAATTTTCTTTTCTATAGTTTGGTATTTTTGTTTTAGATATGTTCTATTGTGCTTCTGCTTTTAATTTATTTAAATTTCATTATGACATTGCTAATATTTGGTATTAGAGTAATATCTCTAATCTAGTTTTCGGTTCTGTTAAAATTTATGTTTGAGATCTCTTTAATTATATTGTTGTTATTTATTTTGGGACCGCTATACAAAGAGATCAGAAAAAAAAAAGAAATGCATAATACAAAAATTTTTTGAAAAAGTTGGGAAAATAAAATATATATACCAGTAGGTAGGTCTATGAAGAATGCCCAAAAAATTTTCAAATATTGGTAGGGGATGATCAAAATATCAAAAGTTGAAAAATTAATAATTCAATTTTAACTAATGAAGGCTCTATTGGTAGGAAAAATTCAAATTGAGAAAAGAAATTCAAGATTTGATGTTTAAGAACTCAATTGGATTTTTTTTCAGAGTTTAATTGAATTTATTAAGGGTTTAATTGCAAGAAAAATTGATTTTTGAGTTTAATTTGTGCTTTAATTGAAAAGAATTAAAGTCTGGGGGTTGAATTATAATTTTGAAAAGTTAATGTGGTCAAATCAGGGACTCAATTGCATAAATAGTAAAGTTTGAAAGGCAATTAGAGACTTCAATGAACAAATTCAAAACCAAGGACCGGACTATAAAAGGCGCAAGACTTGAGAGACTGAAATCAACAAAATCAAGGGTAAATTTGAAGAAAATTAAAAGTTTGATGGTTAATGGAGGATTAATTTTTATAAATAAAAAACCGAGGACCGAATTGGAAAGGGTGCTAAACTTTGGAGTTGATAATTAAGTTTGACAGAGATAAAATTGCATGAAATTCAAAATTGAAAGGTAATTACAGGTGGAACTAAAAAACATCAAAGATCAGATACTAAATAGAAATTGGCCAAATCCCAAATTAAAGTAATCATCTCTATTGACTTATCACCGGAATCATTAATACTATTATTATCAAGTATAAATGTTTGGGAAAATATCGAGTTTATAAAGCATAGCATTACAACTGTAATGGACTAATCTACTTTATTCATACTGATTTCCATTCATTAATACTATTTTGATTTGTGTTGATAAAATCTTGGATCATGTGTTGTGTATCATTTTTTTCATTAATGAACTCTTAAAATGCTTAAAATGTGTTGTAGACATGATTTTCGAGGAGCTGTAGAAATTTTAGCCATTGCATGAAGAAAGAAAGACCAAATGTTGAAGAGAAACGAACTGGTTGCTCTCCTTTACAGCCAAAAACCAATTACAAGTTTGATAGTTTTTTTTCTCCTTATCAACATGATATGTGCAATGATAGAGTGTTAAGGTTGATAGAAATGATCATCTAAGCTTAATTGCTTAGTCGTATCAGCATGCCATTGAAATTTGATGGAACAGAAGATATGGCAGCATGAGAATTTACACATAGATCTTGTGTGGTTTTTTTCTCCCCCCTATTGCTTTGATGGTGTGATCACAAGGGGAATTGAGACTCAAGAATACTTATTTTAGTGATTTAACAGGTGATTATGATTCTGATTTCCAGGCTGAGATTCTTTTTAAAGATGAAAACATTGTGGCGATTTATGAATTATTGGATAGTTTCTGCGAATTCATCATTACCAACCTGTCATACATCTGCTGGCACAAGTATGTAGAGAACTATTGAAATGAAGTTTCTAGTCACATGTGGATCATAAATATTGCTTCTTTATTTCTTCTGACCCCATGGTGTGTGTTTCTAAAACCTTTCCATTTTCGGAATCTTGTGGTTAATTTCAGGGTTTGTCCTAACGATGTCAATGAAGCAGTTTCAAGTCTTATATTTGCATCTGCAAGATGTGGGGATATACTGAAGCTTCGTGCTGTCTGGAAGCTCTTTGGACAGCATCATGGACAAAGATTTGAGAAGACAGCTCTTGAACTTCATTAATCTTCAGGTTTTATATCTTTGCTTATAAGTTATAACAAATATCTTTTAAAAGTTTCTGCTATAGTTCATAGTTCATACAATTCAGTCAGTATATATGTTAATGCACCGGAAAACTGTAACCTCATGTAAAAGAGAAACTCTCTATTATGTCAGTTCCTGATGTTGTGAAGAAAAGATTGGCGGATGAGATTGCTAAAGATTACTGCTTCCGACCAGAGATTTTGGCACTTGTATACGTTTCCGAGCAGCAGCAACAGGTATTGATACTTCTGTTAATATGTATAAGTTAATGTTTTGGCTATTCATATAAGAAATATTGAAGTTCTTTGTTTCATATTACTACAGGTAGAGGAATATAGAGAACATCAGGTCCTGGATACAGATGTTCAAAATTATGGTAGCAAAATAGAAGAATCTCAGATTGCGGTTTTGATTGACAACAATCTAAAAGGGAAAAGTCTATACGTTGATTCAATGTCAACAAGCTGAAGCTCTTCAATATCAACTCACTCTTGTCAGAATAGTCATACAAGCAGTAGTTCCATGAATTCTTCTATATCTCAGCAATCTTCACCGGATGTGCTGTTATATCCAATGCACAAGAAAGCAGAGAAAGAGTACAATTTCTCTAGACTTCATTCACAGTCAAAATATGAAGTGGTTGCTCTAGGCACCGAAGAAAGACCGGTGGCTAGTAGCTATGATTCTACTGCTCCAGAACACAAAGCAGAAAGAAAGATGGCAGCGCCTTCTTCAGAAAGTCGACTTCAGTTTCCAGAGGAGTTGATAATCTATCTTGATTATGTAGAGGAGGTTAAATCCATTACAAAACAAGGAAGCTGCTAGGACAAGAGAATTTTCAAGTTCATATCATCTCCAGCCTTGCCTAGAAAAGAAAAGGTAGAAGGCAGGTGTGACGTAAAACCTATGGATCAGTATGAAACAGAGAGTGAGAAGTCTAGTTCAAGTAACTCAAGAACTAGAGCGGATGAAACTGTTAGAAGATCAAGGAGATCATTATCTCGAGAACATTCAAGTGTTAAGGCTATCGAATACTTGATTTATTACGACAAACCATGCAAGTGATACACAACTGATCAGAAGCACAGATCGCCATCTTCCCAGTAATCATCACAAGAAGACTGCAACAGGAAAAAGTGAAGAAATAGTGAGACAGAAACATTCTCACTATTCCAACCACTGCTGCTCGAACCGCCCATGTTAATTCTGCATTGATGATGGCAGAGTTGCTCATGGGTTTCCACTCAAAAGAGATTCCTCACTATTATTCACCATTGCCAAAGTCCTACAATTGGAGAATCAGATACAGAAATGGAATGGCATGTCTTCCCGCGGCGTTCGAGGAGAAAAGGCTGTGAATTTGGTGCTTCTGCAATTGATTGGAATACAGAAATTTGTTTGTCCTGGTTCTGCATCAAAGGAAAGTAGATACATTTTCACGTACAAATAAGTTCTAGTTTTTTTTTAGCTCACCAACCAAACCAGAAGCATACAACTCCAACATAATACGCCATTGCTCGGTGAATTGAATATAAATTAGCACCTCAAATTTCTAATAGCTTCAATATTAAGTCTGCCAATAGTATACAATTCGTAGCTGTTAAGAT
Source organism: Populus tremula (assembly GCA_964019445.1). Taxonomy (NCBI): domain Eukaryota; kingdom Viridiplantae; phylum Streptophyta; class Magnoliopsida; order Malpighiales; family Salicaceae; genus Populus; species Populus tremula. The sequence continues at coordinate 1,780,688 of CAXHTJ010000011.1, forward strand.
TTGATTTAAGTACCGACTCAAAAAAAGTTGGGGTCACTGGGTCATCTGGTTAACTTAATATTGTGGTGTATAACATGAATTAAAGTTAGGGTTTTAAGCCCTAATAATACAAACATAAGCTATAAAGAAATTTAGATAAAACTTTATGATATTTTGATATTTTATTAAGAGTTTGAATCTAATATTCTCAAAATAAAATAAACATCTCTATTTATATTAGTTAATTATAAATCTCTATTTTACTGCTCCAGAACACAAAGGAGAAAGAAAGATGGCAGCGCCTTCTTCAGAAAGTGGACGTCAGTTTCCAGAGGAGATGATAATCTATCTTGATTACGTAGAGGAGGTTCAATCCATTACAAAACAAGGAAGCTGCCAGGACAAGAGAATTTTCAAGTTCAAATCATCTCCAGCCTTGCCTGGAAAAGAAAAAGTAGAAGGCAGTTGTGACGTAAAACCTATGGATCAGTATGAAACAGAGAGTGAGAAGTCTAGTTCAAGTAACTCAAGATCTAGAGCGGATGAAACTGTTAGAAGATCAAGGAGATCATTATCTCGATCGAGAACATTCAAGTGTTATGGATATCGAATACGTGATTTATTACGACAAACCATGCAAGTGATACACAACTGATCAGAAGCACAGATCGCATCTTCCCAGTAATCATCACAAGAAGAATGCAACAGGAAAAAAGTGAAGAAATAGTGAGACAGAAACATTCTCACTATTCCAACCACTGCTGCTTGAACCGCCCATGTTAATTCTTCAGAAATAGCAATTGATTGGAATACAGAAATTTGTTTGTCCTGGTTCTGTATCAAAAGAAAGTAGATACATTTTCACGTACAAATAAGTTCTAGTTTTTTTTAGCTCACCAACCAAACCAGAAGCATAATACAACTCCAACATAATACGCCATTGCTCGGTGAATTGAATATAAATTAGCACCCCAAATTTCTAATAGCTTCAATATTAAGTCTGCCAATAGTATAAAATTCGTAGCTGTTAAGATTTGATTTAAGTACCGACTCAAAAAAAGTTGGGGTCACTGGGTCATCTGGTTAACTTAATGTGGTGTATAACATGAATTAAAGTTAGGGTTTTAAGCCCTAACAATACAAACATAAGCTATAAAGAAATTTAGATAAAACTTTATGATATTTTGATATTTTATTAAGAGTTTGAATCTAATATTCTCAAAATAAAATAAATAAATCTATTTATAAATCTAAACTCTTTTATAAAATAGGATTCCTAATTTAAACTAACATGGCTAATAGAATCCATCCATCTACCATTACAATTTCTAAATTAAACAAATTCTTGTAAATCTCAAAAACTAAATAAATATTACAATAAAAATAATTAATCCATAAAATTAAAAAAATAGCGTACCATGTCAATCCCCTCAACTTGCAAAATAACTTGCCCTTGAGTTAACAATTAGAAATTAAACTCAACCATACCGAAAGCATAGATACTTTGAATATAGCATTGTCATTAACTTATGCACGAGATAACTTGCTCCAAACATCTTAAATTCAATTTCAACAAAGATATGTTCATGTAGAATTTTTGAATCTTGGCAAAACTTCTCGAGACTAAAAAAAATCAACTTAATATTGCACTGCTTTTTGAGTTGATGACAATTTTAGTTAAAATGTTTGGTTATCCCCTCACAACAATGTTTTAACCACCAACAAATTTGATAATTTTATAATATTGATCCAACATGGATAAGCTTGGTTTGGATGACACCTCAACACTTAAGTCGTTTTTTATGTCAATTTTAGCCTCCTAAACAATTCCAATAACTTATTTTAGCTTTTCTTTTAGTGTTTCAAGAATTTGAGAAGTGCTATATAATACTAATTTATGAGCTTTGATTTCTCCAACATAATTAGTAGATGAAATATTAACAAGAAGAATAATATTTGTAGTAGTGTTTTTATCATTGAGGTGATGTTGAAACTGTTTATTTTCAAAAGATAAAACTTTGTCCATATTTTTCTTTCTTGTTATATAAGAAAGTTGAATAGAAGACAAATAATAATAATCTATTTGTTTATCTACCCAGTATAAAATATCCTCATAATCATTTTATATAAACTCCATAATTAATTATTGTCTCAAATCTTGCTATGATGGTATTAAAGACATACTAAAACGAGTTCTAAAATCTAGAAATTTAAACTACAATTTTCTAGCACTACAAGAAAGTTTGTGTATCACAAATCCTACATTTTAATTATAAAAAATCTTGTTGAAATAAAAATAAGCTTCTAATTCTATCAACTAGTTAATAAATTTTTTCTTCAAATATCTTTCATCATAGAAATGAATCTCATCAAATTCATAAAAAGATTTAGGTTATGGCTTGTGTCAGGGAAGTTCATCTTCTTTTCACAAACCTTGTTTGTGTTACCCATTAGCTGAGTTAGATCTGTTATGGCTTGCTCTAAACAATCAATTCTTTGTTCCTAAGATAGCGTAAAACTATCTAGTTTCTCCTCTTGAACCTGCATGTTGTTTTTGAGGGCCATCACTCCTGCATCGTGAAGTGAATTAAGATTATAGACTCTAATATTTTATTAAAAATATGAATAGTTTGAATTTGAATGCTTTCAAAATAAAGTAGTATCCCTATTTATATTAGTTATACACCTAAAACCCCTTTATAGAAAAGAATTCTAATTGAAATAAAAATCCTTTATAAGAAAGGATTTTTATTAGAGTGATGTTGTTTCATTTTGTTTTTCTTCTTGATATTAACTTAAGTTTGGATTTGGTTTCATCCTATCAAATCAATCAGATTTTGCTAGGTTAGTTTTTATTTTTCTTCAACTAAAAACTTGATTCGGGTGGTTTTTTGAGCCAACTTGTTAAGTTAGTTTGAGTTTAACAATTATAATAAAAACTTAGACTACAAAAGATGCAGGTTTGGTGGTAGGAGTTATGTATGTTGATGTCTAGGTCAAGTTTTTGAGTCTTGCTTTTGATTGCCGAAAAAAAAAATACTCGTTTTGTGGAACCAGCCGTGGAATTCTGTAGAGGGAGAGTAAGGCCCTATCGATTCCCCATTCTGCTATACGAGCTAAAGAAATATTTTAGAAAAGCAGAGATTACATAAATCAAAATTCTAATAAAACATCGATAAGATAGTTACTTCAGTTAATATCAGGAATCAAGAAAATATTTTGAGCTAGTATGTCTTTTATTGACTTTCGGCTCAACAACATGTCCAATTTATTTTGCTCTTGGGCTGAGTCCCTCTGCATATTAGGGTTGCTTTTTGCCTTCACCGTGTCTCTGTTTTGGAAAATGTTTTGTATGAAAAATATTTTATTTTTCATTATTTTTTATGTTAATAAAATTGTTTTAAAATAATTGTTTGGTGTTTGATATGTAAGAAAAATAATATGTTTAAAAAGGAAATAAGAAGAAATATACTAGTCTCATAAAATATCTTGAGAACCATAAGTTATTTTTCATTGTTTCAAGGTTTTTTTATAGTAAAACATTTCACATTGACTAAGTTTTCCTTGGTTCAAAAATATTTTAGGAAAGTATGTTTTACATGAAACCAACAAAGCTCAATTTTTTTTTTTTTAAACTTTATTACTTTTTACTTTTGTAACTAAAACGTTTGCAATGACTCTCAAGATTCCAACAACACTATCTTAATTTAAATGTATTTCTAAAAAATGTTTTTAAATAAAAAAAATTTATGAAACTTAAATATCTATTAATAAGATGAACCTGAATTCTAGATTTAGGAGAAAAATTAAAGCATAAAATAAAATGTAAACACTAAAAATAAGTTGAGAAAAAGTGCGGAAAAATATAAAAAATTCAAATTAAAAACTCTTCATTCACCCCTTTTTTTATAGTAAATTATAAAAGTTAAAAGACTTAAAAATTAATTTTAACCATAATCAATCATTGATTAGTCATCAAAATTCGAAAATTAAATTTAAAAAACCAAGGGTTTTTTAAGTTGAAAAATCAATAATTCTTTGAGATTACTAATAATTTATTTAGTAGTACAACTGCCATTTCAACATGCAAATGCACGTTCCTTATTGGCTTATTTAGCACTCTTTTGTCGCAAAAGAAGTGTTTCCTTACTTAAAGCAAGGTTGTCAATTTCGTTCCGTTCCGTTTGGAATGGCCGAAACGTTCCATACCAATTCAAAAAACGAAACAAAACGGAACAAATTTCATCTCATTTTAAATCTCGGCCCGTTCCGGATTTTTCGGCCAAATTCCGGCCGAAACGTTCCGGTTTCATTCCACATGTTCCGTTTCGGCCAAAAAACCATTGAATCAAATTGAACCTTGCTCAATTTCATTAATTAAACCACCCCATTATAAAAAACTTTTTTATTATTATTTTCAATAGCAATGATATTAATAATAATATTGAAATTTATTATTACTATTTTCATTAACAATGATATTAATTTTTTAAAATTAGTTTTATCACTAATATATATGGTTTATATTACTTTAAGTTAAAGATCTATTTAATCTTTACTATTTAAAAATATTTTAAATTTTAAAATTATATTTGTTTGGCATTATGTTTGTATTGTATAATTTATAATTAATTTATCTTGAATTTGAATTATATTTGTGGAATATATATATATATATATATATATATATGAACAGTACAACCCCGAAACGACACGCCGAAACACTCCGAAACCGAAACATTTCGTTCCAATTGAAAAAACGAAACACCTACCGAAATGAAATTGACAACCTTGCTTTAAAGTATAAGCTAGAGCAATCGGGTTAGGTTGGTTATTTTATTTTTTAGCAAAGGTCATTCTCATCCTCCTTTAGACTCTGGTTCGAATCTACTTATAAACCAAGAAACAAATGTATGAACATCAACGAGCACTAGTCCTCACACGGCGGCGTATATTCTAGATGTTGATACAATGATCTTGACGTTGCAGTGTATACATAGCATCTGTTCGGCATTTATGTTCATCAAATCTTTCCAATGGTGGAAAGCAGTCGGTCTTTGGCGGCATAAAAAGAACAAGGCAAATGGTCCCATTAATTTATTGATCTCGCATTCTTCCAACTTGCGGGCGTTATTTGGCTGGATAAGGTACTCAAATGTTTATACTCTGTATTAAATAATGGTAACTAGATTGATCCGTTTATAGTTTAATTATCAACCGAATGGGTATCCGGTTATTTTTTTTATATATAAAAAATTAAATTAAATTTTAATCAACTCATGAATTAACTTTCATTATTATTCTAATTTTAACAAGGTAACTATCATCCAGTTTAATTTAACACTCTGCCAAAACTATATTTCAAGTTGACTCTTTTCACCAGTTTCAGAGCTTTAACACACTTGACATGCGAATTTAGATGAAAAAAAAAGAAAAGAGAAAGGTTTTCAAATTTAGTGACAAGGACTGTTTACAGAACCTCCATTTTCAGAGGTTTCGTGCGCTCTGAAACTCTTACAGAGAAGCTGGCATGGTCCACCATTTTCTGCTCGTACTATACATAGAAATGGAGAGAGTGGAATGCCTTTGTTTTTTTCCAACCATTACAAAAACGGGCCAATAAGGAAGTGTATGATAGCATTATTTCCATTAGACCCACTCTCTGTATTCTCAACGAAATTGGAGTTGACTTTCTCGCATATATTAATAATAGATTCCTAAGTTAATCCATTTCGAGGAAAAATATGTTGTGGGCAACCAATGGCCACTCGAAAAGTCATCGCATAGTACTAATTAGTTGCAAGCCAATGACTTCAGCACTCGACTATTTTAAGACCTTTATATATATATGATAGTGGGGTGCGTACAGTCACGATTAGGACTATATGTTAATCTCCACTTCGCATTTGAATTCAAGTTCATAGCTGATATTAGAAATGATCTTAGATAATCCCATTACCATTATATATTATGTGAAATATTCTCCGAGCACTACAATGGATAATAAAAAAATAGTAGGAGTTTTGATTTTTTATGTTCTTTTCAAAATGGCAATAAAAGTTTACTTAAGTTTTTTATTTTCATTTTATTTTAAAGAAAAACATATATGGAAGAGGATGCTGAAATGCAATCTCTTAGTAATAGAAACGCCACATATTAATATTTTTTTAAAATAATATAAATGTTTGTATCAGTTTACTCACACCTTAACTTTATATAATTATTAAACACTTTAATAGATATTTTAAATTTATAGGCTAATTGCACGTGAAAGTTGATTTTGTTGTGATATATATATCATGTCATATAATGGTGTCTAATTTTTCAACAATTTAGGGTTAATTTGTAATCTAGTGCAGTCCCTTTCTAGTAAGGACCAAGATTTTCTTTTGAATCGGGAATTCAAGCTCACTAAGAAAGAGGGTGGCAGGAACCAATGAAAATATGTGTTGACCACATGAAATAAAAATTAGTTCTTGAAAAATTAATTAAATTAGTGGAGAACCAACTAATCAAGTATTTAGCCATAGCACGTAGTTCTTACTATGTATCTACTATTTCATTATTCTTTACTTATATTTCATTAACAAAATATATAATTAGTACTATAAAACAAATAATAGCTAGCATTGGTTATCTTCTTTATGCATCATGATTCTTGGTGATAACTACGAATTTACGAATTACAAATAATTAACCACGAATAGGCATTTGACAGCTACTTGCATGAATTGACATGGATGCAATTTAAATCAATTAATTACCATGTTTTGAAATGATCACTGGAAGCATGGCTGCCTCCTTGTCAGCCAAAGTATGATGGATCCATGGAATTATGTATGCGAAAGGAGTCCAATAATTTGTGAGATATACTCACATGCTTCAATTTCTTACCAAATGTCAAAGGGTTCTCTCACAAACTCCGTGACATATTCATGCATATGCCCCACGATTTGTGTAGAAAGAGCCACACATAAGATAAATTTGGTGTGATTGCATGTTGGATGGTCAAAGAAAGAGACCTTGAAATTGTCTCCATGTTCTTGCATGGACGTGAGAACCGGCCGGTACAATAATAATTCGTTGAATTTTTAATGGTTTAGATAATCTCATAAAATTTATTATTAGCATTAATCCATCAAATTAAAATTATAATTCACAAGTTACTTCAATAACTTAGATATTTTTTTAGAATAAGAAGAAACTTGTTTAATTCAACCAGGTTTTTAATGAGTTGGATCATTTAATAATAACTTGTTAAATTAAAATTGTAACTTACCGAGTCCTACAAATCTTAAAGTTATTAAAAGTTTATATAATTGTTAATTTTAGAGTTTATAAAATTAATTAAAATATATATAAACTGATTTTAATATCCACATTAATTAAAAAAAATAAAAAGTAACTCACGGCTCTTCCAATAACATAGATATTTTTGGGTTAATTTTGAATTAAGACATCTACATGTTTCACTGTCCTAGATTGGTTGTAAAAACTAGCAAAGATATTTTATTTCTTTATAGTTCTGGAGATAGATACTGATGTAGCCACAGTGATGGAATAGGTGCCACGTGTCCTTCACTTGGGTAACCAGCTTCAAACGAAAGCTTTTCCTGTCTTGGTCACTAAGCTAAGGTGGCTTGATATTTCACCTACTAAAAAAAAAAAAAAAATTATTTCAAAGAGAAGAAGACGTTATGGTCAGGTTTTGCTATCCTGGGTTTCGTCTATTTCCAAGTCACTCTCACGCAATAACATTTGAGAGTGTCAGGCATTGTTTATAGTAAATATCGATTAGAACAGGAGTTTCTAGTGATCAAGAACGGAGGCTTCGGTGTGTTATAGTACCGCTCAAGATTTTATTAATATTTTTTAATTAGTTTTATATAAAAATAATTTATAAATTTTAATTGAGTTATAAAAATTTTTGAAAATTTACGTGAAATCTTCTAATATAATGCTTTAGTTTGGTTTAAAATTTCAAAATGTTTTGAGAAATTCAAAAATTTGATGAAAAATCACAATTTAACCAGTTTTATGTTATCAGATGTAATTTTCAATCTGACCATTAGATTGAGCTGAAATTTTATGAGTGATCGAAAAATATATTGAATAAAATTTGATTAAAATTTTAGAATGAACAAAGTTTGGTAGTGCTAAAAAAAGGACCATCAAATAAAAACAAAACGACTCATTAAGGGTAAAATGATTATTTGCCATTAAAAAATAAAACAAATTAGTTCTTTCTTCCTTTTATATATTGCCGACTGAGCAGAAGTAGAATAGGAAAAGAAAAAAAAAAGGCGAGAGAGAAAGAGAAAAAAGTAAGGGAAAAACATTAAAAAAATCAAAGGAAAAAAAAAGTGAGAGAATAACCTTGTAAATTTACAAAGTTCAAATTATAAAACACTACTCTAAGGAAGAATCAAGTGAAGGAAGGAGGAATTGAGAGAGAAAAAAAATTTAATTACTTTGTTTTCCAGATAAAAATTTTATTACTTTGTTTTCCAGTTGACATGAGATTGTTATTTTATCCCGGTTGAGGAGTTGTTACAATATCGATTCAGATTCGATTATAGATGAATTATATTCCACAAAATATCAAAGGATGTAACTTCAATAGTGGGTTTATTTTTACTTTTACTTCAATTTTATGTACTTTTAAATTTATTTTTTTAATATAAAACTTTATTGTTAACTTTAAAAATTTATATACATGAATTAATAATAAATCTTTTAAAAAAATTATATATTTATTTAATAGTTAAAGGAAGGAAAAATTCATGGCTCCACCCTTGATAGTGACTAACATATAATATCATAATTTCCAATATTTATATTTATTTTCTGTGCGGATTTTATATGCCCGTAAAGCAAAATTAGTGTCAATTTCATCTCCTTCCATTCTAAAAGTGTTTTTTATTTTTTTTTGGTAGAAACCGTGTTTATAAAATTATAAATGTTTTTTATTTAAAATTAATTTTTTTTTTATTTTAATATGCTGATATCAAAAATAAATTTTAAAAAATTAAAAAATATATTATTTTTAAATATTTTTAAACAAAATACACTTTAAAAAACAAACACTACCATAATACTAATATCTGCCTTAAATTTAGCCTTGGTTTTTGAAGCTTTTAAGACAACTAAAAGTAAGTTCCTTTCTTTAGATACTTTCAATATTTAATATAATTTTTTAATTTAATTATGTGAATTCAATAATTTTCATTAAAAAAACTATTTTTTTCTACAACAAGAACATGGTTAGTACCTCAACTGATAATAATTAAGTGATAAAAAGTTAATAAAAAAAGAGATAACATTCTTGATTCGAATCCTACTCGAGTTCTAGGGCTTTCCTTTATTGTTTGGTTAGTAGAAGGGGCTACGCACCAATAAATCATATTTAGGAGTATATCCATGATATAAATAAAATATATTATTATTATTATTTTCTTATCATATATTTTAAATATTTATCATTATTCGAAGTCAAGATTGAATTGACAAATAATTATTAATCACAATAAAAACTTTAATTGTTACAAAACTTGGGAAGGTCATACTAATCTTACCATAGAATAGAGAATTTTTTTATTTTTCACTTTGAATATTAAAAAATAAATATGATAAGTTATGCACATTAATTAAATTACTATATTCAATCATTTGCACTGCAATTAATATATTCAGGAAAACAATTTTTTTTTGTTACAATTTTATACTGTTGATTAAAATGCTATTACAAAAAACTCACCTATCATTCGAACCACACTCTATTAAAGAAATATTAGAGTTTAAACTTTAACGTCGAAAGTCATTAATTTTCTTGAAGTGTTGGACTTCGAGAAATATAAAGAAATAAAAAAATGATGAGGTAGCTGGGTGGACCACCGACACGTGCCGATTTACACCGACACACTGTGATAATGTTGACTTTCCAAAGACAAAAAACAGAGAAGAATCTTCGACAATTTTCTTTCTTTGTTTCTTGATTGAATACCTTTCACCGAAAGTGATTATAACCCTAATAAAAGTGGACGGATGATCATTTTTTCTGTGGCTTAAGAAAGACCACACAGTCGTCTTCTTCTTCCTGTTTATGATACTGTGCTAAAGGATGTATATTTAAAATATTTTTTATATTAAAAATATATTAAAACATTTTTTTATTTTTAATATTAATAAATCAAAATTATCAAGAAATACTAGAAAAATTATCAATCCAATACTTTTTCATACCAAATACAGTTTTAAAGCACGCTAAAATATAATTTTAAATGCAAAGCTGTTTTAATATTATCTTTCCTCATCCAACCAAATCTTACTCTTTTATGATAATTTGTGAATTAATGATTCTTGGGAATTATCAAATGGGCAATCAGTTGAAGATACTCTACTAATCATAGATGGTAAACATAGGAAATCATTGATTAAACTTGAATCGATCCTTCATCTAGTCCAAAACTCCAATTATAAATTGAATAGATTCACCTGTTAACTAGAATTATTTTAAAACAAAATAGTTTTAATATTATTAAAACATAAAAAATTAGAAAGATTTTTTTTAATATTATTTAAATAAATATCAAAGAACCAATTTAACCTAATAACTTAAGCATTTAGGTGAGGTTATAAGATATGATTTATATTATTCTTTAAAATACTCTCTTAAGTGAAAGTCATTTAGGCTTGAAACTTGTACATGCCCACATTACTTTGTACTTAATTTTTTTCAAATAATTAGGGACGATAAGATTTGAACTCGTAACAACTTGGTCATCGAGGCTCTGATATCATGTCAAAAAACTAATTTAATCTAATATCTTTATATGAGGTCCAAAGATATAATTTATATTATTTTCTAACAATAAAATCTAAACAATATAGTTTTAATTTTTTTTTAAAAATAAATTAAGTTTTAATTGTATTGATAAAGTTATGGTGAGTAGATCCCTTAAGTCGAACAAATCTTACTAGTTCAATTTCCTCTGAACAGGTCTGGTATAATAACCATGATTTGTTTGTTGTCTTTTATTGCTCGGAAAACTTATTGTTCTTGCTTTATGTTATTGCGGCAATAGCATGTTAACTAGGTTCTCCTTTTCTTTTTTCTTGTTGTATTTATATATTTATTTTGGATGCTTTTATGCGCTCAATTAATTGCAGCCGAATTAGTAATATCATCGAATAATCAACACAGCTTTTCATAAAAAATTTCTAAAATAATGTACAAATATCAGAGCAATATTGCAACGAATTGGTGACCAAACTTTGACTAGTTTTTTGATGGATGCCAAACTTTTGTGAGTACTCAAGCAAGAGGAGGGATAATGTTCATAATATAAAATGTTTGCATGCTGTGGACTTGAGTTGCCTGTAGTTTCATTTATTTATTGTGGGTATTGGGATGCCTTGTGTGGTTTTCAATGTGTAACCTAGTACTAACCCTTTAAGGGAACCCAAAAGCATATTTATTTTTTTATTGTTAGAGGGTATAATATAAAATATATTCTAGCCTTAAGGATGATCAACTTTTTATATGGTATGATTGTGTTTAAATTAATAGATTAAAGTTTTATTTATATCAACTACCAATCCATTTCTCTTTGTCAAGCACAAGAAATAATAAATATATTCAAGTTTTAAGCCGTTTTAATCTTTTAATAATTCATTGAGGAATAAGTAATTTTTAAATTATGATTAAATTTTAAACAAACAGTATATATTAACAAAAACTAAAAGAAAAAAATAAATTTATTGTTCACTTTTTAACAAAAAATTCACTAAAATACTACTTTGATTTTTCTTTTCGTTTTTTTTTTATTTTTTTATTCTTTTTTTTAAAAAAATAATTTTATCTTTTAATATCAGGATTACTAATGATTGAGTTTCATATTTTTTTTTAATATTTTTTATAGGGTTATCCCGATCTCATAATTCAGATTGCATGTTTGACAGATTAACTAGGATTGATTTAATTATTTTTTTTTTTTTTTTAATTATTTTTTTTAATTTCATCCTACAATGTTGGGTTGATTAAGAATTAACCATCATAATTTGTTTTAACTTGCTTTCTATGAGGTTATCAAAGTTTCATGACTCGATTTGAGGTTTTGGTAGGTTAACTCAAGTTGATTAAGATTATTTTTTTGTTATTTTTTAATTGATTTTGTTTTTAATTTTATCATTTAATATTGAGTTATTAAAAATTAGGTTTCATAAATTATTTTGATTTATTTTTTACAAGGTTATAACAATCTCATAATCCGACTCATAGATTTAATAGATTGACCTTAGTTGATTTATTATAATGTTGTTTTAATCGATTTATATTTTTGTGAATTATTTAAGTTATTTTCAACTTATTAAATCATTCACGTTAACCCCACATCATCAATATATAAAAAAAATACTAGAAAACACGTTAACTATCTATTTAAATTAAAAAAATAATCCCGCAACATCCATCGATCTTAGTATACAAAAGATTTCTTATTGTTAATTCTCTTTGCCCAAGATGCTGTTAGAACCACACTCTCACAAGCATGGGTTCCTCGAGACCTCATCGATCAGTGAGCAACACACAGAGTAATGTCACTCGAAAGCAATCCAAAATTATTTATCTCTAACAATTGTACGGACATTGAAGTTCGAGTAGCTACTATATTTTACTCTGCCGACCCTCCACACCTTTTAGTGGCTCCTAATTGGTCAGTCACGGTCGAAAGTTCGAAGAAACAAATGCGTGCATGAATCTCCGAAGATTTTAGCCAGGTGGTAGGTGTCTAATTTCTTGTCAAAAGCGCTTAAACTTGAATTTCTCTTTAGGTTAGATGAAGAAAGAAAGACTTTTTTTTTTTTTTTTTTCTGTCGAGATAGGAGAGATGCCCCCCGGTGAAGTAGATCAATTGATTTATTCAATATGACATTGCAATAATGATATTAAAAAAAAAACTAAAATATTATCTTCATATCAACGAAGATTAAAAATTTACCATATTTTACGAGCAAAATAGTACTTGGATGTATACTAAAATATTAATCATAAAAACATTTATTACTACCGGATATTTATATCATGGAAAAGAGAAGAGAAATATAATTTTTTTTTAAAAATATAATTCTTTTAATAAGAAAGAATTTTTTTTTTTTTAGTGTTTGTTTGGTATTGTGATGTGAGATACTTATGAAAAACTGCTTTTTATTTATAAATATAATAAAGTAGTTAATTTTTTTAATTTTTGATATCAACATATTAAAATTATTAAAATTTATTAAAAAATATTAATTTAATGTTTTTTAAAAATATATATTTTTAAAATATAATCAAATACATAGAAACACGATACTAAATATTTTCAATTCTAACACAGAACCTAGGATAGTAGTTTAACTTCGATTTAAGTTGAAGGAAACCAAATTAACATTTTTGCAATAATAATATAGAATTTGTGTGGAAGGTTAGAGAGAGAAAAAGAGAGGAAGATAGGCAAATTAGTGTAGAAGCAACGATATTTGAAAGGCAACAAAGTGTGTGGGTCCCAAATTAAGCTAACCAACCACGAGCCTTCTACAAATTCTCTTTTATCTCTAACACCCAAAAAGTTACATATAAACCCACATCCCCTGCTTTCCCCCTTCTCACAACTACAAAAAAAAACACTCCCCTGTTTATCCCCTGCTTTCTCTCTGTTTTGAACTTCTCTCAATTTTACTCCTCCGATACCAAAAGACGAAATTACCTCACCACCACCACCGCCGCCAACAGGAAAAACCCAACAGCAACAACATCCCATTGGATCTCTCTACCTCTCTTTTCCCCGCGCTCGCTCTCTTATCAGTATTCATTTTCATGAGACTTAGAGATGGAGTGCTCAAGATTTGATATGTTTGGCATCCGATTCTGTTTTTACTTCAATCAGATTAGCCATTAAATTCCATACATGATTCTCGAATCTTTTTGACTAAATCTGGATCTTGGTATTGTTACTTTTCATTTTGCTGCTTTTGTAGATTTGGTTTTCTTGTTTCTGATACATTTGATTCCACTCTTCTTTTTTACCCCATTTGCTTCTGCGTGGTGTCTTATCCTGAAAATTCTATTCCTTCCCTTAGCATATAATAGAATCTTTCAAGAGAGAGCGAGCGAGCGGGTAGCTATCAATGGATTCAGCTAAGAATAACACTGGAAAATCCAAGAAGGGTGTTGTTGATGAAACTGAAAGGCTGGCAATGGACCAAGATTGGCAGCTTGATAGGGGCAGAAAAGAAGCTGATATTAGCTTTGAGAGGCGGCAATGGAAGCCGGTTTTTGGTGAAGCTTCCTTGTCGGATAGGCCTTCCAAAAAAATCCGTAGCCCTGAACGTCAAGAACAAACTCAATCATCCTCTGCATATTTAGCTCATCAATTACCACCTTCTTTCTCTGTTTCTTCTAGCTCTGCCTCTACTCTGTCTTTATATCCGCCTTCTTTGTCGTCTTCGCCTGTGTCATCTTCAAGTTCTAGACTTCAGTTTCCTTTTGCCTTTGAAGGGTCTAATCAACCTGTTCAATTCCACCAACAAGTTGGAACACACCCTCCATCAACTATCTTTCGTCCACCATCTCAAGTTGCGCAGAATCAGCAGCAAATGATTTCTTTTGGTCAAAACCAGCAATATGGCATTGCATATCCTCCGTTTTTTGCTGGAGAATCTGCATTGGCTAACCAGCAGCAGCAGCTGTTTCAGTACTGGAACGACGCATTGAACTTAAGTCCGAGAGGAAGGATGATGATGATGAACAGGCTGGGGCCAAATGGAAGGCCATTGTTTAGGCCACCGATGCAACCTATAAATACAACAAAGCTTTATAGGGGAGTGAGGCAAAGGCATTGGGGAAAATGGGTTGCCGAGATTCGTCTCCCTCGAAATAGGACTCGCCTTTGGCTAGGCACATTTGACAATGCAGAAGATGCTGCCTTAGCTTATGATCGCGAGGCCTTCAAGTTGAGAGGAGAGAATGCTAGGTTGAATTTCCCTGAACTTTTCCTCAACAAAGAAAAAGAAACTTCCACAGCTCCAAGCTCGTCAGTTTCTTCTCCACCGACCCCCGATCAAAGTTCAATGCCAAAACAAGCCCAGGAAGGCCTTACCTTGCAGGTGGAAACCATGCGGCCGCCGCCGCCGCCAGAACAGCCCCAAGGAGACCATCCTGATGATGATTCCGGCTTGGGTTCAAGTGAGGCTACGGTGAGTGATGAGGTTCAGGCAGCGGGGTCCAGTGCAGGGGAAGGCACTTCGGGGTCTCAGGAACTGATGTGGGGAGACATGGCAGAAGCTTGGTATAATGCTATTCAAGCAGGTTGGGGTCCAGGGAGTCCTGTGTGGGACGATTTGGACACCACTAACAATTTTTTATTACAATCACACCTTCCTTTTGTTACTCCAAATCAACAGCAGTTTCGTGATTCTTCTGATCTCCAGAGACAACAAGACAGCATGGGCTCAGCTTCTTCTTCTTCTTCCTCTTCCCTCCCCACGAAGCCATTCTTTTGGAAGGATCAAGATTGATTGACATGGTCACCCACAGGTCTAGTTTTCTTCCGGTATAGTGTATAGCCGATATCTTTTACTTTTTCTCTCTCAATTTTAGTCTTTTGTAGGAGGTTTTTGGACCAGCCCTTGGATTTTTTTCACAGGTTGCAGATTTTTTAGCAAACCAATTTGTGACCTGCTGTGCTTAGGAAAATTCGATCTCTAGGCCCACTTTATTTTCCTCACTGGTTGCAGATTTTTCACAAACAACCTGTGATTCCCTCGGAGCTGAGCTTCCTTTTCAGGATTCCAGAAGCTTCAAACCCCTTCATTTTTTTTCTTCTTTTCCTTCTTTCCAAACCTCCTTCACACATTTTCTTGATCCTTTCAATCCTTTTCCATTGCATCTATTGCACAAAGGCTGCATATTTCAGGCCTTTATGCAGTGAGAATTTAGCTTTATAGTTCATGCATTATCTATCAAGTCTCTAGGTAGTCTCATTCTGTATTCCCAGTCATGTTTTTTTTTTTCCTTAGATGTTCATGTCATGTTGGAGACAGTCAACTCCTAAGATCAGGACCAAGCATAGAAGGAGACAGTTTGGTGATCTCCCTCTTCATTGGTCTATCCATCACAAGCTTAGTTTTTCTGCTTGGAGAATGGAATCAGACATTTGTAATTTTATAGATTTTGGAGTATGTTATGATCTTAATTAACATTGTAATGATATGTCTCCTCTTTTATGAACAGTAGTTGTAATGATACATAGTATGCAATTTGCAGTACCATCATCTCTCTTTTTCATCATTGTGTGCTGTTTTCATTCCATTTTAACCCTTCTTTTATACTTCTGCTTGCTTTCAGTCAGTTTTTTTTTTAATTAATTTTTTTGCCATTTGATGGAAACCCTATTTCATGGTACATAAATTCTTGTGTGGAATGATTGTAGTTATAATCAATTTCTTTGGAAGATCTAGGTTTGTGAATCTTCTCTAGGTATGAAATCAACAAAGAGTTTCGAATACAGGAAATTAACACATAAACATATTAATTTAAATGGATCCAACATTATTTTCACACATTATTTGGTAATGGTCCAATAAAAGAAGTGTTAAAAAAATAATATGAAACTATTCATAAAACTTCATCTAACACCTTAAATTTTATAGTTGAGATAATTTTTTGATATAATATTAGAGATTTGCTGATCTAATAATTATGAATTCAAATCTTATCATTTTTATTTTAATTAATAAAAATTTAGTACAAAGTAGTGTAAGTTTGTGGATATATTATTAAAAAATATATTAGAAAATAATATAAAATTATTCTTAAAACTTCATCTAATAATTTAAAATTTTAAATTAATAAGGTTTTTAACAAGAAAAAAAAATGAAGATGGTGCAAACAAATGATCCATATGGTTAAAGCCATAGTCAATATCCATGCTGGAATGTGTATGACATTATTACTTGTTTGAAGTTTTAAACTTAATGTGATGATTTTTAAGATTTTGTTTGATTAATGTACATGTAAAAAAAAAAAAAATACAAAAAAATATAGAAACATGTTTAGTTAAAAAATGAAGACAAATATATGAAAATAAATCTAACTAGAAGAATTTTAAAATTAATTTTTATCCTCTTAAAATAAAAAATATATTGATTCGCTATTTATGTATTTTCTATCATATGATTATAACCAAAAGCTATCATCCAGCTTCAAATATCGAGCTTTGCTAACAACTAAAATCTTGGCAGAGCTTCCTCTCGAATATCGATTCGAACGGTAAATAAGTACATTCCAATATTATTATCTTAGATCTGTAATGGGATTTAGAATATATATATATATGTAGTATAGTCTACCTGAAACCTATTATTGAAAGACTTGATCAATCTTGATAAATGAAAATCAAAGTGACGATATCTCGAGCCCAAAAAAGGAAGAATAAAGTACTAAAAAACACAAATCTTGGGCAAGAGAAGACACCTACAAGACAATGAGTGGAATCGTAAAATCTACAAGACATAGTGGGATGCAAAGCAGAATGACCACTGGCATATTCTGCTGAAGGGAATAATCTTCGAAAATGTGAACAATATGGAAGCTTTTCTTTTTTAAAAATCTTAATCGTAGATAATATTTCTTGTCTGGGAATCCTCACCGGATTCAGGGATTGTTTATCACATCTCAAAGCTATAAAAATTATGGAATAAAGAGGCAACCATAAACAACTATCAATTATGGCATTAAACCTTTAAGATTAGATAGGCTAATGCATTTGCTGCCCTAATTTGAAATTGTGGGGGCCATTTCTGCCGTCCCATGAGATCATCTACATTTTCTTATTTTCGACGGCACGATAACGATGGATTAGTGATGAGATAATGCTAAATTATGAAAACGATGTAGTCTATAAAATATTATGTAGTTCATAAAATATTATGTAGTTCCTAATCATGAACTTGACAAGGCATTGTAAATATCTGGCATGGTGGGAGAGGCAGCGATGGCCTAAGATGTTGATGTTCCTTTCTGCAAACCAAACCCAACATCTTGATGTCAAGGTGTGGCTGCGGTCGTTATCTATGCATAACAACAATTGTTTTTTTTTTTTTTTGTGAATATATAATAATTTTGGTATGGAAACATGAATAGGACTTGATCATATAATTAAATACTGAGTGCTTTTGTGATTTCAATTCAGGCGGTTCCAGAGTCCTTGGGGGGATTATTTAGAGAATTGATCAATTACTTCTGAAAAAAGGTTATAGAAAATTAGAGATTAACTTAATAAACTAAAGGTTTACTACATGGTCAACATTTGGAGTCGTTTCTCTTTTAGGTTCTTAAGATTGATTATCACGGCCATAAACAATCATTTTGATGTACTAAGATTTATCGATATTTAAAAAAAATAATTTTTTAGTAGTCCAAGCCTATTTTAATGACGATTTAATTTTTTAAAAACAAGCTTTGAACCCAAACTATGGTTCTGGAAACTATGGTTCTGGGCTTAAGCACCCTATGTGTTTGGGTGTGCTGCTCGAGCCTTGGTATAAGATTCATATCCTACGCTTTGTGGACTCAAGTCTCGTGCCCAACCCATGCACATTGCTTAATGTTTTGGGCCTGGCATATTTTCTAGTTTTTTTTTGGCATGGCTTTGTGGCCCAGATCCAATGCTTATATATAAAAAAAGATTCATGAAGCATAAATACATTATAAATTATTTAAATAAATATTTATAATTTTTATTCTTAAAACATACATACTATTTATTTGCAGAGCATTCATTTTATACCAAAACAAAAACACATTCTTGCTCTTAGAATTTTTTTTTCACATTTATTATATTTTCTCGCTACAAAAATTCTAATTTAAGTATCCAAGGATACTTAAACCAACCCAAAAAAGATTTTTTTTTTTAGATATCAAGATTTGTTTCATCAAGAAATTAATTTATAATTCAAACACAAAAAAACCTTATTCTTAAGCAATTGGATTTTGAACATCATCGCATGCATTTTGTTGAGTTTTTTGATAAGTGGCGTTGTCGTATGTGTGTTGTTGATGATTCATTTGATGCTTTATTCTAAATAAGTATTCGTTTAATTTTACAGATGGACCTGTGAGAAGATTGAAGGAGACTACAATGACTCCAACAATTTCCTGTATTTTTAAAAAGCTGGGTTTTTTCTCCCCTCTCCCCTCCCCAGGGAAAAACATAAAAATAATTATCATGAGTGAAAAATCTGAAATAGAAATGAAAGAATTGGAATAGAAGTAGAGGAATTATAATTTCATTTTAATTCCAACACTGTATTTGAAATAATAACAAAGAAAGTTAACATTTTTAATACAATGAATAGTGATTCTATAAATAATAAATGTGATCGTGATGATGGAAGATGGGCAGATGATGGGGTCTGTGGTAATAATGATTATATATTATAAAAAAATAAAATCAAAGCCACCATCACGAGAGGTGATGGAAGAGTGATTATACGATGACGAGGACCAAGGTATAAGGCTGTAAAATGCCTGCAATAAAGCAACAAGGATGAAGATGAAGCATGGGAAAGCATAAATCCCAGCGGCAAGGTCAGTCACTGGAAGGAGTTTTTGTGAGAGGAGAATTTTCAGCAACCATAAGTCAGCAACAAGAGGGAGATTTCTTGCCTGGTTTGGTTTCTGTATATATGCCTGGTTTGGTTTTGCGTTTAAAAAAGGATTGAGTAATTTTTTTTATTTTAAATTAATTTTTTTAATAT
This sequence comes from Populus tremula, assembly GCA_964019445.1. NCBI lineage: Eukaryota > Viridiplantae > Streptophyta > Magnoliopsida > Malpighiales > Salicaceae > Populus > Populus tremula. The sequence goes on from CAXHTJ010000011.1 coordinate 1,800,464, forward strand.
TTTCATATCGTTTTGAGAGCAGCCATCCTCTTCCATATATCGAAAGCTTTCTATGCTTCATCTAACAATCTTATTGTACTGTATATTTGAAATTAGGCTGCAACCCTTTGAAAAAGAGTTCTGAAAACAATCCTCATTTTTCTTTAAGCTTCCCAGATTTTCCATTGCATCAATCAGATGTCATGCATCAGCAAAAAGCTCTCTGCCTTGTCCTTTTGTTCTTGTCGTTCCTTCATCAGGTTCTGCCTTCTTTCGTTGTCTTAAGTGGCCCATTTTAATCTTATAATGATCTATGGGCTTTCATTATTGGACCAAACTTTGTATACTGCAGTCTTGGCCCATTTTAATCAAACGTGGTCCATGATTTTCATGCTTGGCCCATAAATAAACTTAATTTATTAGAATTATAAATTCAAAGTTCAAAATGACTTCTCTCAAAGAGAGAGAGAGAAAGACTTTAATAAAAAATAAAATGGTAAATTATAATTTTACCCTTATAAATTCATCCATGTTCCACTTCTACTGTTATCATTCCAAACCTCTCAATGATACCCCTATAATTCTTAAATAGTATCATTTTCAACCATTATAACTAAATAACCAAAAAAATTCTCACTTTTTTTTTTTGCGTTTTTTTACCCTCCTGTTCTCATAATATTTTATATAAAAAAAAAACGTTAAAAACGCAAACAAACTTCAGAATCAATTTAATAAGTTGTTATTTAAGCATTGTTTTTATTTTTTTATTTAGAAGTATTTTGAAAGTTTGTTTATCTTAAAGAAATATTAAATTGATAGTTTATTAGTATTTCTGATAATTTTAATATATTGATGCAAAGAATTTTAAAAAATTATTTTAATATATTTTAAAAGTAAAAACACTTTAAAAAAATGTTTTTACAATAATATAAAACATACTCTGTTTTGCAGAGACATTGCTCCTGCTTTTATATTGTTTTGGTTAGAAATCTTCAAGGGTAAAATCAAGAGGTTTTAAAAATATAGAGAAGTGGAATATTGATAAATCTCCAAGGGAAAAAATAAATTTTCCCAAAGAAAAATTACATGAAATAGATTAAGTTGGGGCAATAAGGATTATATCCTCATCTAGCTTGCAAATCAATCAAGGTTGAATTTCCTCTTCAAAAAACCCTAAGAATGCACCCCCACATTGATCGAGTGTAATTCACATGGTCGCACACAAATTTTAGGATGCATAATCATCATAACAACTTGAGGCTTTTTTTTTTTGATAACGTGGGTGTCCGAGCCAGCTTACGCGCACCACGATTAATCCCACAGCCCACTGAACATCCTGCAAGCCCTAGTGAGCAGGTAAGGCACCGCGGGGGTGACAGGTATACTGCACGGGGAGGACCCATAAAAAGGAAAGGAGCAAACTTTCCAGCCCCCACTCCCACTGGAACTCGAACCTAGGTTCAAAGGAAGGAAAGTTGCTCTCAACACCACTGAGCCACGCCCCTGTTGGTAACTTGAGGCTTTCTTGCTAGCATAGGTGTTGTAGAACATATAAATATGCTTAAAGGGCACGTCCATAGACATCACAGTCAAAAGCAAAGCACGAGAGAAGATTTAGCTAAACAATGAATCTGGAAAAAAATTGGAATTAAGAGAAATCTTTTGCAAGTGAAGCCCTAGAACATCCTATAGTTAGGAAGAAAGCTCTCCACAGTTCATGAAGGAAGCTCGATAACATCTATAGAGAGCAGAACTTATTCGCAGTTTGCATAACGAATGGTTAAGATGAGACCTTACAAGTAGAATAGGAAATGATGGTATGAATAATAGGAACCATCACTAAGCAGTGGCTTGCTCACCTTCTGCAGATTGCTCACCTTCAGCAGCTTGCTCACCTTCGACAGCAGCTGCAGCAAGAACATCTAATTTCGACAAGTCAAATGAACTACTTTTGGCAATGTCTTTACAGGGTGAAGCAGGCTTGTTTCCATCGACAGCTGCAGCTGCAGCTGCCGTAGCAGATGTTGGTTCGGGAGTTTTCTCATTCTTGGCATCTTTCCCTTCATTTTCACCCTTTCTATCTTTCCCATCCTTTCCATCTTTGGCAGGTGTGGGAGGGGGAGGCATCATGTGAGGTGGAGGGTTCTGTTTCAGCTTCAAGAAAAGCTGTCTCGTCCTTGAAAGATCAGTGGGTTTTCCAGGCTTTGGACCCTGAATTACCATAATGGAAGGTTTCTTATCATCTTCTTTCTTACCCCCTCTCCTTTTAATGTTCGGCACCTCTCGAGGAATGATCTCTGCAATGGCTTTCCAGTAATGTTTGTCTGCCTCTTTATGGAACTTCTCTTGATTGGCCAGGTACAGCTGCAGAAAAAACGCATTCTTTTATTTACTTCATAATAAAGATGGAAGGGATGCGGAAAAACTTGAGAGCTCATATCCGCTTCGAAAAAGATAGGGAGGAGATAAGGAAAAGTGGCTTTTCAGAGATTTTACCTTCTCTCTTTCTCTGTTCTGAGCTTTGTTAGTTTCGCAGTTCTGCTGCCTCTTCTCATAAAAAGCTCGTATATACTCTTCAGCTTCATTGATGATCTGGTTTCTCATCTCCTTCTCTCTTTTCTCCTTTTCCTCTAAATGGAGGGCATTTTGCCTGCAAAAGATGAATGTCAATTCTGTTTCAGCACGCCGAAAATGTAAAACTTTTATCCATCCATAGTTTGGTGCCTTGCTCATCCCCAAAGAACTTCCACCATATATGCATGCGATCAGGCAAAACAAAAACCATTCGAGTCTGCACTGATAATGCACCTTATCAAAGAAATTAAGCTAGCCTGCTGCAGCAACTTTTAGTCTGTTCTATTTTCTAAGTTTCTTTTCATTAGAATGGATCGTAACAGATGGCTGAGAAAATCTCAATGATGTCAGAAACACCATTAGTGAAATACATGATAGATGATCAAGAGAGAGAGAGAGAGAGAGAGATTAGTCTGAAAATTTTCAACATTCTGATGAAAGTATAACGATTAGAAGCCCTTTCAGACATTAAGATTTTGAATTAGCCGTGGTGCAGTACAAGTATGGTGAAACGCAAAAACAGCGGCGTGTAAAATCAAAGAGGTTTTAGTACTCCATTGCTTCATATCAAGCAAGTTTTGTCATATTATTTTAAAAGCAATCAGAATAGAGATGTTTTCTAAAATAAACTCCTTTAAACTTCCAACCATTAATTAAAATTCGTTAGAATCACAACTTTGATTTCACAACCCTCAACTTCTAAACTTGGTAGCCACAAAAATGAACTCAATTAAAAAATATTAAACATTAGCACAGGACATTTAGTTTTGCTGCTAATCTTTGCTTGCCAGCTTCGTTCTTATATTTCACAATTAATTAACCGACAAAAACACCAACTCAGTAAACATGCGCGTGCTCCAAAAAGAATGAGATAATGCAGTAGCAGTTGCATTTATTAGAGAACTGGCTTGCACACTTCCATCTTTTCTATTTATTTCTAAAACTCCAAAAAAAGTTACTTCTTTAGGTTATCCGTCAGCTACAACCTCGGGGAGGGGTTGATGAAGGCTAATGAAGGCTGACCTTGATTGCTAATGCTAGCAAGAAACCGTTTCGAACCTATTTGGGGAAATTCTGGCAAAACATAGGCTGACTATTCAACCTCGCTGTACTATAAAAGATACAGATTCTTATTCGATATGGGTGCTATAATAAGAAATGTTATATCAGCTAGCCTCCAAAAACGTAAATCAAGTAGGACAATGATCATATGATGATGAAGGTGCCAACTATAAATCAATTAAGACAAAACAGATGCTTTACTGCTTCCAAAAACAGAAGGCTTAGGCTCCCATCAACATCACATTTTCCTTTTCATGGTCTCCAAAGACCAATTCTTATGTCAGTTTATGTATATACTATATACCAATAAGCAAAAACATAGAATGAGATCATCCCAAAGTTACGGGATTGAGACTTTTCTTTCTATAAATTTGCTATCACATCAATACTTTTCAGCTTACACATTAAAATGATAAGAACCCTTTGCTAAAATGGCCATATTGGTGATCCTAGATCTCATCATGCATAAATAAATCACCCCATTGTAAATTCCAAATGTACAAGACTCGAACCAAGATCCATTCAAGAAAACAAATTTAACTTGTTTCCACAAACAAAAACAAAAACTCACCTGCGCCACTCACGGAATTTGACTCCTAACTCCTGCATTTCACCGGGTTCAGGCAGAACTGGCCCATCAGAAGCAAAAACACCATCACCACCACCACCATCAGTCTCAAAGGGTGAGGCAAATTCAGTACTTGGAGAAGGCAAACCAAACCCATACCCCTCAGAAGAATGCATGTTGTCATTGGAGAAATTTTCTTGTGGCAATGGCGTTTCTCCAGGGAATGACGAGTCATCACCTGTGTAGCCGTCATCAACAAAAGGGTGGGAGGTAGGTGACACATGATCGTGTTGGACATGCAGCACCGTGGGGTCATTTTGATCTCCTTCAGGGATGAATGAATCAAAAGAGGATGACATGGTTGATGATTTTCAGCAATTTTTTGTCTCTAATATTTTGGGCTAATGGAGATTATTTGGAGATTTTGCTCTCTGCTTTTCCTAGGTGGTCGTTATGGCAGTTAACGTTGTGTTCGGATCTGTTAAGCTGGGTCAAAGATTCCCCCAGGTGTCTTGATGTTCTGTAAGAGTAAATTAACTTAAAGCTCCTCAGGTATAAGAAATTACACATTCTGCCCAAATCTTTTGGTATAATAAATATTTTGACAAAAGAAGATTTTAATTTTAATGTAGACCAACCGGTAAGTTATATAAGAATTTGTAAAGATTTTGTTAAATAATTTATCATGGTTTCCATGTTAATAAAATTAATTATCACGTAACCAAAGTATAAGCACCATAAAAAAGCTTTTCGATTTTGACAAACTCTTTTTTAATTCCCAATCATTAATTGGAATATGATGATATTATAAAACATTTAATATTTAAATTAACTTTATTTAGATACTCGACTTCAGTTTTGGTTTAAGTCGATATTTCTCAAATATTAAGTATGAATTTTAAAAAAAATTAAAAATGAAAGAGACACCATCATAAATAATAACTCATGACACGTAAGTAACACCCAAGAATATTTTCTATTTCTCTTTTTAATTACCATCAAATTCTTGATCTTAATTAATTCAATTTATTTATTAAATAACTGAGATTTGACCTAAAGGGAATTCTCCTTTTCAAGCCATGAAATAGTGCATCATACCATTTGTGACTAATTATAAGAGTTTTTAGTAAATCTATGATAAATATAGACACACATACAACTTCCATATTATAACTGAGATCTATATATATTACAATCAACTATATAAAAAATTGTAAATCTCCAAACTATAAAGATTATTATCTAAATTAGATTTTTTTATCAAATCCTCAACACATCCTAAATTCTTAATCAAATTCTTAAATAGTCATATGATTTTTCATATGAAACTCCCGATTAAAATCATTAAGATGAATCATTTTGAATTATGAAAAAGTCACGTAAGAGATTTCAGTACATAAAGAAACACCATTGTCAGTCTAATCACTTGATCGGTGAAATAATAATAAATTCATGGTTTTTTAGAGGAAAAAAACTGCGTGAGATTCAAAAAGTTGCTTAACAGTTGTGCTATGATCAATACATATATTTGATAATCCATAAACGTTTTGTTTCAATGTATGGTTTGTTAATCTGTGATTCAATTTATTGTATGAGCCAACTGGATATGGTTTTGGGTTTTGATTAGAACTTTGTGCAATATGCAAATCTGAAGCTACTAAACTGAAGGGGGTGGATTCTGACTTTCGGTGATGCTGTTGAATGTGTTTGATAAAATAGGAATGTAAGGTGTATATGTGGGCGAGCTGGTGTTTGTGCACTAGGGGCTGTAGCAGAAAAGCATGCTAATGATGAAGCATTACCACATTACTATCCGAGTCAATTTGGAGAGGTTGATTAAGCTTTCGAGAGACCACCCTGGTGAGATGTTTATTAACCAGTTCTTACTATGAACTTATGCAGATCCTCCGGAATCTATCCTCTGTTTCTTCTAGTTCGATTCGTGGATAACCCAGTACATCGTATTAGCACAACGTCCGTGTTTCGCTCATCAATTATTTTCAAGTTTGAGATTTTGACAAACAAGTCTAGTTATCCGATATCTTATTAGAGGAGGTATCGGGAAAATGGCCCCTGTTTGATTTTGGAATTTTGAAAGTTGCTTTGGAATTTTCATAGCTTGATTGCATATTGATAAATGTTTTCTAGTTCATCCAGGTTGAATGCTGTTAATGTTTGGAGTTATCGTGGTTTAGGCAGAGCATTTCGCAGAATGGGCAAGTTTCAATGGCTTCTACGAGCTCTTTTCGCTGCATTCCATCAAAAAACCTTTTTGTTCGAGGTAGCGATGAATGATTGTCGCTTTGGATTCTAAATGCTGATGTGTGTTTTGCATTATGAATGCTTTTTTATTGACTTTGTCATCTATGTTTCAGGTCTTGCATCTGGACAACCTTTTATTGATGCTTTCCTGTTTTGTCCGAAGCAGAAGAAATAGAGCCTTTCAAACAGAAAAATTTGGTCACGAAGATCGACTCTTTTGCCAGAATCTGTCAATAGCTCTGTACGAATTTACAATGGAAAAACTTTTGTTCGTACTAAGATCTCCGAAGGTCATAAATTTGGAGAGTGTCTTTCATGTCTACAAGGCAATCTTCAAGGCAGATCTGTGGGCGTTAGAAAGACCTAGTGTATCAACTCATTTGACATAGAATTATATTTTTAGCAGGAAAACTCTCTGTCTTGTTAGATTTTTGGCTAAACATGTCTTGCATATAATGTGTGGTAGCACAGGAATTTGTATTTTGGTGCTATTATGACAACAACTAACACAATCATCATAGCGAGGACTGGCTTTTAATGGCTGATTAGTGAGGATGCAACACTTGTCTACTCCTTAATCCTTTAAATAATGCTATGATTTGCTCGAATTATTGCCCCCTTGAATAACAAGCTCCTCTGTGCTTGCTTACTGGTTATGAACATTGCTGGTGGATTGTTTAATTTGGCTCCACATGACAGGCCATCATAAAGTTGTGGTTCCATGACAGGACAGTAATGTGCTGCAATCAATTTAACTAGTGCTTGATGTTGTAGCTAACCAAATCAACATTGTAAACCCTTTGGCATCATACATTTTCGCCATATATAGTGCTTGATTCTATGTTTGGCAGTTTGTATTTATGAAGTTATGAACCTTATCAGTTCATCCTTTTCAAGCATGCTCGTTTGGAAAGTTTGCTTTTAACAAGGGTTCGAATTATCACGAACAAGTTCTTTCTTTTTGGGTTGACGAGTAGCTATTAATAGAGCATATATAGAATCATTACGTTTAGTTTAATAACTTCTGGGAAGAAATTGCTGTACGCTCTTCTTCTTTTTATTGTATATATTGTTAGTTGCTGCATTTCTGGTGGTGTTTTTCATACCCTGAACTGATAGACTTGTATATGTCCATGCAGATCAGTTATGGAATATTTTGAACTTGTTTTCTTGGAGCAAACAAGCATTTGTACCCTTTGTATATGTTCTGGAGTTTGGCATGGCAGGCAAATCAATTTTTTCCAAATTTATCTAGCTAGATCTGTTCTTCAATTTTGAAACCTGATATATTATGTAATTGAAGTCCTTGAGAAGGTTGATGTTAATGAGGATAACTCGTTGCCATGCAGAAATATACTCATAAATTTAATACCGTATTTTCTAAAAAGATTTTTTTAAAATAATTAATTAATTTATATTTTTAAATTGTTTTGATGGATTTTAATGTTAAAATTAATTTTTTATATATTTCTAAATAAAAAATATTTTAACCACATTTATTATTACACTATCAAACACATTTACGTGTTATCAATAGAGCAAAAGAAAAGGGGTCCCTGCCCGGGGTCCAGTGCTGCCTAGTTGCCTCGCTCAAAGGAAGTTAGGACTTAGGGTAGGCTTTCTTGATAGAGATAGATCATGAAGAAATTTGGGTTTGGGTTATTAAGTGGCCAGCAAAAATAATCTTTATTAAACAAAAAAACCGAGAGTGCTAAGTGAATCAGAGGGCACAGTGTTTCCTCCTCTCTCTTATTTCGTCCTTTTAATTTGTTTTTTCAGTTTTTTTTTTCAATTTGATTCTTCCAAATTTATTTAATTAGAGGTTAGGATTGGTGATTTGTCTTGGTTTAATACACTTGCATTAAGATTATTGGGATTTGTTTTTAGAATAGCATGCATCGAATTTTTTTACTCATGACATCTTTATAATTTTTCAAGATTAAAAAAAAATGTGACCCGTTGCCATGGAATAAAAATAATAATAATAATTGTAGACTAATTGTGGGCATGCATGCAATCACTTGCGCTTATAAGTTATAACAGAATGTTTTCCATTATTAAGCCCACATAAGGAATTAATCTCAATAACTTTCTACCGTGAGTACATTGAAATATAACTCGCTACCAATTTGACATGAAGAGTAAGGGTTAAAAGATGTTACCAAGAATTTATGATGAAAATATTGAGAAAACATATGACACAAGTTAATCAAAATATTTATATTAATTAAAAAAAAAAAGTGTTACCAACAACGCTCATCATCTCTTATAGTTAATGGGTTAAACAACAAATTAAATAACCAAGAACCAAAGGGAGGTAAATGCCAAAGTAGCCATAGCTAGCCACCTTTGCCGACTGAGTTACCACACGAGTCAAAATGGATCTGCTAGATTTGATTCTAAATCTTTCTTTTTCTTTTTTACCAATCATTAACAACGTTTTCTGCATTGATCTTGGTAAGATGCTATAGATCTACAAATCTCCAAAGCAGGGATTTACAAAAGGACACATTCCTTACTATTATCATTGAAAAAAATCAAATTAATGAAGACACGTACGCCTTTATAATATTTGAGCGAATCATATATATGAATATATATCCTTTCACAAGTTGCAATCAGCTGCCGGGGGACCTCCTTCCACATGGAGTATTCGCAATTTTATTTGTCATCACACGCCATAAGTCCACAACCCACCAAGCTATGTATGTTAGTTGCTATAAATCTATAACAAGCAGTGTGCATGTGAGTGAGTTTAATGTATTTATATATTTTTGGCCTCGCTCTGATACACGTTCATAGCTAGGTCGTGGAACACCTCCAACCTCATATATACAAGATATATGAGGACAACAAACATTAATGTTATTGAAGTTTGAAGATTTCTCCGATCCATTGGATTCTTTTAGATTTTCTTGCATTCACATGCTCTAACACACGAAGATATCATTTATCAACAACAGCTTCCCTTTAACAGGTAAGCCATTTTTCAAATCATCCTTGACCAAATTTAATTGTGTATTGAGACTTGTAAATTCATTAAAAGAGTTTTATATATAGATTCATACTTGAGAATAACAAATCCAGTAATTTTCCAAGCGAACACCTACAAGATTTTGACAGACAAACTGCAATTTTCAAAAAAAAAAAAAAAACTGTCTTCCAATTAAATGGTATTAGAACTCAACTTGTGACGAAGTTATAACTACATTTAATAAAATAAAATAAAACCGGGATTCTAGACCCTGAATCCTTAGTATATAGGAAGAAATTTTTTTTGCTGAAATTGAATATGTAGGATTGATTATCTTTTTCAATAATATCTTTTTTATATATATAATTATAGAGTTTGATTTCTATTTATTTTAGTAATTATAATCATGTACATGTATTTGTATTAGATAAAAAGATTTATTAAATTCTAATATAAACAAAGCTATTTTTTCATTGATACACATTAATACTTGTTTAATCTCTAATTTCTCATTATTTTTCTAGTTGTGTGTGCATTTAAATTTTATTGGTTAATTTTTATTTTTATTTTTATTTTTTATAATCAAGATCACTTCTAGTTACTTGATCTACTGTTTCTTTAATGGTTTTAGTCATTAAACACTTTTCCAACTCGATTAACTATTTTTATTTACAATCAATTTTAATATTTATTCTAGTTTTGTTATTGGATGTAAATAAAGTAAGAGTGTGTTTGAGATTGTGATAATAATGGTGGTTGAAAATATTCTTTCATTTATAAATATATTAAAATAATTTTTTTTATTTTTTAAAAATTATTTTTGACAATTAATACATCAAAATAATTGAAAATAAAAAAAGGTTCATTTTAAACTTTTTTTTTTCAAAATTTGGTAAGTGCTTTACCCCTAAATATAAATATACAAGTTCATATGCAAGTGCTTTACCCCTACATATACAGTTATCTTATCTTATAGTTGGTTTTGTTGATAAACTTATTTAAGATCATGTAACTAAATTTTTTGCATCTCTTTCTTTCATGAAAACTAAAGGATTTTGTAATGAAAATAAAAACAATCCCTTCAGTACATGAACAGGCATTCAATTATGCAACAAATTAATTTTCGTTCGCTAAAAGGTACTGACAAACAATGAATTGGTAGTGAATAAATGATGAACAAGGTCCCACAAGCAAGCTCTAATCTCTAACATTCAACGGTCCAAATTCATTGATGACCCAAAGGGCCTAAAAACTTACACAAACATAAAATAGATATTAGACGCTCTCTCTCCTTTGGAGAGGGCTACATTGATGATCTAAATTAAAACACACCACAAAAGTAGACACAAGAAAAAGAAAAAGAAAAGGGCTTTGGATGCCATTACGCAATCCAACGGCTACTTTTCCTTAAAAAAAATATTTCACCACGCCAGTCAACGGCTACTTTTCTGTCAAGGGAACAAGGCACGATTTCCAGTCATAAAAATGGGCTTGTTTTTCTCATTGGTTTCACACAAAGAAAAGCATGGAGCCTTGCCATTTTAATTGAAGAAATTGAGCCTGGAGGTGTAAGTAGCTTTTGGAGCCCAATTTCTTGGAATCACTTCTCTTGCAGACAGTGTTCTTCCTGTTGACAGTGTTGTTAATTTCACGGAGAACGGTCCTTTCAATGGTCCCCTAACAATACACCAAGTTGCACCCCATACGTGATTCATCTCTAGCCACTCAGTGCCTCCTGCCTGTCAATAGAGATGTAAAATCATGTGAGACAAGCATACAAATTCTATTTGAATACAGAGATTTATACCCTTTTTCCTTCGTTATCTAGATCTCTTTTCAGAAACTAGAATCCACAAAGTCCTCAGATTTTCCCTTTCAGATTCTTGAGTTTCAGAGAGTGGCCCATTTATCACATGCAACGAGTCGAGAAAATAGTTGGAACAGAAGAGATAAAAAAAAACCAAGCAGGAAAAACAGAGTGCTTTTGGGATCACTGGACGCATTGGCTCCATTCAAAAGCAGAACTAGAAAGTGCAAAGTTTACTTCACAAAGATAGGGTGATGTTGGACCATGTCACTTGACTACAAGGTCTAAAATTAGCAATACCCTTGCTTTTCATGAGACGGGCACTACTTTGATTATCTAATTGAGCACGTTTAGGCACTTCTTTTTATTTAAAAGTGAACGCGAACACTTTCGAATATGCTCTGTAGCGCGCACCAACACGCCTAAAGATGGATAAGATTATTTGCACTTTATCGAGTCATGACGCATGAAGTAAATGGCATCTCACTCTGCACTACAGAGTTAGAAATGGCCAAGATTCCGGAGCCTAAAGTCCAAAATGTAATGAATAACAACAGAAATTAAGGAAGAAGATCGCTTACTTCTCTTATATGCACACTACAAAGTTAGACATGGCGGCCAAGATTCCGGAGCCTAAAGTCCAAAATGTAATGAATAACAACAGAAATTAAGGAAGAAGATCGCTTACTTCTCTTATATGCATCGATCCAACATCACCGTCGCCATCTTCAAATTCTACTAGAAGGGATAGCCAATAATCTGTTGAGCCTTCATTGACATGGAAGGCAATGTTCTTCCCTGGGTACTTGCATGGGGTCCTACAAAAAGGGTTTTTGTGTCATTTTGAAATAGAAAGAGTAAAGAGAAAAACCAAGATTATTAAGAGAAGTGACAAAATAAACATGACAAACACAGGCAGTTAAACTAGAAAGGGAGAAGAAAACGATTAACCACAAACAGTACACACATATAAAACACAAGCCCTCCTCCATACCTGCGATAAATGACTGGGAGTTCACCTCGGTTCCTGAGCTGACCATTCTCACCGGAAATAGCCATGCGACCAAAGGCTGCACCACTGAGGTCAAAGTGAGTGTTGCCATTGGAACAATACCCACCTGGACACTCATCTGTAACAATTATGGTCACTGCCCTTCTTGAGCATATGCTCTTGTCTAGGCACCTAACTTTGTAACATGCCCCACATCCTTCACCATTCTTGAAGAGTACTGGGCTCACTGCACCAACTCTGGCCCTGAATGGCTTCACATCCACTAATGACCCGTACCCACATGCCCCTCCTGCACACATTACATGTTGTCACATACTTCAAGGATGTAAATTTAGGTTTTGGGAATGCGAGAACTTAAGAAACATGGTGCCAAAATTGCTAAGCTAAAGTATACGCGCCATCTCTGTACAAAGGAAAGAGTACGTGGTTTCTTTATCACCAATAAATACATAAATAAAGAAACAAGAAAAAGTAAGAAATTACTTTCCCCGTTAACTTTTACCAAGGCTAGGGGACGAGGCAAATTGTGAGTCAACTCACCGAGTTTGACCATGAAAACAAAGAAAACGAGATCTAAGATAAAAAAATAATGTTGCACCAAAAATTACAAAATTGGAAATACAATAGTGAGTTCATAAAGTGAACACCCACCGTCACTACCATCACCGTCAGGACTGCCATACCAGGTGGCAGTAGCCGGTTTCCAGTGTAAGTCAGCCGCATTATGTTGAGGATGAACTTGCTGCCCAAAGACACCCAAAAAGCACTTTAAGAACACCACAACATATAACCCCAAGAGCTGCATTGTGAGCCAAAAGGGTCCTCGCACCAAGTGGTCTCTCTAACAAACAGGCGGCGCCACCAATCACCACCGCAACCACCACTATCTATACTTTACAATGTCACTTTCCAGGCGGAGAACCCAAGAAAAACAGTTAAAGAAACAGTTTTTTTACAACCTTTGCCGACAGTTTTTCACTCGCTATGTACTCGAGTGGTGGTGTTGTTCAGCTGAGTTCTCTGTGTCAGGTTGTTATATAGAAGAACAAAACTGAGGCTTCTTGTTTTTTTTTTTTCATGACAGTGTGGTATATTGGTTTTGGCGTTATTTACAGGATTGCCACTGGGATTTCGGGTCCCGCCGACGGTTAAGGCGTTAATTCCGCATAACCGTACGTGTCGGCTGGAAAGAGATTGAAATGCTTGGTAGGGGTAGTTTAGTCAATTAAGAAAATGAAAAGGAGTTGCTTTTTCTACCGTTAAAATGATTTTTTTTTGTTGAGCACGTGTGAGTGAGTGTCGGAGTGTGAGAGGGAAATGAAAAGAGGAGTCGTTGATTCTCGCGGTAATAATATTTGGAGTTTGAGAGTTGAGACGATGAGAGGTAGTACGTATTTGTGTTGAAACTTGAAGAGGATAATTATTTTATTAATATAATATTATTTTAGTTTTCTTTAAATGTTTTTTACTTAAAGTTTGGATTCACTTTAATTAAGTTAATCAAGTTATTAAAATTATTGGTTGTTGGTTGTTTGTCCAACTTCTAAAATATAATTCTAATTTTGGTATTATAAGCAAAATACGAGTAAATTAATTAGACAAAACTCTTTATTTAGTTTTTTTATCATTAATCAAATTTAATATTGAAAATAATTTTTATTAACTCAACAATAGTCTTAGAAATAAAATTTATGAAATTATTATAAATAAATATTCAAAAACTCTATAATTTAATTTAGTTTATTCTTCTCTAATAAATCAAAATGAAAGTAATATCAATTAAATTAATTCTTTTACTTTAGTATTTAACAACAATTATATAAAAAAAATTTAGAAAACATTCACTTCATCTCAAAACAATTCATTAAGTTTGAATAAAAATTAATAATATAATTTTAAATAAAAATAAATAAATACTTGAATCTGAAAGAATTACAATAATAATATTATTTTTTACAACCTACTAATAAAAAAGTATAGTATAAAAAGAATCATATATATATATATATATTTCAGTTATTAATTATGTCAACCGAATTATATTATTTCAATATCTTTTTCGATTTAACAACTATAATTAATCCCACTAATTGAATCATGTATATAGATGAAATTACATGTCATTGAGAATTTCATAAGATACATCGTTTTTAGGTAATTGAAAATAAGAATAGATCGTGAGAGTTTTTCTCAAAATGAATTCACACCTGAATGATCATTTTAAAATCTAAACAAAAAACTAGATATGATTTTGATGCTGTAAAGTTGAAAATAACATCATCGTTAACACCTGTATACAAAACACTGAATCATAAATTTCTCAACTTAATTTAGAGGGATTCAAATAAACTCAAAGTTCTTTATGGGGTAATATTATGAATTCTTAAAGTAATTATTATATAAAATAAGTTTTATTTAGTATCTTTAATCAAAATATATAATTTTATTTCATTCAATATATTAAGAAACATAACAAAACTAGAATGAGATAAATAAGAAATTGTTCTCTCATGATAGTTATCAAGATTCAAACATTAAAGTGTGATCTCATTTGAGATTGCAAGAAGTAAAATTTTCAAAGCTAACCCTAATATATCTTTAGGCTCCGTTTTTTATTAAAAATAATTTTTTTATTTTCAAATCATTTTGATTCGATGATATCAAAAATAATTTTTAAAAATTAATAATAATAATATTATTTTAATACATTTATAAATAAAAAATATTTTAAATTATTATTATTATCACATTTTCAAACAGACTTAATTCTAAAACATAAGGAATCATATAAAAGCCTACCAAATAGGAAATTTGAGACATTTATGATGACAGTCCAATTCATGGCTTGCTATAATTGTTATTTCTTTCCAAAAAAATGGTTTTCTTTAGCCTTTACGTAGCCTAGGTGCCGATGGAGTCTTTCCAAATTCCTTTATTCTTCATAGAAAACTCAAGTAAATTCACATGCAGGAAACACAAATTATTGCATAGCATTAATTTCTCTATGAAGAGATGCTTTTCCTTTGCCAAGCAAGATCTTATAAAAAATCTGAATAAACATAAAAGCACTTGAGAAGAACGGGCACAAAAGTCCCCAATAATTGAACTTTTTTGTGGCCCATGGAGGCAATTTTTTGTCTAGCATTTGCTCCTTTGTCTATTCGCAAATTGGACCACTCAGTTGGATTTTGGGAGAGACCCGATAAAAGAGTTTCAATTATTTTTGTAATAATTCATGATGTAAGAGACGTGACTCGAATTCGTCAACAAAATTAAATTGCAATTTTGTTGGTTATAAACACACCCGGAAAATTACATTATTAATGTTTCTCATATCAACTAAAAAAACTGCGAGGGCATTAATTCCACCAATAATGTTTGCTGTTCCCAATGAAACCTTCAAATTAACATAGTTATTAAATGCTATTTAATGGATTCATAATTAATTTGAATTGATTTAATTTTTTAAAATTAAAATATTATTATTATTATTTTTTTAAAAAATCAACTATTATTAAGCAGGAATATAGATTTTTGATTGAGTTATACCAAATCAATCTTTATTTATTATTTATTATGAAATCTGTCCAAGTATTACATAATAATATAAATCATATCTTGAGACCTCTTTTGATATTTTAAGCTATTAGGTTGAGATGATTATTTGACATGGTATCAGAGTCTTAATAACCAAGTGGTCACGAGTTTAAACCTCATCATCCCATTTATATAATAAAAATTAAGCACAATATAACGCGGACCCGTGCATGTTTCAAGTCTAAAAAGCTCTTACTTGAGAAGGTGTATTATAAAATAATATAAATCATATCTTAAAATTTTATCTAATAATTTAAATTATTGGATTGAGATAATTTTTTGACACCAAACTGATATACTTGTTAGCCGAGTTTAATAACAAAGTAAATTAGTGAATTATGCAACAATAGCTAAGAATAAGAAATAAAAAAAACGGTTTTGTGGCCTAGTGGGGTTACAAGAGGCAGGATTCAATCAAAAGTAAAAAAATGTTTCCTTTTTGTTTGTTCTTTTGAGCAATGGGAATCTGTGACTGATCCAATGCCCAAAAATTCTGGACGATGATCTGACTACGAAGGAAACTCCAAAATTTATCGACAAAAAATTAGAAGAGTTTCATCTCCACAAATTTCAACGAGAGATTTATATAAATATTCTTGTCTGTCCACATGTGACAGCTTGATAGCAGGCGATTTACACTCAGCAAGCATATAATCTATTTTAACAGTATAACATAGAGTTTATTTATACAATGTAAGCAGTTTTAATTGAATCAGACAAAGTACCGCATTAATTAGCATATATACCGAGGTAAAATTTGGAAAGAGTCGTAATTGGTATACTTCTATGTGTAATTAATTTATAGAAATATGCTTTGTTTTGCTACAAATTAATTTAGAAGTTTTTATGTTCAAATTTTAATAAATTAAATAATTTTTAAAAAAATGAAATTCTATCTTTGTCAAAAATGACAATTAAAACTCCTTTAAGTTACTCTCTATGTTATTTTTAAAGCAAAGAAAAAACCCCAAAGATTATATTTGCAGTTCTTGTTTCTATGGTAGTGTTTGGTTAACATAGAGAGATAGAAAATGTGTAATTAGTGAGTAATATTATCGGTAAAAAAAACTATATTCTAATATAGAGAGATAGAAATTGATCATTCTAATAATAAAAAAATATTATCGGTAAGGACTTTTGCACATCAAAACTAAATTCTTTATCAATCAATTTTAAAGTCAGTTAAAACATCTCAAAAAATATATGTATAAGAGAATATTTTTTTAACATTTTTTAGATTGCACTTGTTCTGTTTAAATTAAAAGTATGATTACTAAAAATAACACGCCAACTTATTAATCAAAGTAAAGTACTTATATATATGAAATTAAATTAAATAGTTTCCTAGCATACATATTAAGAACATAAAGCAATATTTAAAGTTGTAATTGAATCAAAGTTGTAACTAACATTTATACCAACACGCATTATGATCTCATTTGACATTTCAATCCAACCATGTTTTTGTATTTTTTTTAATTTTAAAATAATTATTTTTTGTATTTAGATTTTTTTGACATGTTAAAAATAAATTTTTAACAATAAAAAATATATTATTTTAATGCATTTCTAAGCAAAAAAAAAAAAACACTTTGAAAAATAACATTTACCACACTCTTAAACATGCCATATTATATAGTGATATTACCCAACTAGACAATGTGGATGGCATAACATACACTTTTATGAGCTAGTGAGATAAATCTAAACCTAAGAGGATACTTGTTCTCATTAAGTTAGGTTAGCATCTTAAAACTAAGATAACGAGAGATTCCATCTTAGAATTGGATTTAAATTTCTCCAAATGATTCTATAAATAATTTTATTATGAAAAGAATTTTGTTGCTTTTTAAATCATTAGATCTTTCAGAATTATATGTAGAAGTTACTATATGGAACCTTTTTTGTTATTTTTCTAAAAAATTTTGGATTTATTATTTTTATTTTGGATTCTATTTTAATTTCCTTAAGGTTTTTGAATTTAAGGTTGTTTCCTAATAAAGATAGTTTTCCTCTCTTTAAATCTTATAAACTTCTTAAAGAGACATTTACCATATATTTAAATTTTAAAAAATAAAATTACAAATTAAGAATATACATATGTAACTCTTTTTACTCGTTAAATTTCTGTGTTTTTGGTGCTATTGCTTCCACCTGCGTCACTCTTCTACTGGAAATCTCAAATTGGGATCATTTTGCATAAAAAAGAAATTAACATAATTTTGAGTTTTCATGAACTTAAATCTTGAACTAGGTCTAAGCTGTGGCAAACGTATCTCAAAAGACACCACTTAAGTGAAAAAAAAAAAAAAAACTTATCACCAAGATGGTTTGCAGTAATTCTCATAATGCATATACTCACAATTCCATCATCTTCTCAATTATCACTAAAAAATCCTTGATTGTCAAGGAGTTTATAAAATCATTAAGCATATGTTTTTTTTTTAAATCAATGATGCATATGACTAATAATCACCATTACATACTTTTTCCTTCTGTATTTCTTGTTGTAGATGGCACATGATTAAATTCTCATGATACGCTATTTAATCATCGATAATCCTGTTAAGAAGTTGGAAGTGGGAATCCGAATTTATGCATTGTGTGAAGCCCAAAAACAGTGCATCGATCGAATCAAGGGTTTAGTGCTCTTAAAAGAAGATTTGATGAATCTTTTATAATAAAAACCATTCTTTGACCATTTCATAGCTCTCTTTAGATGATTCCTGTATAAACAATTGCCTTGCATAAAAAGGAGATAAAAGAAGTAGCTTTGTACACGCTTCGATGAATAATTCGTTGAATAGTGCAATGGATTTTGGGTTATAAAGGGTATGTTTGGAAACACGATGTAAATTATATTTTTTAAAATTTTAATTTTTTTGTTTAAAATAATTTTTTCATATATATTTTTATATTATTTTGAAGAATTGATATTAAAAATAATTTTTTAAAAATAAAAATTTTTATTTAATTATTTTTCTAAGCAAAAAACACTTTAAATTATATTTTTAAAAATTTTAATTTTTTTATTTAAAATAATTTTTAAAATATTTTTTTTTCATATTGTATTGATGTTAAAAATAATTTTTTTTTATTTTATTATTTTTCTAAGTGAAAAATTCTTTGAACTGTTTTTGTTACAATAATTCTAAAAATGCCTTTATTTTCCATTCCCTCCTTTCAAGATTACAACAAAGAATCTAATTTGTTGGATTATTAGTTCAATGCAGGTAAACAAGTCATCTAATGTTAATAATAACAATAATTATTATTTTTTAATATTTTTTTTAGTGTTAACCTTATTAAATTTATACTAGACTTGACAAGGTAAAACATAAAATGAATCACGAACCATTACGTCATGTTAATAAATTTTAACAAGTTAATATTTTATTTGATATAAACCTAAATCATCTATAATCAACTTGTCAAGCTAAGGCGTACTTAATAACTATGATTAGAATATCAAACCTTCAAGTAAAAACCTAAAGTGGCCCTTGAGGTCTTACCTAATTGTGGTTATGTGCAAAAAGTATACTATAAATTAATTAAACACGCATAACACGATATCATGATAAAGGAGTATTTTGAAGTTGACAAGAGATCGCCTTGATTGTGTTTTAATATTAAAGTATGATTATCTTGGTGGTTAAAGTAGATACAGTTGGGGCAAATCTCATATTGTAAATCCATTCAGCTTTTAGCACAAACTGTCGCTGATTATTTTATTGAATCCAACTAACTTATTGATATGGATATAGAACAGTGTTCATAATATGAGCACCCAGATCATGCTTTTGCAAAGGCAGTATCAAGGGAGGAAAAAGGGCAAGGAAGAGAAAAGCCTGTTATTGTGGTTAATTTCTTCGTTTTGTTTATGCCTCCAACTTTCTGGCGTTTTCACTTGTGTTTTGATGAAGTTGTGAAGGCTTCTTCTGGGTTGTTTGAGCTCCATGCTAGAGCTAGGGTGTTTCTAGGTTGAAGATGAAGTTTTTTTTTTTTTTTTTTGATGAGTGGCACATGACTCTTTGACATAAACGCTCCGTTAGACATATTTGATCAGACAAGAACATGGACTTGGATGCATCTTCACCGAGTGAGAGCATCGATGGCAATATTCATATCTTGTCAACTGAAGAACTGGAATGAATTATCTCGATCAATATCGAACCGTGACGTGAAAAGACACGATTATTATTGAAATATGGAAGACTTGATTATTTTTTTATTTTTTTTATTTTTAAAAATTAATATCAGTTGAGCTGCAATCCATTGCCAAATAGTGGTCGTGATGTTCCAAAAAATTCACAACATCCTTATTGCTTGTAAATTAACATATCTTTTTCAAATTTGTATGCAACAGCGAGCCGGTGACATGAGACATGAGAGATTCACATGAACAGGTTTGAGAAAAGGTAACCAATCTAATGAAAAAACTCACAACTTTAGATTTAATTGTTGAATCATTGAATCGGATTTTTTTTTTCGGGAGATTATAATCAAATAAGGTTGAAAAGGCTTTTAAATTAGATTTAGAAGTTTTTCTTACAAGTCTTGTTATTTTCTTTTTTAATTTTTAATTTTTAGCTCGATTTTCAGGTTTATGCTATTTTTCTATTTGACTTAGAATTCTATATTTTTATTTTTCAAAAGATTTGCTTAAGAGCTATTTTAGAGAATTATTCAACAATAAAACCCCAGATTAAGGTTTATGTTTGATCCGTTCTTCCAAAATTTAATTTATATCCATTTGTTTCCTATTATTCAAGTTCAGTTGCGTCAGCCAGAATTGATTAGATGATAAACTCAGCCAGAATTGATTAGATGATAAACTCACAGTTTGTAGTGCTGCTACATCAGTTTCCAATTCTTTCAGGTACCCGGAAGTGTGTGACAGCACCAGCAAACATCATGCGCATACTCTTGATGGTGAAGATGCAAAATGAGAATAAATATTATTGAAAATGAAGGCTGCTTGAAACCTACCGATGATGTAACCTCTAGATAGATATGTTATCACTATTGCTCATTACTGGGATAAACAACATACATGGAAGATCTGTACACCAGATTTTAATTTAACAACAAAGAATTCATCACTTGAAGGTTAAGATTTTTATTACATTACATGGTGTTAATTGCACAAGGTTGGGTACGAAAGTAGACAAAGTCCTGTATGTACTGACGGCACATCCACAGAGCTTCTTCCTCCTCGAAAGCTTCAGCACTTGTACAAGCTCTTGGACATCAGATGATATAAGCTCGTTGTGACATTGCACTTCCAATCTTCCAAATGCAAGTTCCCGTCCTTGTGAAAGCTATCACCTGTTTGCCTGATTCAGGATCGGAAAGAACACAAATCATATAAATAGATATAGAGATGTTGCTGATGAAAACATCAAGCCACTCGTTCTTTGGATTTTTCTTTTTCTTCTCATAGCATGTGTGTAAGCATTAAGAACAGCAGAAGGAAAAGGAAAAATTGATTTGATTCCAAATGATGATCAGACTGATTAATGGCGAACCTTCAGGAATAAATTATCTTTTATTACAAGATAATTATGCAGCCACCATTTTGATCAAGAGCGGCTAGACCATGTATTATATTCAACTAGCTAGTAATTATCAAATTGTAAGCAGAAGTTCAATGGTCAGGAATCCGGATATGATTTTGAGCAGAAAATTCAATATCTAGAAGTCACCCAGAAAACATGGAAATTGCTAACTTAGATATATTATCTCAAATCAATTTTTGATCAAGCCCATCAACTGGATACACAAAAAAAAGGAGGGTGAGATGAAAAAGGTCTGCTAGCAAATTTGAAGGAAACTTGATGGAGCAAATAAAGTTTCTAGAGCAGAGGTCAGCCAGAACGCATAAATAGGGTTTAATGTAACCACAACCACCACTTGTATTACTAGTTACCAGTCAATAGAGTTATGGCAGGATAACTATGAGTGTATAGCCAATATAAGCTAATAACTAAAGGAAGTTTGCTGAGATGATTTTTCTCGTTTGCAATGCAGACCAACAACCATCCTAGTAAGAATAAGAGATGGACTAAGTTGGATGGACAAAAGGTGTGCGAGTGGGGAGCATGGTGTGCATAATGGTGGTTGTGGATATGAGAAGTTCTTGATTGACAGTAACATGAATGCCAGAATAATTAAGCATCTCTACCTTCTCGTTAATCCTTATACTCCACGCATCATTTCTAGATCCAGTGACAGGGTTAACAACATAAGGAGGTGGGTGAACAACATCCTTCAGGAGTGGAACCCTATCTGAAGCATAATCATCATCACTGTCATAACATGGATGGGGCCCAACAGCTTTGAGTATCATTGCTACTAGAAAAGACAGTCCCTGCAAATTTGAAGGCACAGGTCATTCACAATTTCGAGTATGTGAATACTAGAAAATATTAATAAAGCAAGACTTGTAAAACCTAGAGTTAAATTATCATTTTAAATATAGGAATACAATATTGCTGCTTAAATTCAAGACTTGAGGCATGCAGGGAATAGCTTAAACAGAAAAGAGTTAGAAGTGAATCAAATAAAAACATAGCATGTGAATCAAGAGGATACACATCACAAAGGCAAGCCAAGGGATGCGGTCTTGGAACAGCTAACAGTGGTTTTGAACAGGTATGCTAACATGAACTGATTGATGGTCTAGAATTAGTTTATAATCAAGCTTACATGTTAAGAAATTATTTGTAATGCTCAAATGTTTTCCACATTTCACAAGCTTTGAATTATTCAAATAAGTTCATTATCACACCCCACTCCAATTCCCTTGTCAATGAGATGCAAGGAAAATGAGAAAGAGGAAGAAGGAGACTGGGAGAGAGAGACCTGCACAGACACAATTGATAAGCCTATCCATTTGCAGAGTTCAAAGCTTGATCCGATGAAACCTTTGAACTGATCAAAACTCCCACTTGGGTCTTTTGGGAAGTCCTGGCACCAATTCGGGCAAAATAACCATATAAATTCTCAGGAAGGACTTATGGTAACTTGTAACCACAAAACCATAAGGTGATAATCAAATTGAGTTTTTGGTCATAGGAGCATACCTCTTCCCAGTCACGGTTTAAAAATACATCAGCTGTAACTCCAGCCTCCAGCATGAGGAGTAAGAATACAAACAACATATACTGAATCCTGTTAAGGTCAAAATTGGCCAAAAAGGGCATGCATTCTAAGAAACTAAAGCTCCATGAATGAACAAAGTTGTGTTTCTCAAGTAAACAACAATTTTGAAAACAGAATTTGATTGTACGAATTCAAAATCTTATTCACCATGATGAAATATGGGTATAACTAAACCACATGGGTAGTTCAACGAAATCAAACTGAAGTTATGATGCTGATCAGATGCTAAAAGGTAATGCATGGGGCTATAAACCAATATTTATTAGAATAATTAAACCAAAAAACTAATAAAGCAGGGAATGAAGATACTTATTTAACTGCTTCGAGGAAAGGATACTAGATAAAGGCAGCAACCATTTGCAGTTTCAGCAGCAATATGACCTAAGCATGTGATCATGGACAAAGTCACACCTAGGCCAAGAAATGTGTAAATGAACCTGCATTTTATGAATACATTGCTTTAAAGATAATCAGGCAAGAAAGCAGCAAACAACAATACACCATTCATTTACTGACTATGAGTTAAATAAGTTCTAACCAGCCGCATACAGACTATTACTTTAAAATCGAAAGTGAAAACAGCCCATGCCCCCTTATACCTCTTGTTTCAACTAACATCACAAATCAATGATCAAACACCAACCAAATTCAATTAGTTTATCTCCACTCAAAGAAGCAGCTTCATTAATAACACAGTTTTGTCATTATTAATTCTCCTGCAATACAAACCAGAGTATGGCTTTAACTGTAGAATTACAAAATTGGTAACAACTCTATAGAAGCCATGAAAATAAAGCTCTTCTTGATTGTTAATAGCATTATGGGAAAGGTTAGGTAGTAAATCAAAAAATTGAATTACCAATTTGGCAATTGAGAAATAAAAACCTCCATTAAACTGAATACTTAATCAAAGAGACTCAAGTTTCATGCTATCACAAGCAAAATAGCATGACTAAAATCTTCCAAACTTCAATTTCCTACCCTTTTCATTGGTTGTCCAGCAACTTGATGAAAATGTTAAAAGCAAATAGAAAATGCACATGAATCACAAACCGAAAAGTTATAAAGATATTTGGCCCACTTCAAAATATCAGAAGCCCGCTCTATATTAGATAGAAGCAAACTTCCTTTTCAAATTTAATACACGTGCACTTCAAAAAATAGAGGCAAGCAAAGAAGATGCATTTATTGACAGACTTCTGCCTCAATGATGTTCCATCCACAAGCAAAACCAATTAGGCCAATCACACCTCCCCCTCTTAAAAAGTAATGGCATTAAGAGAAAATCACAGCCAGGCTCCTCTCTTTTCAAACAATAGAAAATCAGTCCTCAACTTTCTAAAGCTCCTCTTTTTCCAGCTTTCCCTCCACCCAAGCATCATCCAGTTAACAAATAAATCAACCAATTTAGCAACTAATCAAACATTCAAACGAGACTAAAACATAAAATACCAAACCCAAAGGAACATCAAACAAACCAATCCTAAAATTCAAATACTTTCCTCACCAACCAAACAAAACCCACATTCCATAACCAAAAGAAAACATCTTTTTACAATTCTAACGCTGACCCATGAACCAAAAACACATAAAACAAAAAACCTACAAACCAAAATTTCACAAAAACAAGAAAGAAATGCATACCATGGACTAAAGTCGTCGTCGTCATCATCAAAAAATGGAAAATCACCAATTTCTCTTTGCCACACTCTGATAAGCCAAACTGCATACAACATCATTGCTAGGCCAACCATTCCTATCACACAATTCAATAACTTTAATATTGATTGTATGCAACTCCTCATGACACTGGCCATTTTTTCCCTCCTTTATTATTACTTCTTCAACCCAAACCAAATGGACTAATTTCACCAATTAAAAAAAAATATAACCTCAGAAAGCCCAAGATTTTAAGAATCTCAAGGGCTTAAATCACACAAAGAATCAAATGATTATTGTTCTCCTAGTCTTCAAGGTTTCACCCTCGATCCGTTGACGGTTTTTTCCGTGTTTAAAGGGCATTTGTTACTTGTTATGTAAGAATTTCACAATATTCACATGATATATTGTTGTTTGAGCATCTTAGACATGAAGTTGCTGTGGTGTAGTGGTTATCACGTTAGTCTTACACACTAAAGGTCCCCAGTTCGATCCTGGGCAGCAACACTGTACAATTAATTTTCTAGTCAATAATATGTTGATCTTTTATTATAGATTGAGTTTTATAACAGTTTAATTTTTATTGTAGGATTCTTGATTCTCATTTTATTTCTTTTTTTTATTTTTATTATTATATGTTATTTTATGTGATTATATATATTTTTAGATTCACAGCTATTTATATAATACAAAAATATATCTTTTAAAGCTTTCAATAAAAATCAAATATAATAAACATATACCCAACATGATCGCTATAGCTATATTCTAAAAAAAAACTAATAATGCATTTTCTCACGAAGCAAATGTACATTTTCATTGCTCTTAGAAATTGTTGCCTCCATTCACTTCAATAGGGATAACTACAAATCAGCCCCCCAACTATAAATGGGTTTCACAAGTCAGTCCCCAGCCTATTGAATTTTGCTATCTATGGCTCAATTATCAACCATATAACAATTTGGTCCCACGGTTTGAATCTGTTAAAATCAAAGCATCTCCAACATGAGAGCCAAGGAAAAAGCTTAAAGTAATAGCTAAAATAACTGGTCTTCAACTGTTTTTTGGTCTCCAACGAAGGGATGCCAAAATAGTTTTTTTTCTCTAGATTTTTTTCGGACAGTTCTTTCACTTTCTTCTTATATTCTCTTCATCCTTTGCTAATGAGATATATAATAATTATACACCTCAATAATTAATTTAGTTTAGGAATGAGTTTTGCTATGAGTTGAGCCGTTCTGGGATAGAGTAGCAGCGAAACTCGGTGGCTCCATCAATGAATTATTGTTATATATGAATTTAGGTTGATATAGTTTTATATTTGGTTCATTTATAGAATGTGTTTTAGTTTTGGAGTTGAAACAAAAAATATTGATTTACAGTTTTGAAATAATTTATGGCAACTCCAAATTAAGGCAGAACAGGAAAGTGGACAGGCTAGTCGTCTTCTTTACGCAGAAGATAATAGAACGATAAACTGATAAAGAACGCGAAGAACTCTGGGAAGCACTAGTGGGAGAGACAATTTTGAATCCAGATCTCCGAGACAAAAACCCTTCTCAGATATATTTAAAACCACTGGCATTAGTATAGTATTTCTTGGACAATCAACGAACTTGCTTTGAATAAAGGAAAGTAGTACAGACACATTCGATTCATTATTGCAATTGCAAATAGTCTTACTGATCCCAACAACTTTTAGAGGAGGAAAATCCCAGAAATCCTGACATCTGTTGAAGATCAAAGTGAGTTTCTCTCGTTGCTTGTTCTCCCTTTCTTGAGCTCAGAGAGTTTATCAGGCAGCCACCTCCAACTGTAGAATAGAAAGAGAAACGAGAGGAAGTAGACATAATACGAGAGCATTCCTTCAAGAATTTGGTTGACAGATGGTGGAAGAATCCATTGAATATAAAGCAATGTTTGAGCAATGAAAAACACAATCCCGACCACAATAATGATGATTGCTAACACTCCATAATCGGATCCACCTAATGCTATGCTCACAGCAAAAAAGAACGCCAAGCACATCATGTAAATAGCTCCACCAACCATTAAGGATGAAAACCAAACGACAAATGGTGCAAATTTGACATCATTCAAGTTCGTCCAAAGAAGGATTATAGCTGCCACCACAGAGGTATTCAAAGCCCACACATCAAGACATAAATAGCCATCCAGAAGGGATGAACCAGTAGGACTGCCGAAGGCAGTGTTGTTATGGAAGACAGTGCTAGTGATGTTGAAGCCATGGTGATGTTCATTTGAGTTACTGATATTCTTTAGCTGTGGCAATTGTATAGCACCAGAAAACGTTACACCAGCAACAAGCACTGCTACCACAAGAAGATTCTGTATCCTGCTCTTTGTTTCCTCTTTCCTTGGTGGCTTGCCTTGAGAACTACTGAAATGCTCTTGTAGGGATTTTTTTGGTCGGGCTTTGAAGTATAGGATCGATAATGTTGTCATCTGCATAGCAAGAGGAAAAAAACTTAAATGGTTTTTATTAGTTTTTCGCACTTTGAAGATTATCCAAAAGCGTCTGGCCTTGAAATGCCTTTTTAGGGACGCAAGATAGCAAAATTCTGGAATGGTTTCAGAATTTTTAATACTATAGAATACAAGTTAAGCATGTAGCTCAGCCACACTTTTAAACCAAGACACACAAGAAGCCATCTTTTTTCTTTCTTAAAGTCTTACCTCTTCCGTAAACCGAAAAGATCAAAACCCAAAAGTATAGGAAAGAAGAAAAGAAACAATACCGCTCCATAATAATCTAGCAGTTTGTAATCCTTTGAGGGTTTCTTTTTATCTTGCTTCTTTGGATCAACTGCTTTGTCCTGTCTCAGAAAATAGAAATCATGAAGAAATGCATAAATGATAATTGTTCAAATCACATGACATCATTATACTCAAAACCCTTAAACGGTTAGGTGTTAAATCCTGAATTTTTTTCATCTCTTGATCTTGCTTGATTGTTTCCATAACTTGATAAAATATTCTTGTAATATCGTGTACATATCTTTACCTAAAATATTTAAAATGCAAGCGAAGAACATATCATTTGAACTCCTATACCTGAGTCCCGTCAGCAGGGGTGTTGTTCTTTGAAGCAAACTGCTTTCGTTCCTCAGCAAGCTGGCAACAAAGAGTAATTAGCACAGATACAAAAATATTAAATCAATTATTCTCCTAAAATATATACTTTTGTGGATCTTGCTAAATGATGATCAACTAGTGTACCATTTCATCTGTTTTTTCATATTGATCCACGGCAATTTTAGATTGATCTTCAGCAATATCATATGGTGTCTTGTTTTCATTGTTGACAATTGAACGCTCAACGTGGGTGTCGCGCACTAGAGCAAATGCAGCATTGGATTGGCCTGACTGTGTTGCCAAATGCAAAGGTGTGTTTCCATCCTCATCAATGCCATTTAGCAGTGGTTCGATGAGCTTCTGATCCTGTTTGAGTATGTGCCTAACCACTTTGCCTTGTCCACTTTCAGCTGCTACATGGAGAATGTTCTGCCCCTTTGCATTGAGGAACTCTTTTGGATATGGGAAGACTTTCATAAATTCCTTTACTAGATCAACAGAATCATTTTTGCATGCAAGATGGATAGGATAGTTTCCTTCTTGGTCTCTTTCATTTGCTCCATCAGGAAACTTCTGTAGTAGGAAGCGAACTCCTTCCAGATAACCCATGGATGATGCATAATGGAGGGAATTTCCCAACTCTTTGTCTTTGAAACGTAATAGCTCTGGCTTTGCCTTTCCAATTTTTTCCAATATATCTGAAAATCAAAAGAATTAGTTTCCAATGAACATAACGATGATATATCTGCAAGAAATTTTTTTTATGTAAATCATTTTCTAATGAGTATAGATACACATTGTGATCACCTTTGTTACGTTGCTCGATGGCTGCATGAACAGGGGACTTTCCTTCTCGTAGCGTGCCAGAGGAAGCTTCGATATTCAGGAGATCATCAAGAATCCCATTCTTGTGGCCCCTCTCAACAGCCAGGTACAATGGAGACTTGTTTGTGGTCTTGTTGTTGTAATAGACCGCTCCTGGATCTTTGCATACCAGCCACGCGACAGCGTCTTTTTTACCCCTGATCACTGCATCATGTAAAGGAATGTTTCCTTTTCTATTTTTCAACTTCACCAAGCAGGGATTCGATCCGACCAGAGTTTTAACTGTATTACTAAGCCTTCCTTCCCTGGCAGCAACATGAAGGATTGTGTCCTCCTGGTCGTTTCGACTGGTGATTAGCGAAGGAAACTCTTCTGCCAGATAAGCTGCAATATTATCACTTTCATAGCTTACGGCTACATGAAGTAGTGAATTCCCAGAGGGAGTCACTAGCTTATCTGGCGAATGTTTCTGAACACAGCTCTTAAAGGTCACAATGTTGTCCTCCTTCACATATTCATACAAGAAACGATCCATCAATGCATTTTGATCTTCATCTCTTGTGGTCAAACTTTCTTGTATGTTTATTTCTACGGGACACATTGCAAAAGAAAAAGAAATAGAGTTTGTACTTGAATGGATTTCTATTTTAATAGACTGGGAAGCATTTCAGTAGAATATATAGTGATGCGAGGTTACTTTGATTTCACTTGCATGGATATACTTTGAGTACTCCAAGACTCCACCCATTTGTTCTCCATGGAACATAGCAACAGAGAAAGCAAATGGCCATGGTTAGAGCAGCATCTAGGACAAGAAAAGGAAAAGGGAAAAATGTCACGATTGTGCTTATTCTTAACTTGAATAACTATTTTAGAAGAATAAGCTACAAAGCTATTTAAATAATTACTAAATTGATCTAACTAATTAAAACCAAATTAAATTAAAACGCTAAGACCTAACTAGGAAAAGAATTAATAAATAATTAGGAAAACAAAGAACCACTTTTATGTGTTCGTACTTTTTCTTAAAATTACACTTGTTATATACACCACGTGATTGGTCGAATTATATAAAATTCAAATAACATGATGCACAATTGCTGTGAAAGAAATATACAATCTAAAATTTTAAACCATTCCATGAATATCAAGATGGTTTTAAATTAGAGGCAAAATACATTAACACTTGGATTTTTATAAAATCTTACAAATTAACCACTTGAAAATTTGATGTTGCATATTTTTCCTTCCATATCTAAAACTTTTTGTATATTTTAAGACTTTTTTTTAGGGATGTTTGTTTTTATGGTGGCATTGCGCTTTTAAAAAAAATCAAATTTTATTTTTGTTTTAAATTAATTTTTTAGTGTTTTTGAATATTTTAATATGTTGATATCAAAATATATTTTTTAAAATATTATTTTAATATATTTCCAATCAAAAAATATTTTAAAAAACAATAACTACTACAATTTTAAATGCTATCTTGATATTAAAGGGGAATGTTACCAGGATTTTGAGAGCAAAATTGAGTTTTATAATATTTTTTTTAAAATATATAGTAGATATTTTTTCTAATTTTAAAAATTAAATTTAATGATTCATATATTAGTTTTAATGATTCACATAGTTTTACAATAACGAAGGATGATATATACATATAGACACACACACTACAGCACCCTTAACTTTTTTTTTTTTGTGGTTTGAAAGTTACATGAACCAAATATATTGCGGTGAAATCCTGATTTAATATTTTAAATAGATGAAGAAAAGAGCTTATACTTAAATGAGAGTTTTTTTTCTTAACTATATATATCGCATGATTATATAAAAAACATGGATTCTTGACTTGTAAAATTGTAAATGTTAATTGAATATATATAAGATATTAATGTATGTTTTGGTTGCACACAGCTTGAATTGCACAAGTTTGTAACTTTATTCTTTTCCTGTCTTACCTATTGATTCTATCAATTTTATTCTTCTCCTTCTTCTTTTTCACTTTACTTTGATCTTATTTTAGTATTGATTGACGCACACAAACTAGTTTAATGATATTTCTTATCACAAAATAAATAAATAAATAAATATTTTCAAGTTCATTAATGAAAACCCTTTTGTTCTGAAATCCAATGTCCTTGGACCCTTCTACCTTTTTCCTAATTGAATGCTATGTTCTGATTTTCCCGAGAATCCTATACCAATACACTAACATTTGATCTCGCTCAACTCAATCTTAGCATCAATTTACTCACTCGATTTTGGCCCTTTTTTTTTAGATTAACGTGGGTGTCTGGACCAGCTTGCGCGCACCTCGACTAATCCCACGGGTCCTGAAATTAACGACCATGTAAGACTCTAGTGACCATTATATGAGCAATCACATGGCTCGAACCTGAGACCACAAATGAAGCAAACCTCTTGGTCCCAAGCTCTTACTACTGGGCTACCACCTAGATGGTTGCCATTTATTGTTTATGCTTTTGATTTTCCATTTATTCTTTCTATTAAGAAAATAGAAAACATAAAACAGTTTCTAGGAATTATTCAAAATGAATTGCTCTTATACATCACTAAAATGTGATGACAATTAGGATTAATAATAATAGGAAACAACAATCAAGGTCCAGAATATAATCAAGTTAATGGTTACTACAATAACTATCAACAAAACAACCTGATTAACAAAACAATCTAAGTAACTTCAGACCTGCATTATTTATTAGAACAATGTTATGATGTTTTTTATGTTATACTAAAAAAACTTTGCGTTGACTTAAAAGGGTATTAAAGTCTTTCACCTGATCATTTGTCATTTTTATATTGACCAGGGATAAATAAGTATTTTTTTTCATCTTTATTGCATAGTAAAATGATCATAATACATTTAGAAGCAAAAAATTAAACCTAGTGTCAAAGGGTATTTTTGTATTTTTACAATGATTTTTTTGTTATTACAATTTAACTTGAGGGGCAATTTGACATGTGACCAAATAAAATCAATAATAAACAATTAAAATGCAAAGTAAAACGATAAAAATACCCTAAAATAAACCCTAAGGTCAAAGGTATTTTTGTTTTTTATAATGGTTTTTTTTATAATTAGAAAGTCAACTTAGGGACATTTTTGTATTTAGCTAAATTTAAGAGAAAAAAAGATGTGCGCGTGTGGCAGACCCTAGGGTGTATGAGAGGCATCTGCGCTCTTCAGTTGGCATGTGTTGTGCCTTTCGGCCTCCAAAAATACCTTTTTTTCATGTCTTTGGAAGCATTATAGTATCCTCTTCATGTTGGTCCGATGCATGTATCTGGTGATGGTTCAGTTTGTTATCAGTGAGACTTTTTTCCCCTTATTTTCTCTCTCCTTCCCCAAAAATCACTGTTTTGACCTCTTAGTTATTGGTATTTCAACTTCAGTCCCTATTCTTTTGAATTCTCATTTTTAGTCTTGGTCTTTTTGTAGAAGTTTTATTTCTTTTCAATTTCATCATTGAATCCTAATTTACCAAATATTATATATTCTCAATCTTTGAATTTCTATTTTTTTTACTTGATACTTTTGTAAAAGTTTTATTGGTTTTCAATTGAACTAAGCCATGAAATAAATCAGGAGGGTCAATGCGTTCTTAGCATTTTATATGATTCACCTTAGGGTTTAATCAAATTTTTTTCACGGTCAACAATAAAAATGCTAAACATCTATTGATTTCAGGAAAAAAAAAAGATATGAAGAAAATGCATATTTCATTAAAAGATGGGATGTGACCCCCCCAACAAACATGGAAAAAACATGAACATCAAAGTTCTATAACAAAAATGATTGACAATGCAACACCCTTCTTAGATCAGTTTCTCTAGCAATATATGTGTCTCGCTAGCATTTTCAATCACTTGATATGTTGAGGATGGTTTGGTGACAATGTAATAGGTACTATTATCCTTTACAAATTCAACTTGTTCATTGGTCAAAAGCTTCTAGACTTGATACTTGTAATTCTTGTAATTTTTTATTAGTGGTTGAGGATCCTATTATGACAGGATCTTATTATGACATTCATATTTTTCATTTGGATTGTACCACTTAGGAAATGGTGATTTTATATGATCTAATGAAGTTAGGGTAATACATCCGATATTGAAGAGACGCTGATAAATATCTTTGAATGGTAAATGTATGTCAATATTTGAAAGTGGTGTTTGAGAAAAATCCTATAAATTTATGTTAATAATTGTCTTCTTGACTTGGTCATGAATATTATGTAAGTAATATGTTATACCATCATTTTGGACACTTAATTATTCAATATGAGGGACATGCATTAACTCCAACACTCTAGAAGTGTTTTGTCTATAGATGATCTCAAATGGATTTAGTTGGGTAGTCCAATTTCAAGATCTATTACATGCAAACTCTACTTGCAAGAAGGTTAGATCCCTCTATTTTGGCTTATCTTCATTTAAACTTCGCAATAAGTTACCAAGGCCTTGGTTAAACACCTTCATCTGTCTATGTGCCTAAGGATGATATGCTCTATCAATGTTTAGTTGAGTTTTTATCTTTCTCCATAAACTCTTCTAAAAGCTACTCATAAACTTCACATCTCTATATGAAGTGATGAACCTAAGAATGTCATGTAAACAAATCACATTGTTGAAGTAGAGGTAGGCTTTTAATGTTGTATCCATGGTCTTTTAACAGGCTGCGAAACAACCATCTTTAAGAACTTGTCCACAACAATAAAAATAAAATCCATGGCTTATTAGGGATAAATTAGTATTTTTTTTCATCTTGATTGTATAGTAAAACGATTATAATACTTTAGAAGCAAAAAATTTAAACCTAGTGTCCAAGGGTATTTTTGTATTTTTACAATGGTTTTTTTGTTATTATAATTTAAACTGAGGGGCAATTTGACATGTGATCAAATATAATCAATAATATTAAAATGCAAAGTAAAACGATAAAAATACCCTAAAAAAAAGCCTAAGGTCAAAGGTATTTTTGGTTTTCATAAAGGTTTTTTTATAATTAGAAAGTCAGCTTAAGGGCATTTTTGTATTTAGCTAAATTTAAGAGAAAAAAGATGTTCGCGTGTGGCAGACCCTAAGGTGTATGAGAGGCATCTGCGCTCTTTGGTCGGCATGTGTTGTGCCCCTCGGCCTCCAAAAATACCCTTTTGTCATGTCTTTGGAAGCGTTATAGTATCCTCTTCATGTTGGTCCGATGCATGTATCTGGTGATGGTTCGGTTTGTTGTCGGTGAGACTTTTTTCCCCCTTATTTTCTCTCTCCTTCCCCAAAAATCATTGTTTTTCCTTTTTGGTAATTGGTATTTCAACTTCAGTTCATATTCTTTTGAATTCTCATTTTTAGTCTTGGTATTTTTGTAGAAGTTTTATTTGTTTTCAATTTCATCATTGAATCATAATTTACCAAATATTATATATTCTCTAATTTGGTCCTTAATATTTGAATTTCTATTTTTTTTTTTGCTTTGACACTTGTAAAAGTTTTATTGGTTTTCAATTGAACTGAGCCATGAAATAAATCAGGAGGGTCAATGCGTTCTTAGCATTTTATATGATTCACTTTAGGGTTCAATATTGTGTCAATAGTAAAAATGCTAAACATCTATTGATTTCTGAAGAAAAGAAAGATATGAAGAAAATGCATATTTAATTAAAAGATAGGATCTAACCCCCCAATAAACATGAAAAAAAAAACAAGAACAACAAAGTTTTATAACAAAAATGATTGACAATGCAACACCCTTCTTAGATTAGTCTCTCTAGCAATATATGTGTCTCGCTAGCATTTTCAATCACTTGATATGTTGAGGATAGTCTGGTGACAATGTAGTAGGTACTATTATCCTTTACAAACCCAACTTGTTCATTGGTCAAAAGCTTCTAGACTTGATACTTGTAATTCTTGTAATTTATTATTAGTAGTTGAGGATCCCATTATGATATTCACATTTTTCATTTGGATTGTACCACTTAGGAAATTGTGATTTTATATGATCTAATGAAGTTAGGGTAATACGTTCGATATTGAAGAGACACTGATAAATATCTTTGAGTGGTAAATGTATGCCAATCTTTGACAGTGGTGTTTGAGCAAAATCCCATAAATTTCTGTTAATAGTTGTCTTTTTGACTTGGTCATGAATATTATGCAAGTAATATGTTATACCATCATTTTGGACACTCAATTATTCAATACAAGGGACATGCATTAACTCCAACACTCTAGAAGTGTTTTGTCTATAAATGATCTCGAATGGACTTAGTTGGGTAGTCTAATTTCAAGATCTATTACACGCAAACTCTATTTGTAAGAAGGTTAGATCCCTCTATTTTGGCTTATCTTCATTTAAACTTCGCAATAAGTTACCAAGGCCTTGGTTAAACACCTTCATCTGCCTATGTGCCTAGGGATGATATGCTCTATCAATGTTTAGTTGAGTTCCTATCTTACTCCATAAACTCTTCCAAAAGTTACTCATAAACTTCACATCTCTATATGAAGTGATGAACCTAGGAATGCTATGTAAACAAATCACCTTGTTGAAATAGAGGTAGGCTTTTCATGTGTATCCATGGTTTTTCAACAGGTTGCAAAACAACCATCTTTAAGAACTTATCCATAACAATAAAAATAAAATCCATGGCTTATTAGGTATGGAGTTGACCTAACATAAAATCTATACTGACATCCAATCACAGAGCATCAAGAACCAGGTAATAAAGTAGAGAGTCCAACATTTGTTAAGGTTTCCTTAAACCTTTGAGAAACAACACATCTCATTATAAAATTAGATATATG
This sequence comes from Populus tremula, assembly GCA_964019445.1. Taxonomy (NCBI): domain Eukaryota; kingdom Viridiplantae; phylum Streptophyta; class Magnoliopsida; order Malpighiales; family Salicaceae; genus Populus; species Populus tremula. The sequence goes on from CAXHTJ010000011.1 coordinate 1,835,874, forward strand.
GTCAGACAACTTAGGCTGATAATAATTTACGAATATTAGGGCCAATGTCTTATCCCACTCAAAGTGTCCCTCAATACAATTCACAGATGATATGTTTCTGTAAGGAGCAACCTAGGATACAAAGCTGCAAATCATGAAATAGATGACCATTCATAAGTACAAAGTTATATCGCTTATCTTCATCCGTCAACTCAGCATAAATCTGTTTAAATGATGAATTACTTGAATACAGCTTATTGAAAGCATCAAACTTGTCACTTAGGTACATATAGTACTGAGTATAATAACCTATATACTGAGGATATTAACCACTTTGTTTAAGTTGCCTGGGTGGTGCCTCAACAAAAGGTGAACTCTTATAAAAATGACACATATTTTATAAGCTGATGACTTAACTTATGTTGCCTATTTATATGTTTAAGAGCTCCATAATTTATGATTAGGATAAACTCTTTCTTTACTAGGTAATGTCACCAATACTTAAGACTCTGAATAATAGTATAAAATTCTAGATCATAAATTGAGTAGTTTCCCTTTAAGTTAGATAACTTCACATTAAATTGTTTGCTCATCTTAGCTAAGAACCCCCTCAACGCTTAACCTAGATACATTAAGTTTACCTCAAATAGTTTTTCAAAATCTAAAAGTGTCAAAACAGTAGCTTTAGTCATCCTTTACTTCATCAATTGAAAGCTGGATTTGGCTTTATTTGTCCATTTAAAGGCATCCTTTTAGACGCTCCATAATAGTTGCAATAATAGAATTGAAGTTTCAGATGAATCTCCTATAAAAAGATGAAAGTCTATAAAAGCTTTGAACATCATGAACACTCATTGGAGTCGACCACTCTATAATTATAGAAATCTTAGATGGATAATCTTGAACCCCTTCAACAAACACAATAAAGCCTAAAAAAGTAGTAGTACTAATTAAGAACATATATATATATATATATATATATATATATATATATTCATATATAGTTGTTTATTCTTTAAAGTGTCAAAACAACATGAAGATACTCTAAATAAGACTCTAGATAGGGGTTATAAACCACAATGAATTTGCCCATGAATGATCTTAGTACCTGATATATGAATATCATGAAATAGAGGCATTAGATAAACCAAATGTCATAACCATCCATTTGTATAATCGTTTTTGTGTTTTAAGGCAATGTATGGAGTAACTTATGGACTCAAATGAATCAATTAAAAACAATTGGACTGAATTGAATTAAGTCAGTTTAATTAAATTGGACCTAATCAGAATAAATTAGACTGAAATGAAGTTATGTAAATAGATTTAATTGGTCCTCAAAATATTTATCCCTTCTCATTACAGTCCTTGGCTTTAATTGTTTTTAATTATATTCAATTATGATGTTTCATTTTGAAATTTCTTTCAATTTAAACCCTAAATTGAATTGATTGATTTTTCTAGTTTTAATTTAGTCCTTGATTTCTCAAAATCTCTTAATCTCATTTTTCTTTTAATTATGTCCCTAATTGAATCAATTTGGATCTCTAGATTTAACAATATGTTGCAAATTCATTCTTGGTTCCAAAATTATGCAATTTTGATCAATTCAACTTCCAATTCTGATTTTCTTCTTCAATTAAGCCTTTCAATGATTTCTAATTTGGCTATTTATTTCAAAATCATCCTTCAACTTTAAATTTCTTTTAACTTTAGCCAAATTAAATCAAATAATTTCTTCAATTTCCTCTTCAATTCAAATCTCAATTATGAACCAAAATATTATTGAACCTCGTTTTTACCTATGATGTTCGATTATCGACCCAATTTCAAACCTAGATATATTTTTTATTTTTTTATTTTTTATTTGTTTTGTACTTTTTGTTTTTTTTATGTCTTTCAAGATTTTTTAACACAAAACATTATATAAAAAATAAGAAAATAATGAAATGATTAAAATTAACTAAAATTACTAAAAGACATATTTTTAGATTTGTTTTTCTAATTTTTCAAAATATATACAAAAATGGGGGGTCAAAATTTGGGTTACAACACATCATACTTCTATTGAATTATGTTGGCCTTCTTAATATAAATCCATATACACAACATCACATCAAATATTATCAAAATGTTTTTGTCTAATGAAAAATAAAACAAGGCAGTGTTTTGTAAATAATTACCTCAAAATCTCTATTCAACCATGCTAGATTTATACAACTTAAAATGATTTTTAGTTATCATTTTAAGAGTTTTCATTGCCTTTGCAAACATTATGTTCTTGCAACTAACATTGTCTATAATCAAGGCACAAACCTTTTCTTTAACGATGCTCATAGAATGAAAGATACTATTATATCACCAATCCTCTTCTAAATTACTATTGGACGTTAACAAACTCTTTCTAATAACAAGAGTTGTATCACAATCTCCATGAAAAATCTCATTATCACTGCCCAAGTGATCATTATACTTAGGATCACTCACATTTGTAGGCTTATCTATTAGAAATTCCTACTAAAAAATTTATCCTAACAGCCATCGCAGTTTGCTGCTTCTCTACCATGAAGACCCTCTGATAAGCCTCGCAAACTATCCATAAAGACTAGATACATAATACATCCTATATGGACTACCGCAAACCACTCAGACACCTTGCCACTAATTATTCTTTAGTTTTTGCCAATCATTTAGAGCTACTAACTAGTAGAAATCATCAATACAATCAATGACAGACTTACTTTTTTATTTTGAGCATGTAAAACATTTAGTATAAGGTTTAGGAATATTTGAAAGGAAGAAGTGCTCCCTCATCTTTTTCTTCATCTTGTCTCAATCATTGATTTTCAACTTTTCTTATCTTTTTCATGTATACTTCAACTGTTCATACTAGGCAGATATCCAACTCTTTAGTTTGATTGTGATTAACTTAACTCATGTCTGCTCAAAAACCTTCTTACACTAACAAACCTTGTTAACTTCATTCAACCAGTTTATGAACTTTTTTGCCTGTAAAGTTCCGAAAAACTTAGGGATTTTGATTCGAAAACCTGAAATCCCCCTTATATTTGACCTCTTTCATTTCACAAGATTGTCTCATTTGATCATGCCTTTGGTTTTTAGCACTAGCCAAAAGCCCATGGTCACTTTCCTAGGTCTATTCTTATTGTTCCTTCTTTTTTAATCGATGACTCAAATCTTATGATTTGTCTTTACATGTCCACTGTCACGCGCGGCATCGGCTGGCGATTTAAGTCTCGTTGTTGTTGTTTGCTTGAATTTGGTTCGTTGGAGTCGCCACCTAGTAATTTATTGAAGGCTACTAGGAAACCGAATGTACTGGTCTTGTTAGATATTCACGGGTACGGGACTGGTTGTGGTTAGGGAAGGTATTAGCACCCCTAACACACCCTACCTGAGGTAAGCTGCTTCGCGAATTTGACGTGTTAAAGAAGTTTTAATAATTGTCTTTTCATCGGAAATTAGAAATATCACTTACGTATAAGTTAATAATTCTTAACCGAGATCCGATCAAAATATTAAATTCTTCTTTAATATATTTGCAATTTTATCATTAAAAAATATATACAAATAAATAAAACAAAATACAAACACACACACATACACTTCCACTATTTTTGTTTCTTTTCTTTTTTTCTTTTCTTTTCTTTTACATCCATATTTACAAAATACAAATAAAAATTCAATACTAAAATAAAAAAAATTACATCAAACCATTTAAAATTACAAAATAGCCCCTAAAACATCCTAAATTTTCTAGAATCCGCAGGAACAGTGGCGGGAAGGTTGCTGGGGCAGAAATCAGTGGCGGCGCGTCTTCCCACGCGCCACCGCCACTAGAAACCAGTGGATCGTCACGCGCCACCGACAAGGCTGGAAACCAGTGGATCGAGAGCGCCTTCTTCTTCTTTGTTTTCGTCCACCGGCGGTGAGGGTCACCGTCGCCTGCAACAAGAACAAAAACGCTCAACAAGCAGTCGGTTTTAATTGATTTTTTAGATCTGTTTTCCTCTGCTTTCCATCGTTATCTGCTTCACGTTCTTCTTGCTCCGCTCCGATCTGTTCTTGGGGCTTCGCCGTCTTCGCCTCTGCTTCAGGTAGTTGGGCGGCGGCTGATGGAGAAGCTGGGAGGCGTCGCCTTGCTTCTATCGAGGCCGTCAAAGAGGAAAATGACTGGTGGGTGGCCAGCTGAAGGCCGATTAGCCGGTCAGTCGGCTGCCTCTGGCAGGCTGGTCGATGGAGATGAGGGAGACGGTTTGGTTAGGCTGACCGGGTCAGTGGCTCTGGTTTTGAGATGGGGGAAGAAACCTTTGGTGAACGGCGGCTTGGGAGACAAATCAAAACCGGGGGAAGGGGGGAAGTGAAACGGCTGCTCTGGTTTCCCTTTTTGGTAGAGAAGTGGTCGCTGGCGTGGGTTGGAGAGGTGAGGGGCTGAAGGAAGAAAAAAATAATCCGGGTGTTTTGGGGGGCTGTTTGGCAGGAAAAAAAATGAACAGCGTAGGGGCGGCTGTGTTTTTGGGTTTTTTAGGGTTTAGGTTTTTTTGTATTTTCTGATGTTTTCAAAATTTGCCCCCCCTTGCAAGTGTTGGAAACCAGTATTTATAGGCAAAATATTGCTAGGTTTTTCAACTTGGTCCCTCAACTTCTTTCTTTTTTTGTAAATTTTGATTTTTCTTATTTTTTTTGTATTTTTTTGAAAACGAGCAATATCAACGTCGACTTACTGAGGAAAATCAATGATTTTTAAAAATGATGCGTGAAAAGTCGAACACGTTTGAAAATCTTTTAAAAATTTAAATTCTTTTTTAGACGACGTTGAAAATGCTAAAAAGACGAAAATATATAAAAAAAAAACATATTTTTTTGGATTTTCTTTGTTTTTCTCTATTTTTGAATTTTTTAAAAATATATCAAAACATGGATCAAAAAAATGAGTAGCAACATCCACCATAAAAAGCTTCTGGACATTTATCTTCTAAATAGGAGACTCATTATCCCCTTAGCCATGCTCGGCTCCAAAACCTCTTTCTACCATGGTTGTTGGCAGCACATAGCAAACTAACAATTATCCATGAAATTGAAACACACAACAAGTACTATAAAACTTAGGATTGTTGGGCTTTGATACCAACTAGTACAAGATGAAGCTAATAGGATATCAATAACATATAAAACAAAAGAATTTTAATGAGCAAAAATGGTTGCAAATGTGAACCCTAAATTCACAATTTTATCATTTGAAATTTAAGTATATGGTGGTTGCCTTTTCAAAGGGTTTATAAGACCTTAATAGGCCAGGAAAATCTACCTCTATTAGGAAGTAACCTCAATTCTGAAAACATTAAGGAAATTAAAAAATAATCCAAAAAAAAATAATAAATCCAAAAACTCCTAGAAAAATAACAAAATTGAACTAAACAACAACTTCTAGGCCTAGTTCTAGGATATTCAACAGTCTAATAAATGACAAAATGGCTTCTTATTGGAAAACTGCTTACAAAATCACTTGAAAAAATTTAAGTTCAATTCGATGGTCGAATATTCTTTTATCTCAGTTTTAAGGTACTAACTTAGCATGGTGCAACTAGATCTTTTTTTAGATTTAGACTTGTCACATTGGTCCATAAAAATATATTTTAAGCAATCCACATTGTGTGATTGGATCATATTCTTATTTATTAGCGTCAGATTCTCCCTCGAATGCTCAAAACATTCGATTTATACAAGCCCAACCAACAAGAACTTAACAAATTGAAATATCTAGGTATAGGCTAAAAAATTGTTTTTATCTTTTATACAAAATAAAACATTGTTTTTTTTTTAAAAAAACTTGAAATCAAGGAAGTGCATCTCATGGACAGTAATTGTTAAATTTTTCATGGAATGCTAACATAGTATCACATTAATTTGGTTAAAAAAATTACTTATATTAGGAGAAAACATTTATTTTATTTAATTCATCAAAGAAAAAGCTCACCCAAGACCCGTACATTTCCATAGAATTTAATACATTCAAATTATTACAAATATAAAATTATCAAATAATTGTTACAATCAACAAAATGAAATTATTACGATGATTAAACACAAATTCCATTGATCCGAAGAGCGTCATATCAGGAAGACTTCGTTTATTGTGGCTCCCCTTTGTTCTTACTGCGTTTGCTAAATTTAGAAAGCAGCCACTCAAAAGCACAATAACAGATGAAGAACACGAAATAGAGGTATGGGGAAGCAATTCTTTCAATGATTTGGTTGGCATTCGGTGGAATAATCAATGGAGCAGAAAGCACGGTTTGGACAAGAAAAAGCGCTCCTCCGACGACAAGGGTGACAACGAAGAAGACAAAACTGTTGCCTACATTAATAGCAACGGCAAAGACGAATGCTAAGCACATCAAGTAGATAGCACCACCTGTTAATATCGATGCCAACCAAACTGCATGTGCTGCTACTTTGACATCATATAGTTGAGCCCAACAAAGGATTATCGATGCCATGACCGCGGCATTCAAGGCTACCATGTCAAAATAAATATAAACATTCCTTAGAATGCCTTCATTTTGTGCTGATATGCCCTGGTTTTGGGTACTATTGGTGGTGGTGGTGGTGGTGATGTTAGAAGGTCCACCTTCAGGCAGGTCTGCACTTCGAGGAAGTTGGAGTACACCAGCAAATGTTACACCAGCGATAAGCACGGCTACAACAAGAAGAGAATCAATCCTGCCCTTGATTTCCTCTTTTGGTAGAGGCCTGCCCTTAAGACGGAAATATTCTACTTTGGATCTCTTAGGGCCAGCCCAGAAATGCAAGATCGATAATGTCATCATCTGGACAACAACAGATAAAAAGAGATGAGCCAACTATATATAAATTACTTGACAAAGAATATATGTATTCAGAATTTTCCTTTTTAGTTAGCTAAGAAGTGTCCGGGTTAGTTAAAATTCGAAATATTAAATTATCATATGTACCTTCTGTAATTTATCTCAAATGTCCTACCTAAGCTCATTTGTTTCATATATTGTGGAATCTTTAAAATCAAATATGCAACTAGTTTTCTGATAAAAAGAAAATGAAAGAAGGATGATGATGATGACGAAGAACAAGAAGAAGCAGAAGGAGAAGGAGAAGGAGAACGAGAACGAGAAGACATACAACTCCATAATAATCTAGTTTTCCCTTCCCTCCACTTTTTTCATCTTGATCAACATGGTTTCCCTACATTGAAAAACCAAAAGATGTTTTATAGGCATGATTTTAGGAAAAAGAACCTGAAAATAGAATATGGAACTAGTTATGTCATAAAAGATCGAATGAAAGAAAAAAGGCATACCACTCCATGATCTGATTTGTCCTTTGTTGGTGGCTTCTCTCCATTGTTTTCACTCTTATGATCAACTTGGTCGTCCTACAGCAAAAAAACCCACCAAGAATATTTGGAAAAATCAAGATGTTTATGTATATGATTTAAGGAAAAAGAAAAAAAAATTGAAATTTTATTTTGAAGTACTGTTAGGCTAAAAGCCTACTGATTTGATGTGTATAGCATTCAAATAGTTTCTGCCTTTTCATCTAAGCCAAAGTAGTTTAGTTTTGCAATTATTACTTAATACCTTCCCGTTCGGAATTGGTTCACCTGAGTATTCTGCTCCCACTATTTTAGATTGCTTCTCTGCAACATCATATGGTGTCAAGTTTTCGCCATTGGCTATGCGTTTGCGTTCCTTAACAATAGGGTTTCGCACAAGAGTAAATGTTGCAATGGATCGGCCATTCTTTGACGCTAAATGCAAAGGTGTATTTCCATCTAGATCCTGCTCATTTATAAGTGGTTCCAGACTCTTATTTCCTAGGATATACTTCACCACTAGATGCCTTCCACTCTCTGCGGCGACATGAAGAATGTTCTGCCTTTTGCTGTTGAGAAATTCTGTTGCATCAGTCCAATTGGAAATGTATGCATCAACTACATCAACATGGTTCTTTTTGCTAGCAACATGGATAGGCATGTTGCCTTCATCGTTTTGCTGGATTGCACCATCACGATATTTATCGAACAGGAATTGAGTTTCCCAAACATAACCCATGGATGCTGCACAATGAAGTGGATTCCCCCCCTTCTCATCTTTCCGGCGTAAAAGGTCTGGCTTTTTGTTCGCGACTTGTTCCAATATTTCTGAAATTAATTTAAAACAAATGAATAATCGATCAAATAATGAAAGAAACACTGGCAAGTTACAAGGGAAAATATATGGAGAAATAAAAAAAAACAATCATCTTACTTCTCTTTCTTCCTTGGACGGCGGCGTGCACAGGAGACTTTCCTTCTAGCTTGTTAAGTAAATCAACATCATCAGGTATAGCATCCAAAAGAATAGTGAACATCTTATCATCACTCTGCTTGTCAATTCTATTCTCGACTGCAAGATACAAGGGAGACTTACGTTCATTGTTTTCAGTACATAAAAGCTTCGAGCTTTCCGAAACCAGAAAACGGGCAACTTCGTGGTGACCCTTAATGACTGCATCATGTAAAGCAGTGTTTCCCCTATCATTCTTCATCTCCAAAAAACTAGAAGAGTCGCTGGCTTCTCCATGGCCTTTTGCCTGGTTGATAAGAACTGTAATAGTTCCCAGCTGTCCAGCTCCGGCTGCTAAATGAAGTGCAGTATCTTTGTGGAAGTTTTTCCTTGTCATTAGAAGCGGAAAGTGCTGAAGAAGGAGCTTTGTCACATCTTTACTTCCATGTCTCGCTGAAACATGAAGCAATGAATTTCCAGAGGGGCTAACTTGGGTGAAAATGATGGATGATAGTTCCGCTGATGAAACACGACGCAGTTCATGAAATAATTCATCAAATTTGTCTTCTGCTGCGTACTTGTATAAGTACTCCTTATCCATCATCTTCTTTGGGTCATCATCACGTGGTATTTGTGATGGGAAACTCTCTGACTTCCACTTTCGGAAGTTCTTATCTCTCTGATTCGAGGCTTGTCCGGATATGTTTATCGATAATTCCATAACTATTGTTATGAAATGGTTCTTGGATGTAGCTCTGTTGTTGCAACAGTGGGAGGCTTTTTAGAAGGCTTTTAGTGCTACGGTGACAGTTTATTTCTTGAATTAGCTTTGTTGTTGCCACCAAGCTGGTCTTCTACTTATAGAAGGAGACCCGTAGGCTATAGATGAATAGAATCCGAAGTGAAGTGAGGTTCACTCTGATTCACCTGCATCAATACCTTGTCTCAACTCGAGAGGAACCAGCTGATAGAATATGTCTGGACAAACTTCACCATGGCTAAAGGAGCTGTTATTAGCATACAAGTGAATAGAAAAATGGAGGGAAATTTCCAGAACTCAAAAAGAGCAATGGTGCTCTTACTTAGAATCCAAGCACAGTACTGTTTGCAATCGGGCTCAAACAATATACACGCTGGCCTTAATTAAACTAATTAAAGCCATCACTTTAGGAGTCAAACTGATATTCTTAAAAAAGAAGAAGCAAGGCCTTAACAGAATCATCGTACAACACCATCCCTGTAATAAAATAATTAACATTTAACAAGGAGAGTGATCTTTTGAAAGTAGAAAAAGAAGGCCTAAAAACAATGAGATGAGACGCGCGACATTAATTTATCCAACTTTGTGGATTCTTTTACAGTCTTTAATTAGCAAAAGGACTTAACTTTTGCATGCAAGAAATTATATAAATTAATGTGCATGGATATACAAAGAAAATCACCTTCTGCATGCAGAAGATAGTACGAAAAAGTGAAGAAAGGTCCAATTTGATTCGCCAGCAATGATACCAAGAGTACTTACCCTTCCAATGATTAGACGAAATTAAGAGAATTGGTGTTGGCATATATTTTTATGAATAAGTTTAAATCCAAAAGAAAATCAAGTCATGTTGAAAAATCTGATCATAGAAAATCAAGTCACTTATCACACTGTTGGATCTTCTAGAATTAAATCCAATAGTTGTTGTGTTTTCTAATTTTATTATTTTTTCTCGTTTTTTGAATTTATTGTTTTAATTTGGATTTTATTAATTTCCTTTCTGCTTTCAGATTTTTAGTTATTTCTCAGTAACAATAATAAGGTTTTCTAACTTATTTAAAATATCTTGAAATTTCTCAAGAGAAAGACTTCATTAGCTTTATTTTTTAAAAGAATAAATTATGAATTTAGAGCTTATATTTACAATAATTTTTACTAATCGAGTTTTCTATGTTGTTATTCTCCTTATAATTTCCGCGTGGATCACATGTATGCAAAGAAAAACTCTTTAGGTTATCATCAGGTGTCTTTGCTTCTCTCTTTTTTTTCTCATGAAAGCATCTCCTCTGGGTTGGTCCTTTTGAATGCAATTTATTTTTATACTTTACTTTATTCTTTTACACCATTCGTTTCTTTTTAAATAGAAATTGTGATGAACGTGCAACACATAGCATCCAAGGTGGAGTGAGTGTTTCAATATTACTTTTTTTAATAATACTTTCCTCATATCATGCGTAAAGTTAATGTCTAGCAAATATATATTTTTATAGATTAGATTAAAAAAAGGTTTGAACTTGTCAAACAATTTTTTTTAACATAAATAAGCATGAATGAATCATAATTGAACTATGCTCATATTTAAAATTTAAACAAAATGTTTAGCCAATGAAATCGGGAATTCCTCAAAATAGTATTAGAAAATATTGTCTTTGAATTTTTATTATTTTATTAGATAATTTTAGATTATTATTATTTTTTTAACTATTTTAGGGTTTCTTTTCTTTTCCAAATTAGATTTATTTAGTGCCTATTTAAACAATTATAAGTTATTTTTAGAGCACTCTTTACTAGATTATTCTTTTTCTCCTTGTGTGAGAATTTAAGTAACCTTTAGGTTATCTCAAGTCCCCGATTTTCCATCTTTCATGATTTTCCTTTCAATCCTATTTCCAAAGTTCAGGTTGTATGCCATTTATTATCATAGAAATGCATAACTTCAATTACAAACAACACTAAAACTGCACTGGTGACACTATATGTTGTAAAATTGATGTAACACTCATATATAAGTTGTCATCATAACTAAGTCCTAGCTAGCATAAACTAATTAAAATAAGATTTTTTATATATATTTTAATAAAACCCTAATGAATAATTATAAACCAATTACGATATCTATATTGTATTTAAAAAAACATGTTAAAAATGATTTTCTTTCTTTCTAGAAAATACATGTTAAAAATTTTTAGGATTTGGTTGTATACACAAAGACAAGACATATTTTGTGTTTTTGGAAAGGGGAAATTATTTTTAATGTTTTAATTTTTTTAATTTCTTTTTTAAAAAGTTTCAGTGAAAACCGAATATTTTCAATACCGGATATGTATTTTACAATATAATTCTACGACCTGATATTATGCAAAATACTTAGAAAACATGCAAGGGACCCGAAAATATTTTTAAAATGCCCTTTTGAATTTGTTTTCTTTTTTTAAAATATGTTTAAAATATTTTAATATTATTATATTATATTATTTATTAAGTGGGTTAGACCTGACCCATCCATCTGGGCAAGACCCGGTTAGGTTGGGTTAGGCCGAATAACACCTCAACATACTTTTTCCTTTTTCTTTTTTTACTTGGGCTTGGTTGAAATATGGCCAACCCGGCTAGGTTAGGCTGACTGACAGCCCAACAACCTCTTTTTTTATGTTTGGCCAAGCTGGAACGAGCCCAACCTAACTTAGTCGAATTGGGTCTATTGTCGGCCCAACATCCTTCTCCTTTTTTTTTTTTTTAAATATTGGGCTTGACTTGTTCCAACCATCTAGGCTGAGATGAAATGACTCGAACCCATTATTGAATCTGATGGCAAAAACTAACAGTTGCAAGACGTGAATTATTTCATATCCTATATGCAAAAGGAAAGGAATGCAGGTGGGGGAAGAGGGTAAAGGTGAGGAAAAGAAGAAAGTTACCAAATATGGAGGTGGTGTGATAGCCGATATTGAAAGTTCGATATGGGTTGTGGCGACTAAAGAGGCTGGGGTGGAGAGGCTAACGTTGCTGGAGAGGAAAAAGTAGAAACTATCGGGGCTGTTAGAGATGGTTGTTGTTGTTGGATCACGACAGTGCTAAAGAAGGAGCTATCGATCACAATGGTGCTAGGGGAGAGGATTTGGTCAATTGGTGGTTGTTTTGGTAAATGTAGGAGGTGGTGTGGCACTGGGGAAAGAAAGAAAACAATGTTGAAAATGCTTAAGGAGGCTCATTTTTTTCTCACTTTGCACTTTGATTTCTTAATACTCAATGTTTGAAATCCACCTCTATTTACAAGGGGTGGAAATGGGACACTTTATTTTTATTGGGGACAAATCTTGGCTCTTAATTCAACTGGAAAGGATCCCAATCATTGACTTAAAAGGAGGAATCATAGACTAAAAAAGTTAGTAGCTAAAGGTTGCTTGAGTTCGCTTTTTTGGAGCAGTTACATAGCGAGACATATTCTGGGGTGTAGTACAATGTGGTGGTGTATGGTTTGCCCATTTTAGTGGGAGAGAAGAAGCATTAAATGAACTTAAAAAGTAGTCATTCGAGCAGATTTCAATCAATTGAGTTGCTATAATTTGGCATCTTTTCCAAAAAGATCATTAGCTACAAATTTATTCAATTTAACCCCTAATTGACCCTAAACTTTTATTTTGTTGCAATTTTACCCTTAATTTCAATCAATTAACTTTGTAAAAATCACGTTTGGTCCTCTAAAATTTCAATCTTCTCAATTAAGCTCAAATTGGGCTCCCAAACTTAATTTTTACCAATTAAGTCTCTAATAAAATTAAATTGACCCATTCAAACTATAATTAAGTCCTTATACTTAATTAAATCCTTTAATTTGACCCAAATTGATTCTTAAACATAATTAAGCTTTTAATTTGGCCCATAATTAAATCAAATTGACATATTAAAAATCTAATCGTGTTCCTAGACTTAAGTTTTATGCAGATTCATCCAATAATTATTTATTTTGAAATTGAATTCACTTTGTCTCTCTAGTCTTAGGTACAATAAGAATATAATTACGCTACTAGTCCTATCCAAATGGGTAAATTTTAGGGGAATAACCTAAAAAGGAGTTATAATAGTTGCCTCTGCTTAAGACAGAAACTAGGCTTAATATGAACTAAAAAGAATATATTTAGCCATGTATAAAGATTATCAAAAATGGCTTTTCCCCATTTAATATCAGTAAGCTTTGTTTTTTTTTTTCATGTGATCATGCAAAATGGTTTCTCATTATTTATTCAGCTAAAATTTAGTTTTGAAGTCATCTCATGGTATTTAGGTTGTTTTTTTAGGTTTTTCTAGGTGTATGGTCACCTTTTAAGAAGATCACTTGAATTTTCAGAACTTTTCTATTAGAACAAACACCAATTTAAATTATGTTTTTGTACTAATTAAACTTTGATTTTTCTAGAAACTTTTTGTGAAAACATAAGATAATGCATAGTTTTTTGAAGAAAAGGGAATATACAAAAGAATTTTTGGTGTAGTGGTTCTGTGAATCTATGGAACTTTTAGGATTCCTGAAAGTATAGGGTGTCTTTGTATAAGTGTATTATTTGCAAAAAATAAATAAAATAAAGGCACATCATGAATACAAGAAAACAAATGATTTTTTTTTTAAAGAGTTCATTTGACTGAGAAAATCTTATGGTATTATGAGTCAAACTACCATCAAAACTAAAATAGATCAAAAAATCATTTTAAGTTAAAACATTTTTGCCAACATGATCAAACAAAAGCAATTACTTTTTGAACACAGTAAGCACAAACTTCATCTTTCAATTGTAGTACATTTCCTTTGGTCAATCTCTCTCACAAATGCTATTACAAGGATCTCATCTATATGGTTTGGACAGAAACTGATTGTCTTGCTCAAGTAAACTAGCAATGTGGATCATGCTAGTATTTAGAGACTCTAATTTTTTTTTTTAAATGAGTGGGTAATTGAGAAAATACTATAAATTGATGTAACACGGAAAATCAGTTACCATAAACTTATTTTTTTTCTTCTTAACAATTGAGAGAATTTATTAGTAATTGAGAAAATAACAATACTTTCTTTTATATATAAAATATTCGCATATCATCCCAAAAACCTTCAATCATATAAAAATATGTTGTAAATTTGAAGTACCACTCATACTCGCATACAATTTTTCAATAATGCCAAAAAGTAATTAATTTAAATAATATGTTTTTTTAATTTATATCATGTACATGCAAATATTTATTTATTTATAAAATCAAACCAAGGAGATTTGTTTTCGTTATCGTCATGAAAATGTGCATCTGATGGAAATAACTTCATTATTTAATGAAAATTATACAAATAAAAACGAGTTTTTTTTCATTGGGAATTTTGATTTAAAAAAAATAAAAAAGAAAAAATAACAGTGTAAAGAAGAGAAGGAAAATAAGAGAGGAAAGATGGGCTGGGGTGCAATAGGCCAACGCGCAAGGGTCTAGAATAAACAAGTGCATGCCTTTGGGCCCTGTACGCCAGCTTAAGAGGAAAAATAAAAATAAAATGTGAGCCCTAGTGTTGTTTGGGAGCTGCATTGTGGTTGCTGAATAATTGGAGGCCATCGGATTAGGCCTCCCAAACCTCATTTCTCCATTGTTTTAGCTTCTAAAGACATGTATAAATTGTTATACAACCTTAAAAAAAATCTTTATTCACCTTAGAAATTGAAAGAAAAAAAAAGAATCAAGTAAAAGAAATCAAATTATTTTCCTGGCCCATCTAGGGAAAATAATTACTATTATTTGTCTATGTAGGGAGTCGTAATCACAATTAACAAAGTGGCTTTATAAGGAAGAACAAGGGGACACCATGATAGCAGGACTGCATTGTCATGATCTTAGACTAAAGTTTGATTCTCCTCTCTTTACGTATTAGGGACTGAATTTTAATACAAATCAAGTGCAGGACCATCCGATGGTTGAATCTTAAGGATTTGATGTTGCTCTTGATTGCAAACATAAGGGTAAATGCGGTTGAAATTGAATTTTTTTATAAAAATCATCAAATAATTTGAAGAAATAATCGAATCAAGTTTGATTGACTTAGGCTCCAGATGTTAAGTGCAATATCTTAGGCGAGTCTACACCTAGAGGCTTCAGAAAGTATTTAAGCTTTCAAGTGCATGACTAACCATTTACTTTCAAAGTTGGATTTGTACATCTAAAGAATGGATTGAAAAACGAGCACACACGACTATCTTTCAAGAGTTAAAAGGTAGTTTGCAAGTCTCTACTGCCAAGAACAAAGGAGACTTGTTTTCCTTGTTCTTCTGGTAGGAAACTTAATTCTGGATCTTCAGAAATTAATGAGGAAACAGGCCAGCTCTTGGCAACCCTAGATGACTTCATGCATCATGCAAAGGGGTGTTTCCCTTAGCATTCCTCATCCTCAGCACGCTAGAAACTTCAATTGTTTCAGGATGATATTTTATATATGAGACTTGAATTTTCATAATAGAAAATGAAAATGTGAAAAGATATGGTTTATAATTATAATTAATATAAGGAATGTGATTAAAAGACATTTTTTCTTACAAAGGTTTAATGAAGGGAGATGAAATTTTAACAATATTGTCACCTTCTTCTTCTTCTTTCTTTTATTTTTATTATTATTATTATTATTTATTTTAGCTAGCGCAAGCTTTAATTTTTTAATTTGTTTATTTTTATTACGAAGAAAACATTATTTGTTTTCTGAACTTCAGATCAAGAAAGTGCATCTCATGGACAGTAAATATTGTTTATTAAATTTTGCATGGAATGCTAACATAATTTCACATTAATTAATTTGCGTAAAGAAATTACTTATATTAGTAGAAAACATTTCTTTTATTTTATTCAATAAAGAAAATGCTCACCGGGAGCCGTACATTTCCATGGAATTGAATAAACTCAAATTATGACAACAAAGCAAATATCAAATAATTAATACAATCAACAACATTAAATTATTACGATGATTAAACACACACAATCCACTGATCCGAAGAGCATCATATCAAGAAGACGTTGTTTGTTGTGGCTTCTCTGTTTTCTTCAATTTAAATGACAAGCAGTCCAAAACGAAATGTAAGTAGAAAATCAGGAGATAGATGCGAGGTGAAGCAATTCTTTCAATGATTTGGTTGGCACTCGGCGGAATAATCAATGGAATAGAAACCAAGGTTTGGAAAAGAAAAAACGCTCCACCGACGGCAATGGCGACAACGAAGAAGGCAAAGCTTTTGCCTACATCAATAGCAACGGCAAAGACGAATGCTATGCACATCCAGTAGATAGCACCACCTGTTAATATCGATGCCAACCAAACTGCATGTGCTGCTACTTTGACATCATATAGTTGAGCCCAACAAAGGATTATCGATGCCATGACCGCGGAATTCAAGGCAACCATGTCAGAAAAAATATAAACATTCCTTAGAATGTCTTCATTTTGTGCTGATATGCCATGGGTACTATTGGTGGTGATGTTAGAAGCTCTACTTTGAGGAAGTTGGAGTACACCAGCAAATGTTGCACCAGCGATAAGCACGGCTACAACAAGAAGAGAATCAATCCTGCCCTTGATTTCCTCTTTTGGTAGAGGCCTGCCCTTAATACGGAGATATTCTGCTTTGGATCTCTTAGGGCCAGCCCAGAAATGCAAGATCGATAATGTCATCATCTGGAAAACAACAGATGAAAGAGAAATGTAACCTCCAAATTATTTGACAAAGAAAATTTGTAGTCAGAAGTTTCCTTTTTAGCTAGTTAGGAAGTGTCCAGGATAATGTCTTCAACGAGGAGGAGGAGACATACAAATCCATAATAATCTAGTTTTCCTTTTCCTCTATATTTTGTCAAGAAGAAGAAGAAGAAGAAGACATAGAAATCATAATAATCTAGTTTATCCTTCCCGAAGAAGAAGACCATTAATCTAGTTTTCCCTTGCCTCCATTTTTGTCGAGAAGAAGAAGAAGAAGAAGAAGAAGAAGACATACAGCTTCATAAAAACCTAGGTTTTTCTTCCCTCCTTTACTGTCATCCGGACCAACTTGGTTTCCCTACATCAAAAAACCAAAAAATGTTTTTATGCGTATGGTTTTCTGAAAAAGAACCGAAAAAATAGACTATGGAACAAGTTATCTCATAATAGAAAAGGAAATGAATGAAAGAAAATGGTATACCACTCCATGATCTGGTTTGTCCTTTGTTTGTGGCTTCTCTCTTTTGTCGTCACTCTTTGGATTGCTGTCGCCACTCTTTGGGTCAACATTGTTGTCCTACACCAAGAAAATTTGGAGAAAGATTTTTTTTTTTTTTTGCTGATTTGTATATGATTCAAGGGAAAAGAAAACAAAAAACCTTGAAATGTATTTTATAGAAGCACCATGCATTAAGCTAAATGCCTACTGATCATTTGATGTGTGCAGCAGTCGAATGATTCCTGCTTTTTTCATCTAGGCCAAAGCAGTTTCTTTGTACATTTATTACTTAACATACCTTCCCATTCGGGATTGGTTCTCCTGAGAATTCTGCTTCCACCATTTTAGATTGCTTCTTTGCAACCTCATATGGTGTCAAGTTTTCGCCATTGGCTTTGTCTTTCATAACCATAGAGTTTCGCACAAGAGTAAATGCTGTAATGGATCGGCCATTCTTTGATGCTAAATGCAAAGGTGTATTTCCATCCAGATCCTGCTTATTTATAAGTGCTTCCAGATTCTTATTTCCTAGGATATACTTCACCACTCGATACCTTCCACTCTCTGCGGCGACATGTAGAATGTTCTGCCTTTTGCTGTTGAGAAATTCTGCTGGATAAGTCCACTTGGAAATGTATGCATCAACTACGTCAACATAGCCTTTTTTGCTAGCAACATGGATAGGCATGTTGCCTTCATCGTTTTGCTGGATTGCACCATCACGATATTTATCGAACACGAATTGAGTTTCCCAAACATAACCCATGGATGCTGCACAGTGAAGTGGATTCTCCCCCTTTTCATCTTTCCGGCGCAAAAGGCCTGGCTTTTTTTTCGCTATTTGTTCCAATATTGCTGAAATTAATTTAACTCGAATGAATAATAGATCAAATAATGAAAGAAACACTAGCATGTCAGAAGGGAAAATATATGATTGAGAAGGGAAAAAAATCATTTTACCTCTCTTTTTTCCCTGGACAGCGGCGTGCACAGGAGACTTTCCTTCTAGCTTGTTAAGTAAATCAACATCATCAGGTATAGTATCCATTAGAGTAGTGAGCATCTTCTCATCGCTATTCTCGACTGCAAGATACAAGGGAGACTTACGTTCATTGTTTTCTGTATATAAAAGCTTCGAGCTCTCCGAAACCAGAAAATGGGCCAAACTGTCGTGCCCATTAATGACTGCATCATGTAAAGCTGTGTTTCCTCGATCATTCTTCATCTCCAGAAAGTTAGGAAAGTGGCTGGCTCCTCCATGGCCTTTTGCCTTGTTGATAAGAACTGTTGTAGTTCCCAGCTGTCCAGCTCCGGCTGCTAAATGAAGTGCAGTATCATCGTGGAAGTTTTTCCTCGTCATTAGAAGCGGGAAGTGTTGTAGAAGGAGTTCCGTCACATGTTTGCTTCCATTGCTTGCTGAAACATGAAGCAATGAATTTCCAGAAGGGCTAACTTGTGTGTAAATGATGGATGATAGTTCCGCTGCTGAAACACGCCGCAGTTCACCAAATAATTCATCAAATTTGTCTTCTTCTGCGTATTTGTACAACTTCTCATCCATCATCTTCTTTGGGTCACCATCACGTGGTATTTGCGGTGGGAAACTCTCTGCCTTCCACTGTCGGACGTTCTCGTCTCTCTGATTCGAGGCTTGTCCGGATATGTTTATCGATAATTCCATAACTATTGTTATGAAATGGTTCTTGGATGTAGCTCTGTTGTTGCAACAGTGGCAGTGAGAGGCTTTTTAGAAGGCTTTTAGTGCTACGGTGACAGTTTATTTCTTGAATTAGCTTTGTTGTTGCCACCAAGCTGGTCTTTCACTTATAGAAGGAGACCCGTAGGCTATAGATGAATAGAATCCGAAGTGAAGTGAGGTTCTCACTGATTCACTGCATCAATACCTTGCCTCAACTCGAGAGGAACCAGCTGATAGAATATGCCAGGACAAGCTTCACCATGGCTAAAGGAGCTGTTATTAGCATACAGGAGAATAGAAAATGGAGGGAAATTTCCAGAACTCAAAAGGAGCAATGGTGCTCTTACTTAGAATCCAAGCACAGTGTTTGCAAGCGGGCTCAAACAAGATACACACTGGCCTTAAATTAATGTGCATGGATATACAAAGAAGATCACCTTCTGCATGCAGAAGATAATACGAAAAAGTGAAGAAAGGTCCACTTTGATTCGCCAGCAATGATACCAAGAGTACTTACCCTTCCAATGATTAGACGAAATTAAGAATTTGTTGATTCGGCCTAGCTTGTAAAAACTAAAAGTTAGCATTTGGATGGGGATTTTTTCTTTAGACATATTGATTTACGCAGATTTTTTGAATGGCTAACATATATATTTTATGGAATAGTAGCAAAAATCTAAATGCAAAAGGAACTTTATTTTTGTGTGAGACTATGCTTAAAATAGAGTTGACGAGAGATTTACTTTTAAATTGAGTTTAAATTTTGTCAAGTGATTTTATTAATAATTTTTTAAAAAAGAGTTAATTCGTTGATTATTGGACCATTATATCTTTTAAAATTAAGCCTATAAATTGTTGTCTTGATCAATTTTGTTATTTTTTTTAGTTTTTTGAATTTATTATTTCATTTTTATATATACTGAAAGTCTTAGTTGTTTTTTTAGATGTAGGATTTTCTAACTTGTTTAAAACATCTTGTAAATCTCTTAGAAGAAATACTTCAATAGCTTTAGTTTTTAGAGGAATAAATTACAAATTTATAGCTAATATCTATAATCATTTTCGCTTATGAAATTTTCTTGTCCTTATAACTTCTCTGCATCAAGAGTATGCAAAGAGAAACTCATTTTTTTTTTCCTTTTTTATCATGAAAGCATCTCCTCTGGGACGCAGTTCTTTTTTTGGATGCAGTTCTTGTTTTTTACAGTACTTTATTCTTTCACATCATTCTTTTCCTTTTAAATTGAAATTGTGAGGAACGTGCAACACATAGGCCTCCAAGGTGGAGTGACGGGGTTGTTTTAATATAACTTTTTTTTTTAATACTTTTATCATATCAAGCATAAAGTTTGGACTTGTCAGACAAAAAATTTTAAAAAAAAAAATAAGCATAATATTTGAACCACACTTAATTTTAAACAAGATGTTCCACGTTGAGATCGAGAAGACTTTTAAATTATGGTTAGAAAATATTTTTAATTTTTTTTTAGTATTTTCTTAGATAATTTTAGATTTTTAAAACTATTGTAGGTTTTCTATTCCTTTCCAAATTAGATTTGTTTAGTGCCTATTTAAACAATTATAAGTTATTTTTAGAGAATCATTCTTCTCTTTTTAAATAGAGATTGTGATGAACATGCAACATAGAGGCATCCACGGTGGAGTGAACAGGTTGTTTTAATATTATCCCCTTTTTTTTTTTAATAATACTTTTATCACATCAAGCATAAAGCATAAAGTTTTGGTCCGGTATATTTGGATTTCTTGCATCAGTACATGGAATATGGAATATATAGCAAATATCTTTATGGATCAGATGACAAAAAAAGTTTGTACTTGTCAAACAAGTTTTTTTAACAAAAATAAGCACAAGTATATTAGCTCATATCTTATACCCTATATAACTAGATAAGATCAAAAGATTTTCGAATTAGGATTAGAAAAAGTTGTTTTTGAATTCTTAGTACTTTATTAGATAATTATAGATTTAATTTTTTTTAACTATTCTAGGGTTTCTTTACCTTTCCAAATTAGATTTATTTAATGCCTGTTTAAACAATTATAAGTTATTTTTAGAACACTTTTTGCGAGATTATTTTTTTTTGCTCCTTGTGTGGGAATTTAATAACCTTAAGGGTTATCTCTCGGTTTTCCATCTTTCATGATTTTCCATTCAATTCTAATTACAAAGTTCAGGTTGTGTCAAGTATGTCATTTATGAACTATTTGTTTTTGTTTTTTAGAAGTGTTTTAAAAAAAAAAGTTAAAAAAATATTTAATTTTTTTTTTTTAGTATTTTCAAATTGTTTTGAAATGAGCTAATACAAAAAATAATATTTAAAAAAATAAAAAAATATTATTTAATATATTTTCAAGTAAAAAATATTTAAAAAATAATCATTATTATATTCTCAAACACCAGATAAAAATGCATAACTTTAATAATTACAAACAACTCTATAATTTGTGGTTTCAATAATACATGAATATTCAAAACCACACACGCACGAAGAATCTTTTTTTATATTAATTTGTGCTTAGCAAATGCTTATTATATTTCCCACACCATTGTGAATATATTGTCATGT
Organism: Populus tremula; assembly: GCA_964019445.1. Taxonomy (NCBI): domain Eukaryota; kingdom Viridiplantae; phylum Streptophyta; class Magnoliopsida; order Malpighiales; family Salicaceae; genus Populus; species Populus tremula. Next base: position 1,857,437 of record CAXHTJ010000011.1, read on the forward strand.
TGGAATGAAAATATTTATTTACTTATATATATATATATAAAGGAGTTTCTTTTTGTTAGCATTATGAAATTATGAATCTATTGAAAATAATTTCATTATTTAATGATAATTATGCAAATAAATTTTTTTATATATTTTTTCTTTTTATACAATGATTATAATATTCAATATATTTTTTGTTTAACATGGTTAACCCATGATTATATAAAATTGCTAATTTAGACTATGATTTTATTTTTAGTTTCCTAACAATTGATAAGAAAACAACAATGTTTCTTACATAAAATGTATGCATAACTTCACAAAAAAAAATGCATTTATTACAAGTCAATTTTTAAAAATTTAAAACACTAGAACTATGGAGAGATATCCAAAATATTTGACCCCCGAGTTAGTTTTTTAAAATATGATATTAACCATTTTCATCCTTAGATTGAACTGGGTCAATGGTAAACCCAACCAGAGATTGGCTTTAGATCGACTCCCAAATGGGTTTAAAATTATAATAATTATTATTTTTATCCTTGTATTGACTCAGTCAATGGTCAACCCGAACCATGACCTAGGCCTTCTCTTGGGTTGATTCCCGGGTCAGGTTTTATAATTATGATAATAATCATTTTTATTCTTATATTGATCCATGTCAATGGTCAACTCAATCCGAGCCCTAACCCTAAGTCAACCTTTAAGTAGGTTTTAAACTATTATAATAATTATTTTTATCCATACGACCTATATCAATGATCAACATGATTCACAACCCAAGCGTTACCTTAGAATGATTATCGAATTGAATTTTAAAATTATGATGATAATTATTATTTTTCTTAAACTTATCTAAATCAATGATCAACTTGACCTAACTTGATCTCAAGTTGACCCCAAACTATAAAAATAATTTTTTTAATTTTTATGTTGATATAGATTAACTTAGGTGAACTCTTACATATGCATAGAACTAAATAAGCTTGTTATATTTTTTTAATGATATAAATGTTTTTTTTAATTAGAATAGCATGAATAGAATAAAAATTGATTTTTATATTATTTAAAAATACACCAAACAATTTTTCAAAATTTTTTTATTATGTTCAGTTTATCATTATCCGTCGTAATAAATACTGCCTTAATTTCTATAGTTTGATTTCATTTTCTCCCACGTATAATAAGTACAAGAGAAAGTGAGTGAAAAAGGGAGCGAAGCAAAGGCGTGCTATGGCGCCTTATCTAACCGTTGGTATACTACCCGCCAAGTTTGGGTTCAGTTTTAACAAATCGTTGATTCAAAATCCAAACCCTCTCCACCACACCTCCAAACTCAAATTCAAATCCAATCTCGGCTTCAAATCTTCTCTCAAATGCCGCTGCATCAAGAAAGAAATCACTGATAAACCCACTGAGGTATGTATAATTTATTCAAAACCCGTATATCATGATATTTTCTTGCATTAAATTGTAATATAAGGTTGCGTAACTTGTAACGGTTAGACAAGAGAGCAATTGGTAGGGTTTGTTCTTGTATAATGAAAATGACCTATGTTTGGATTTGTTTAGGTTTTGAGTTGCAGAGTATGTAAATTGGTAGTTCTCAGTAAATTGCTTGATGGGTTTGGTTTGTTTCTTCATTTTTAGTCGTTGTCAAGTTATATTTTTGAAATGGGGTTTTGTTGTGATAAGTAAACGTGGGTTTATCTTTTTCTTGTTTTTTTTTTTTTTTGTAAGTATTGGGGTGAATGCTAACAGGACTTGAAAGAGAATTACGGAATAGGGTTTGTTCTTGTATAGTAAGGATGGCCCATCTTTGGATTTGTTGAGTTTTACGAAAGCAAATTTCTTAATGGGTTTGCTTCTTTCTTTCTTTTTTTCCACTTTTAGTTAATTTCTAGCTAAATTATCGTGTAATGGGGTTTGTTCTGATATGTAAGCATGGTTTCCTTTTTCTTTTAATTTGTGGGGTGGATGCTGACAGGAATTTTCAGTGCTCTTGTCGGATATTCCATGGGAGAGAGGGAGTATATGGAGCACTATGGCTTTGTACATGTTCAATTTCCATGTCCCTTTGGGTGTTGGAGGATTGTCTATAGTTGCCAATGTATTGCATCAACCTGTTCTTGATCCTCAGACGGAAGTGAGTGAGTTTCTCTTACCTTCATTTTGCATGGTAGAATAATGTGATCCATATTGGTCTCAGCACCATATGTCTAAACCCATAGCTACACCATTGGTATGGTCATGTTCTGATGTGCCATGCATCATCAAACATTCATGACAAGAACTTCATTCAGCAGAGGGTAACCCGATATATTATGTATTAGAAGCAGTGCAGGTGTTCATCTCTGTATCCAAGCAGTTGCATAATGATGTTTGTTTTCTATGCTGCAGGTGTTATCACTGCTTGCAATCCAAATTTTAGAACTCACTGCTTCTCTGCTTCTACTTAAGAGCACTGCTAAGCCAGAATATGAGGTAGCGAGGCTCTTTAAAACTGATAAATTGTCAAAGAAGAGGAACTGGCTGCTGGCTTCATCACTAGGTTTCGGCTTTCTTATTCTGTTGGTGTTCCTTACATCACTTGTTGCCGACAGACTAATTGGACCTAAGGTTGTTTTTGGATTTATCTATTTCCTTTCTTAAATGCTTTCTAGCCTTTTTTTTTTTTTTAGTTTAACATGGGTGTCCAGGCCAACTTATGTGTACCTTAACTAATCCTACGGACCCTGAAGTTAACGATCATGTAAGTCTCCAGTAACCATCATATGAGCAACCACAGGGCTCGAACCTAAAACCACAGAGAAAACAAACCTTTTAATTTCAAGTTTTTACCACAGGCACCACCTATATGGTTGCTTTCTAGCCTTCTTTATATCATTGATGGTGTGCATTGACAATTTCCGGATGAGGCTTTATTCAAATTTTGTATACGAAGTCAGGGCATAATGTACTATCGATTAATTGGCCGTCTATTTGTTTTGGCGCTTCTGATTTTCATTTGCTTTTATAAAATATGCACAGATCTTTCTGGCTTAGTTTAATTTTGATTGGCCTCAATCTTGAAGATTCCTTTTTGAGATCAATGACTATAAGCTCATTGGTACAATTCTAATACCTATTATTAAGATTAACCAGGTTATAAAGTGTTTGAAATTTTTTTAGATGAGATTTCATAACAATATACAATGAAATGAAACCATACAAGTCATGGTTATATTATAAAAAAAAATTAAAATAATTCAAGATTGAGTAGAGAGTTTTATTCGCCATCCAATAGGCTTGAGTTGTTATCTTAAGTAGCTTACTTTTTCTTTCAATAGATGGAACAAATATGAGTTTCCCGCTGCCTTGACTTTCTAGGTATCTTTTTATTTGATGCAGGATGGTTTTATGGATTTTAATTGTTGTTGATAGATCCTGTGAATTTCTAAGTGATGAATAGTTTACTGTAACTCTGTTTTGACCATTTTAAACCAAAGTGGTCAACAATATTGTGAGTTGTTCATCTGACTAATTTTTTATGCAAAATAGATAGTTTTATAGACAGGGGAGTCCAGAAAGCATCATCTTTTCTGGAAAAAATCCAAAATCGATTTCATTGGATCCTAACATAGATTCAAGTGGGATTTATACCAATTTACATGATAGGGCATGCAAAGTTTTCCATTATTTGTTGCTTCAATAATATGGATGAACTCGTCACAACATACAAATATCAAATAATTAATACAATCAACAACATTAAATGATTACGATGATTAAACACACACAATCCACTGATCCGAAGAGCATCATATCAAGAAGACTTTGTTTGTTGTGGCTTCTCTTTTCTCTTCAATTTAAAATACAACCAGTCCAAAAGGAAATGCACGTAGAAAATCAGGAAATAGATGAAAGGTGAAGCAATTCTTTCAATGATTTGGTTGGCACTCGGCGGAATAATCAATGGAATAGAAACCACGGTTTGGAAAATAAAAAACACTGCTCCGACGGCGCCAATGGTGACAACGAAGAAGGCAAAGCTTTTGCCTACATTGTTGGAATATTGCCAATTATGTTGATATTGTCAAAGAAAGAGGTTTGTTGGTGGCAACCACCAACCTTGACTTTGGCAGCCACCTTTGTTGAAGAAGAGATGAGTTTGACAGCCATCATTGATGACAAAAGAGCAAGAGAAGCTGTCATTGATGCCTATAAATAGGCACTAAGAAAGAGAGCAAAATGTGAGAGTTGTGAGACATGTAGAGAGAAGAAGAGAGAAAAAAAGAGAAGGGCTGCCACCAGCAGCTGCTGCCCTATGTAGCAATGAGAGATGGGAGTTGAGTGGATGTGATCCTCCTCCATGTATTGTATTCTTTCTCTATCTCTAATAATATCGATCTCTCTTGTGGATATAGGTAATTTACCGAACCACGTTAAATATTGTGTTAGTGTGCTTATCTCTCCTATAAACAAAGATCAGTACATCACCGGTCCCGGATTCCGCCCCTTCATACATCAATAGCAACGGCAAAGACGAATGCTATGCACATCAAATAGATAGCACCACCTGTTAAAATCGATGCCACCCAAACTGCATGTGCTGCTACTTTGACATCATATAGTTGAGCCCAACAAAGGATTATCGATGCCATGACAGCGGCATTCAAGGCAACCATGTCAGAAAAAATATAAACATTCCTTAGAATGCCTTCATTTATTTCTGATATGCCCTGGATCTGGATATTGTTGAAGGTGATGTTAGAAGCTCTACTTCCAGGCTGGTCTGTACTTTTAGGAAGTTGGAGTACACCAGCAGACGTTACACCTGCGATCAGTACGGCTACAACAAGAAGAGAATTAGCCATGTCCTTGATTTCCTCTTTTGGTAGAGGCCTGCTCTTAACACGGAAATATTCTACTTTGGATCTCTTAGGGCCAGCCCAGAAATGCAAGATCGATAATGTCATCATCTGGAAAACAACAGATAAAAGAGATATGTAACCTATTAATTATTTGACAAAGAAAATTTGCAGTCAGAAGTTTCCTTTTAAGCCAGTTAGGAAATGTCCAGGATAATCTCTTCAAGGAGGAGGAGATATACAAATCCATAATAATCTAGTTTTCCCTTTCCTCTATATTTTGTCAAGAAGAAGAAGAAGAAGAAGAAGAAGACATAAAAATTATCCATAATAATCTAGTTTTCCCTTCCCGACAATTAAAGAAGACATATTCTGGTTTTCCCTTGCCTCCATTTTTGTCAAGAAGAAGAAGAAGAAGACATACGTACAACTCCATAATAGTCTAGTTTTCCCTTCCCTTCTTTTCTGTCATCTGGAGTACCATCTTGGTTTCTCTACATCAAAAAACCAATAGATGTTTTTATGCGTATGATTTTAGGAAAAAGAACCGAAAAAATAAACTATGGAACTAGTTATCTCTTAAAAGAAAAGGAAATGAATGAAAGAAAACGTTATATCACTCCATGATCTGATTTGTCCTCGGAGGTTTACATATTTAATTAAACTCTTGACTAGTTTAATTAATCAAATCAAGAGTTTAATTAAAAAATTGATAAGTTTTGAAATATAATTAAACTTCAAATTAATTTAATTAATCCAATCAAGAGTTTAATTGGAGAAATGATAAGTTTTGAGACTTAATTAAACTTGAAATTAATTTAATTAATGAAATCAGGGGTTTAATTGAAGAAATACCAAAGTATGGGGTTTAATTGGGGTCCAAATTGCAACAGATTAAAGTACAAGGACTAACTTGTAACATTAACTGAAATGCAGGGGTCCAATTACAGTTTAAATAGGGGCATAATTACAAAATGTTTAAAACTTCAAGGGCCAAAACGCAAATAATCATTAACACGGCGCCGTCTGTGGGGATGCGCTGTTCATCTTCTTCAACGGACGCCCACCGCCACCATTACACCTGCAATTAACACACTTTATGGCTGGAAGAAACGGCATTGTTCTCTGGCCATAAAAGCCAGAGAATGAAAGGTCACAAGGGGAGGAGAAGAAAAACTAAAAAAAACTGGGGAAACTAAGAGAAAGGGAGAGCCAGAACAGGAGGAACAAAAAAAGGGAGGGGAACTGGCAGTGAACAAAAGGAAGGAAACAGAGAGCTAAACCCAGCTTTGGTTTAGTCCCAAAATTCAAGCATAACGTACAAATAAAAAAAACAGAGAAAAGACAAAAAAAAGGGAGAGAAGGGGAACGAACAGAGAGCAGGAATCAAAATATATAAAAAAAAACACAGAAACAAGAAGAAAGGAGGAAGGAAAGGGGATCGAAGAAAACAGGGATCAATATTTCTAGCCCTGCCTTGGTCTCAAAACACAAGCAAATAAAAAAAGAGAGAAGCCGCACGTATTGGATCAGTTTCGGTCATTCGCCCTTCAATTTCAGCCTCGGGTCATTAGCAACAGAAATAGTGCCAGGAGAACGCAAGGAAAGAAGGAAGGTTGCCCTGCCAAGCGTGGTTCAAGCACACAGAAGGAACTTCACCATCGTCTTCATCGCCTCCCAGACTAGGTAAGCGAACCTTTCCTCCTTGCCTTTTGTTAACTTAATTGGCATTGGCTCTGTGCAAGTGAATTTTAATTCAGTTGCACATTGTAGCAACACGCGTGCATTAGCCCACGCGTCTTGCTCAGCCCAGTCTCGTCACTGGCTTAGACCGCTGACTGGGGTGGGCTTGCTGGGTCAAGCCCAGCTCCCATAGGCTGAGCTGGGCCCAGCCCTCCAAAAAATAAATAAAAAATAAAAAAAATAAAGTGTAGAAATTAAAATTTTGCATATCTTAAAAAAAAATGTATTTTTATCGATTTATTCACTGATATCAGAATTAGAAATATATATATCTATACACACATATATATTGATATTTTAGTAGCTACAAATTTTTACCTATGCTAGAATTGGAATTATTCGTGGTGGAATTTTTACTAATATCAGAGTTGGAATTATTTAAAATCAAATATTTACTGGCGTGAAAGTTAGGAATATTATAAACAAATCATAATAGCATAAGCGAATACATGTTTTGTAATTTAAGACAAAACCAGCAATGCAGTCTGTCTTAGACAGAACATTTAAGTAATAATAATATCTTCCCTTTTATATAACCAATCTCGTATAATAAAATCTCTATTAACCAGACAAGTTTCTTAGTGATCATAATATTAGGTAGCGACTCCTTAAACAAGATATTTTTTCCTAAACAAACAAGATGTCAATAAATGATCTTAGAGTCGCCGCGACAATCATGATCTTAGACTAAAGTTTGATTCTCCTCTCTTTACGTGTTAGGGTCTGAATTTTAATACAAATCAAGTGCAGGACCGTTCGATGGCTGAATCTTAAGGATTTGATGTTGCTTTTGATTACAAACACAAGGGTAAATGCGGTTGAAATTGAATTAAAAAAAAAGAATTTAATTATTTTTTATTTTTAAATTGCATTAATATGCTAATGTTAAAATTATTTTTTTAAAATAAAAATATATATTATTTTGATACATTTTCAATTAAAAAACACTTTAAAAGTATTTGGGAGTATGATAGTAGTAATTGCTTTTCAAAGTTATATTCGTTCGGAAATACATCACAATAATATATTTTTTTATTTTATAAAAATTATTTTAACATCAATATATCAAAAAATATAAAAATATAAATAATTTAAAGTAAAAAAAATTTATTTTTTTAAAAAACACTTTTAAAACATAAAAACAATCAAAATCATTTAAAAAAAAAAACACTACCACACTTCAAAACCTTAATAAATAAATGACAGTAATTGAAACTCGATTAAAAAGAAATCATCGAATGAAGTTTGATTGACCATCTTCTTCTTTTGGCTCCAGATGTTAAGTGCATGCAATATCTTAGGCGAGTCTACACCTAGAGGCTTCAGAAAGTATTTAAGCTTTCAAGTGCATGACTAATTCATTTACTTCTAAAGTTGGATTTGTACGCCTAAAGAATAGATTGAAAAACGAGCATACACGACCATCTTCTTCTTCTTCTTCTTCTTCTTCTGCTTCTTCTTTGTAGTTAGCGCAAGCTTTAATTTTTGTTAATTTGTTTATTGTGTATTTTTATTACGAAGAAAACATTTTTTGTTTTCTGAACTTCAGATCAAGAGAGTGCATCTCATGGACAGTAAATATTGTTTATTAAATTTTGCATGGAATGCTTACATAATCTCACATTAATTAATTTGCATAAAGAAATTACTTATATTAGTAGAAAACATTTCTTTTATTTTATTCAATAAAGAAAATGCTCACCGGGAGCCATACATTTCCATGGAATTGAATAAACTCAAATTATGACACCAATACAAATATCAAATAATTAATACAATCAACAACATTAAATTATTACGATGATTAAACACACACAATCCACTGATACGAAGAGCATCATATCAAGAAGACATTGTTTGTTGTGGCTTCTCTTTTCTCTTCAATTTAAAATACAACCAGTCCAAAAGGTAATATACGCAGAAAATCAGGAGATAGATGTAAGGTGAAGCAATTCTTTCAATGATTTGGTTGGCACTCGGCGGAATAATCAATGGAATAGAAACCACGGTTTGGAAAATAAAAAACGCTCCTCCGACGACAATGGTGACAACGAAGAAGGCAAAGCTTTTGCCTACATCAATAGCAACGGCAAAGACGAATGCTAAGCACATCAAGTAGATAGCTCCACCTATTAATATCGATGCCAACCAAACTGCATGTGCTGCTACTTTGACATCATATAGTTGAGCCCAACAAAGGATTATCGATGCCATGACCGCGGCATTCAAGGCTACCATGTCAAAATAAATATAAGCATTCCTTAGGATGCCTTCATTTATTTCTGATATGCCCTGGATCTGGATATTGTTGGTGGTGATGTTAGAAGCTCTACTTCCAGGCTGGTCTGTACTTTTAGGGAGTTGGAGCACACCAGAAAATGTTACACTTGCGACGAGTACGGCTACAACAAGAAGAGAATTAATCCTGTGCTTGATTTCCTCTTTTGGTAGAGGCCTGCCCTTCATCCGGAAATATTCTACTTCGGATCTCTTAGGCCGGCCCAGAAATGCAAGATCGATAATGTCATCATCTGGAAAACAACAGATAAAAGAGATATATAACCTATAAATTATTTGACAAAGAAAATATGCAGTCAGAAGTTTTCTTTTTAGCTAGTTAGGAAGTGTCTAGGATAATTTCTTCAAGGAGGAGGAGGAGGAGACATAGAAATCCATAATAATCTAGGAAATAATTAAGAAGACTAGACATATAGTGAAATCTTGAATAATTATGTATAATAAAAACTAATTAATAAAAACTAAAAAATACATAATTATACATATATAGGAAAAACTAAAAACTAGACATAATTAACCACTCGAGCCAAAAAGCCAACCTAAAGCTATTATTCTGTAGAGAGCCTATTTTGAGCTTGTTTATCTTTTCTTTGCTTTATCCATGTATAAGCCTTAAATTTTTATATGTTTTCCTTTTCCCCTGGCCAAGGATTTGTAGAGCATATACTTGTGATATCTCATTGAATTATGGTTGGAAATTATGTGAAAAGAAAAAAGAAGTGATGCTTGATGAAAAGATGATCAAAGTTGCCAAAGGTGAAAAAAAAAAAAAAAGAAAAGAAAATAATAAAAAAAAAAAAAGTATTCCTTTATGTTCTTAAGTTTTATGTTGAAAGAGCTTGAAATCAAAAGAAATTAAGCATTGGTGATTAAAGATGAAAAATTTATGTGCTTTGATGGAATATCTTGTTTGAAATATAATTTTTTTTCAGAATGCTCTACTTTCTTTGGTTTGAACCTTTCCTTTTACTTTCTTTTTCCTCACCTTAACCTTAGCCCCATTACAACAAAAATAAGACCTTTTAATTCATGCATTGCTTGTAATATGTTAGTAATGGAGATGAGATTGAAGAGCAAGCTTATGGTAGAATATATTCATTGATTGAATTTGAGAGATTAAACACATAAACCCTAAACACGTGAGTGTTGGAGTGTATATCAATGAGAGGACCTATCACTTTGGCATGACATAGATTTCATTTAAATCCCGATAATTAATTGAGTTTCGAAGTTTGCATGTAAATGAATTCATGAAAATTTATACTCTTTATCCTTCTTGATTGTATTCTTGTTTATAATGCATATATTCTTGGACATTGATGGGAGATTAAGAGATTGCTCATTATTATTTTCAATTTGATTTTATATATCCTTTCTCGAGGACGAACAAGAACTAAGTGTGGGGTTTTTGATGTAACTATATTATTCGATAGTTTCACCCACATTTAACTAGAGTTTTGCCCATGTTATATATATAATGCCTTAATATTTTTTATTTTATGTTATGCCTTAATATTCTTTATTTTATGTTTTAAAGGCGCTTTTGGATGAAAGATCCAAAAAGGAGTAAATTAGAGGTAATTGGCAGATTTGATATTTAGTCGATATTTTGTGTAGAGCGTGAGTTCTAGAGGTTGAAGTAAAGTGATTCTAGTGGAAATAAAAAGCTAACATCCATACCTTTTTGGAAATTTAATGCAAGAAAAATAAAAAGAGAAAGATCATAGAAATTACATCCTTCAAAGTCAAACCTTGTAGTCTGCCAATGTTGACCTTTGCCCATTCAAAATTCAATATCTGGAGTTGAAGAAGTCCAATTGATGCAAACTCAATGTTGTTGGATTCCTAACATAAATACCTATCAACGCTCCAAATTGCAGAAAAAAACAATGTCATATGAGGGAGATATTAATTTTTAAAAATGACAGCTGAATTCTACCAGCAAACAGGTTTCGTGAAGGAACATGTCCTAATTATGTTTCGAAGCATCTAAACTGGTGTCCAAATTTTATTTCAGAAATTTAGCTCCTCTAAGTCAAAGCTTGTAGATTTAATACAAAGCTATTTCTCCTTTTTAGAAAAATAGTTATTGAAGTACTTAAATGTAAATTATTAACTTAGGGACTAGGGTTTCTTAGCATATAAAAAGAAAGAGAGAAGGGAAAGAGGGTAAAAATTGGCCAGTTACTTTTGCAACAATTTAGCCCGAAGAAAGGACGGGAGGATAAGCTTAGAGCCCTAGTGTAACACATCTTTTGTGTACGCCACAATACCTACACTGGCTCTGGTAGTTGTTTATGCATTTTCCAGTGAGTCTCAAAAAATGAAGTATGCTGAGGATATTAACTATGGCAAGATAGCAGCGCTGGAAACAAGAGTGAAGGCTATCGAAAGAGAAGACTTGTATAATCCCATACAAGCTGTAGAAATATATTTGGTTCCAAACACAATTTTACTAAAGAATTCTCATAACGTGAGTTTATAAAGTACACCAAAACTCAGTGTCCTGCCACTCATCTAAAGTCCTATTGCAACAAGGTGGTAAAAGTTATGCATGATGAAAAATTATTAATGTATTCTTTTTAAGATAACCTGAATGGGGCTACACTAAGCTAGTACATAAGGCTAGATAACTCTAAGATCTGAAGATGGAAATATCTTGTGGATGTGTTTATCAAGTAGTACAAATACAATATGGACAAGGCTCTAAATTAATCCAATTTGTTAATGCTAGATAAAGAAAGCCATGAATCAATACGGGAATAGGCTCATAACTAACTCGTTGGCTCTATTCAAAATATTTTGGCCACATTAATTTTGTAAAAACCCTTTTTATCAAAATAATCTTGAAAAAATTAGACTTGCTTTTTATTTTAGAAATAAATCAATGTTTGCTTAAAACAATGTTGAATAAGAATCATTCAAGCAACTCATATTATGAGGTAACCAAATAATTTTGAACCGAGACACAAAAAATAATAAAAAGCTCGCACTTAATGTCTCTTGGGCCATATTTTAGTTTTATGCATAATCGCATGTAGTTCGATTTGCTAGTCATTGATTCATAAAACATAAGTCTTTATGAAAAAGTTCCAAACAATTACACTAAACAATGATAAAATTTATTATTTCTAACCGTTTGTGCTTGAAAATGATGAAATGTCATCTTTGTTATCCCTTCACTTTCTAAAATATATCATTTGTGGTCCCTATTTAAGTTTAAATAAGTTTTTCCTTATAAAAACCCTAACTAAGATCACACCTTGTAATGGGGTCAAATGAAATTTCAAAGATTAAGAGTTAATCCTGACTAGGATCGCACCCTAGTCATTGAAATTTCAAATGATACATAATTGTAGTGATCCTAAGTTTCAAAACCTTGAAACACTCTTTGAGCCTACGAATGTCTTTCTTTCATAGCCAAAAGCCATAGCCTTATTACATACCTTTAAAAGTCCTTTCTAATCAAGTAAATAAGTAACTTGGACCAATAAATAACGTTCTTAAAATGCAGAAGACCCTTTTTCACAAGAATCATGACATCATTAACAAGTTACTTGTTATTATTCAAGCTGATAAAATAAATGTTAAAAAAAAAGAGAAATTTTTCTTAACAAAACCTCGAGTTTTACTTGAGCCTCTAATTGTTGATGGCTATTAATTATTTTAGTTGATTTAGTCGTGGATATGAGTCGTATGGAGGTGGACAATTGATGAATATATGGTTGAAGGGTTAAATTGACAATTTTAATTAATTGAATATCTCTTTTACTCTTTTAATGTTAAATGAGTACTTTTTTATTTTTACCAGTCATTTTGGTCTGTTTTGCTTCTTTACTAATAGGCTTGGTAGCTTTTTTTAGCATTCTTAATGCAAAAATCTCAAATAGTTTTCTTTTTTTGAGTTTTGTGAATAATATAACTTATTGTTGAACTTCTTCAAACTCCTAATCAAAATCAAAATTAGTCATTGAATGGGTGACCATAACCTAGTTCAAGTAGCTAACTAGGTATATTTCCTTAGTTAGCTAACTAGCTAACTAGGTATATCAAAATTAGCCATCATCTTTTTATATTGAGCAACATCATTCATAAAGGTTTAAATATCTAAGTACTTGATTCCTAAAAACCATTTTTTATATATTTTGTTGCATCCTAAATAAAGGGCATAACTCTTTATATACTCTCTTAGGTTCTACACTACCTTGGCCAAGTCAACCAGTGTAACTTCTAGTTTCATTCTATAGAATTACTTATAAAATAGGCCTTTATCTTCTTTCAATTGTTGATGAACATGGGTGACAATATAGAGTATTTGTGAAATGTTGTTTTGGTCAATGATGAATTACTTGAGTTTCATAAAGGGATTAATAACATCATCACCACATTGATCAATAAATTTGGTGATGTCTTCCATTATTAATTGGTTATCCTTTCTAGGAAATTATTTAAAATCATTTATTTTTATTCCTTTAGGAATTGGATGCAACTTATCAATTCATTCAAAATATGGATGATTATATATATATAGGCTTGATTGTACATCTAACTTTTAAACCCATCTCCCAAAAGTGTTAGGCTAATTCAACCCTATCAATCATTCTATCTAGTTGCTAATCGATAACAGGTGCCTAAAGTATATAAAGATTAAGATTACTTTAATGAAAAGCAACCTATAAGAAATTAAATTGCCTAGTCACAAGTTGTTATTATTATAGATAGGGCTATTATACCATGTAATTCCTAAGATGACCTATACATTTATGGGATAAGTCATGTCTAAATTAGATAAGCTTGTTGTGGTGTCTAATAAATGGCATATGTTATCTAGTATGAGGTTGGGAAGCTCCAAACATTTTTATTAGAGTGCTTGTTAATGTAGAATATCATAATACTTGCCTTTAGGTGCCTAGATAAAGGAGTGCCTCATCTACTTTATTTAAGCTCATTTTGGATTTGAATGAATTTATATGTCATGGCTTACATGGTCTTATTTACTATCATAATATTATTATGATAAGTTCTATTGGCTTTATTTTCCATCTCTAATTAAGTAGCTCTCAAATAGACATTAGATAAGTTTAGATTATAGTGAAAATATGTTCGTTTAAGAAGAGTTATTACTAGTTCACTGGAGTTTGTAAAAGTTGGTTGTTATAACCTAATCATGCTACAAGATCCCTAAACAAAATAAGCATAAGGTTGTGTTGAAGACGTAAAGCACAAATATATACGTTATAAGTTAATATAGGCAATGACATTATACGAGGTATGAGTATGAGAGATTGTATAGGAATAGTAGGATTTTGTCTAAACATAGTCTTTAGCTATTATAGGGAGTTAAATAAGAAAAAGTCATCATATCACACATCTATTTTATATTGTTCTATTTGAATGTGTATTGGTGGATGATTATCAGATTTTTTATGCATTAAAGAATGAATTTTATTAGTCATGTGAATTGACTAGTCGTTAGTCATTATAACAACATTCTTGACAATTGTTTTTTTTTTTTGTCATGATTACTAATTTGTTAGTGGTGTTAACAAACTAGTTTCACATGATGTGTTAATTTATTGATCTAATAGATAATTTAATGATTGATCATCATCAAACTATTGATCAATTGTTGATTCCTTAATAAATATGATACATGTTCTTTTTCTTTTCTTGTTTCCTTCCAATAAGGAAAACCTATAATTAGAAATCTAATCTTAAACGAAGGGAGATAACATCCTTATTAATCAAATGCAATATAGAGTTCTTAACTTGAATTTAATAAGTTAAGAAGAAAATAAAGGTAATGTGAAAATTAAAAACCTAAAAAAATGTTAAAGAAAAACAAGCAATCATATAAAGCTTTTAAATAAGAGAAATAAACTAGGATAAGCAAAAGAAAAGTAATAAGTAGCAAAAAAAATATGAATAAATTGCAAAATAAATTATGTATACGAGGATAAGCCACAATTTTAAGTAGTTGAAAGACCTATTTATATTATTAAAGAGATAGAATTTTATGTAAACATAAAATCTCAATCTTATACAAACTATCTATAACATATAAAGACTGCACAACCTTAATTCTAGCACAATTTGTATTATTTTATTCATATATAAGCATCTAAAAGTCGTATCAACATGTAATATCTATAAGTTGCTATGCTAAATACTTATTTTTTATGTAAGACTTGATCATTCAATTACTTAATGTGAATTATAATATCCTAGTTGATGGTTGATTTTACCCTTTCTTTTATACTACTAAAAAATTGATAATAAATAATTACTATTCTTAATCAATCAACATATGGAGGAATCTTTTATATATAAACAAATTTTCATTTTATCTAAACTATTCTTAAGAAGTCATATTGATAAATGAATATTATTTGAATTTGATTTGCATTATATGTCACAAAGAGTAGTTAATTATCAAGCCTTGGTTGATTTCTTAATTGTTCACCCCTTGATATTAACCATGAACTGGAACAAGATTTGAAAATAGTTGTTGCATATATTCCTTTGGCAATTCAAAAACCAAGAATAAAACTAGTATAAGGGAGGTAATAATTTCTCCAGTAGATCATAAAGTGACCTTATCATTTTGGTTTGATTTTTCCAATAATAATAATATCAATAATCAATATGAATATAAGACCTTAATTATAGGCCTAAAAATACTAGATATAATACATAAACAATTAGAGCGATTAAATATTCATTACTCACTATAAATCAATTAGCTGGTGAATATAAATAGAAGCATCCCACTTTAACTTCATACTATTTATGGTCAAAAACCTCACGAATAGGCTTTCTAATTTTATCTTTCTTAGTAAGAGAAAATAATATAAAAAAAAATGACTTGGCTTAACATGGATCAAAATATAAAATGACCATCAATTATCTCGCCATTATCCTTGTGATTTGTTCATATTGATTTGTAAAACCAATATCCATATTTTTAAGATAGAAGTTTAAAGAGTTGAGAAGTACCTCTATTTTTATAAAGAGAGATGGAAACAAAAATAAAAGAAGTCCATTTATATTCTTTGTAAAAGACATTTTTTGATTTTCGAAAGCAAAAACAAACTTTCTTGGTCTTAAAGAGTAATCATAATTTTCTAAACCTAAGGTGCAAAATGTAATTATATTCATAATATAGGGTATAATTGGCTCTTTATCTTTTTGAAAAACTTATTCACTTATAAGTTATAATAAATCAAGATCCCTCTCACTAGAATTTATAAAGATTATCGTTCGATCAATTATTGCTTATGTACAATACAAATGTAATGATGAGAAAAATAATACAATTGTTGAAAACATACAAAATAGTGAAGACAAAATCGTTGCTGAAATTTTCTACAAGGTACAAGTAGAGGGTAATTTAGTAGAAGATCAATGATAGAAAGTCTCATGATTTTTACGAAAACTTAAGTTATGAATTTAGTAGAAAGTGGTGGCTTCTCTCGCTTCAATCCATACAATGTAGCACATCAAGGAATGCTATGATTCTTTGAACCTTTTGTTATTGCTTAATTTTTCTTAAAACCATGTGTATTCTTTTCCTATTAAATTTTAAATACCCTTTCTGTTTCTCATGGTACTTAATAGATACCATTATTGACATTGATAAAAGGCTCTAGGTGTGTTGATGTATTGAAAGAAATTGATGGCGGAGACACCGTGAAAAGTTTAAAAATTATGCAAGTAATAGGCAAGGAAGGAATAATTGAGTTGCATTTTCTTTCAAGGATGTTTTCAGTGAGTGTAATTTTATTTTCTCTGTTAATCAAGGAATGAAATAAAGCAAATAATTCTATTAGTCCAATATCTGATTAATAGTAATAACAGAGTATTAACTAGGAATATTTTAGAAACAATGTTTTGATGCAATAAGAATTTCATAATTATAACAACTTTATAATTTCTTTCACAAAACATTTTCGTCCCAGGAACTTTATCTTTACTCTACATTATTAATCAAATATTTGATTAATATTAAAAATAAATAAATTTTTATTAATAAATTAAATATATTTACATGAATAAATTCAATTTTATATATATCCAACTAATTGACTATATAGTATATCTATTAACAATGTCACATCAAATCAATTTGACATTTTTTTCTACTAGAAAAACTTTAAAGTGTTTTTTTTTTAAAATGCATTAAATAATTATTTTTATTTTTACTAGTATATTAAATAATATAAAAATTTAAAAATTAAATTGAAATTTCATCAAATATATTTTTAAAATACAAAAAATCATGCGGCCCGTTTACAATTATGGAGGAGTATCTGATTCTCATTGCTCCTTTCATTTCATATTTCAATCACACCTTTGTCTTTCTATTAGTTTTGAAATTTTGAATTAGAACCCAACACCGAAGGCTTAACCCCCACACCCCTAACGACCATGTCATCGGTGAACCACTCAAAACGCCACCGCGTAGGCTACACACTGCTATCCAAAAAAAGCCAAACCTTCATCCAACCCTCCCTCATCCACACGCAGACCCACAACATTGATCTTCCCCATCGATCCTTCAAGACCTCTTATCGAACAAGGACCCTTGGATTGCGTCATCCATAAACTCTAAGGCCCAGATTGGATGTCCTAGCGCCTGCACTTTCTCTCTGAACCTGATGCTCCCATCATTGATCCTCTTGATTCCATCCAGAGACTCCACGATCAGATTTCGATGCTTCAAGTCGTAAGTATTTTAACAGTTTCTGAAAGAAATCAAGTTTTGATGTGACTACAACATTTTTTTTTCTGATTCAGAAACCATGATGAAGAATTCCGATGATTTAATTAAGTTTCGCTGATCGCCAAACCGTTAATGGCTGATGGGAGTGAGACCTCTCATAAAATGTATTTAGTTTTGTTGATAAGGAAGGATTAGACAAGTTAGAGTCACGGATGATTATAATCAAGAATTTGTTAATCACGGTGGGGTTATTTTTAAAGTCTACGTGGTTGGTGATTTTGTGAATGTGTCGAGGAAATCGTTGCCCGATTTAAAGAGGCCAAACTGGTTACTTTGAAGGGTCTGCTGCCGTTTTTCGCAAATATCCAATTTGGAGGAGAAGACTGATTGTGGCAGCGGCGGGGGAGTTTGACAGAGTGGAGATGCCGCCGGTGGATTTTGTTGAGGAAGTAGCCAAGACAATGAAGGAAGAAACTGGGATCAGTTTGTTGAACTTTGACGTGATTAGGGATGCTAGAGATGCTAACAGGTATCTTATTATTGATATAAATTATTTTCCTGGGTATGAGAAGATACCCAATTATGAGTCTGTGTTGACAGATTTTTTATTGAATTCCATGGAAAAGAACAAGAGTGGAGATGTCAGCATGGTGAGGGAGCATGATGATGATTGACTTAATGGGACCGTTATAAGTAAGCAGCTGTATGTCTGTTTGTTCTTCTTCTTGGCGATTTTGCTTACTTTGTTTTATCACCTGTCAAATGCAGCTACGTTTTATCAAATACTTGATGTTTCAGTATAATAAAAAGCCTTGCAATTATGCAAATATGCCATATCGTTTCTATCTAGTTAGATAAACTTGTATGTCTGTTTGTTTTGGTATGCCAATACCTTTTTGTTCAAAAGTTATTCAAAATCACCATATATATTATCTTGAATCTCTTTAAGAGGGTGTGTTTTTTACTAATTTAATTTACATTGTTTCCTTTTCTCTTTGTGGCCATTGTTTAACTTTTATGTTGCTAGAGGTGCAAATAGGTATATTAACATAAATAATTTTCTTGGGATATGAGAGATGCTGAATTATGAGTTGACGTAGACGGTTTGTTATTAGAGGTTGTGGGAAAGGAGATTGAGATATGAGTCCAGGAACATCCAGTAGGTTAGCGATAATTGTGGGAAAGGTGGAAGGACTATCAAGTTTTCTTGATGAATTGTTTCAATGTTTTGAGGCTGGCAGCTTTGGTTCAACTGTCAATCTCATGGAGGAATGTCTTATTGAAATTTTGTGCTTGCTTTGTATAACTGCAAACTTGCAAATGGAGGTACTTTTGAATAGTTGGTTTCAGAATGTGCTGTCGTACTAAACAAGCCTTTGTCAATGTGTGCAGAATTAATGCAAATTGTCACCTTCCATATATTTTGTTACTTGCTCAGGTCATGAAAGTAAAAATGTCCATGTCGATCTCTGCTTATGCACTTTGCAGCTCTTCTAGTCTTACATATATACAGAGTTTCTTTGTTGTTTTTGTGCTTTGATTTTGTTATGGATTTTTCAGTATTTATGTTCATATATATATATATATATAAAAGCTTGAGAATTTTCAAGTTTGTGCATGCTTTTGTTTGGTGCACATGGACCAGGTGCTACTGTTCTCTCTACCCTTAGAATTGTTGGATTGCTTGGTATTAGTAAAGGGAACATGCCAAAGATTAGATTACATTCATATTGTATCCAGGGTAAGCTGCAATTCCATTACCTCTGACATATAAATAAGGCCTTGGATCAGTCATGATGTCTAGTTAGTAAAAATTGTTTGCTGATAGATTTATTCATTAAAAAGTTTTAGTTTCAGTTTTCATTTCTGTTTTCGTTTCTGTTTCTTTTCTGAATTTCTTGTTTTCCCTTATATCCACCCCTGAAGTGTATTTTCTTTCTTTATCTTGATGATCTATGTAAAAAAAAAAGCACTTTTATGTGGTAGATGGGCTTTTGCTATGTGCAATATCTTTCTTTCATAAACGTTTTTTTGGCAACTTGCAGTATAAAAGAGCATGAAAAGCATCTTAGCATCCTTTATCAAAAACAAGTTTGGGCAACCCAATTTTCCAGCAAAGCTGCCTGTGACAAATGACTGCAATATGAAATTGACTTTGGCTTGATCCATTTAAAATGGGCTATCCTGTGCTTTCTACAGTTGGTGCTAAAGGATCTGACAAGAATTGTTTTTTCATTGCGAGTGATCGTGTCCATGATTTTTTTTTTTGGTGTCCTTTTCAATAAACTTTTATTAGAGTTAATTGATACCAACCTTATGTTATGAGCTTGCAGTATGTTTCTTTAGTAACCATTCGTTTTGTATTGAGTGATCTCTTACAAAACCTACGCAAAGAATGATTGACATCAACTATTACATGTATGTTTCATCATGCACTATCACGTTTAGAATTAATAAGATTGGGGTATTTTCTAAATGTCACCCATTTAAGTTTGTATTCTAACGGTTGCTGTTATTTAACAGGTAGGTGCAGGGCATCAAGTTTTATCTGCTTTCGTAGAGACTGTGTGTGATAATTCTGACAATTGCATCTCGGTAATACTTCATAACCTACTTCCTTTTCTTTTTTTGATCAAATGTAAGAATTGTATAGATCAAAAAGAAGCTGGAGACCAGCAATACAAGGAAAACGGAACGAAGTCCCTTTTCTAAAATAAAAGCAAGACAAGCTTGCTGGTTAGAAGGCAAAAGGGAACAAACTCCCTTGTACAAACCATAATCAAGACAAGCTTACTAAATAGAAGCAAACTAAGGGAACAGACTCCCTGTATCAACCTAGAAACAAAGGGAACAGACTCCCTCGAACAAATATCAAATCCATAAGGCAAAACAACAATCATACAATGAGAACGTAGACTACTTACTTCTTAAACCACATGAATGAACGAGGAACATAAGCTAGACCATGTGGGGACAAGATAAACATGCATGCACGTTAATCTACCCCAATCAATCCAATCAGAATGCAACATTGTAAGCCAAGTGATTTTTTTCATGAAAATACAATATAGTGTAAAATAGATTTGAAATTTTCTGAAAACAGCCTCAACTGATTTACTAGTGCTTTCAAAAATTCTCTTGTTTCTTTCCTCCCAAATCAAATACACAAGCACACAGCAAGGGATACTCTTCTCATTCTCGGCTGAAGCCCTTTTTTGTTGTTTTGTAGAACCCTGGTGGCTCTACTTAAGGAAGCCATATTGCTGTAAAGCTTGAGCCAGAATCTGACCTTTCTCCAAAGGGAAGATGACCAGTCACAATTGAAGAAGAGATGAGCATGAGACTCATCAGCGCTCTGACAAAGAGGGCATATAGGGTCAGGGGATAGAAATTGAAGACGATCTCTCGTTCGCAGCTTGCCCAACATTGCCAGCCATAATGAGAAGCTATGTCTTGGAAGAGACCATTGCTCCCAAACTACGTTAGCCCAATGAACAGGATCCGATTTATGCCTGAGAAAGTCATATGCATTGGCTGTAAAATTACTTGTTCCAGAGTGCCAGCTTGAGAACAACTGCTGAACGGGTGCAACCCCTCCACAATGGATAATCATTCTGTTACGAAGGGAGAAGATTGACTTCCACAAAGGAGAGTCGGTTTTTTTGACATCCAAGACCAGATTGAGGCTTGTGCAATGTAGTAATGGCTTACCCATCGAATCCAGAGGGAATCAGCTTTCAAGTGGATATTCCAGAGATGCTTGGCGAAGAAACTATCATTTCTAGCTTTGATGTCAAGGACCCCCAGACCCCCTTCATCTTTTGGTAAACATACTTGCTTCCAAGCTACAAGAGCAGATTTATTTCTAAGCATGTCTCCAGTCCATAGAAAATTCCTGCACAAACTGGTAATCCTGCTGATAACAACACTGGGATAGGGAAGATACTAATCCAAAACTGCACCATGCCATGTAGGACAGATTTGATTAACTCTAGCCGACCTGCATAAGAGAGATATTTTCCCATCCAATTCTGAATAGCAGATTCTAACCTGTGAATGAGAGGGGAGTATTGGCTGGCAAGAAGCCTATGGGGGCTGAGAGGGACACCGAGGTACTTAAACGGAAAGCTTCCTTCGGTGAACTGGGAGAGGCTAAGGATGGCTTGCTTCATATTCTCCGAAACACCAGCAAAAAAGATAGAGGATTTGGATGCATTAATTACAAGGCCAGAAGACTCCCCAAAAATTGTAAGTTGCTGGAGAAGAATGTTAACGGAGGCCATGTCACAACGGCAGAGCAGGAGAATATCATCAGCAAAACCAAGATGGCTGATTCCCAAAGCTTGACATTTTGGATGGAAATTGAAGTCCGACTGCTGAGTGTGCTTTTTAGAAGTCTAGAGAAGTACTCCATGCAGATAATGAAAAGATAGGGAGACAATGGATCTCCTTGCCGAACACCACACTTGCCTTGGAAGAAGCCAAATAGATTACCATTGACGCAAACAGAGAAAGAGGCAGTCTCTACACATTTCATAACCAGATGAACAAACCTAGCCGGGAACCCCAAAAGGTGGAGGAGATCACGAAGGAATGACCATTGAACTGTATCAATGCTTTTTTCTGAAGTCAATCTTGATGGTGCAGCGGGGCGATACACGTTTCTTTCCATAACTCCTCAGCATCTCTTGCATAAGATTAATATTGTCAGCCATTAATCTCCCACCAAGAAAAGCATTTTGGGAAGGGCTGATGATATCATTTAATACATGTGCTAGCCTTTCTGCAAGAAGCTTGGAAATAACTTTGTAAGTGACGTTGCAGCAAGAGATAGGTCTATAATCTGCAGCAGAGTTGGCACTAACTGACTTAGGAACAAGGGCTATGATAGAGTGATTAATCTGCTTGAGCATTTCCCCGGAAGCAAAGAAGTCTTTTATAGCTAAACAAAAATCTCCGCCCACTATGCTCCAAGCTTTTTTAAAGAAAGCAGAGGTATAGCCATCTGGCCCCGGGGCTTTATTATCATCCATACTGAAGAGAACCCGTTTGATGTCATCATCCGAAACTGGGGCAAGGAGGAATTCATGTGAATCATAATTAATGCAGGTGCCACTTTGAACTATATCAACCCGCGGGGGAATAGTATGCTTTGAAGTCCCTAGGAGTTCTTTATAGTAAGTGGCAAACACTCTTCCAACCTCTTCAGCAGATGTGGTAAGCATGCCATCACTTCTAACAATGGCTGAAATGTGGTGTCTTCTGTTCCGTTGACTCATCAAAGAATGGAAGAATCTTGTTCCCTTATCACAGTCTTTAAAGAAGGTGCATTTCAGCTTTTGCCCAAAGAACATCTTCTCAGCTGATTTGAGGTTAACAAGGTTTAGCCTCTGCTGTTTTTCCAGCGCAAGAAGATCACCATTGTCCCTGTCATTCTGAAGGAGAAGCTGAGTAGCGTCCAGATCTTCCCCTGCTCTTGCAACTCTCTCAGAAATGTGACTAAAGTGGAGATTGTTCAAGGTTTTCAGCCTTCCCTTTAAGTGCTTGAGCTTATTGCATAGAATATACATGTGTGACCCGTAGATATCCAGAGACCAATGTTGGGAAATGGTTTCCAAGAACTGTGGATGGGCAGCCCACATGTTGAAAAATTTGAAGTTTCTTTTGCCACAAAGCTCACGAGAACCCAACTGGACAGAAGAAGGCGAGTGGTCTGAGAAGGCTCCCGGGTTTCCAAAGTGGACATGAGTCATTTGCTGTAAATTGAACCATTTATTGTTTGCCATAACTCTATCGATCTTTGTCCAGATAGTACCGTTTGTCCATGTAAAGTGGGAGCCCGTAGAGTTCAGGTCTGCTATCCCAAGATCAGAACAACAATTCCTGAAGTCAGAGGTTTCATAGGTGGAAACTGGCACCCCGTTGTGCTTGTCTTCTTGAGAGAGAATAGAGTTGAAGTCACCAAGAAGCAACCATGGAGCATCCGGTCCCCATCTTCTCAAATCCTCCCACAGATCTCTCCTGGCAGTAATGGTATTAAAACCATATATGAAGGTAGTTGTAAAACAAAATTGTTGCACCAAGCTTGTAATCATAACGTGAATCCCTTGGGCAGAGAAGTGAAGCATGTCAACCTTAACTGTTTCAGGATTCCAAAACACAATTATACGAGCATAGGCTGCAGATTCAGCATTGCAAACAAACTTCCAAGCCTTTAACCGAAACCTATGCATGCAATTAACTTTAGGCAAAGACAACTTAGTCTCTAGGAGACCACATACATCAATCTTCTTACTCTTCATGAGGCCAGCAACCTCATGCTGCTTGAGAGGGCTGTTTAGCCCTCTCACATTCCAGCAATGGATAATCATGTGTGGGGGAGGGTGGGAGCAACCCCACCACCGCCAGCAACTGTATTGGAAATCTTTTGAAACGAGCTCCTGGTGAGCACACCTGAACGTGGACGCTGAAGAGTCTTTGTGCCAGCTATGTCAACTGAGCTAGCAGGGGCTTTCCCCTTGGAAACATGATGTCTGGCCTGCTGTTTACTTGGAGCGTTGTTTGCATAAAAGTGATGAGTTGGCAGGTTACCTTCAGCATGCAAAGGAGGTGATGATTGTCTCTTGGTCCCTGAGTTGTGCTTCCTTTTACCCACTGTATGCCTCTCTTCTGAACCAACAGCTGAAACGTGGGAGCATGGCTGAGCATCCTTGGCTGCACAAGACGTTGGGGTATGAGTTGGAGCTACGTGTTCAGAGGTATCAACTGGAGAAGGAGCAACACTTGGGACATGAACCAAGAGAGCAGCAGCAGATGGGGTATCCACAAGAGTATCATCAACCGGGTTGAGACAAGTGGAGACCTTTTCTTTGCCTATGACATTTGGAGCAACGGTTTCAGAAGCATCAACTGGAGAAAGATGGGCTTATCTTTGCCTTTGACATTTGCTTTTGAATTTACATTAGCAGGGACAACGTTCTCAACAGTTGTGACTTCTTCCTTACTCTTTGAACATGCTCCGGTTGAGTGACCTAGCACTTTACAGTGCTTGCAAAACTTGGGCAACGTCTCATTTTTTTTTGATGCGTGGAGGCTAAATAATGGTTTTGATCTTATTACAAAAGGAGAAGGATCCTGATTTTTATGTTCATTTTTTCTTCTTCTAACATATAAGCTTATCTTTATCGTTACAAATCTTCTCCGACAATGCTCCAGAATTTCCTTTGAATTATTTGTTCTCTGATGAGGCTTAATTTTATTTGAGAAGTTCAAAAAGTCAAACGGTAGCCACCATTGATTGGGATAACAATCTAGGATTCTGCCCCTATCATTGCATCCACGCATAAAATTGGCAAACTTGTAATGCTTTACGGAAGAACTAGGGGGAAAACAAAGAAGTGCTCTCTCTATATTTGCAGACATAATTTTTTTTTCTTTTTTCCTCGTCCCTCTCACCTCAAAAAGATGAAAGGAACCTGATTACTCCTTCCTTATTCGTTGTGTTGTTTTTTGTGAAGTCTTTTATCATATAGATTAACCAAGTTGGTTATTTTTTTATTAGGATGTTGTCTTCAATTGCTACTACCTCTTGGATTCTTCAACTTAATAAATCTTGGCGGGTCGCTTAAACTTGACTACTGTCATGCCATGCCCTCACTCGCCTGGCTTTCTAAATTGGCGTGCATTCATTTGGTGTTTTTTTCTTGCCCTCTCACTTGTTAAGCATATGTTTTCACAACTGGTTAGTTAGGAGGAATTGCATCGCCATAGAACGATTGGTTTGAAAAAGGATGAGTATTCTTTTTTATGGAAAGCACATCACGTTCATCTATGTTCTTTGTACACTCTATTTCTCATTGCCTTTTCCTTTGTTCTGGAATATCAATGATTGAAATTAATAATTTTTAGGAAAACTGACATGAAAGTGATGGGTTCTCTTGCTCCAATCTTATACTATGTAGAGCAGCAAGGAAAGGTTTGATTCTTTGAACCTTTTGTTATTGCTTAATTTTCCTAAAAATTGTTGATTTCACTATATGTCTAGTTTTTATTATACATAATTATTTTTTATTATATAATCTAGTCTTTATTATTTTTTATTTTTTACTATAATAATCTAGTTTTTCCATAATAATTATTTTTTATTATATAATCTAGTCTTTCCTTCCGGAAGAAGAAGACCATTAATCTAGTTTTCTCTTGCCTCCATTTTTGTCAAGAAGAAGAAGAAGAAGAAGACATACAACTCCATAATAATCTAGGTTTTCCTTCCCTCCTTTTCTGTCATCTGGACCAACTGGGTTTCCCTACATCAAAAAACCAAAAGATGTTTTTATGCGTATGGTTTTCGGAAAAAGAACCGAAAAAATAGACTATGGAACAAGTTATCTCATAAAAGAAAAGGAAATGAATGAAAGAAAATGGGATACCACTCCATGATCTGGTTTGTCCTCTGTTTGTAGCATCTCTGCATCGTTGTCCTACACCAAGAAAATTTTGAGAAAGATATTTTTTGTTTGCTGATTTGTATATGATTCAAGGGAAAAGGAAACAAAAAACATTGAAATGTATTTTATAGAAGCACCATTAAGCTAAATGCCTACTGATTTGATGTATGTAGCAGTCGAATGATTGCTGCTTTTTTCATCTAGGCCAAAATAGTTTCTTCGTACATTTATTACTTAACATACCTTCCCTTTCGGAATTGGTTCTCCTGAGAATTCTGCTCCCACCATTTTAGATTGCTTCTTTGCAACCTCATATGGTGTCAAGTTTTCGCCATTGACTTTGTATTTGGCTTTCATAGCCATAGAGTTTCGCACAAGAGTAAATGCTGAAATGGATCGGCCATTCTTTGATGCTAAATGCAAAGGTGTATTTCCATCCAGATCCTGCTTATTTATAAGTGCTTCCAGATTCTTATTTCCTAGGATATACTTCACCACTCCATGTCTTCCTCTCTCTGCGGCGACATGTAGAATGTTCTGCCTTTTGCTGTTGAGAAATTCTGCTGGATAAGTCCACTTGGAAATGTATGCATCAACTACGTCAACATAGCCTTTTTTGCTAGCAACATGGATAGGCATGTTGCCTTCATCGTTTTGCTGGATTGCACCATCACGATATTTATCGAACAGGAATTGAGTTTCCCAAACATAACCCATGGATGCTGCACAGTGAAGTGGATTCTCCCCCTTTTCATCTTTCCGGCGCAAAAGGCCTGGCTTTTTTTTCGCTATTTGTTCCAATATTGCTGAAATTAATTTAACTCGAATGAATAATAGATCAAATAATGAAAGAAACACTAGCATGTCAGAAGGGAAAATATATGATGAGAAGGGAAAAAAATCATTTTACTCTCTTTTTTCCCTGGACAGCGGCGTGCACAGGAGACTTTCCTTCTAGCTTGTTAAGTAAATCAACATCATCAGGTATAGTATCCATTAGAGTAGTGAGCATCTTCTCATCGCTATTCTCGACTGCAAGATACAAGGGAGACTTACGTTCATTGTTTTCTGTATATAAAAGCTTCGAGCTCTCCGAAACCAGAAAATGGGCCAAACTGTCGTGCCCATTAATGACTGCATCATGTAAAGCTGTGTTTCCTCGATCATTCTTCATCTCCAAAAGTTAGGAAAGTGGCTGGCTCCTCCATGGCCTTTTGCCTTGTTGATAAGAACTGTGTAGTTCCCAGCTGTCCAGCTCCGGCTGCTAAATGAAGTGCAGTATCATCGTGGAAGTTTTTCCTCATCATTAGAAGCGGGAAGTGTTGTAGAAGGAGTTCCGTCACATGTTTGCTTCCATTGCTTGCTGAAACATGAAGCAATGAATTTCCAGAAGGGCTAACTTGTGTGTAAATGATGGATGATAGTTCCGCTGCTGAAACACGCCGCAGTTCACCAAATAATTCATCAAATTTGTCTTCTTCTGCGTATTTGTACAACTTCTCATCCATCATCTTCTTTGGGTCACCATCACGTGGTATTTGCGGTGGGAAACTCTCTGCCTTCCACTGTCGGACGTTCTCGTCTCTCTGATTCGAGGCTTGTCCGGATATGTTTATCGATAATTCCATAACTATTGTTATGAAATGGTTCTTGGATGTAGCTCTGTTGTTGCAACAGTGGGAGGCTTTTTAGAAGGCTTTTAGTGCTACGGTGACAGTTTATTTCTTGAATTAGCTTTGTTGTTGCCACCAAGCTGGTCTTTCACTTATAGAAGGAGACCCGTAGGCTATAGATGAATAGAATCCGAAGTGAAGTGAGGTTCTCACTGATTCACTGCATCAATACCTTGCCTCAACTCGAGAGGAACCAGCTGATAGAATATGCCAGGACAAGCTTCACCATGGCTAAAGGAGCTGTTATTAGCATAGAGGAGAATAGAAAATGGAGGGAAATTTCCAGAACTCAAAAGGAGCAATGGTGCTCTTACTTAGAATCCAAGCACAGTGTTTGCAAGCGGGCTCAAATTAAACAAGATACACACTGGCCTTAAATTAATGTGCATGGATATACAAAGAAGATCACCTTCTGCATGCAGAAGATAATACGAAAAAGTGAAGAAAGGTCCACTTTGATTCGCCAGCAATGATACCAAGAGTACTTACCCTTCCAATGATTAGACGAAATTAAGAATTTGTTGATTCGGCCTAGCTTGTAAAAACTAAAAGTTAGCATTTGGATGGGGATTTTTTCTTTAGACATATTGATTTACGCAGATTTTTTGAATGGCTAACATATATATTTTATGGAATAGTAGCAAAAATCTAAATGCAAAAGGAACTTTATTTTTGTGTGAGACTATGCTTAAAATAGAGTTGACGAGAGATTTGTTTAAATTTTTTCAAGTGATTTTATTAATAATTTTTTAAAAAAAGAGTTAATTCGTTGATTATTGGACCATTATATCTTTTAAAATTAAGCCTATAAATTGTTGTCTTGATCAATTTTGTTATTTTTTTTAGTTTTTTGAATTTATTAACTTCATTTTTTTTATATATACTTTGAAAGTCTTAGTTGTTTTTTTATAGATGTAGGATTTTCTAACTTGTTTAAAACATCTTGTAAATCTCTTAGAAGAAATACTTCAATAGCTTTAGTTTTTAGAGGAATAAATTATAAATTTATAGCTAATATCTATAATCATTTTCGCTTATGAAATTTTCTTGTCCTTATAACTTCTCTGCATCAAGAGTATGCAAAGAGAAACTCATTTTTTTTTTCCTTTTTTATCATGAAAGCATCTCCTCTGGGACGCAGTTCTTTTTTTGGATGCAGTTCTTGTTTTTTACAGTACTTTATTCTTTCACATCATTCTTTTCCTTTTAAATTGAAATTGTGAGGAACGTGCAACACATAGGCCTCCAAGGTGCAGTGACGGGGTTGTTTTAATATAACTTTTTTTTTTTAATACTTTTATCATATCAAGCATAAAGTTTGGACTTGTCAGACAAAAAATTTTAAACAAAAATAAGCATAATATTTGAACCACACTTAATTTTAAACAAGATGTTCCACGTTGAGATCGAGAAGACTTTTAAATTATGGTTAGAAAATATTTTTAATTTTTTCTTAGATAATTTTAGATTTTTTAAAACTATTGTAGGTTTTCTATTCCTTTCCAAATTAGATTTGTTTAGTGCCTATTTAAACAATTATAAGTTATTTTTAGAGAATCATTCTTCTCTTTTTAAATAGAGATTGTGATGAACATGCAACATAGAGGCATCCACGGTGGAGTGAACAGGTTGTTTTAATATTATCCCCTTTTTTTTTTTAATAATACTTTTATCACATCAAGCATAAAGCATAAAGTTTTGGTCCGGTATATTTGGATTTCTTGCATCAGTACATGGAATATGGAATATATAGCAAATATCTTTATGGATCAGATGACAAAAAAAGTTTGTACTTGTCAAACAAGTTTTTTTCTAACAAAAATAAGCACAAGTATATTAGCTCATATCTTATACCCTATATAACTAGATAAGATCAAAAGATTTTCGAATTAGGATTAGAAAAAGTTGTTTTTGAATTCTTAGTACTTTATTAGATAATTATAGATTTAATTTTTTTTTAACTATTCTAGGGGTTCTTTACCTTTCCAAATTAGATTTATTTAATGCCTGTTTAAACAATTATAAGTTATTTTTAGAACACTTTTTGCGAGATTATTTTTTTTTGCTCCTTGTGTGGGAATTTAATAACCTTTAGGGTTATCTCTCGGTTTTCCATCTTTCATGATTTTCCATTCAATTCTAATTACAAAGTTCAGGTTGTGTCAACTATTTGTTTCTGTTTTTTAGAAGTGTTTTAAAAAAAATTAAAAAAATATTTTAAATTTTTTTTTTAGTATTTTCAAATTGTTTTGAAATGAGCTAATATAAAAAATAATATTTAAAAAAATAAAAAATATTATTTAATATATTTTCAAATAAAAAATATTTAAAAAATAATCATTATTATATTCTCCGGAGAAAAATGCATAACTTACAAACAACTCTATAATTTGTGGTTTCAATAATACATGAATATTCAAAACCACCCACGCACGAAGAATCTTTTTTTATATTAATTTGTGCTTAGCAAATGCTTATTATATTTCCCACACCATTGTGAATATATTGTCGTGTTGGAATGAAAATATGTATTTACTTATATATATAAAAAATAGGAGTTTCTTTTTGTTAGCATTATGAAATTATGAAATTATGAATCTATTGAAAATAATTTCATTATTTAATGATAATTATGCAAATAAATTTTTTTATATATTTTTTCTTTTTATACAATGATTATAATATTCAATATATTTTTTGTTTAACATGGTTAAGCCATGATTATATAAAATTGCTAATTTAGACTATGATTTTATTTTTAGTTTCCTAACAATTGATAAGAAAACAACAATGTTTCTTACATTAAATGTATGCATAACTTCACAAAAAAAAATGCATTCATGAGAAAATATGTTGTAAATTTGATGTAACACTCAATATTTAATACTTATTACACAATGAGAGTTAATGATAATAATATTTATTACAAGTCAATTTTTAAAAATTTAAAACACTAGAACTATGGAGAGATATCCAAAATATTTGACCCCCGAGTTAGTTTTTTAAAATATGATATTAACTATTTTCATCCTTAGATTGAACTGGGTCAATGGTAAACCCAACCAGAGATTGGCTTTAGATCGACTCTCAAATGAGTTTAAAATTATAATAATTATTATTTTTATCCTTGTATTGACTCAGTCAATGGTCAACCCGAACCATGACCTAGGCCTTCTTTTGGGTTGATTCCCGAGTCGGGTTTTATAATTATGATAATAACCATTTTTATTCTTATATTGATCCATGTCAATGGTCAACTCAATCCGAGCCCTAGCCCTAAGTCAACCTTTAAGTAGGTTTTAAATTATTATAATAATTATTTTTATCCTTACGACCTATATCAATGATCAACATGATTCACAACCCAAGCGTTACCTTAGAATGATTATCGAATTGAATTTTAAAATTATGATGATAATTATTTTTTTTTTTAAACTTATCTAAATCAATGATCAACTTGACCTAACCTGATCTCAAGTTGATCCCATGGCTAGGTTTCAAAACTATAAAAATAATTTTTTTAATTTTTATGTTGATATAGATCAACTTAGGTGAACTCTTACATATGCATAGAACTAAATAAGCTTGTTATATCTTTTTAATGATATAAATGTTTTTTTAATTAGAATAGCATGAATAGAATAAAAATTGATTTTTATATTATTTAAAAATACACCAAACAATTTTTTTTAAAAAAATCATTATGTTCAGTTTATCAATATCCGTCGTAATAAATACTACCTTAATTTCTATAGTTTTATTTCATTTTCTCCCACGTTTAATAAGTACAAGAGAAAGTGAGTGAAAGAGGGAGCGAAGCAAAGGCGTGCGTGCTATGGCGCCTTATCTAACCGTTGGTATACTACCCGCCAAGTTTGGGTTCAGTTTTAACAAATCGTTGATTCAAAATCCAAACCCTCTCCATCACACCTCCAAACTCAAATTCAAATCCAATCTCGGCTTCAAATCTTCTCTCAAATGCCGCTGCATCAAGAAAGAAATCACTGGTAAACCCACTGAGGTATGGATAATTTATTCAAAACCCGTATATCATGATATTTTCTTGCATTAAACTGTAATATAAGCTTGCGTAACTTGTCACGGTTAGACAAGAGAGCAATTGGTAGGGTTTGTTCTTGTATAATGAAAATGACCTATGTTTGGATTTGTTTAGTTTTTGAGTTGCAGAGTATGTAAATTGGTAGTTCTCAGTAAATTGCTTGATGGGTTTGGTTTGTTTCTTCATTTTTAGTCGTTTTCAAGTTATATTTTTGAAATGTGGTTTTGTTGTGATAAGTAAACGTGGGTTTATCTTTTTCTTGTTTTTGTTTTTTTGTAAGTATTGGGGTGAATGCTAACAGGACTTGAAAGAGAATTACGAAATAGGGTTTGTTCTTGTATAGTAAGGATGACCCATCTTTGGATTTGTTGAGTTTTACAAAAGCAAATTTCTTAATGGGTTTGCTTTTTCTTTTTTTTTCCACTTTTAGTTAATTTCTAGCTAAATTATCGTGTAATGGGGTTTGTTCTGATATGTAAGCATGGTTTCCTTTTTCTTTTAATTTGTGGGGTGAATGCTGACAGGAATTTTCAGTGCTCTTGTCGGATATTCCATGGGAGAGAGGGAGTATATGGAGCACTATGGCTTTGTACATGTTCAATTTGCATGTCCCTTTGGGTATTGGAGGATTGTCTATAGTTGCCAATGTATTGCACCAACCTGTTCTTGATCCTCAGACGGAAGTGAGTGAGTTTCTCTTACCTTCATTTTGCATGGTAGAATAATGTGTTCCATATTGGTCTCAGCACCATATGTCTAAACCCATAGCTTGTTGAGGCAGGGTGTGGCCGATTTGGTAACTAGATGCATTGAACCTTTCTTGATTAGGACCAGATTTATGATTTTCGTTTTTTGGGGAAGCGTCATCGAACAGAGACTAATAATCCACAACTTAGACAAATTCAAAAACCAAATGCAGCTGCTATTACAGAGCTTTGCGCGATACAACTTGGTGTTCTTTTCATAGAATGGAATCTGCCATGGGGGTATCAATTACAATGGATCTATGGACAGTATTAATAATTCTTCGTTATGCAATAAATCATAGAAACCCATAGGATTCACGTTTTTCCTTTTCCTTTTCCTTTTAGTGTCAAAATGAACTCTTTCTAAATAATTCGACTGTCAGTTGGCTTTCATTATTATACAAATTGATTTGCTAGGATTTTCCTGGCAAGGACTTCATCAATTGCATGTTTAGCTACACCAGTGGTATGGTCATCTTCTGATGTGCCATCATCAAGCATTCATGACTAGAACTTCATTCAGCAGAGGGTAACTCGATATATTTTGTATTAGAAGCAGTGCAGGTGTTCATCTCTGTATCCAAGCAGTTGCATAATGATGTTTGTTTTCTATACTGCAGGTGTTATCACTGCTTGCAATCCAAATTTTAGAACTCACTGCTTCTCTGCTTCTACTTAAGAGCACTGCTAAGCCAGAATATGAGGTAGTGAGCTTCTTTAAAACTGATGAATTATCAAAGAAGAGGAACTGGCTGCTGGCTTCATCACTAGGTTTCGGCTTTCTTATTCTGTTGGTGTTCCTTACATCACTTATTGCTGACAGACTAATTGGTCCTAAGGTTGGTTTTTGGATTTATCTATTTCTTTTCTTAAATGCTTTCAAGCCTTCTTTATATCATTGATGGTGTGCATTGACAATTTCCGGATTAGGCTTTATTCAAATTTTGTATATGAAGTCAGGGCATAATGTATTATTAATTAATTGACTGTCTATTTGTTTTGGCGCTTCTGATTTTCGTTTTTATAAAATATGCACAGATCTTTCTGGCTTAGTTTAATTTTGATTCACCTCAATCTTGATGATTCCTTTTTGAGATCAATGACTTTAAGCTCATTGGTACAATTCTAATACCTATTATTAAGATTAACTAAGTTATAATGTGTTTGAAATTTTTTTAGATGATATTTCATAACAATATATATTGAAATGAAACCATACAAGTCATGGCTATACTATAAAAATAATTCAAGTAAGAGTAGAGAGTTGTATTCGCCATCCCGTAGGCTTGAGTTGTTATCTTAAGTAGCTTGCTTTTTCTTTCAATAGATGGAACAAATATGAGTTTCCCCCTACCTTGACTTTCTAGGTATCTTTTTATTTGATGCAGGGTGGTTTTATGGATTTTAATTGTTGTTGATAGATCCTCTAAATTTCTAAGTGATGAATAGTTTACTGTAACTCTGTTTTGACCATTGTAAACCAAAGTGGTCAACAATATTGTGGGTGTACGGGTTATATTTCAGACTCGTTGAGTTGACCGGAACTGCTATATTTTTTCCATTCCCCCTTAGACTACTGATACTCTTGGAAAGATGATATGTCATTCACGTGAAAGGAAGACTGATAGATATATCATGAAAGAAAAAGGTTGGGAAATAAGGGGTCGGGAGGAGTTTCATTTTCTGCTATTAGAGCATTCATTAAGTTGCATTAGGTATACGTATGTGCAACAGAAACAAAATAGTTTGCCCATGTTGTACATATAATTTGAAACAACTTTGTTATAACTTTATAAGGTTTGCTAGTTTCTAAACGCATCATTTGGAAAATAATCACAACTATGCCTGTAGCTCGACCTTATGTTGTGAGTTGTTCATCTGACTAATTTTTTATGCAAAATAGATAGTTCTATGGACAGGGGAGGCCAGAATGCATCATCTGTTCTGGAAAAAATCCAAAATCGATTTCATTGGCATTTATGGTCCTGCCATAGATTCAATTGGGATTTAGACCAATTTACATGATAGGGCATGCAAAGTTTTCCATTATTTGTTGCTTCAATAATATGTATGAACTCATCGTAACACCATCCTGTAAATTTACTCTGTAAACAGTGTATGCTTTCTATTTCTTTTATTTGAGTTCTTTGTGACTTATCCTTTTGCTGTGATATTTCTCTTTCTCGGTCGAATGATGATAACAAATTTGGCCTCCAGAGATGTGCTGACGTTAACATTCTTGAAATGATGTTTACAGACTGTGAACAACCCTGTTGTGAAGGAGATTCTTCTGAGCAGCAACATCTCGAAGGTTGCCTGCATCCTGGTTTATTGCCTTGTCACCCCCCTGCTGGAAGAAATTGTTTACAGAGGCTTTCTATTGAAATCTCTTGCCTCTACCATGAACTGGCAGCAGGCAGTTTTACTAAGCTCAGCTGTTTTTAGTGCTGCTCACTTCTCTGGTGAGAACTTTATACAGTTGTTTATAATTGGGTGTGTCCTTGGATGCTCCTATTCTTGGTCTGGGAACTTATGTTCTCCCATTCTAACACATTCCTTGTACAATGCCCTGACACTGATCATAACATATTTTAGTTAAATATAAATTTTTGAGCCATTTTAATATCTTTGATCTTTCTTATAATTTACTCAGAAGTTACCGTTGGATTAATCATGCGTGGTTCAAAGAGGGTATTTGAAGTTGTGGTGCAACCTGTTTTTCTTTAAAATTTGAATATTTTTTGTTTTATATTAATTTTTTTAGTGTTTTTAGATTGTTTTGATATACTAATATCAAAATTAATTTTTTTAAAATTAATATATATATATATATATATTATTTTATTGTATTTTCAAGTATTTTAAAAATAAATTTTTACCGCACTTAAAAAGCAAAATTTATATTAATTGGCGCTGCATTATTGGCATTGCCATCCCCAATTTCTTTGGCCATTTTGCAGTTCTTGCACCTGAGGGTAAGGGGGTATCGAATTACCCATTTTGATGGTAGTTTTAGAGTGTTTCTATTCTGTTTTAAATTGATATTTTTATATATTAATGTCAAAATAAAAAAAAATAAAAAATTATTTTAATGTACTTTCAAATAAAAAATTATTTTTAAAAACACCATATTCTTATCTATACACCAAGCTTATTCTGAAACTAAACCAACATGGGTCATTTGTGTTTGGCATTGAATTTCGTTATAAATAACTCAAAGGGGTGTTTTTTCAAGATAGTCTATGTTATGGTCTTGAAACAAAAGTGACGGAGATAATTGAAAAATAAAATAAAAAACATATTTTTTTTCCTGTTTTAAAATGATAAAATATTATTTTAAAACTATTTTAATAATAAATTTATTTTATTAATTTTTTAATCAAACACGTTTTTATTTTGAAAATTAACCCATTATTTTTCCAATCAAACACCAATATACTTTTTTATTATTATTATTTCAAAACACTAACCAAATATAATTTATTTTGAAATGAGTGATACTCTCATGAAGCTTCCACGTTGAATCCATATTTGATTTTAAGGAGACACAATTATGATCGGACCAAAAGTTTTGGTTCCTGTGATGATCCAATCATTCTCCTTCAAACACTCTCGTCTGTCTTCCGCCTCCCTCCTCCTTGGAATACAGCCATCAAAGTCATTTTTTCTCTGCTCATATCAGACGTCCAATAATGCTGCTTGATATAAGATCAATTGGCCCACATCATGAATATTCTAAAGAATCTAAACACACTGTGGACCCAAAATCTTAAAAAAAGACTTGAAAGTAGAACTCACAAGGACGATTGATCTTATCTGCAGCTTGATGTCCTCCTTATATTTTTAAATTCGAAGTGATGCCAACTTCAGCTTAATCCATAGCCGTTGCAATCCTCCAAGTGTTCACTGTCCGATAAAGAGATAGTAATATTCTCAGTATGCTGTTAAAGTTCAACTCTCAGGCTGTGAAAAGTAAAACATAAAACTCAACATTGAAGGTGGACAAGGGACCCATCATCATCATCATCATCATCATCATCATCATCATCATCATCATCCTCCTCCTCCTTGCCAGATAAACTCTGGTTCCATGGAAGCCAAGCTGTGCCATGTGCTTGAAAAGTGCATCAATTTACTTCTCACATGATTTTTTGTCTTTTATCGTGGCTTCATTCACATGAAGATCTTTGCAGATAGAAAGGAAAACAACCGGTTTCAAGCTTTTCTCTTGTGCTCCAAGAAAATTCATGGTGGTCCACTATCGGATACTAAATTTAATATAGAGATGTTGAAAATATTAGTTGAAAAGTGGTAAATATAAGGGTTCTTGTAGCAACAAAATTTTTTTTTTAACAAAAATAAATAATCTGAGTATTTTATTTCAAATATAAAAATAATAATAAGTTATCAATATACTCACACACACTTCTTTCTAGTTTGTTTACTAATGGCTGCACGGTATTAAAGGTTTATGTCAAGTTTGACTCCTTTCGGCTTGTTCCAGGCTGGTGAAAAAACTTTTTTAGAACACTTTAACACCTCTCAATGAGCTGTTCCAAATTCCCAAAAACAAATTTTCTCATTTAATAGTATTTATGATTTAAAGCATTTGGCGTGTATGGTCCCAAGCAGAGAGAGATTAAGTCAGTGCTTTGCCGTTGGAGCAATAATCTAAATTAATTGCCTCGTAAAGGAAAAACAAGTACACATATTTTACGAGAAAGAAGAAATCCCCACTGAACAAGAATAAGAATATTACATTTAAATTTAAATTTTATTTTCTTCATTAATTATTCTGCTGATCTAGATATCTAATCAATCCCAATAACAGTGCTTTGGAATCTTGATTCTCATCTAGGTTAGCAAGTCAACAATGCTAGTAAGTCGTTGCATATTATATATTTTTGTATTATTAGTAGTATTATTTAAGATGGGATTTTAAAGTGAAAACTAAAATCTCTTAAATTTTCTAAGAATATTTCATGATAGGGGTGAGAAAAAAATAAAAAAAACTAATTAAATTATGAAAACTAGAAAAAAAAAATAACTGAAAAAACCAAACCGTAAAAAAAAAACACCGATTAAAATTTTAAAAAAAATCCACCGGTTCGGTTCGGTTTCGGTTTTAAAAACTTCAAACTAAAAAAACCGAATCCAAACTAAAAAAATCAGAAAAAAACTGAGTCAAACCAAAAAAATTAAGTCAAATTAGTTTGAATTAGTTTCGATTCAGTTTCAGTTTTTTTTATAAAAAAAATTTGATTTAGTTATTTTTTTGTGATTTTTTTAATTAAATACATTTTTATTTCTAATATGTCTTATTTCTAAATATTAATCACAAGTAAATTTGAAGAATTTCTTATATATAGAATCTATTGGAGGCTTCTGTTTTTTTAGAAAATATCTAAATTTACCACAATTCTTCAGAGAAATAGTAACAAAAATTTACCTGTCATAAACACGAAGCTCGGACAACTAATGCCTATTGCCTGACAAAACGAACCCTCCAGGTCGACCAAGACCTTAACACTCAACGTCTAATATGACACAATCAGGAGCTAAAAAGTCATGTAACCCACTGATCTTTGCCACGTGTCTTTCAATGCGTTGGATCCCACGTTATTACCCTAACATTAAGTAGCCTCCAACCAAGAAGAGGCATCACTTCTTTCATAGGAATCTCTCTCTCTCTCTCTCTCTCTCTCTCTCTCTCTGCTAGGCTTGCAAAGCAACTATCTTTACTCGTTAACAGAAAGGAAACACCCAAATCTTAGCTTGCCCTAACTTCCTCTTCGTCCATATATACCTCTAGATTCTCTACTAAAAGGTTATTCCTTTTCTTGTTTTAGTTATCTTCTCTCCCCTTCTCGCCTTTTCTCCATCTCTAGACATGGGTGATTTTGAGAACAAGGTGAAGGTGAGAGCCAAGGAGCTCACGGTTTTTTTCAAGAAAGGAGTCAGGATCGTGGGACAATCATGCAAGAAAGGATGGAACAAGGTCAAGAACATGAAGAAACGTTGATTGATGTTGTTATGAATACTATTACCAACAAATCCCATGTTTGATCTCGTTACTCTCTATATATATGAATGGAAAAGGATCTCATGTGGGTGTTATTTTGTTTGTTCTTGTAATATTTAAGACATTATAGGCTTGCTTTTTCTTTATTAATTGTTTCTGGGTTGGTCCTTAATGCTGTTCTAATCATGTTTGTGTTGCGATCTTGCCATGTTGATGATTTATTATTGGATTTATTGATGTAAATTTCTTTAATCTACTGCTTTGTCTCTCTTCATCTTTTTTGTGGTGTTGTCTCGGATGCTAGCTGACCAAGATTCTAGTGTCCACACTTCATAGAGCCATCAAAGTATGCTATTATAATGGTAGTTCATATGTCATCAATCAGATAATTTTAGAACAAAATATGCTAATTATTCTA
Organism: Populus tremula; assembly: GCA_964019445.1. Classification (NCBI taxonomy): domain Eukaryota; kingdom Viridiplantae; phylum Streptophyta; class Magnoliopsida; order Malpighiales; family Salicaceae; genus Populus; species Populus tremula. The sequence continues at coordinate 1,896,398 of CAXHTJ010000011.1, forward strand.
TTTTAAAACAGCCCACTAGGATTTGCTTAACATAAGGTGAAAGGATGACAGAATGGGTAGCTCATGTCATGTTCAATGCTGGATCTTGAGATTGGAAAACCCTAGATTCTTTGTGTGAATGTTGCTGAGGAGTCAATGTCTTGAGCAGGGAATTCTTAATTGTGTGAATGATTTGGGATATTTTACTAATTTGCGGCTTTGAAATATTGGTTTCATATTCAAAGTAAAGCTCCCACCTGTCCACTAAGCATTCGTGAGCCTATCAATTTTATGCTTGGGATCCAATTGGGTTGTACACGTGGAAAAAAAAATCACATTTGAGAAAAAAATTTCCAGCCGACATGATTTCGTCTTTCACGTACCAAAAAATAAATCTAGCCCATCTCTTTATTTCACTCTAATTTCATTAGTATAATAGTTTCGTCTGTTATTTTCGCACAAAATAAAATATAATTGAAATTAATATTTATTTTCAAATGCAATTAGTAAAAAAAAAGTTAACTTTTGCCTAAAATATTGTTATTTTTTGCCAATTCAATTAAAAATAAGTTTAATTATTTTAATTAATGAAATGATAGAAATAATGGAACTAAAGTTAAGATTATATAAAAGTTGAGGACCAAATAAAGAGTTTAAGTAGAGAGAAAGAAAAAGTATTAAACTTGCACAATAATAAGAGTAGGTGAGAAAAAATAGAAAAGAAACAAAATATGAGATGCTGGATACGAAGAATCTTTCATTACAACTTTATTAATATCACGAAAAATAGAAGGCGGTGATGTACTCACTCACTAGCGCGTGTAATTAGCTAACAATTTAATTTTTTATTTTTTTTATGTTTAGTGTGATACACACGGTAGAATAATTTTTTTTTTTTGAATTGCTGGGTTACACATGCCAAACAAAAAAAAATAGTTGTGAGAAGTGCACGTGAGATTTGCATAACTATTTAAATTAGGATAATTATTTTTGACCTGATTTGATTTTTATAAAAAAAATAATTACACTTGTTTTCTTAAAAAGAATTCAAAACCAAATCATTCAAATCAATTTATTTTAATTTAATTATTTTAAAATAAAAACTTGATCAAATAGATTGGTTTCAGTTTAATTCTGTTATTTACATTTACAAATAAAAAATTATATTATTTTTTTGGATTATTTTTGTATTTTTAATGGGTTTGATTTCGGTTTGGTTTTTTTTTTTTTTTACTTGGTTTTTTCTAGTTTTTTTTTTGTTTGGATTTGGTTCAGTTTGGTTTTTTATTTTAGTCTTATAAAACCTAAATCGAATTGAACTGGTCAATTTTTTTAAAATTCTAATTAGTTTTTTTTACAGTTTGGTCTTTTAATTGTTTTTTTTGTGTTTTTTCAGTTTGATTGGTTTTTTTTATTTTTTTTTTAAACTCCTAATTTAAATTGCGATAATTTGTGAAATTTGTTATGAATTGTGCTATGGGAAATATTTTTGCCCCGTGTGCTCATCTAGGGGGGGAAAACACTGTAGTTTAATGTGGTTCTCACGCCTTTGCTCTTGTTTTTCGTTTTTGGACGAATCATGCTTTTGAGAATTTTGTATGGGCAAATTGTTGGGAACCGGACAAAAGTTTATTCAGCTTCATCAGTGCAGAATATTATGAGGAGTAAATTGTTGGAAAATAAAAAAATAACTCAGGTTATTACTTACTAGGTTAAATATTCTTGATTGATTTATTTGAATTTTTTACATAAATAATGATCCAAGAAAATAAAATAAAAAGAGAAAGAGAGAAAGCCGATAGGCTTGATTCAGCCCGCTTGGGCCAGCCTTGACAACCAATGCATGCCCTTGGGCACAACTTGGCTAGGGAAAAACCCGACCCCTTCTGTCTATTTTTTAATTTTATTTTATTCTGACTTTTATTGTACAAATACTTTTCTATATATAATCCCATAAATTCTACCTGATTTTATGCCAACATTTCTACCGAGGATAGACGCGATGAATCAGTAGTCATTTTATAAATCAATCAAAAGTTTTTATTGGCTTCAAAACCAATCCTTCTTTTAGGCCATGTTTGTTTCTTAAAAAGTAGTTTGTGGAAAATTATTTTTCAAATTTTTCTGTGTTTGTTTGTTATTAAAAAAGTTGGTCAACGAAAAACACTTTCCGGTCAACGAAAAACACTTTCCAGTCAATTTCAGTCAAAGAAAAATTTGACTTGGTTTTCAGGAAAGTGTTTTTCCTGTATTTGTTTTCTGAAAAGTGGTTTCCGGGAAATCACTTTCCAAACTTTCTTGTGTTTATTTGCCAGTAGAAAAGTTGGTCAATGGAAAACACTTTCCAGTAAAAGGGAAATTTGGCTTGGTTTTCAGGAAAGTGTTTTCCTGAAAAATTTGAGGGAAAAACACTTTCTGGAAGTTGTGAAAAATTTAGAAATGTCATTATTTGCTGATTATATCAAATTTGATCCTCAAACTTTTGATTGCTATATATATTTTGTTTTGAATATTTATTTTTCAATTTCATCTCTTAAAATTTTATTTTTATATTAACTTTGGTCCTTATTTTTATAATTGCTATTTGCTTTTTCCTTATCATATTTTTATTGAAATTTTTTATCTATCAAATTTGGTCCTCATTCTTTTGATTGTTACTTATTTTATTTGAAATAATTTATGAAATGTTGATTATTATTATTTTAATTTCTTCATCTTTCATTTTTTTTTAATTTTTTAGATTTGATCTCTATTATTTTGATTATTATTTATTTTATTTGAGATAATTTATGAAATTATATTTTTTTCAATTTCATTCTCATTCAACTTTTTAATTTGTAAGATTTGTTCTCATTATTTTAATAAACTTGAGAAAAATAAAATATTAATAAGTTATTTTCCAGCTCATTTTCCATGACATAACCAAATACTGGAAAGTGTTTTCCAACTCATTCCATTACACCACCAAACATCGGAAAATACTTTTTCAAAATTCACTTTCCCGGAATTCACTTTCCCTGAAATTTATTTTTCAAAAAGAAACTATTTTCCAGCAAACAAACAGAGCCTTAGACTTTGTTGTTCAAATTAAAAATGATGAACAGTCATGTTCTGAAGCCCGCAAATCGTGGAAAACAATTTAGATGGAACCCTGCTATTGGCATCAGATTTTTCTTGGCTCGTAGAAAAAAGGATTTGAAAGGAGAGAATCTCTCCATCATTCTCTTGTAGAACTCAAGTCTCAAGGTCCAATTCAAATATACATACATACATACATATAAAATGAACCAGAAATAAAATAAAAAATCTAATTTAAAATGAACCAGAAATGTGTATGGGGTAACATTCTCTATCTTACCTCGGATTTCTTCAAGATTATGTTATCTCTAGTAGCTTTTAAATGCATTGCCATACTTGTTTTGAAATGCACTCCTTATTATGAGTTACAGAATTTATTTCTGTTGATTTGATTTGACATCAAAATTTATTGAGTTTATTTTTAAAAGAATATTTTTTGTGTGTTGCAGGCATTTCATGTACCACACTTCATGCCTTGTACTCTGGATGCTCAGCATTGAGTTTGAGATTGTTTGCAATCAGTGAGTCAGTCATAAAGTGGGGAAAGATGTAGGAGAAAGAACGGAGACAAATCTAATACAGCAGGGAAGGATGGAACAGTGAACACTTTCTCAAACCCGATTGTATTTGTGCTATGTCCAGAGTGCCAAGGTACTTGTGTGAACATTGAGGGAGATGAGCTTGAGAAGACACCAACCTCTCATTCAGAGGTATGGTTTCTGCCACTCGTTCATGCCATTGTGATGTTTTTATTTCTTTCTGTGCACTTTGCCAATGATGTCAGCAAATTACAGAACTTTTTCTCCAGTTAAATGATAAATTTCTGTTGTCAAATATTTGTTGTTTTTATGGAGTGGATTTGAAGGAAGACTAATTAGCTTTCAGCTTTGGGGTTGTGATTAGTTTTCCTTCAATAAAAACGGTTTTCCTTACCAGAAAATCCTTTGGAATAATAGAACAGAGAGATTCTTAGAGGAATCTTGTTCATTGTATCATGATCTTCTTGTTTCAGGTGTTCCAGTTCCAGATGAACGTGTGTAATGGATATAAAGGATGGATGAAAAGTCCTGAGATCTTGGAGAAGTGCTCAACAGGTTTTCACTTCCCTCCAGAATCTGGAGAGCCAGTTCAGGTATTCTGATCTCTGTTTCCAACTTTTATTGGTGATTTTGTTTGTGTCGGTACCCAGTCTGTTCTTGAATGAGGAATTATCATCATCCTATCTCGAATTTTGATGGATTAGCCACCATTTGTCTGGGTTGGCTGGAGGCTAGTAACTGACAGTTCTTTCATTACCTGTTATCACGTACTTGTTCTTGTACGGAGGCTCGAGATGTCTGTTTGTTTGCCATTGCATGAAGTTTTGAAGCTTGGTGTCTCTTTATGATCTTCTTGACAAGGCTGAATCATATCTTTGTTGGAGATCATATACTCTTGGATTGATGTATATAATTAGTTTATTCTTTTGTTTCCTGCTGGCTAGGAATTAACAATATTAATTTGCCTTGAACTTGTTGGAGACATGCAAATTATCCAGGCCATTTGTCACCTGGAGCTCCATCCCGGACCAGGAATTTTATACCTGATGTCACTGTGTTATCAAGTTATTTGACAATTCCATAAAAAATTAAAAGTCTTCGACCGTGTGCTTCAAGAAACTATGACCTCACCCTACCTCTAATGAGTGTTGATGTCATGCAACTAGAGCTCCGCTCCAAAATGATGTCCTGGTCGGAAATTGTATGAGCATGGAGTTGCTCGTGTTTCTTTTCCTATAGAGCCTTTTGAAAGTTTAGTTACCTTGGATCAATTCCGGACAAGCTAGGAGGGATTGGGTGCAGCAGAGGTCAAACCTGGTTCAGAAACCATATTTCATAGTTAATAATCTCGTGTACCTTGGAGCTTGTTGCACCTTGAAGTAGCACTTGTGCCAAACTCATGAATTAGAATGATGTAAACAGGCCAACTCAGAACTAACTTTATCGCTATATACAATTTAATGTCAATGGTTTTACGTTTATATAGATGTGACAGTTTACCTGTACAGGTAAAATCTTATCACTTACATTAATCTATGAGCTTAGAATACTTAATCATCACTCGGGGCAGCTCTTAGGACCCTTTCGGCTATGTTACCAAACGGTGCACTCCCGCCACCTTCTGGACCTAGCCCTGGCATCAGCTGATTTAGTTGTAGACGTTCGACGATGGCATTTGCTAAAGTCTCTGCTGATTCTTATGCATGATAAATAGGATGTATTCTAAGAGAGGTTAAGTTACACTTGGTAGTTATGAACCAAGACAGGTTTGTTATGTTCTTTGTTGTCTAGTTTATACTTATATATATTGGTGACTCGAACTATGCTGCACGCTAGTTCAAAATTTTTTAAAGCATAAAAAGGATGCTAAAGTGATAATAGTGTTTTAAAAAAGCAAGAAAAACTCGATACTAGGATGTTAACTTGATTGAATTCAATAAAATAAAATAATTTAATAATTTGATTTAAATTATAGACAACAATAAGAGATAAATAGTTAAAAAAAAACATTTGATGACAATTAACTAAAACAAATGAGTTACCAATATCATACTTGTAAAGATAAGAAAAAAAAATCGTTGGAGACTCACTGTCACTTCATTGGTAACATCACTCAAAACCAAAAGAATTTGCTAAGATGGTTCAAACTCCAGTATAAAAAGTCGAATGGGTTGCTAGAGCAACACCCTAGAAAAGAAAACCGAACAAAATAAAAGAAAGTGAGCATCTACCTATATTTATTCAATCAATTCAATTTAATTCTAGAATATAAATATATTTTTAAAGATAACCTAATAAAAAAAAACAAAGGATATAGAAAGCCGAAAAAAAGAGAGCCCAATATCAAATTAATTAAATATAAAAGGATGAAATTAAAAAATATATTAACTTAAAAAATAATTAAAAAAACCAAAGCAGACCTGAGCAAACCTCTAAGAACTTGGTTAATTTTTAAAACTTGCAACCCATGAAATTCAAGACACAGGCATACCCGAGAAGCTCAAATTCAAAGCAATTAGTTGTAGAAAGATGAAATCAAGTAAAAAAAATCCAATCTTATAAACTTTGCAAAGAAAAAAAAAAAAAAAAGAATGATACTAAAATCTAATAAGAAAAAAATAGAGATGATCTTGCTAAAATAATTAAAAAAAAGGTTATTCTTTTTTTTTTCAAATAAAAATATATTTATCGTCTATGAGGTTTGTTTTTTTTTTTTTGGTGAAGAGAGCTGGAATGTAATCTTACTTTGATAACATTTAATAAGAGATAAATATTTTTTACATCTATATTAATATTTGATAGGAATTTAATAAATTCTTGAAGAACTTTTATACATCTAAAAAGTATAATCTTACCCTTATAATATTTAAAAAAATAATAAATATTATTTACATTTATATAAATATTTGATGGAAATATAGTAGGTATTTGGAGTACTTTTATATACTTCAAGAATATAAAAAAAAAAAATCCAAGATGTTAAATGTAATCATACTATACCATGAAAAATATAAAAATACTATATAACCCGTCCTTTCTTGCAATGTCCAATGTATAATGTATCTAGTGAAAAAAGATTTTTCTATCTGTAGGACCTTCGAAGCTTAATGTAATTATGTTTAAAGGATAAATATATAGTTTTACTGTGCAAAAACACAGTGTTACGTAACACTTAGCTCTAATTTACAAGTGGTTGATCCACTTTTTGAGTAAAATATATTCGATAGGCAAGTGGAGCCTTTATATCCCATTTTTTGTGTTAAATATCATAATGCATGATTGAGAAGAGGAAAGAGGTTACGGCGATAGATAGAAAATCAGAGGATACCATAGCTTCCGGCCAACTTGCCTGTCATCCTCAACATCATGCCCACTTCAACTTTATCGGCACATCAAATCATACAGTGATCGACGGCTGATCTAACTGCACGATGACTGAAATGACAAAGCAGTTATCCCATGTGTGTGGAACTGTTTGTTTGCTAATGTGATACTAGCTGTCTGATTTTATAAAAATATTTTTTAATTAAAATTGTATTAATATAATATTTTTAAACTTTTAATATTAATAAATTAAAACCATATATACAAACATTTAAAAATATCTTGTGACCTATCTTTACGAGAGTATGTGTTTTCATGGTTTTTGCTTTCAAAAAAGTAAAATAAAAGCTTTGCTAGCCTTGGTTGAATCTATAGTTATTGTACATGATCCTGTGTCTTATTTGGACTACGGACCGGGTCAAGAGTATATCAGTGTTTATTTTAAGATAATATATTTTTTAATTTTTTAAAATAACTCAAACTACATAGTTTTGAATTAAAAAATAATTAAATGAATTAGAGTTGAACCAACTGACTTTCACTCAATTTTGTTTATATATATATAACAATTATTCATTGTGTATATATTGTTTAATTTAGTTTTGGAATCAATTATCATATATTTGAGATCATTCCTTACCTCTAAAAATGTTTTTTTCTGAAATTTTATTCTAAATTTTCTAAAATCGATTCCTACTCTGTAAAATTAACCCTTACCCTCTTAAATTGAGTTCCAGTATCTTTTTTTATATCAATTCATGTCTTATCACCTTGAATTCTTACCGTCTTGAATTTTGTTCCACCTGTTCGAAAATTAAGGGATGAAATTTGGAAATCATTTGTTTTGTTCGCATGATTCCTGGTCCACATTAGTGGGGAGATTTCGTGCAGTTTTTCCTGATAACAATTACAGCATTGTGGAAAATTTCACTCCCCACTTGTGGAAAATTGTGGCTCGCACTTGTGGAAAATGTTGTTGAATTTACACTAGCACTTTCCATATATATATATATAAAAGAGCACTTTAAGCATATTTTTAATACTTGAGCTCTAAGATCCATCACATAAAAATAAAGCAAACAAGCATGAGTTTGTGGTTACTTTTCTTGCAAGTGACTGTTTTCTGTTTTTCCATCACGTTACATGGAGGAAATGAGACAGGCAAACTCTCTTTGATAGCTTTCAGGGCTCAAATTATAGGAGATCCCTTTGGAGCAATGAACTCGTGGAATGCATCAGTACACTTCTGCGAGTGGTCAGGTGTTACATGTGGACGTCGGCATCAGAGAGTTGTAGAGCTTGACCTTCATTCTTATCGACTGGTGGGCAGCCTATCTCGATCCCTCCATTGGCAACTTGAGTTTTCTCAGGGTGCTAAACCTGGAAAACAACAGCTTCGGCCACAATATCCCTCAAGAATTGGGTCGATTGTTTCGGCTACAGATGTTGAGACTAGGGATCAACTCTTTTAGTGGTGAAATCCCAGTCAACATTTCACGTTGCTCGAATCTCCTGAATCTTGATTTGGAGCGTAACAATCTTACTGGTAAGCTTCTGCACTACTTGGATCATTATCAAAATTGCAAGTACTCATTTTTACAAGGAACAATCTGGTCGGTGAAACACCACCTTCATTCGGAAACCTTTCATCTATCAAAGAAATTCGTGGAGAACAGAACAATTTGCAAGGAAGTATTCCAAATACTATAGGGCAATTAAAAAGATTAAAAATCTTTCAATTTGGTGTCAATAATTTGAGTGGTACAATTCCTCCTTCCATATTCAATCTCTCTTATCTTACTAATTTCGGTGTGCCAGTCAATCAACTTCGTGGGAGTCTGCCCCCTGATTTGGGCATAACTCTTCCAAATCTTGAAATCCTTCTACTTCACACCAACCTTTTCAGTCGTGTAATCCCAGTGACACTCTCTAATGCCTCAAGTCTCTTTGATATTCAAATTTCAACCAACTTCTTCACTGGGTTAGTACCTACCTTACTAGGAAGCTTGCCTAATTTGAGGTTCCTGTCAGTTTACTACAATGTTCTTGGAAATGGTGAGGACGATAACCTAAATTTTCTCTACCCCCTTGCAAACAACAGCATTTTGGAAATTTTGCTTATACATAATAACAATTTTGGAGGGGTACTGCCTGGAATACTTGGCAACTTCTCCACAAAGCTGCAATCCATGATATTCGGAGGAAATCAAATACGTGGAACCATTCCAAATGGGATTGGAAATCTCAGAAGCCTGGTTGCGTTGAGCTTCGAAGCAAATCAATTGACAGGCATTATACCAAGTTCTATCGGTAAGCTACAAAACGTCGGTTATTTGTATCTTATTACAAATAAAATCTCAGGAAGTATACCATCTTCTATAGGAAATATGACTGCTTGCATTGATATTGATTTATCACTCAACAATTTACAAGGAAGGATCCCATCGAGTTTTGGAAATTGCCAGAACTTGTTGGCTCTGGCTCTCTCTCACAATAATTTGAGCGGTCCTATACCCAAAGAAATCACAAAGTATTACGTCCTTGTCATTATATTTAAACCTGTCAGAAAATCAGCTGACAGGTTCTCTTCCCTTTGAAATAGGTAAGCTAGAGAATCTTGGTAAGCTAGATATTTCTAAAAACAGGTTATCAGGAGAGATTCCCCTTGGTCTTGGCAGCTGCACAAGTTTGGAGTTTTTGGATTTGGGGGAGAATGTTTTCGAAGGGTTCATTCCCAAGTCTTTGAGTTCTTTGAGAGCACTTTACGCTCTTGATCACTCTCATAGCAACTTGAGTGGACAAATTCCTGGGAGACTTTAAGTTGTTGAAGAGTCTGAACCTGTCATTTAATGACTTTGAAGGTGAGGTGCCCATGCAAGGTGCCTTTGGCAATACTAGTGTGGTTTCCATTACAGGAAACAAGAAGCTTTGTGGAGGTATACCTCTGTTGAATCTGCCTAGATGCACAACCAATGAGTCTGGAAAGATGAAATCTTCAACCAAGAAGATACTGATCATTGCAATGTCTGGTGGATTTCTCGGAGCAATCTTGTTGACTTCCGTGCTTTGCTATTGCTTCAGAAAAACAAAAGGTAATCCTGCTTCTACATCTTCTTGGGGGAAATCATTTAGGAGAGTGGCTTACCAAGATCTTCTCCGAGCAACGAATGAATTCTCTACGGCCAATTTAATTGGTGTTGGTAGTCTTGGCTCTGTCTATAAAGGAATCCTTCCTCCGGATGGAATGGCTGTTGCGGTGAAGGTTAGACATTTCAATTGATGTGGCTAATGCCCTCGACTATTTGCACCATCACTGCCACACGCCTATCGTTCATTGTGATTTGAAGCAATGTTCTGTTAGATGGTGACATGACTGCTAGTGTTGGAGACTTCGGATTAGCAAGGCTTCAACCAGAAGTTTCCGGTCAATTATCTTCTGATCAGACCAGCTCTGTTGGTTTAAAAGGCACCATTGGCTACGCAGCACCAGGTAAGACGACAAGAGTTTCATTGCTTTTGACTGTTTCAATTCTTTAGGTTGTCGTCCGGTTCTAAGCCAGTTAAATTCTCTGAAAGCCTTAAAACAAACAAAGCTAAGTTTCCATTTGGTCAAACATCAACATGATTACAATTTAGCTTTATTTTCTTTGTTTTCAAAGGAAACATCAACCCTTTCGAAAGTATTTGCGCATTTTATTTCCTTACATATCATACATTAAGAAATGAAGCTATTAATTTTTTATAAAGTGAATTTCTTGAATTGCAGAGTATGGTATTGGAAGCGATGTGTCTACAAATGGGGATGTAATAAATTTTCTTGTATTGTAATCATTTCTTGATAGAAATTAATTTATGAAGTTATAGTATTGCACAAGAATCTTTTGTCCATATCTCATGATTAAGATCCATATATGCGTTTAAATTCGTTGTCAAGCAGAGTTATAGGTTTAGGTACTTAAAAGGACCACAACCATGTATTGATCCCCCGTCTTAGGAGGGATAGTGTTCTTAAACTAAATGATGATTTTTTCTCTGAATGATGATTTTTTTCTTATCCTACTGTCATGCATGGGAAAAGAAGATGCACATGATTATCATGGTTGCTAGGCACAAAGAGTTTGGAAAGAAGATGGTTGACATTGATTTGTAGTACTTCGCGATCGATCAAAATATTTTGCTAAAAAGTAGGAATGGATAAAGGATAATAATATTGAAACAATATATACCAATTCAAACATTTTTTTCCCGTTCTTCAAGAAGCTCAATGAACTTTAGATTACACTAGATAGTAGATATGGACGTGGTACACCCACCTTGTACCCAAATTTTTTAAAACATTAAAAAATTATTTAGATTATACAAATGTTTTTAAAAAATAAAAAAAATAAATTTAAATTATTGAATCAACTAAGTTTAATAAACTCTATTAATTAAAATAATATAAATAAAAAAGTTTTAAAAAATTTCAAAACAATACTGTGATTCTATTCGGGTTAACATGTTAAATTTGTGAACTGACTATGATACTAACGTAATTTCATAAAAAACAAACTAAATAAAATTATAAAATTTTATTATTAAATAACTCAATATTAAAGGTTTATATCCATGAAATATTATTAGGTGTTCGAGTGGGTAAAATATGTTTAAAATTCTATTTTCATTCCATCAATTTTTCACAAAAAAACGTGCTCTCCTTTTTTATGCAAATTAAGAATGTAAAACATCATGTATTTTTAACCTAAGTTTTCAAAGCTGATGGGGTTTGCATAAGCTTTTCTTGTTGTTTTTTTATTATACCTTTTTGATTAAAAAAATATTGTCAGAAATTTAATATTTTTCATTAAGTGATTCTAACAAAAGTTTTCATTGAGAAATCAAACTAGTATGATGGTAGAATTAATAATAAATAAATAAAAAACAATAATCTGGGTTAAAATTTGAGATCACCACTGTAATTTGAAGGTATATTTGAGGCTTGCAATTTATTTTATATACAAAACCATTTTATTTTAGCACAAGCATCAGAAATTCTAAGAGATCTTTTATTGAAAGTCTATTCATTTTATATACAACCTGTTCATGATCTTGACTATCGGAGAGGTATGGCAGATGAAAACGCTCTTTCTCTCTTCCTCTCCTGTCCTGGTTTGCGTGCCTCCATTTACAATTCCTTTCTTTCATTTGCTGAAAGGAAAAACGAAAAGGCCTTTTTTTTTTTTTTTTTTGGATTAAAAGGCTTGATCTCTATCTGGTTTCAGGTTCAAATTTTGTGGTTGCTTATATGATGGTCACTGGAGGCTTACATGGTCATTAATTTCAGAGTTTATGGAATTAGTCAAGATACACGCAAGCTAGGCAGAACACCTATTTTAATTAAAAAAAAAAAAAAAAACTTTCTTGCACCAGCACGTTGTATAAGGGAAAAAATCAAACATGTGCAATAAACTGACTTGGCCTTCCCTGCGTAGCTTGGGAACCTTTTTTTTTTTTTTACACAGATTAGGACCTTACGCAACTGAGGCATTTTTTTTACTTCTCTTCTTGCTGATTTCCAGAATAGGTCAACCGATCTTCCTTCACCAATTTGGAAATTTTTTATCAAGCAAAAGTCCACATGCATTAATGTAATGTAGGGTATAAAAAGAACACCCTCTGCACTCTCTCAATTCGTGCTGGCTTGTCTCCACAATGAAGGGTATTGTCAGTCTAGCAATTTGTGCAAGTTTTTCTTTATTTTTAAAACATGGTTGTAACAAATGTTTGGCGTCGGTAATTATTACATGAAATTCTTATTTTTTATTAGTAAAAAAAAATTAATGTATTTTAGTTATGAAAAATCCGAATTAATCTTAAAATTCATGTAATAGAACTTGTTGCATCAAAAAAAGTCATTAGCATCCTTAATATATCTTATTCGAGGTAATTTGTATTATTTATTTATCTAGTATAAACTAAATAAATATTGTATTTTTTAATTATTAGTCTGTTTAAAACCCTTTTCAGTAAGTAGATCCTTATATTATCATGTTAAAAACTTAACTATTCTAATACCAGTATAAAAATAAAAATAAATTGTCTTTTTATTTAATATAAAAAATATATCTTATTTGTAAGTTCATAATTTCATATATTGAACAAAAATTGTTTTGGTGTTTTTCAAATATAGATTAAAATTCTTTGGAATTTTATAAACTTGTTGTAAAATGCTTGCAATAGTTTTTTTTTAAACATGCAAAAATATTTTAAATGTTTTTTGAAAAAGATGCTCAAATAATATTATAATTTTTTTCCATATGTTATTTAAAATAAATTGTATTTTTGAAAGAAAGATTTTTTGTTATTTTTTTTATAGATGAAAAATGATTCGTTTAATAACGAAAAAATATCTCGCGTGTAGATCACAATTCTAAATATTAAATACGTGAGGGTAGAAGAAAAGGCAGGGAATTCAAAAATAATTGTAAAATAATCTTTTAAAAATTAAAAAAAATTATTAAAAACTAATGAAAGATGTATTTAGCAAGATAAAAATAAAATGTTTTTATCAAGGTATTTTAACCAATATATCAATTCAAAATAAATTATCATTTATCAACTCAAAACCAAATAATACCAAAACATCCACATAGATTTTATTAATTTCACCCACTTCAATTAAATTTCATGCCAATCCAAATAAATCAAAATAAACCCAAACATAACTCATGAACCGACATAATGTCTAAATAATAATCTTACAATTCAACATAAATAACCACATTATTTCAAAAAATAATTTAAATATATAAATCAACATTCCAAAACGTTTGAATTGTCGAGGATATATTGAAATAGACACCAAAAAACCGGTGAAATAGTGACAGCATATGTACCACAAGCCACCAATAAATGTTAGAGGTGGAATTTGTTTTTTTTTAAAATAATTTCTTAATGAATATAAACCTTACCAAAGTAATTATTTCTACATATTACGCATTATTTCAACATGTTATGTGTTCTGCTGAACCGATATGTAATGCTTTCGACAACAAAATAAAGATCCTTAATTTTCTGCGATGGAACCTTCTCCACAGCAACAGAAACCATGGGAATGCTTTTGAGCTTCATGAAGGATCATGCTGACGATGAGCAGGTGAGCATGGCTGTGGGTGGAGATAGAAAATGAGAGGATACCATATCTTCCTTCAACTTTATTTTTTAGAAGGGAAATTAATGGTCATCTCTTCGGACGTCAAATCATACAGTGATGGGAGGCTGAGCTTATTGCTTAGCTGTGACTGAAATGACAAAAAGTTAGTCTGTGTATTTATATATTAAATGCATGCTTGGTTGTAGTAAATGTGTTATAAAAAATATTTTTAATTAAAATAAAATATTTTTTAAGTTTAGAAAACATTTTAAGAAATAGATTGAATTATAAAAATAAATACACCCTGTAACTTATCTTCACGAGAGTTAGTGCCTGTTTGTCATTGCGGCCAAACCGGCTTTTTGAAAAAATTCAAAAAATTTTTATTTTTTTTTTTACTAAAATTGAGTGCGGTTTGTATTTTTTGGATCGTTTTGATGTGCTGATGTCAAAAATGATTTTTAAAAAATGAAAAAACATTATTGGCATGCTTTTCGGCACGAAAAACTATTTAAAAAGCAACCACTACCACACTCCCAAACTACCAATAAATCTGTAGTTATCGTGGCCCTAGGTATGATTTGGACTAAGGATCCGTTCAAGAGCTTGCTAGTGTCTTGTAATGTATTTAAAATAATATATTTTTTATTTTTTTTAATAACTCAAACTAAATCTTTTTAAATAATATTCTTTAAATAATGTTGTCTTAAATAAAAATAAAAAAATTATTAGAGTTAATTATATAAGTTTCACATGATTTTGATGGAGTTATTCAAATTTAATTGAATTAATTTTTAAAATAATATTAAAAAAAACTTAATTTAAACTTAATTAAAGACTTTCTTGACAGCATAATGTAATTTACAACATAATTAGTACTTGTATTTCAGTGAAATTGTTGGGTTTAAATCCATAAAAGGAAAATAAGGTGATATCCTTATAATCTAGTTAGCAGAATTGAACCATTTTCAATTGATTTTTTTTTTTTAAATATACTTTTCATGCTTCAATTCACAATGAAAGTAATGGTCCCAATCTCCTAAACTAAACTCCTTTTAAATTAAGGTGGATGTGAGCACTTTTGGCTCTAAGGAGACACAAACTCCATTCAAAGCTGGCTGCAAAAATTGGAGTTTATTAAGGGGAAAAGTAACCCATTTTCAATGGTGGCGGTGACCCCTTTCAGCTACTTCCGACGCCGGAAGCTATAGGAGTCAAACATGATCGACTAACAGGTTCACAAGGCCGAACTGACCCGTTTTCTTGGACTTTTCTTCACTGATTCCACCACCTGTGGACACCACAGCCAACTTTTTACCATTTTCTTAATCCAGAACAAAGATATAATTAAGTTAATCCTGATTAGACAGTGAAAAGGACAATAATATTTGATTTTCATATTAAGAACATGGATTGTGACATAGCCATGTTTTAACTAGTATATTTAATTTTTGTTGGCAATATTTATTTTAATATTAATAAATTAAAATGATTTAAAAAATAAAAAAAAATAATTTTTATAATACATTGTTTGGGCCGCGTTTTCAAATCACGCCTTTAAAAATTCTTGAAATAATAACATTTTAAACTAACCTAAATTCCACTTAACGCTGAACCGGGTCTCGGGAGAGGTTATCTCCCTGCTAAATTCTAAAGTTTCGAAAACCTTATCCTTTCATGCAAACAAGACACCGTATACGCATCTCTACAGAGAAGGTAAGATTTGACATTTCAAGGAGCTGAATTTGTCTTCATTATGGACCACCAGTAGACTTTGGGACTCCATGGAAGGCATCGGCTTCTTAATTTAAAGAGACAAGACCCCCACTACAAATTAACATGGAAAGTGACTGCTCAAATGATCACTACCAGTGAGTATCCACCTTCATTTTGTTCTGGATAAGAACATGTACCATACTTGCCTGCATTCTCTCTTCGAGCCCACCTCCCTAGTGGTGGCGCAAGTTGGAGGAGGGATGAGCTCAGATTCACAAGAAATTTATCTTTCGTAGTCTCGAACCAAATGATAAGGTGGAGCCGATCGAGGGTCACAAACCTAGATGTTGGAGTGACAATTATAAAGCAAAAGAGTCTTGAGATTACTAGGCTGCTTTTGCTTATCAAAAAGATGGGAGCACGTTAACGTCGTTCGAAGCTAACTTTAGATTCGATTCCTTTCCATTGAGTGGAGGAAATAAGATTTTCAAGACTCTAACCTATAAATATTCTTGTTTTTGGTCTTTGAGGATATGTTTTAAAGATATTTTTTATATGAAGTAAGATAATAATAAAAAATAATCCTAAGATTTTAACACCTAAATTCAAACTCTCTCTTAACATTTTACCCCATAAAAAATGTTTTACTCCCTCGACACTTCATCACTAAGATTTCTTTTTCTGGATTTCTAACTTCAAAAAACTCATCCTTAATTCAGAGCTTTTAAAGGGAAAAGAAAACACCATCTCCCACAAAAGACGAAAGTAAGAGCGAGAATCCAAATCTTTGATCATCTGCCCAAAACAGAAGGAACAAGATTTTTCATCAAGTTACATGATAAAGCTAAGGATAAAGGACTCATAGTTACATATAAGGCAGCACGGGATATGCAGCATGTCTCAATTTCTAGCACATCTAGCTGATTACTCGTAAACTTATAGAGGTATTCAAGATCAGAACAACGTAAATCTTCGGTCAGAACGAGAGAAAACATAAAAACACACAGCAAAAGAGGAAGAAGCAGATTCTGCTGAGAGACCTATCAGCTTGCATTACATGCCTTCTCACTCTTGGGCTAGCACTTCCTGCGAGATGATACGAATTTGGGTAACTCTGCATGTTGGTTATCGAGTTACCAAAAACCCTTGCGTATATCATTTCGCCAAACATCCCAACCTCTGGATCAGCCATGTTTATTGTAGTGCCCCTTGGGCTATGCATAGGGGAAGCAGAGTAACTCCCTGGCTGGGAATAGTGGAGTTGTGACTGATGTGGATGATTATGTCGATGATGAATTTGCTGGATTGGGCGTGGACTGCCTGCGGCGATAGGTGTTCTCGGCGAGTCAAACCCACAGGCAAGACCAGGAGGTCTTTGTGGAATGATTAAACCGAGATTTGGAGCTTTTCTCATGGAGGGTTTTGTGGTTTGTCCCCTCCCAAAGAGAGGAACTATTGTGGATTGGGAAACTTCGGCTTTGCAAACAGGACATTGCTGTTGTGGCTGCTGATCTTGGTTTTCAGCAGAGATGCTTTGGGAGTGAAGCCATTTGTATATGCAGGGCCAGCAGTAGAGGTGACCACAGAGTGTGACCACCGGATCCTGTACGGAATCCAGGCAAATATTGCAATCAAAACCATTGGAGGGGCTATCGTCAGAATCTATGGCTGTCTTAGGAATAGGTTTCCACTTCAGCAATGATGGCTTGTGTTCTCTGTTATAGTCATTCTGAGCCACGGTTTCCTCCAAGTACTGCTCTGTGGCCATAGCATCTGTTCACGTCGGGCTTTTTTGCTGCCTCGGATCTGAAATTATGTCAAAGAAACAGGATTAGGCATATATCATTGGATCAAAATCACTTACAGTTATCTCTGCTACCAAATATGCTTTATATAGCATTATATAAACTGAATTTATGAATGGCAAGTAGCATAAAATGGATCAAACATAAATATACTCTAAACTAAAATGAGTACTTCTGCAAAGTCATTAGAATCCCAAGCCTTAGAAGTAAATTACCTAAAAGACTATGTCAGAGTTTTAGCTAGGTGGGTGGGGTGTTCTTATCCTTTTAAAGGCCTATGAGGAAAGAAGGAAGACACCGATTTTATAGATTGCAAGCCTGGATGAGATCTGCACGTACAGTTCCTGTAGGTGAGAATTAGGCCACCATAAGGTCACCTAACTAAATTTAGCAAAAGCTAACATCAAATCAACTTGATTATCAGCCATCCAGCTACCTTCCTTTCTCACCTTAAATAGGGGATGCCTTAACATCTAAGAATTAAACCCTCGATGAAAACTGTTTTTTTCTCAAGAAGATCAACTACCTCTATTGAATAGTCATTAAAGTTTTACTCGACAGTCTGAGATTTTTAACTAGCTTTAATTATCTTGGAGAATTGAAGGATTATCATCCCGACAACAGACTCATGGATATATATAGCCATGAGATGACACAAAGATTTAATACACGAACACTTGCACGAAACGCCAACCTTCTTCAAGGATAACTTTAGTAAGAAATCAATAGTTGTTACTAAAAAAAACAGCTGCACATGGTTTTCTAACTGCAAACAAAGACTTCTCTAGGTGCAGCCACAAAAATACAAAATTTCTCAGCCTTTTTCAGAGTACATAGCCACTTTGTCACCACCGGGTGATAGGAAAAGAACAAAGAGGATAAGAAGGAAGGTAGCAAACAAGAAACAAAACCGATACCACCTTGGAAGAAATTTAAGTTTCCATGCCTTGGTAACCACAAAACTTCTAGCATCAAAGGAATTGATGATTCTTCCACCCCAATAACAAAGCTAGCCCAAGAAAACTAATAGGGCCGGGGTGATCCTTTCCTCGACCCTCTCGTAAATGAAGCCTGTAGACAAAATCTTCTTATGAAACCAATTACTTCAAGTGATTCCTTTCTAAACAAACATGCACGGGCTAATATTAACAATTCAAGAATCACTTCCCTCTTTAGAATTCAAAAGAAAAGGAACTTATCTTGAAACACAGTTTCATCAATCATGACACACATAAACAACAACAGCTCGATCTTCACATTGTAGAAGCCAAAAACAACAAAGAACGTATCCCTTAAGCAAATTGTCCCACTAAAACATGAATTAACTCATTAACACAAATCAAAGATCCAGATTTTCTCTGTAAGGACAGAAAAATGCAGAGCAAAACAAGAGACAGGCAGACATTAAAGACAACAAACAAACAAAGAACATATACCCGAGAATTGTCAAGTCTGATTCTGTTTAATAAAGAAAGAAACACTTGGCTCTCTGCACAAAAGATTACGAGTTTCTTTATTGATCAAACATAGCTATTATGGATTAATAAAGAAAACAAAAAAGAGCTCAGCTTTCTTCAACAACAGAGAGAGAAAGTTATATCAATGAATAGAGCCGAATGATGAACTGTGAAGGGACTAAATAAGTTATGGCGCTATGGCTGTGATTGAGAGATGGAGAGGTAACGGTGGTGATGACAGAGTGGGAAAGAGAGGTAGCAAAATAAACAGATATATAGAGAGAATCACATTAATAATATACAGAGAAAGTATAATAAATTATATATATATATATATATATATATATATATATATATATATATATATAAAGATAAATACAGCGCTTCTTGTACGCTCACGTTACTAACGTGGCTTTCGCTTTGGCGCTTGTGATCATAATTATAAAACCGGTCTGCCAGGTCCGTATCTAAGATGTGAGTCGCAATTATAGTTATCAAACCAATGGGTGTTGACCCGGTCAACAGCTAGATTTCAATCAATACAATAAATTCGGGTTAACATAAATTAATCTAAATTTTTTAAAAAAATATTTAAATTTATAATATTTTATATAAAAAAAATTAAAATATAATCCATGTAAATATAAACTATATATATTTTAAATAATAAAGTTTAAAATATTATTTTAAAAGATTTTTTTATTTTATATTGAAAAGATATTATATTATCCAAAAAAAATTTATCTCATATTAAAAAAATATAATTTTTTTTCTTGTAAATATAAAATATATATATATTAAAGGTATTCAAATCCCACATTAAAAAAATAAAACATTCTTCTAGTAGATTTTGCTGTTTGAAATGAGTTGTATCAAATTATCTTGTGGTCGCTTGATTGTTTTCTAGGGATGATTATTTTCAGTTCCATTCGGTTTTTATTAAAAAAATAACCGAACTGGTTCTTTTCAAATAAAAAGAACCAGAATTGGTTTAAACTAACTAGCTTCGGTTAGGTTATTTTGGAACAAAAATCAGTTCAAACCAGTTTGGTTTAGTTTTTTGGTTTGACTCGATTTTTTCCGGTTTGGCTCGGTTTTTTACTGTTTAGCTTGGTTTTTATCCGGTTTTGTTTCGCTTTGGGTTCGGTTCGGTTTTTCGGTTTGAGACTTATAAAACCAAAACCGAACCAGTCAGTTTATTCTAATCACTTTTTTTTTTTATGGTTTGATTTTTTAATTATTTTTTTCTAGTATTTTTAGTTTAATTAGTTTTTTTTTGCATTTTTACTCATCACTGTTGTTTCCACTTTTTTTATAAAAAAAAAATGATGTGAATAAGATGAGGCCTGCATCAATATCTTTTTGTCTAGGATGCGCTCTGCTGCTGCTTCAAACTCTACATATTTTACACGCTTTGAACATCTCCAGTTTTTTAAATACCCTGCCACGCAGTCTTGCTTGCTTCTCATAGCTATGGAAACAAATTAATAGTGTGTGCGATATTCAAAGTTGTGTCATCCTCTTGACAAGTGTTGCATACCAAACACATACCAACAACTAGCTACCACATAGCTTCCTAAATCTTTTATCTTATGCAAATAATTAAATGTTGACTTTTCTCAAGGATCTTAAAATTAA
Organism: Populus tremula; assembly: GCA_964019445.1. Lineage (NCBI taxonomy): Eukaryota > Viridiplantae > Streptophyta > Magnoliopsida > Malpighiales > Salicaceae > Populus > Populus tremula. The sequence goes on from CAXHTJ010000011.1 coordinate 1,917,066, forward strand.
CAAGTCTAAAACTCAAGTAAATTATAGCCATCCTTGAGATAACAAAAACCATGTAATAAGTTTCCCTTTATGATTTAAGTTTGTAGGTAGATGTTTTTTTTTTATCATGATATCAAGCTTTAATTTAATAATTAAGAGAGTGTTTGAGAATAAAGTGACGATTACTTTTAAGTATTTTTTTCTTAAAAATGTATTAAAATAATATTTTTAATTTATTTTTTAAAAAGATTATTTTTTACATCAATATATTTTAACAATCTAAAATTATTTTAAATAACTGTTTTCAAAAACTCATGAGAGTTGCACTACAACCCTAAACAACATTTAATTTATTAAGAATTTGATACCACCTCATTCTATCTAATTAAATAAATAAAATTAAGCACACAGAAAATGGTGAACATAAGTAAATTTCAAGCCTAAATAAAATTTATTTAGTAATTATGTTAGAAAATAATATAAAGTTATTAATTAAACTTCAATTAATAAAACTAATGGGAAGGTAGAAGTAAATTTATATAAATTTTAATTTTAAAAACTTTCACTTAAAAATATATATTAAAAAATAATATAAAATTATTCATTAGATTAACCTAATATTTTAAACCTTTAAATTATTATTATTATTATTATTATTATTGATAACTCGAATATTAAACTCAATATGATAGAAAAGCCATTAAGGTCAAACATCTTATTAAATATTTTAGAATTCAATTTATTTAATAAACCTTAAAAGACAGGTGCAAGTAAGGAGTACTGTCAGAACCAACCGCACACAGAATAAATAAACAATAAAAACAAATATGCTAAGCACGTTTTAAAAAATATACAGTTAGCAAGAATTTAAAAACTAACGTGCTGTTTGGTATTACTACAATTTCCTTTTCTGTGTTATATTTTTTTAAAAAAAGTGAAAAAAAAATTGAATGGCTATATTTATTTATTTTCAGTAAAAAATTTAAAAACTAAAGCGGCTTTGTAAAAAAAAAAAAATGTTTTTTTATTCAATATTTTGATTACCATACCACAACAATCATTTCTCAAACCACTAAATTAATTTAATTTAATTATTTTTTTTAAAAAAAGTATAATTACGGTTACTTTTCAAAATATTTTTCATTTAGAAATGTATTAAAATAATATTTTTTTTTATTTTTTTTAAATCTAAAAACATTAAAAAATATTAATTTAAAACAAAAAATTATAAAAAAAAATTTAATTTTTATTAAAAATACTTTTAAAACACAGAAACTAACAGAGCACAGTTGGACTTAAAAAATTATACTTTTCGTCCGCCCTTTTTTTTGGTTAATGGACATTACGTTATCCTTTCCTTCAGTTAATTTTGATGCATTCCACTTAATTTTCATGTAACCCAAAAGAAACTAATAATTCATAAAGTTAAACACATGAATCACTTTAGCACAATGTAAAATCAATTAAAGTAAATGGAATCCCTAACAACACACACACACAACAATGGTGAAAATTGCACAACAACAACAACAACATTGCCATTTGATAGATCGGACAGGGAGATGACCACATGTGAGAAAAAATTAATCATTGTCATCACAAATAATTGTTATTATTTATTGTACTGGTAGGAATCATGCAATAAAATAATTAATCAGTTCATTCTAGATGAAAGATTTCCCTTAAAAAAAGCTAGTATACTTTTATTTTTCCTTGCATTTGAGATTCTAGAAAAGAAAAATCGTGGGAAAATGACAGCAATATAAAACAATATTGATCTATTGACACAAGTTTGGTATTGTGATAAATTTTGTGGTTTTAATTTGAAAAAAATTGTTTTATAAAAAGTATTTTTAGTTGAAGTTAGTATGGTATTTATATATGTTTGGTTGAAATTGTGGTTGAAATTGAAGTTGAAAAAAAATAATTTAATGTATTTGGTTAAGAATGTATTTCAAATTGAGGTTATAAAATAATTTTAAAAAATAAATATTTATATTGATGTTTTTTAATTTAAATATTGTAGATTTAACTAGTGTTATTATATTATAAAATAAATAATACTTTATATAAAATATTTTTTATTGTTCCATTAAACTATCTACAACTCCATCACGTATGAAATACATCCGACAAGGACTATATTTTTATTGGTTTCTTAAACACACAACATCAGGTTGAATATCATCAAGAATAAAATTGAGATTGCGATCAAATTCTACAAATACTATATTATTAAACAATCTCCATCTAAATTATATAATCTCATTGAATAATGTTAAATACTAATTTTTTAAGTAAAATATAATTAAATTTTTTTTTTTATTTTACAAGATCGGATGCAATTCAATGTATTTAATTTTAAATCAAGTGAAGTCCGATCAGAACAGTTGAAGGTGACTCAACTTTCATGTGTAGCATTGAGCTGTTTTTAACAATCCTGCGTTTTAAACGCTATGAATGGTGGGGTTCATGCACAGTAATGGACGGTTTGGACGTTACCAAACATTAAATTTCCGTGGTTTGCTGCAACAGCAAACGCAAAGAAACGGAAGAATCCTACTGGAGAGGAGATGACATCGCTCGAGGCCGACCCATAAATTATTGAAACATAATACATTGTAAGGGGTTCTTTCGTTACTAGAAATAATATTAAAATGTTCAAATATTTAAAACATATACATATCTTATATACATACGACATATATAAAAGAAAATTGATGAAAGTGTATTATGCAGTAATCGCAATTTAAAAAAATAAATAAGAATAATTAATGAAGGAAATTGGAGGAAGACACCAATTATGTGTTGGACTCATTTATTTATAATTTACTGAATTTGGATTTATTATATAATAACTCAACTAAATGAAGCCTTACTCATGATTGTTACGAAGTCATTGTTAATTAATATTTTGTAATTAACATTAACAACTCTGTGTGATACGAAAACTATAATAGCTACTGGACTGTTGACTAATCAGAAGAAGTATTAAATTGCTAATGGAATTTGAAATAGGCATTTGTTAAAAGGAAATGATGTAATTGGTAGCCATCACCACAGAAAGGGAAAGGTAAAAAAAGCCCTACCGTTAGACCTGCAAGCTCGTTGTCTATTTTTGAGGGTTTCTAAGAATAGGATAATAATTTTATTTTGTTTGAAAATATATTAAAATAATATTTTTTATTTTTTTAAAGTTATTTTTAATATTAAAATATCAAAATGATCTAAAAATACTTAAAAAAAATTTAATTTAAAATAATAAAAAAAATATAATAATATTTTTTAAAATGCTTTTAAAATTAAAAACCAAACAGTTCCTAACATGGAAAACTTTGAAGTCAAAAACACGCATACAACTTGCTATATTGAAGATCGATTTGTTTTCAGAGATGTGATTTTGCTGTAATAATAGATTTAATAGTGTTTGATTATTAATGTCAAATCATAAAAATTCTTAGACCTTGATTTTTTAAAAAAAAAAACTATAATTTATAATTGTTTTTAATTATCTTTTTCAAACCTCAACAGGAAAATTTATTACAATACCAGACAGACATATTTAATTTATGTTTAGAAATTGTTTACTGAATTTTTGATGTTATATTCCTATATATATGTACATAGAACTTTAGCTAGCAAGGGTAGGTAAACACATGAAATTATTAGTAGGATCAATCCAAAGAATATTACTATTTAATAATAATTTTTTGATTAATCTTCCCATGTTTAGCTGGTTATATTAATCTTAAGAAATTTAACATTCAAAGATTTGGAAAGCATTCACTGTCAAGAAGATATTTTCATGATCCTTGTGTGTGCATCATGTGAATTTCAGTCCTAGTATCGTCTATATATATATATATATATATATCCTCCTTTACCAAGGGAAAACAACTTTAGATTTTTTTATGGATTTAGAAATTAAGGAAATAAGAGGACTGCCTAATCTAATAGTAAATTAACCACAAAAATATTAACATTATTTTATTTTTTCAAACGCTGAGGAAATGTCATATTCCATCTTACTCGTATGCATACAAGTAGTACATAATTGAATGAATTAAAAAAAAATTAACCTAATAATCTTTCTTATTCTGAATGTGGTTTTTCCGTAATTCTGAAATCGACAGTATTAAAAAATAAATAATCTGAAAGTGACTTCAGACTTGTCAGTTTTTTGTCACGCCATCAAACCGATGCATACATGGGGAACTCATATGATCTATGAATCTCGTATAAAATTTATTTATGACTTGGAAACCATCAAAGTACGTGTGCGATTTGCCTATGAATTTATTTATTCAAGTTTTGGAAACCATCACAGTAATTGGTGGGATTTAGCTATGATTCTCAAAGCTAGGCATCATCATTAATTTGTCCAAGATTTGGAAACCATCAAAGAGATTTAGTTATGGATTCATTTATTAATTTGGATGGAGGTGGGTATGGAAATGTTTTTATATAAAAATAGAAGTAGAGAAGGATATATATATATATAAAAGTACCTAATTTAAGGGTACACATGAGTACATTTGAAACTGCTTTCAAAAATTATATTTAGCTTGAAAAACATAAAGTGATTTTTTATTACTGTTTTTTAATAATTTTGATGTGTTAATGTTAAAAATAAAATAAAAATTCTGTAAAAAAAAATTATTTTAAAATATTTTTAAGCAAGAAACTATTTTTAAAAACATTATTATTATAGGAAGTTATATAATATAAAATGTATATATCTAGGAATTATTGATAAATTTAATTTTATATTATAATCTCTACATTTACTATTATTTATTGACTCACATGTATAAATAAGAAATGAAAAGTTTACTAAGTAAGATGTTAATTAAGAATTATATTTCTCTTCAACTACCATGCATTCTACACACTAGTATGGAGTTGACTTCCCATTTGTTGATCAACAGTAATGGATACGGCAACTAATTAATAATTTAGTCCATGTCAACCATAAATCATTAGCTAGCAAGATATATCCACTTAATTTTTGCTTAAGAACTACCTAATTGTTCATATTAAATTAGCAAGATATATATAAATCAATGCCCTTGAGAATTAAGTCAATGGTATTTGATTAGATATCTCATAATATTTAATATAAGCGCGTGGAGTGTTAGCTAAGGTTTAATCCCCTTCTTAAGCATCAGGATATTCAGTAGTTTATGGTCTTTTGAAGATATTCAAAAGCTAGCTAAAATGCATGTACGTAATGGAGCCAAGTAGTACTTCCTCTCAAGTGGATAGTTTCGTAATGGAACCCTAGATTTATAATCGATAATATTATTAGTAAATGATATCATATTTAGAGCATAGTCAAATCAAAACATGCTGACAGTTTGTTAAGTAAGAACACTAGCGGGGGAAAAAATAGAAAAGGTTGCAAGGGGAACGGTAGAATAATAGTAGAACCGTGTGAAAATATTTTAAATGTTTTGATGGGTTTAGGGAAATTAAGAAAGTATGAGGATTACCTAATCTAATTACCTAATCTAATAGTTAAATTAACAACATTTGATTGACATTAGAATTTTCAAGTTGCTGAAGAATATATCAAATGAAGAAGTGTCATGTGCTTCATTAATTTACTATGAAACATCATATATAATACGCGGTGCATTATTGACTCCATTAAAAAAAAGTTAACTAATTGTTACGTATTTTCTTTATTTATGTAATCAGGATGCGACCCAACTAATCCTAAAGATGAACAGGCTCTTGGTAAGGAGTTTCCTGTAAATAAACTACAGTTAATTCGTAGGCTTTGATCAAGTCCGATGGTCCCATGAATTTGTTTGCACTTGGCAAGAGTCCAACTTGGGATCTTGAACAAGAACATACAGTCAAGTCTCAGCTCCTCTCCACTAGGTCAACACCAAGGGGTTATATAATCCTGAAAATGATGATAAAAATAGACTCGTAAGATTTGGAAACCATCTAAGTAGTGCGTGGAATTTATGATCTATCAATCTCATATGAATTTATCTAAGATTTGATATCATCAAAGCAATGTGTGGAATTTACCTATGAATTTATCTACGATATATCATAATTTGGATACCATCAAAACCTAATTTATATGGAATTTAACCTGTGAATCTCAAATTAAATATTTATCTACGATTAATTTGGAAGCCATCAAAGCAATTTCACGTAGTTGAATGAATTTATTCACCACCACCTTTTCTTAAGAGCAAAAATATCATATAATCAAGAGGTTAAAAAAAACAAGGGCCAACGACATTAGGGATTCAGTCTGAAATCGATCGACTATCTAATTACGGGTGCATGTCACTGCCGACCATAGCTTGGAACACATGGAGACTAGCCTCTATTAGAGGAGTCTTGGAAAAATTAAAAGGAAAAAAAAAAAAAATGGAATCTTGATTCTTACCGTACACAGTGCCCCCTGATTCCCTTTCTCTTAATTTAAACAAAACACATAGCTGAATGTTTTTTTTTTAGACAAAAATTTAAGATATGTCCTAGGTTTGCTATTCTCCTAGTAGAGTTTTATACGCTTAATCATTGAAAATGAAGCATTATTAATTTAGGAAGTCACACGTATCCTGGCAGGTATTGAGTACTGCTGGCAATGCTGAACTACAGCTAGCTTCCATGCATGGCCTGCAATGGATAATCAAACTATGAGTTTTGTAGATGATAAAGAAATAGCCATCCATAAAGCTTATTAACTTGCAGAAACTGGCAAAATAAGAATTCAATGCCCGTTATAACAAAAAACATCATCCATGTAAACTCCTATAAAACCATTTATTTTTTTTTTAAAAAATTAATATCAGCAAATCAAAATAATATAAAAATACAAAAAATATTTTATTTTAAATTAAAAAATACAATTTACACTGCATTTTTAAACATACCCAAAAATCCAATATCAATCTAGGAATGTTATCTTATTGAGCTGATACCTCCACTCCAATTTAGTTGATTTGTATAAACATCATCCATGTAAACTCCTATAAAACCAAAATATCTAGACAAATATCATTTTGGTTAAAATTCAAAGAGATAAAAGAAGATATTTTCATGATATGAAAGAAGTATTTGTCAATGCAATGAGGCACGCACCAATACACTATTCATTGCGATCCATTTGATGATAAGTTCAAGATTAGAGCTTCGTTGCAGTCTAGTCCATAGACCTCTCCACTAAAGAAGCGACATGATCATCAAGTCGGTCTATTTTGTAGTCGATCCATCATTTTCACCATGGGATAAGATGGATGACTCTCACTTCCAATTGCAGCCGTTTCTTTTATTGTCTTTTCATGGAAGCAAGCAAATATTCTAAATCTCTGACAGCATTTTATTTAATCATGATGTCTGGGAGCTTAAACTGACCAAGTCACCGCATCTTTCTTCAATCAACAAGACAACAACGTCACCACATCTCCTGTTCCTTGTTTACCCTGAATTATTTCTACTGGTACGCATTGCCTGACGAGATAAGAGATCCAAAGTGTTGTTCATTGGATTTGTGTGGTGTCAGAATCATATATATGGATGGACATGAAAATATATATGATCTGAGCTTCGGAGATTTGGTTAGCTGTGTGGTCTAGTTGGGCTAGTTTTGTCACCAGAGAATTTTCTCGCAAGAACGACTATGGTGCCAAGAGAATCCTTTGTTTTTTCCTACACTGTTGTGTTGAAAACAAGGTTGAATCTTTTCAATCACAGCTCAAAGGGGACCCGATGGGTTCCATTACCATTCAAGCGTCCAAAAGAAAGCTGCCTTGCGTTATCTCGTCTAACCAATCAAAATCAAGAAAGAAAATCTTCACACAGAAAGGAAGAGAAATTAAGCAGAAAGGCCCAGAAAAAGATGATCAAGTTCGAATTTGCAAGCAGCGACACAAACCTGATTTCCAATTTATAGATTTATTCTCTTTAAAATAATAATGACAACAATGAATTCCATCTTTTTATAAAAATTACAAAATTTTAAATACGTCAAAAACTCTATCTTAACAAAAAAAACAACCATAGAATATGAAAAATAATAAGAAAAATTATAAATTTATCAAAATCATGATTCTAGAATAAGATTTTTTTATATATAAAGATCTGATGGTTTTAGTAGAGGTTTCATGACTACTTTAAAAATGATCCAACAATATATCAAATTAAAAATTATAATTTTTTTAAGACATGATTCTTAAACCTCTTATTAAGTTTATATTTATTTTACTGATTTATAAATATATTTACTAGATCATTTATATAATTTGTGTAACCAAATTCTCGTCTAATTATAATAAATACACACCTGATTACCCTTGTTATTGCAAACTAGGGGAGTGTTACACTTGGCATCTACCATGCCGTTCAGTCATTGGATCTAAATGAGGAATTATGCCAACCAATCATTCAAGAGTTCTTGATTAGAAGAAAACATGGAAGTCCAATACTTGATGGAACAAAAAAAGAAGGCTGGAACTATACTTTTTCAAACCATACATTGACAAATCTGCATGATTGGTCCCTTGTGAATCTTTCACCAGAAGCAAATCATAGCCAGAATTGATAATCATGTATAGAAGTTGAGATATGAAGAGCTTGAAGCAATCTCAAAGACTGATCAGGAGTGAACCCTTTGAAAAATTATCCCTCAAACTCAAAAACTCCGAACTTGTGCAACTTCCTGGACTACTGGGAATCTCATTTGATAGCCTATTTTTAGAACATCTACCTCACCGAGATGCTCCAGCTTACCCGCTTCCATGGGAAGGGACTTGTACGTTGATTTTCTGGCAGGGAAATCCAACGATGCGATTCAACACAAAAAATAGGAGACCTAATTTATGTTATAAGATAATGTGAAAGCCCAAGCCCAAGCTTACAGACCGAGAGTATGAAATACTTTCCTTCGGTTTTTGCTAGAGGGAAAGAGCCCAGAAGCCAAGCAGAAAACACAAAACCCTGGCAAAACCACCGTGCTTTTAGTCTCAGCAACAAAGCCATTGAACTCTGCCTCACATTCTCCACAAACAAAATCTGATATCAAATACATTGGTATGGCTTCACTGTAACATTACAGTGGCAAGTTCAGGGAGCATTATATGTTTAAAAATCATTTCAACTAAAAAAAAAGTATTATTTGTTAAAAAACTATCTCAATTTAAAAATTTAAGTTGTTAAGTGAAGTTTTAAAATATGATTTATATTATTCCCTAACACACCCTTCAAGTAAAAGCTTTTTAAGCTTAAAACTTGCATAGATCCACATTATCCTGTGCTTAATTTTTATCAAATAAATAGAGATGATGAGATCCGAACTCGTAACCGCTTAATCATCAAGGTTTTGATACTATATCAAAAAATCATCTCAACCCAATAGCTAAAATTATTAGGTGAAATTCTAAAATATAATTTATATTATTTTCTAGCATTATCTACACTACCTGCTAAAGTTATGGAGATTGTTAAGGATTTTAAGCTTTTAGAGGGGAAAAAAAATTGAGACGCGGATCAGCTACATAAATCTCTATGGGAAATACCCTCCTGGCATGTTTGCCAATGAGTGCAGAGAAGATAAGAATGGTCTTGATTGCCAAAACGTGGAACAATCCAAGAAAAGTGGAGGAGTTCAAATTGCAGCTACTCAATCCTCATTGTTGATGCTCACAGCCGGGCTCGTAGCGTTGTTACTCCAATTATTCTAGATGGTTAAGAGTGGATAGCAATTCATTTCCTAGCTGTTTCATCTCCCTATCCCAAAGTATTGCTTCGTCATATTGTGGTTCCACCATCATTGTTTTCTCCACCTTTGTGCTACAATTTGGCATTCTTTTAACTATTAATTGGTGCACAATTTGCTATCGGATTCTTTCGAATTCGACAAACCATGTGCTGTTTTACTGTAAACCTGTGTAGCTACGTGACATTCAGAAGAAATTCTTGAATTATTAATGCTGATGTATCATTGCCGTTGACTAAGTTCTACTGTCAATTTGTAAAATTAGATTTGCGAGAATTTCAATCTGCTATCATGCTGGGGTATTCGGGTTCGATCTGTTCGCTTGTCCCCTGGTATAATTGAAGATTCTGGTATTATGTCAATGTCTGTTACCCCTCTATGCACTTGGAACTGCAATGTCATACTGCAGAAGTACAAATGTCTGCCGAACTTGCACAACTTGTAAGAGTGTTGATAGGTTATGGAAGCATAAAGTCATGAATCATGTGTTAAGAAAAATATAGATTTTAGAGAGAGGGCCACACAAGAAAGGACAATTGGATGAAAAAGCATCTGGATAAACATCTATTATTGCTTCCAACGCAATTATAACTTTCATCTCATTTCTGGGTCTGCTCCGTATCAAATTCCCAGCAGAAATGTTCAATATTCTTTGGATAAGGGTAGATTTTTCTCTTCCCAAATAATTGGATTTGACATATTTCTTTCCATACTTGTCCATTCCCTGCACAAATAAAGAATCGGATTCCTTATCTCTTTTTTAGGTGATTACCATATAACTTTTTGCCAATACATTTTTCCTCTGTTTTCGCTGTCCAAGAAAAAGCATTCCCTTGTTAAATCTATTAGCTTTTTACGACAGCACATTACCTCTCCACTGATCCAATAGCAAACTCCATGCATCTTTCTAGTCATTGTCACCCTTAGCTCTCCCATTCATTGCTTCCATTGAAGGGGAGAAGGAAGCATTGATTACTTGTGGAAGTGACTAAAAGAGGAAGGCTATACTGGATATAAGAGCCTGATAGCTTAAAGCAAGCTGCAATACAATGATGCACAATTACATATCAAGGACAAATCAAGACATATAAACGAAGTTAACCTAAAATTAGCCAATGGAAAACTAGTCAATGCGTGAATGAGATCCATTTTAGTTGTTCATCATCAAGCCCACTATAAGTATGTTTCTGGTTTAGGCAGCTTTAAGGCCAAAGAAAATGCAGTCGATTGCATTATCTCAATTATGAAGTTCCTAGAAAAATTCATCAAGGTCAAGTTATTTCGTAGACATATAGATGGGTTGAAAGGTTTAGAACACCGAATTTAGATAGAATGAATATCTATAAAAACAAGTTTTTTTTTTCTTTCGAGTTTAGGGTTCCTATAATACTTAAAATAGCATTAGTGTAGGAGAAATAAAGTCGTGTTATGTATGTATGTTTACCAAGTTTAAGAAGATTATAGCTAGGAAGAAGGTGAAGATTATAATTGAGCCTTGCTTTCCGGGAGATGTTAACTGTGCAAACACTAGCTTTCACGGGTTATATTTGAATCTTCTCAGCAACCCCTATATCTTTGCCCGGCGTTTGCAGTAAACAAATTTCAGTTAGTGATGGTGGTCTTTTGTTTTGTTCTCTTCTTTCTTCTTTTCTCTTTAATTTTCGTACTTGATCCTTAAAATTTTTAAAGTAGTCCTTGAATTTGTATTAAAAGCTTATTTTTTTTATAGTAAATTATTGCAAAAGAATTTTGTTTGCTTTCATGTTTTTTTAATAATATTAATAAATTAATCTATTTTATTGAATCCGGTCAAATTAATGACCCGGGTCTCAATTTTTTTTTCTTCTTAAAAAACATTAGCATCGTGTGAATAATTTTTTTTTTATTAGAAAAATTTAACCCAGCACCCGTAGTACCAACCTATCTCTAACTGTAATTTTAAGGATATTTTTCTTGACAAAATAATTGTAATTTTCAACTATCATTACAAAAGTAGTTACATTTAAAGCCTTAACAAACTCAGTTAAAAAAACATGTAAAATTGTTTTATAAAATCTGCATTTTAAATTTAATTTTTTAATGGTCCACAGTATAAAAATTTTTTACCTTACCAAATCAACAGTGTTTTTTACACCGCAAAACTAAAGCACCCATATTCCAATCATTAAGTTTGTGTTTGACAAAATGATACAGGTTGTTTTTAATTAAATATATTAAATCATTCTTTTTTTATTTATTTTATTGTATATAATTAATATAAAAAAAACCATGTGAAAGCATATTCTTAGATACTTTGAATAATATAAGATAAAAAATTTAAAAAACATTGTAAGCAAAGATTGAAACAAGAAAACAAATATTTCCTAGATAATACAAACCCTTTAGCAACTAGCTTTGGAATTATTATGGTATTTAGATTGCGTAATCATACCAGATTAGTGGAATCAAGACATCCATTTTCCAAGGATGCATAAACTTATCCACCACTTCCTTTTTTTCCTTTTTTGACCATTGAAAATATACAGCTCACCCGTCCCCATTATCATGGGTTCAAATTCAAAAAAGTTGTTTCAATTTTTTACCATTCTTTTCGAAGCATGAGACACCACTAGGCCATTTGGCAGTGGCGGAGACAAGGAGGCTAGTAGAGATCCCGGTCGGTATCTTCAAGGAGATTATTTTTTCAACCCCCTGACAATATTTATAGTTTTAGTCTAAAAAATAGAAAGAAAGAAATTTTAGCTCCCCTATAATAGTTTTTTTTTTTCTAATTTAGCCCCTCTTAATTTCATTTTCTTGCTGCCTTGCCACTTGGGCCATTGATCACATTCCTGTTCCACTAAATTTTGTTCAGGTTGTTCCGTTGCTGTCTGCAGACTGGTCTCATGTCTTTTGATGTTGCTGGCAAACTATTTCAAGCAAAAGCATGGTGCTTAATCAAGAACTTGGCACGCTTCGTGGCGGTAGCAGATCAAATTTAGGAAACCCAAAATACTCAAGCAAGAGCCTGGTGCAAAATCAAGAATCTGGCTATTTTATTCCAAGAAAAATAATTTTGAAGTAAACCCAATAGGGCTTTAGGTGGCCTACTCGTCTGCTCAAGAACAACCAAAAAAAAAAAAATGGATGCAAGCAACATGCCAATTAAACTATGGTTATATAGTATGTTAAAATGATAAAATATATAAAAAAATCTAATTTAAAACTATATTTTTTTAAAACATGGTTGTAATTAAATAATAAATAAAGCAAGCCCACATGAAAGAAAATTGTTTATAACTTGGATTCCCCTTTTTGACTTCCATCAGAAATTCAGAACCATATATCGGAGTTGTGGTGCTCCAAAACTTTGTCATCCACACGTAACCTCAAGATGCCTGCCTAGTACAAAATATTGCTGTAAAAAGGTAAGTATCGGAACATGACTTTAGCAAGCAACCTTTGCCAAGCAATCGTTTTCTAATCCCACAAAAATTAAGGGCACAAAGAAAATCAGCCATGAATTATGATCAGGACTAGCAATTTTTGAGTGAAAATTACAGTTGATCTCCTAACCATATTCACTGGAAGAAATTAAAAAACAATCAAACTTTCTTTAGCCATCTTTTTTTTTTCTCTGGATTAAAGAGAAATGATGGGTGCTAGCTAGAATTAGTACAACTAATCAGTATCGTCCATGGAGCTATCAAGGCCAGATGTTGATTCTCTCGTCATCTGTGAGCAGTGACCAGCGTTTCAATGAACCTCAACCCATCATACCTTGGTGCAAATTTATCCATGGAAGCCGATCTCTGTTGATCTCCGTTTGAGCCAGCTTCCTATAAAAGAAAAGGTATCAAACTTTAAGACTAATAGTTTGGAAAAACAAAGATCAATCACAAACTAACAAATAAGCTTGAATTATATCAATAAACCAAGAAAATTTAAAGAGATCAAGCACCAAAAGGGTTAATTTAAAATTCCTTGAAACCCAAAAAATAACTCTGGGGTTTACAAGAGAGTAAAAGGCAGAATCTTTACGGTAGAAAAGAAATCTCAATTACAGGACCACAAGACAGGGCAAGACCCAGAAAAGAGAGAACAAAACAAAGATAAGAACAACTCCCAAGAAAAACTTCAAGAAAAAACACAAACCCAGAATTGTTTTGTCAACTGTCTTACCTTAACATTGGAGTTACAGCCAGAAGATGTGGAGGAAACAGGGAAGGCAGAAGCAGCAGCAGCAGCAACAGAGGCTGCAAAGAGACTTGGTTTCTTCATTGGCATGGTGATCTGTTTGGAATTCAAATCCTTGAAATTTTGTAGAGGACAGGAAATTGGAAAATGGTTTCTTGGAGAGAGCTGAGAGAATGGTGGGTGTCTGTGTGTGTGTCTATATATATATATATATATATAGAGAGAGAGAGAGAGAGTGACTGAGAAGGATTTTTGGTCAGTGAGGGTAACTTTCGAATATTAACGCGGCAACTATCACCTTCTCTGGGTTCTGAATTTACAATTTTGACTTTCTTCTTTGAATTATTTCCTTTTGTTTAAATTTGGTCTTTTAGAGTGATGTTATCAATACATGAATTTGATGCGTTGAATGGGTGGGTTTGTTCATCCCCTTGTTGAATTGAAAGATTTAGTTTTTTTATGGTTAAATGATACCACGAGAAGTTTTATAGTGCTCAAGCGGTGATTAGTAATATTTTACTAGTTATTTTATTAAATTATATTTAAAGGAATAATTAAATATAAGTAAAAGAGAGGAATATTATGAGAAAATATTTTTATTACTTTTGATAAATCATTAATTTTAATATTTCTCACACTTGTATTTTTTTTTTAATGGTGCTCTCATTGAATAACTAATAGGATGTTATTAATTATAGTTTTCGTTTTACTATATTGATATTAAAAATAAATTTTAAAAATAAAAAAAATTATATTATTTTAATATATTTTTAAATAAAATATATTTTAAAAGTAATTATTATAACAATAATAATCACTTTATAGGCAATTAAAATTATATGTACTAACGAGATATCCTGCAATAAAAAAAAAAAAAAATTGCATAAAGAAACTCTCGAATATTTGGCGATCTCAACCATGTCGATATCAATGATGGTTTATTATTTTGATGAATTATTTCTTTGAACATAAAAAGATTATGTAAATATTTACTTGAAATCTCACTTATCAGATTTTATTGTATCTTTCACAAATTTTTTTGCAGAATTCATCATGATATATTTGATCCATACATCATATCATGAAAAATAAATATAATTTTTTAACTATTACCTAATAAATGGTTCAAAAAGATATCTAAAAATATTAAATATAAATATTTATACCCTCTCGAAGGAAGGAACAATGGCATATTAGTAATAACTCTCCGTCACGATACAAGAGTTGGGTGGGATAAACGTTTTAGAAAACTCAAAACTCGATCTAAAAAATGGAAGGGAAGGAAAGGGTAATCCTGTAAAAGGGGAACTTTACTTCTAGAATCCGATTAAAATTAAAAAGGGGCAATATAGTAATAATACAAACGAGCAGAGGTTTTTCCGCGGCATGTCGATGATGGTTTCTTAAAGACGACGTGTCGGGATTTAGTCCTGATAGGTTGATTTTTTCATGAAGTAGTCAGTTAGTGGTCGACACGTGTATGGACAAGATGGGAGCACGCAAGCATCTCTAGCTTCACAAAGTTATTGAGAATGAAAACTGGATTGTGACATGGGAAAGAACAAGAAGGTATTGGAGATGAATGGAGTGGTGGAGAGGGAAGATACTACAAATGATTTTTGTTTTGAATTTGTGATCCCAATTTTCTATTATACCCTTCTATTTTCTCATGATAATCTCAAAATTATTTTTGATTTTTTTTTAAATAATTGGGTGTATAAATTAGTTATTATACATATAATTAGGGAAAAATATAGCATTTTCTTGGGTATCAATCTACCTTATTTATTAAATTATTTCATACCGATATAAACCAGTTTTTATGTTATTTTCAAAGAGTTAAGAATTTGTTGTTGTCAATTTTGAGTTGTTATTATATAGTATATATTGAAAACATAAATTTTATTATTTATTTAAGTTATTTATCAACATTCGAATTCAATACCCTCTCACTATTTTTATTTTTTTAAAATTAGTGTTTTAATTCTATTATGACTATTAATTCTTGGCAAGAAATTTTATAGTCAAGTTATTTTATCAAATAAATTTTTCTAAAATTAAGATTTATTTGATTCAAGTCTCTAATTTATATTAAAACATTTTAAAAAAACTAGAGAGTGATGGTTAAAACTAAAAGGACAAGTTTCTAAGATGACAAAAACGTATTATGGAATTCCACTTAATAATGCAAGTTAATAACATCATACATGAATTGGTATGATCTTGATGGATAAACTTAAAACATTCAGAATAGACAATAATGATCCAAAAATACACCACTTAAGCGGAAAAAAAAGAGAGAGTAAAGTTAAGGGGAAAAAAACAACTATAGTTTAATAAAAAAAAATTTAATTAGAGTTAAAATAGCATTGTTTTTTTTTTTAAAATAAAAAATCAAATTAAATTTTAATTAAATTAAAAGTTGATTCTTTTTATTAACCAAATCATTAATTTTTATATAATTTAATTTAAAATTTAACTCAAATTTTAAAGTTGACTGATAACTTAAATAGTTATTTATAAAAGTTGGAGCAGTTATTTTAAAATATTTATTATTTTCAAATATATTAAAACAATAATTTTTTAACACTTACTTTTGATTCAAAATGAAAGAAATCTCAACATTTTTAAAGATTCTAGTTGAAAGTTGAAACGATACCCAAACAAACATTGTCATACGAGCTCACGATTTTTCTATAAACGAGGTTGTCCTTTCTCGACAGAAGAGATCATCAGCCATCTGGGATCATGACACGTGCCATACAAATTATTTTGTCAACCACTATTTTTATCCCAAATCTTGTAGAGGTGGGTTTGGGCGGCAGTGCTCGTGAGGCGCCTAGCAGTTGAAGGAGAAGGTAGGGAACGGAACCACCACAACAAAAAACAAAGCAGAGGTTGTTTTCAGCTGACAAGAGAGAAAGCAGATGCCAAGTTTCCAAGGTGAAGCTGTCACTGTTGTTAACCTCCAAACAAAGGTTCTGTTGACAGGTGGGCCCTTTGGAACATGTTTTTGTATGGATTCAATAGGCGAAGGTGACATGTTCAAGGAATTCTAAGAAATTATCTAGCTTGTTACCTTCATCCTTGGTAAAATTCATGAGAATAGCTTTACTGTTTAGATTTTAAATTTATTTTTTTAATAATTATAAATTTAAAACTTTTCAGAATCATTAAAAATTTATATAATCATTAATTTTAGGACTCGTGAAATTAATTAAGATAAACATTACCTGACCTGAACCCTTATATTAATTAAAAATATTCATTATGAAGTTTTGATCGTCTTATTCAACTCATAAGCTAATTTATCAATAAATTTAATTTGATTAGATCAATTCTCGTTTAAATTAATATAAAATCAGCTTAAACTGGTTTCGAATAATTTTTTTTACCATACTAATTGTTAAATTAGTTCCTAAACCATAACATAAACAATAGAAAGTAGTCAACAAAATTAACAAATCAAAGGTCTACTATTACATTTTAATACTATGTGCATCCCATGAGCTCCATTAATTTGATAAAAGTAACTATTATAAACTTAAAAAAGAGAGGTCATATTCACGATACATTTTTAAATTCTTGATGGTGAACCATTACACAATCATATGTAACGAGGGTACCTATCACTTTGTGAAATGAAATCCAACAAGATTTTCACAATCTAGTGCATGGACGGTATGATTTCATCATCCCAAAAGCCTTTAACAATTGCATAGAGCTAAGAAAACATTTATAGCGGTTTAATATTGTTGTAGTGGTTGATTTTTAAAGTAATTTTTATTTAGAAATATATTAAAATAATATATATTTTTTATTTTTTAAAATTTATTTTTGACACACATATCACAATGACATGAAAATACCAAAAAATAATAATTTAAAATAAAATAAAAATTCATTTTTTTCATAAATATTTCAAAAACATAATAATAAACGAGCTCTGATTTTATTTTTAAAGTTGAAAGGTTGTATCGTTTCAGTAAACTGAATAGCTAAAAATAATTAAAAATTAGAATAATATTTAATTATAAATTTAGTGTTTATTTGATATTGTGATGTAAATACTTTATAAAAGTATTTTTAGTTTGAAAGTATATCTTTTTATTTTTATAATATGTATATTAAAATATTAAAAAAATAATTAAATATTTTTAAAATGCAGAACAGTGCTTAATTTTAAAACTTCACAATAATTTAGCGGGCACCAAAAAAAGTTGGAGCCGACAATTCAAAACATGACCTTTACCGAACAAGGAGGCGCACGTGACACTATGAGAAGGACAACTCGTTAAATAAACTACTTTCATAGCCGTTAATTTGCTATATGTATGAAAAATAATTGTTAAGCCCACATCATCTTTGCTTTGATAGCATGCGAGACCAGCCAATCACTCACTGTATGTTATTTTATTAAACTCAATATGATATTTAAGATCCTATAGAGTTTTAAAAAATATCGTGAAAGTTATTTTAATTAAACTCTAGAGATTTAATGGCTAAATTCGTAACTCAATTAAAACTTAATTTATTTTTTAAAATAATATTATTTTAAATTATCTTGTAATACCCATCATCCGGACTTTAAATTATTCTATATCTTAAATAAATTGAATATAATGATATTGGTTTAAATTAATCTATTACATTTCCTTGTGATAGAAAACTTGCAGCAACGGGTATTGAAAATTGTTGCAAAATACTTGCAAACATTGCAAAATTTCTTTAAAATATTATAGATTTGTTGAGAAAGGTCCATTGGGTGTTGCAATCCACTACCATTCATACAAGATATGAATCATCATGGTGTGGTCATCTGGATATTGATGGTCATCATTCAAGTATTTTGCTTATTTGTTTCTAATAAAATCCTACATGGATCCCCTGTGATCATATGGTATCGATTCATTGTCTCATGAACACCAAGATGGTAAGAGATTGACTATTAATAATCAATAATAGCTAACATTAAAAAAAATAAAATCCTGTTTATAGTTGTTGGATCAAAGAATTAATGGCTGAAAAAAATCTGATGGATGAAAATTCATGAGTAGATGAAGACTAGCAGATGAAAAATATATTCTAACTTCAGATAGTCCATGCAGCTGCATCACATGGTTTCAATGTCAAGCTCATTCATGAATCATTAATAACGACAGTGAAGAACACGACAGTGAAGAACACGACAGGGCCAGCTTGGAGATTGGAAAGCAGGCAGGCAGGTGACGTGGAGCAGACAAGACCTCAATCTACGAACTATTCCCACACATACAGTCATCCTCCATATTCTCAGCTCGACAATGTTTAGGCCCGAGCAAATCCAGGTATCACAGACTACCTGGGCATGTCAGCTTCAGCTAGTTAGGCTGTCCGTAATCAAGTCCACAGCTCATTTTCCCACCTTCCACCTGACACCAACATAAATAACAAAGAAATTCAAAGAGGGATAGCATCAAGCTTGAATTGTGAATTGTTTTTTAGGTGGCTCTCCTGCATTCTCTTATAAATAATGACTGGGAATCTGATAAATTGGTTGGTAGCAGTAGACTTGACATGGGGTCAAAGAGCTTGTTGTTAGTTGGTGATGTAATTATTAGTCACCAGCATCACAAGACCTAGCTCCGAATCATATCATGAGTAGGGCCTGAGTAAATGCTGTCATCAAGCATATTGAGATACGGTATGACCTCTCACCCTCTCCCTCCTTCACTCTTTTGTGAAGAGAAGTAATTATGGGAATCCGTTGTTCATGTTCTTAAAGCACATTGCAGTTATAAGATTCCTGTCTCGTCCACAATCAAAAGCAACATTTCCAACAGATGACTCACGGGATGTAAGAAAATCGGAATTAATGAAAAGACTGAAGCAAAGTATGCACAGAGGAGACACCGAAACATGCATTCAGATCATGCATCCAATAAAGTTAGCTGTCCATCACAATATTATTACTACCTACAACTAGGATTTGGCATTTTCCAGCTGCCAACTGTTTTCCTTTCTAGCTAGGCAACCAAACACCACTCGGGAATAGAGATGGTTTGTAACAGGGACGAGTTCTCTGGACAGATCGTAAGCCTGAGTTGACATTGCACAAGTTCAATTGGCAAGGCCCTAAAAACAGGACTGTTATCACACCACCAAGGGGGATCAACAAGCAAAGCCGGTGTTACACCACCCATAGCAGCCAAATTGGCAACGGTATCTGCACAGGAGTTGCTCTCTTATAGACACACAAGTTGCGTGATGATTCTTAGTAACCCAATTTCGCTAAGCTCCATCAACTTACCAAACAAGGAAGAAGAAGCACAATATCGCTTCTGCAACTACCACAGAATGAAAGCAGAATCAATCTCCATCTGCAGCTGCTTAAAAATCCCTATCCTAAGCTAGCTCCAAAGTCAAACCTATTCAAGATGGCCCACATCTAGGTACAACAACTGACCAGCAATGCAAAGTCAATAGCCAACCTGAAATGAAAAACCTCGACGCCAAATCCACTATTATCATGCAGGTATGCCCCCAGCACCAGCAATGCAAGGAGATCTCTCAGAAGCCTCAACTGTGTTCAAAATAATCCAAGCATGATCAGTTGGCTTCCATCTACTACGATTCAATTCCAAGGTCTAAGAGTGGTGGCTGCTACCACAAATTGAGGCATTTTGACCTCACAAATATCTCAACTTCTACCACTGGATTGAGCTCTACAACACCAACCCTGAAATAGAGGCAAACCATTGCCCCTTACCTATAGAGAAGAACTCTGTCTTTGCCAAGACACAATCATGCAAATGGAGACAAGTCTCCTCACTGCAAAACAAAGAGAACAAACAACTTGATCTGCAATGCCCCCTTTAAATTTCCAAGTGTTTGTAATCAGCCCAATTTCCCAAGTTTCATATCATGGTGATTGTTTATTAGAATGGGTTTTTTTTTTTTTCGATTTAACAAATAGATTATCATAATTTTTATGTGGCTCACAGGACAAAAAATTTAAGACACTGAGAATAATATCACACCAGGGGAAAGAACGAACTTCATTGTTATTTTTAGGGATAAAATTATCTATTATTGGGAAGAAAATAAAAACAGCTTATGATATTCCTCCACATATCATGCCCAATGTTTGCTTGAAGTTGACAAGCTAAAGGAAACTAGATTGTATTTGTCAAACTAGTGTAGATTGGCTAGGTTATTTTTTGATTTCTACCAAACAAGGGAAAACAAAATTTAACATGGAACTTTAGAAAACCTTGTCCTAGACTCCCAGTTGAAATGGCAGCAATAACATGAGTTCTTAGAGAGGTGAAGTTTTCAGCAGCAAAATCTCTTAAACTGCAGCTCTCACTGTCGATTCCAACAAGACAAAGATGATAAAACTGTAGAAAGCTTGAAGATTTTATGATGGATGAGAAAAATAAGAAAGGCAAAGACTAAGCATTTATAGTGTTTTTCTAACCAATTAAACAGTGTTTTTTCATAAAAAAACTATTGCTCAGCGAGTAAAGGTCAAGAGCACAGTCCTGCAAACTATGTTCTCCGAAATTCTAGTGACTACGTATGAAATGAAGATCAGGATTTCTGCAAATTCATTCTTCTCAAGTTATAACAACAATGAGGAACAATCTATAATTTGTTTTTTATACACTTTGGACCACTAGGACAACTTCACTGTATCTAGTAATTCAAATCAAAATCAAATTTCCACCAGACGTCTCCTCGTTAACATTCCACAAATATTATAAATCATTCGAAATAACAACAAAAACCTATCATCTTTATTCAAATTTCCTTTAAATGAAAAGGTTGAAAAAAAAATTCTAAATTCAAAACAACAAAACCACATTCATTACCTCCATTTTTCTTTAATCATGAAGAACCCTTGAAGGAATCAACAAACCCACTACTAAGCAACCTCTCAACATACTTTCCCAAAATATCCACCTCCAAATTCACCTTCTGACTAACTTCCTTCAAAGGAATAACAATTTTCTGCTGTGTATAAGCCACTAACATAAAATTAAAACACTCTTCTTCCTCCATAACATCAACAACTGTCAAACTAGTCCCATCCACTGCAATAAACCCCTTTGGCACAATATATTTCAACAGCCCCTTATCTGCTTTCACTTTAATCCACAAAGAATCACCCTCTGGCTTCTTCTCTACGATCACACCGGTGCCATCCACGTGACCCTGCACAAAATGCCCTCCCATTCTAGTATCAGGCTGGACTGCCCTCTCCAAATTAACCAAAGATCCAGTCTTTAAGTCAATTAGAGATGTTTTTCTCAAAGTTTCAGGAGATAACCCCACAGTGAAGTCTTCATTAGTGAAATCAGTAACAGTTAAGCAAGTCCCATTAACTGCAATGCTATCACCTAAATGCACACCTTCAAGTACTGTTTTTGCCTCTATTTTAAGGTCAAAGCCACCATCTTTGGTTTCACCCAAGCTTTGAACTGTGCCCATTTCTTCAACTATGCCAGTGAAGAGTGATCTTACTGGCTGAAGATGGGATTTGGGTTTTGGGTTTTTTGAGAGTTTTGTGATGGTCAGAGAGAAAGAGTTAGGTTTTGAGATTGTAGAGAACTTGTTGAGATTGTGGGGTTTATAAGAGAGCAGGTTTAGGATTGTTGATTTTGTTGTGGGGGTTTTTGAAGGAAAGTATTTCTGGGTTATCGAGAGAGAAGTTCGAGAGAAAGAGAGTGCCATTCTTTTCTTTCTCTTGTCTGTTTGGTTGCTCAGAAAAAATTGAAGGGTTTTGACTTGTAGGCTACTGACAATATCTAGAGCTCTTCTTTAAGCGAAATGATGAATATCATGTCATCAATGTAATGAAAAGATATAATGGTGTGAAGCTGCATTGTTTTTTATAACTTTGAACAGCCCGATTCTAAAGGAAGGCTCATTGCTCAACTCAAAGACCTTACAATCTTCGGTATCCCAGTCCAATAAAGAAAAAGATTTAGGCCTAGGTGTAAATAGCCCAACCTCGACTCATACGAGCATGAGCCTGAATTTGGATTCGGGATACTTGGTGGCCCAATAACTTCCGAGGCCACAGTTTGGGCTTGGGATCCTTGGTGGCCCAATACCTTCCGAGGCCACAGTTTGGGCTTGGGATCCTTGGTTGCTCAATGCATCCCAAGATGTTAGCTACTCTCCAACAATTAGAGAAGATGCTGCCTGATCTACTTTGGGAATATTTAGAATTGTGTTTTTATGATATTAATTTTTTTTGTTTAAAATTAATTATTCTTATATTTTTTAATTTTCTTGATATGATGATATTAAAAATATTAAAAAAAAATAAAAAAAATTTATTTTAATATATTTTCAAGTAAAAAATATTTTAAAAAACAACCATAATTATAACCACATTATCAAGCACTTTCTTTAATCCCATGCACCTCATGTACACCTAAACACATAAGCCCTACTCAATTTAGATAGCGTTTCTATATACAATGTGGTGTGGCTGAGCTGTGTTTTTTAAATTTTATTTTTAGTTTTAAATTATATTTTTAATATTTTTATATTGTTTTGATGTGTTAATATAAAAAATAAATAAAAATATTATTTTATTATACTTTCAAATAAAAAACACTTTAAAAACACAAACAACTCCGTTCAAGTTATTACTCCATTCACTACCAACCAAGACAATAAAAACATACATGCACACTCAAATACATGTTGTAGCATGTTTAGAAATGTGATTGTGGTTGCTTTTTAAAGTGTTTTTTCACTCAGAAATGTATTAAAACAATGCTTTTTTTTTAAAACAAATTATTTTTGATATCAGAATATCAAAATGATCTAAAAACATTAAAAAAACATTAATTTGAAATAAAAAAAATTTTTATTTTTTTATTTTTTTTATAAACATTTTTTAAACACAAAAATAAATAGGGCTTATAATCATCAACAACCCAAAATTAGGCTTGTTTTTTCAATGATTAATTGTCACTATTGTGTCTTTATGTTCAAATACTATAAAATTATAAATTACAAACACATTATCCATTTTTTTTCCTTGTACGGGCACATGTGGGTTCAATGCTATCTTTAGTTTTAAGGTAAGATCATCTTATTCCTTTTTATTTAAACCTTAAATAGTATTGAGTTTAATTTCAAAGACTTGGTTTTGTAGTTGTTATAACTACTACGGCACAACATTGCCCGTCTTTCAACCTCATCAGTCTTGAAAGACGAGATTTTCAACAACTTCGTCAAAACATAATTCTGATTTAAGGATATTTCTCGTTAATAAAAAAATAAAAATAAAATAACACAAGTGAAATTTCCTAGTTCATGCTCTGCCTACATTAGGACGATCGATTCATAATTTAACAAGTTTCTTACAGTGTTTCGTTTCACTCATATTTGTGGTCCAATGTGCACGATGAACGCAGAGCAGTTCTCGTGTGATCCAGATAGCCAAGCAATTTGTGACTATTTTATTATTTTCCTAATTTCATTTTTTTATTTCTCAATTTGATTTTTATTTAAACAAACATGATTTTATTGACTATTTTGGTAAAACTTTGTCTTGGACAATGACAAAGTTAGAGGCCAATAATGAAAAATTGAAGAAGTTACATGCAGGTCAATAATGAAAATAACAATTCATTTTCAAGAAGTAAGAATTCTTTTGTATCCTCCTTCAACTCCACGACTTGTTTTTTTTTTTTTAATATATTCATGTTATTTTTTTATTCATTTCTCCTCTTCGCTAAATATTCTACTTTGTTTTCATTTCTCCTCATCGCTAATTCTAATGCAACAAATGGAACTGATAGTACATCGATTAAGTGGCAGCCTTTTTACATACGTAGAAGACACCCTATATAAGACACTTTTGGATTCCGCTATAAAAATATTTTATTTTTGGAGATATATTTTACTGGTCAGCTTTTAAATTTATTTTTAAAAAATTATTAATTTAAATTTTATAAAATTTAAAATTATTGTAGATTTTAAATTTAATCATTAATTTTAAAATTTTAAAAAATTAATCAAAATAGAAGTAAGCTGATAAAAATTAAAAACAAAAAAGGAAGAAGACATCTCTAACACATTAATGGCATTCCATTAGTACCGCTTCAAAGGAAGCAAAATGGTTGAGATTTTGTTTTTAAGTGGCTGTTTTTTTAAAAAAATATTACAATTTTTCTTTGTCATGAATTTTATTGAGTTTTAATTAAGATTCTATAATAAAATAAAATAAAAATATTTGTTTGAAGAGATAAAAGGTTCATATAAATTAAATAATCATGAAAAATGTGAATCTCCACTTAAATATCATAATCTTGACTTGAAACTTAGATGAAACAATAATTTGAATTAAATTTAAAAAATGGATAAACCATGAATGAGTCCATTTCGTTTCAACTAAACCCAAATGCATACTCGCTAAAGATTAATAAAATTGAAAAAAAAAACAGTAGAATTAAACAAATAAAACAAAATGAGATACATAGAAGTAAATAAAAAAAATTAAAAACCCAATGAATCTGGGAAAAGAAAATTAATCTTTTTTATTTAAACAGTCATGATTGTATTGACTATTTTGGCAAAACCTTGCCTTGGACAATGACAACGTTAGAGGTTAGTAAAGAAAAATCGAAGAAGTTACAGGTCAATAATGAAAACAACAAGTAATTGTCAAAAAGCAAGGATTTTTTTGGATCCTCCTTCAAATCTACGACTTATTTTTTAATATATTCATGTTATTTTTTTATGCCACTTCTTTTCATTTCTCCTCATCGCTAATTCCTTACAATTCTCATTAAATTGTTGCAAACTTCAACTTTAATTTCTTCCACAATCTCAAACAAGAAGATTTTCTGCATTGAATTGGATCATTAATTCTTTGTTTTGCAGTAAATATTATTGAATATGAAAATGAAAATCATGCCAAACTTATTTTGGAAGGCTAGCACGTTTCTGGGTTCATTCAACATTCGTTTTCTTGGAAATAATTCATACTGTTTGCTTCTTATCATTTGGAGAAAGTCATGCCTTTCTTGCTTGGAAAAAAACCTACGTGTGTGAATAAATCATTAACAATTAAAAGAGTGAGGCATCGAGGAGGAAAAGATAACCTGATTTATTACAAGAAAAAAATCATAAAGGCCAAGAGCACTAAATTTATAAGAATAAACGTAATTTTTATTTTATTCTATTCATTTAAGCCCATGCTAAAATATAAATTAGATAAATATATTTATAACAGTTTTAGAACTAAACTGGATAAAAAAAAATTATGAGAATAAATAATAAAAAATAATAAGGAAAGAAAAATTCCAATCCTTTTCTTTAGTTATATATCATATCATTATAATTCCTGAATAAATTTATTTTTATGATGATATTAACAAACATTGTCTAAATCAATACTTGTTTTTTTAACATCTTTCATGTTTTTTTCCTCAACTTTTAGCTTGTTAATGAAGAAACCATTTCTAACATCATCGCTTCCATTACTATCACTTCTCATGTCGTAATTAACATCTCATTAGAGATTCATTATTTGAAGATACTTGAAATTTGAGATTAGAGTGATTTGAGGTGGGGCCAATCTTTTAGGGTGGAGACTGATCATCTATAGTTGATCTTCTTGACTAATTGGTATTTAGGGGGGAGGAATTTCAAATTTGCATTTGGGGATATGATGTATATTATAGTGCTATTAGTTGGCAGGTCAAATTAAATGACATGTCCATGGCCATGCTTTTTCTAAGCTTTTACTTGCATATTCATACATAAATCACTTATAAGTCGTCAGATGATTGATTACTGATTACCTAAAGCATGGACTTGGACAGGGTTCGATAGCGATTCTTCCTCTTTTAATCCTTCATAGTCATATGAAATTCATCCACATCAAGAAAAACCAACTCCACAAGCCAATGTAAACCATAGGCTGCATGCCCTTAAAGTCTGCATGGCAGAAAAAGTAGAAAAAAACCTTACTGGACGACGGTGTTGGTGACGGGTGGGGAATTCAACTAATTAAAAAAGCACAAGCAAGGACCAAAACTAGCGCACCAGTCACCACACCACCCTTCATTTCTGCCTTCTTAGCTGACAACCGTATAAAGAAACGTACTGCCTTCACCAATTCTGCTTTATATTCCAGCTTTGTCTGCAAACAACAACTTTCAACGCTTCTAGTGCACTCAAACTTTCAGGTTAGCATCAATGATGAAGCCCAAGAGGCTGCTCAGCCTCCTGCTGCGGCTTATTGCCGTTGGTGCCACACTTGCAGCAGTGATTATCATGGCTACAAGCCATGAGAAGGGTACATTCTTTGCAGTGTCATATGAAGCAAAGTACACTGACACACCAGCCTTCAAGTAAGTTTAATCAACTATTCTTCTACAGTTATACTTGCTTGTACCTTTGTCTTCACTACTGAAAAGGACTTCTGCAGGTATTTTGTGATAGCAAATGCAATTGTTACTGTCTATGGTTTTCTTGTTCTGTTTCATCCTCCAGGGAGTCCACTCTGGCGATTAGTTCTTGCCTTGGATTTGGTAATTATGCAGCACACTGAGCCTTATATCAAACATTAGTGCTACAAGCCTATAGTACACTTACACTATGATTTCAGGAACTGAAGAATACAGGAAAGAATTCTGACCGGAATTGTTTTGGTAGTAATTGCCGTTTCTTTTGTTGCTTCAAGTAGGTATTCACCATGTTGCTCGTTTCAAGCATTTCGGCGGCCTTGGCGGTTGCTCAGGTGGGAAAGAATGGGAATTCTCGTGCAGGTTGGCTACCTGTCTGCGGCCAAGTAACCAAGTACTGCAACCAAGTAACAGGAGCATTAGTTGCTGGTTTGATTGCACTGATAACTTACATAATTCTGTTGCTCCACTCTGTTTACACTTTCCTTAATCCTCTTCTTGAAAAGGCCTAGCAGGCTATCATGTATTGTGACTTAAGCTACGAAAATCATCATCGCGCGCCTCTCCTTCACGTCTTCTTTTGTCTGGTTTATAGGTAGCCCTATTAGAAGATTTTGCCTTGGTACATGCTTTGTTTAGAATTGTATTGATCAGCATGCTTTCCTAGTCCTTCAAGGGAAGCTATATGAAAAATAAGATGTCAAATAATGATCATTTTTCAAGATTCAGTGTCTTTCAAGTGGCATCATCAGAAAGGCAGATAATATTCTTGCTGATCTTACATATCACAGAACTTTCCTACTGATCCATGTCATGGCTACTGGTTCTTCACCTTATTGCTCCAATCCCCTCTGTGAATTCTGCCACTCAAGCGTTTTCAAATGAAATGACATCTCCTAAAAGTATACGAAACTCCAATTTTTTCTGTTTAAATAACATTTTCAAACAAGGAACATGTCATAATTGATTCTGCAGATGTTATTCTGCAGAGAAGTACTACGTCGTCTTAAAGTGTTGTTCAAAAATATTATCGACATAAGCACAATTCAGATGTTTCATCTCAAATCTTGGAAGGGGTACTCCCCTGGGAAAAGAATCCTCAAATTCATAATCAATATTCTAAGGAGATTGTGGTCAATTCTGTAAGAAAACAAATTGGCTCATGTGTAATTGGATGACAATAAACCAATAAAAGATGTTATCCAAGTCTATAAGAAAAATGTGAAGTGACAGTTTCTCAAACAATATTAGCAAAAGACTTTGCTTGCAAAACTATAAACTTCTTGCACTCAACTAAACATTTATTCAATAAATCCAAAGAGAAGTTGTCAATACATAGCCTGGATTGATGCAGAGATTAGAAATTCAATTTTTCCCTCTGCCTAGCTAATAAAAACAAGGATGTGATAGAGAAAAAAAGCATGCAAGCACAGGAGGCAGAGGCTACTTAAGGAACTTCTTTTCACAGCACCCATGGGAAATATAAAGCTTTGAAGATGAGCGAGTTCTAGGCATAAAAATTCTACTTCCGAAGCAAAAGGCCAGTTAATGGGCCAAAGGTTAGTCCAAGAGTAGCTACCATTGGAATTCCTTATCATCTATATGTCAAAACATGAAACAGAAATGGAAATGAAATAGCCAAAACTTTGCAGCTAGGCAATTCTCTACCACTGACAATGCCAATAAAATCGTTTCAGGTGGTGAAGCGTTTGCAGCATGGGAATGATTAAGTTGCCAGTGCTCGTTGGAAATTTTCAAGGCACAGATTCAACCAGGAAAATGAAGGTTTGCAACTTACAAATACATGGGAACATTGAGGTTGATAACACAGCACCCTTATGACAACTAGGAAATGGGACATCAGGAATCAGAACATCTCCATGTGCAAGACCAGAAACTGTATATTTTGCAATGTCCTTCACAGAAATCTAGTGATGTTGGCAAAATTCGAATAACCTCGCATCTTTTAATCTCTTCCCAAAATCGAATCCCACACCTTTGTTTGCAGCATTTTTGAAAATGAGACACCTTGATTCAGACAGTGAAGAGAGCCACTAAATTTCCATGCCTAACTTTCAGTAATCTTTTGAATTAAGATTTTAAAACCATTTACTAGAGATATTTAGCAAGTAAACTGGATTATACCATATAAATTCACCACGCTACACTCCTGAATCCTGACATGCACTTGGAAATAAAGCAACATAGGAAATAAGAAACAAACTGCATTCTTTTAACATGCAAGGCACAAATTGAAATTCAATTAAGCATCGGACCATGTGATTTTCAGACCACTCCATTGATCATGAGGCACACCTAAGGCTTTCCATACAGTGCTTGAGGCAGACACAACGTTGTTAGCACAAGGAGGTTCATAATCATGATCTTTGTCGCAACCCCCAGTTGAGTCACATTAGCAGTTACATTGATGTGTTTAAGGCACCTACTAGCATTATCGTACCATCCAGTTGATAATGCTATAGCTGGTGTATCATTAGGATGGAATTTTTCGTCACAGCAAGGTGGGTAATCTCCACTTTCTTCAAAGACATTGAATGTAAGGAAGGCCTTGGTATGGCTATAGACTGGCGGCGAACATTTGTAGGTTGAGTAGGACTTTGCCTGGAAAACAGATCCGAGTCATTTTTGCCACCACTTTGCCACTTGGTTGACATTTTTGAGCCTCAATTTGTGAACAATACTCTGCGAACAGAAGAATGACCAGGAGCATGGAAGATTTTAAGCAAGAACTCTTCATGATTCTCAAAGGGGTAAATATATAACATTGGCCTGCTCAAACACTCATGCTAGTATGAGAATGATAGATTGATGACCAATTACTTGGAATTATGAATATTTTTATGCTAGGAGTCTGCTAGAGTAGAAAAAACAAAATAAGGCATCAGGATTTGAAGGTAAATGAATCCCATTCACATGCAGCAAACAGTATAATATTTTTCTAATTATTCTATTAACTTAACTATTACGGCCCATTGATTTGTGAAGGGTTTTTTTATGCGGCCTGTCTTGACTAATTAGAGATCAACGTATTAGAAAATTCAGATTTGCTTCATGTCTTAGTAGATTGCTTGGTTGATCAAACGAAGACACCATGCCAGTATGTCACATCGATCGAGTCTTGATACTTCGTAATATTGAACAAGGAGCTGAGATAACAGTCTGAGAAGATTGTTAAAAATGAAAAGACCACAATAATGTCTTGATTTCATCCATTTTGAGAGGCTAATATGTATATAAAGTCTTGCACTAATGCAACTTCTTCACTCCAAACCATTTCTAAAACAATAGTAGAGGAAAGAAAATATGAAGAAGCAGGTTTGGTCTAGTGTTCTTCTCATTTGACTGTCCTTTCTTTTTGCAAGTTCTTTAAGTGTTGAGGCTCAGACCTGCAGGCCTAGCGGTAAGATAAGGGGGAGAAAGGCTCCTAAAGGACAATGCAATGAAGAGAATGACTCTCTTTGCTGTAAAAAAGGAAGGCTTTACACCACTTACAAATGCTCACCACCAGCGACCAATCACACAAAGGCAACTCTAACACTTAATAGTTTCGAGAAGGGTGGAGATGGCGCCATCAGAATGTGACAATCAGTACCAGTCTGATGACACACAGGTCGTCGCACTTTCGACTGGATGGTTTAATCACAAGAACAAGTGCTTGAATTATATAAACATCTATGGTAATGGAAGGAGTGTCAAAGCCATGATAGTCGATGAATGTGACTCTACTATATATGGGGTGTGATGCTGACCATGATTACCAGCCTCCTTGTCCTAACAACATTGTTGATGCATCTAAGGCTGTTTGGACGGCGCTGGAAGTGCCATTAAGCCAATGGGGCGAAATGGAAATACATTGGTCCGATGCTTGATTTTTCTACCCAATTTCTCCAGTCTCAAGTGCAAAAGGGAAGGTTTTTTCCCCTTTAAGAAATTGTTTTTTCTTTTAAGAAATTGTGTTGTTGTTGTGTTGTGTGATTGGCTTGGTGGATTGTGTAATCTGAAGTTTATTTTTCTACTTATCCTCTCCATGTGAATGTCTCTAAATGGAACTGAAATTCTATATAGCTATAGTAATCCTTGCATCTTTGTTCTTCTTTGCCTTCAAGAATTACCATGATGAAGACAACTTGAAATTAAACTTTACTTTTCCCTTCCCTGCTTCTCAGGAGGGATTACGAGTAATTATGTTTTTTTGGATATTTTTTTAAATCAAACAAATAAAAGAGAAAATGTGTTAATAGAATTAGAGTAAGATCCGTTCTTAGCGAGCTGGGCATTGTGACGTGCAAGTCACAAATATCACCTAGGAATATTATGAACATTTTGTACTGCACACGCCCGAACATGCGGTTGTAAACGAAGTGATTTTCACAGGGAAGCTTCTTCTGGTTGGATTCAGATGGTTGTATGTTTGTAGACTTCAATGTTATATAATCGGACACGATAAGGCTATCACGGCACAAAACTTGTTAAAAATGTCAAAATTGATCGTGACAGGAACGTCTAGTTGGATGTGAAAGATTAGGTTAAGCTGTTAAATATTTTTTTTTTTTTAAACTTTCATATATTTATATTATTAATTAATTTTAATTATTAAATTTTATGTTAAAATAATCAATTTAAATAAAAAATTTAAGCTCACAACTGAGATTTTAAAATATAATTTATATTATTGTTTAATATATTCTTTTAAGTTAAATTTTTTTGAGCTTGAAATTTGTATAGACCCACATTATTTTATACTTAAATTTTTATTAAATAAATTGGGATGGTAAGATTCGAACTTGTAATTGTTTGATTATCAAAGCTCTGATAGTATATTAAAAAATTAATTTAGTTTAAAAATTTAAAATAATAAATATAATTTTAAAATATAATTTATGTTATTTTTTATTATACTTGAATTATTCCAGCTGTTATCAACATATTTGGAAGGCCAAATCAATACTGTCAAAGCAGGTAAGAAGAAGTCTATGATCTATAGGTAAAAGAGAAGAAAAGGTTTACAACCATGAAAACAGAAACTAAATAAACATTTTCATTCAATAACCATCAACTCCACATAGTTCAAGTTTCCAAGCATACATGAAAACACCTTGAAAGTTGAAGCAGCCAACAAAGCAGTGACGCGTACACAAGACAAAGGATTTTTAGGAACCCTTTGCTGTTTATTATTATTTAACAACAAGCACCATTATACATTCATGAGCTGACCAACTGATAGATTAACTACTGCTTTGTTGGAACCATGCCCATGTTTCCTCATTTGCAGGAGCATGGATCGCAGGTGCAGTTTGATCCACACTTGCAGCCATTCTCAGCACCGAAGTCCATCTCAGACCTTTCATAGAACCTGCAGAAGTAGCAGAACAATATCAGTAAACACGACATTTGTGTTCTAAAAAGAACATTTTTGGATCTTAAATATAACAGTAGAATATTGATTGGAAATCCAAATCTTTAATCATTTGAATGTCCCAGTGCGTCAGAGCCTCCTTCGGGGGCTTAGTAAAACTTTGATGCATGAAAATAATAGTATATGAATTTGTGTGATACATACATCTTAACTGGTGCAACACCTGCAATGATTGTCTCAGTTGTGGTGTTCTCTGTGAAACCTAAGTCAGGGTACATGCCACATCTGCCAAGCACAAGAAGATTGCAACCACAGAAAAGTGAGTTTCAGACTATAGTCTAAGGAAATTCAAGAAAAGAACTAGTAATTACTTGCAGCCGCTGCCACACTTGCAGTCAGAGCCACAGCTACAGCCAGACATTTTCTGCAGGTAAAATAGGATAAAGGGGCCTGGAAAGCTTTTGCTTAGAAACTGAATTTGCTCAAGCTGGTTCGCTCTTGATGATTCAATTACCAGGTTCTGACCTGCTATTTATAGTGTAGCTCTTGCAAGATGAGGTTGATATCCACCATACACTTGGCTAAATCCTAAGGTAATAGCGTCTGCATCAGGGTTTAAAAAAGAGTGGACAACGGACTTTTCATTAAAGTAGCTTCCATAATTAAACAAAGAAATTGGATGATAAACGCGAAGAAGCAAATCATAGCGTTACTTAATGGAAGAAGACATTGACATTTTTTGTCTTCCAACCAAAGATGATGTTGCTGGCATTTATTCTTGAACAAATCTCTGCTATCTTGTATGCTATTTAATGGAGTTGAAAATCTTTAAATTTTTTTATTCACTACGGGAATATCGAAACCTTGGTGGGTCCTGATGATGAAAATGATTTATTAGTTTAGAACACTAACTTATTAAAAAAATAAAAAAGTGGTTATTTTCATTAGTCACAAAACCATTGAATGCCTTAAAGAAATTAAGTAAATGGGGCAACACGCTCATGAACTCATGAAGCATGCTCGCTTAATTTGGAGAGGAGAAACTTGTGCCCATCAACGTCTTCATATATTTGTCATATTGTTGTAGACATTAGATAACTCCAACCGTTCTTAAATTTAAGTTACATCATTTCCATGTCTTTAATTAGATATTAATATAAATTTATATATGTAGATTAGTTTTTGTAGGAGTAGTGCTACATCAAGAAAGATTTTTAAAAATTCATATAAATGGTTGGATTTGTCAACATAGATCATATATTTTATTTTTCATCATTTTTTTTTATGAAGTTTCAATACATAAAATAAGCCGACTCGCCCATCTTGTTATAACCTATTTATGTTTCAGATTAAATTTTTTTTTATATAGTATATTTGTATATTTAGGTGTTTTACAATTTTTTTTAGAGAAATTTATTGTATTAATACATGATTTGTGTGCTAAGGTTTGTTTGGGATTTAAGGGAAATTGAATCTTGTTGTAATTTGATGAAATTAAATTTAATTTTATTAAAGAAATGATGAGTTGTTTTAATGGACACTAATTACATTTTGTTAATTTTATAATTAAGTTAGAAATTCAAGGAAAATTAATTTTTTTATGAAAATTATAAAATCAATATTATTCTATATAGATTTCATTATTAAACATTGAAGATCATTTTTAGATCAAAATTTATTCATAATTCTGGGCAAGACAGCAGGAAAGTTTTGGGATTTTGGTTGCCATAACATCTATTTTGATGGGCAAAAATAATACTTGCTGGTTATGGATCAGGCCCTTCCAAACTCGTTTTAAAAAGAAAAGACACTGGGCCATGTGTTGCTTTTTTAAAGCCCTCTTGTGTCTTTAAATAAAGCTTGCTTCGGTTTATAGAATGGGCTGGAAAGCCTAGCTAACGAGACTGGACTGAATCTTTAGCGTTTAAGATCATGTTTGACAAAATTAAAAATAATGATAAAAAGGTATTTTTGGGCTCTTAAAGGTTTGTTTGACAAACTTGGTTCGGTTATATATATATATATATATTAAAAATTAATTATTAAAAAAATACATTTAAATATTTTTGGCATTGCTAAATGAAATGACAAGTTTGAATATCATACCAAGTATTGTTACCTTCAGCATGTTGGTTGATACAATTTGGAAAGAAAGCAAGGTTTCAGAGGCTCAAAGTAGGTTAAAAACAATGACTCAAAGAGAGCCTAATGTCGTTACTTAAAAAAAAACTAGCAACCACTCCTACTCCATTTCTTCTTGTAGCAGTAGCAGAAGCATTAGGAGTAGAGAAAAACACAAGAAAGATGCTTCTTCTTCTATAAACATTGATGATGCCCTTGCCTTGTTTCAATCACATGCTTCATGGTAAACCCCGCCCTTGTATTATCCAATTCAATAAATTATTGTCTGGAACTGTTAGAACGAGACATTATGAGAATGTGCTTTCTCTGTCCATACAAATGGAATTTGTTGATGCCATGTGCAAATCCGGGAATCTTAAAGATGAAAGGGAGCTGTTATCACAAATACTCTTTGTCAAAGGGTTGGAGCGTGATGTTCATATATATATACACCACAATAATGAATAGACTTTATAAAGAAGGATTGTTAGATGGAACATTGGAAGCTTTCTGAAATATGGAAGAGGATGGCTGCCCTCCAGATGAATTTTCTTATAATGTTATTAACCGAGGATTTCTCTGGCACAGGGATGACTCAAGGGAAGTACTTGAAGATAGCATGCAGTTCAGGCAACTGTTATGCTCATAACTAGTTTGCAAGAAAACCTTTCAACTAGGATATGAGTTTTATGCCATCGTTTGTAAGAAAAGTCTGAAAAAAATGATGATTTATACTTCAAGGTTTGATTGAATTGATCATAAATCACCGACATGTTGGAATTTTATTATTAAAACATGGTCTTCCTTCCATGTCAATTATTGGTTCTT
Organism: Populus tremula; assembly: GCA_964019445.1. NCBI lineage: Eukaryota > Viridiplantae > Streptophyta > Magnoliopsida > Malpighiales > Salicaceae > Populus > Populus tremula. The sequence goes on from CAXHTJ010000011.1 coordinate 1,952,707, forward strand.
TCAGAGGTACTTTTAAATAGCATTTAGTTCCTATCTAAATATTTATGAGGGCTTCTTACACTGCGTTTACGAGGGCTCTGGATTCTCATGGCATGATGAAATTTATTTATGCAACGATTCCTTTGAGATTTCATGTTGCTATAACGTATAATGTGATGCAAACTCTGCTCTACATAATTATTTCATCAAACTAGAAAACAGAGTTGATGGAATACAGAGGTTCAACTACCTTTGTAAAACCAAGCTGCTCATCTACAGAATAAAACTAACATAGACAACCACTTACAGAAAGCACACTTCTGCTGTACATAAACAGCTACTGATTACTAGTTAATATTAACCCCAGTGATCATCCAACTTGGGGGGAAAAGGCAGTTTGTTTCTTACTTTCTACTTTCTGGTTTATGTTTCTGATCAGTACACTGACAGGTCAATCCCACAAAGTGTCGTACAGATCTTCCTCTGAGTCGAACATGGAAGTTCCTGCAGGGCCATTGTTAGTGCTGACTTGCTCTGTCAGTGGTGGATCAACTTGGGTGAAGTCATAACGGCTATAATCCAGCTGATCATAACCATGGAACGATTGTAGATGTGGTAGTATTTCAGGGTCTACCTGTGGAGAGAATCAAGAAAGCAAGCATTAGGCTTTTATCAAAGATTGAAAGTTGCCCATGAGGCTCCGCTCTCAAGTCTCACCTGATCTTCTAGAGTTGTAAAATCTGCAACAGGGTATGCAGAAGCAGGAGTTCCGCCATTACCACAGGTAGATTTCCCAGTCTGCTGATCTGCAGATTCATTTTCAAGAACATTAATTATTTTGATGATTAGATTTCAAGATGAATAGATTACGACAAATTTAACCTCACCTTTATTATCGATAATATTATTATAGGTTGAAAAATCACTCTTCTCACTGGTAATCCAGTTTTGTAAGTCAGAACCTTCATCTGGTACTAGAGTAATATTTTCCTTGTTATATGGCATATCAGCCTTCTCATCTGTCCTTTTAACCTTCTTACTTGGTCCTTCACTCTTCTTAACTGACATCTTCTTCTTCATTCCACTAGATACTAGACTACTATTATCCTCGTTACATATTTGCGGTGGGAGTTCAGCTGCCTCCTTTCTCTTTTTAACCTTCTTACATGTTCCTTCACCCTTCTTCCTTGGCATCTTCTTCATTACTTTACACAGAACCAGAGAAGTACTCTACAAAAGATGGACCAGCAAATGGGATTAAAGAAACACAACTCAAAAATGATGGAGCCATACGAATTTTCGCGTTAATATAATTATATAATTAAGATGATGAGATGTGAACTCCTGATCACTTAGTTATCAAAACTAAACTTCTTCTACTCTGACACACACACACATGTATATAAACACACACTACGCACCAGGTTGGGTATACTGTACTCGTACATCACATACTTGATCCCATCTTTAACACGAGAATAAACATAAATCTTTCTGATACCACTATTCACTTCCCCATTATGTTGAGATGTTATCTCACAATGCTTTCCTTTAGCTCGCCATGAACCTGTGCCTGTTGACCTATTGATTCTCCCGTCATTTGTGCCCGGGTACTTTGGATGGAGAGGAGAAAAGAAATATCCTTCTCCATCATCTGAATCTGTCCCAGCAAAATCTAATCAAACTCAGAAAATAGTTAACACAACTAAGAGAAGGAAAGACAAAACACGGATCATCTACTTACAAGGTAAATCGCAGGGATCAACCTGGTAGAGATCAAATGGGGGGATTCTGCTGACTAGGTGATCATTCCCAAATAATTTTTGCATTAGAAAATGATATGTTAGTTCTTCTTCCTTCGGATTAAATCTATCTCCAACGTTAAATTCGAAAGTTGTTGTCATACGTGTCATCTTTTGCCGCTAAATATGCGTGCCTGCTAGCATAAGACGAACTATAAACAACAAGAAGCAGTGACAAGATGCTAAATATATGATTAAGAACAGCAGCTGTCTACATCGTTATTAGTTGAAAAAAAAAAACTAAAAGATAAAATTATGTATACTCACGCTGATAGAAGGATATATTTCATTCCTCTTCCTAAAACAGGAATTGGGGGGGCCCAGCAAAAGGCCCTCTTAATTGTAGATGAAGATTTAGATACTGAAGAGAGATCAAGAGTAAAAACGAAATAAAAATGTGAAGAACTCACCTGGCGTGGCACTGGAGAGAGAGGTGCAGCACATTTATGTAGGGAAAAACTGCACTGCACTGCACTTGCGCTGAAACCGCGTTGATTTGGAAAAAGGAATATAACAGAACAAGCACACCGCCTTCCCAAAACCTTTCAACAAGTTTCGTAGGCCCCATCCATCTTCTTTCTTGGGCAGCAAGTACTCGGAAATAAATTTTTTTAAAAGAAAAGAAAAGAAAATGATGTTTTTTCTTATATAATATAATGATGCGAGTTTCTATTCTTTTATTATCTTTTAATCTAGTTTACTTAGCGCTGTGGCTGAACTACATTTTTTATGATGTAAAAAAGTAGCACTACTAAAAAATATAGTAATTAGCAACGGACTATTCCGTTGCAAAAACTACTAAAATCTGTTGCTAAAATAATTTAGCAACGAAATCAGTAACGACACAAATCAGATGTAGATTTGTCGTTGCTGATTTTTTTACAACGGATAAATCCGTTGTTGATTTTTTGCAACGGATAATCTGTTGCTTACAAATAGCAATGAATAATCTGTTGCAAAACTAGCAACGGATTATCCATTGCTAGTTTGGTGAATCAACAACGGATTCTTCGTTGCTGATGCCTGCATCAGTATTATTAAATTAATCTTTATTTATTTATTAAATTAATTTTTATTTATTTATTAAAATTATTTTTAATTAATTTATTTATTTA